>CM061143.1:9118580-9718580 GCA_030710495.1 Labroides dimidiatus | reverse complement strand
TCAAAAGCCAATTGGCTCATAACTGCATAAAGACCAGGATGATGTTTGGGAGTGTGGCATGATTGCACCGAGCTGCTGGGTGGGCTATTGACAAGAAAAATCAGAGAGAAAGAAATCAGCCTTGGTGGATGCTTTTTTCCCCCCTTTTCTTTTGTCTCTCTCTGCATCTCCACTCTGCCTCCTCTTCCTCCCTCTCATCCTGTTCCCTCCACTGCCCTGCTACCAACACTACTCTGTAATTTAATCCATTTAGTCATGGCTCCAGATCAATATCCATTTTCCTCGGCCTTAGGGAGAGCCTATTGAAAGTGCTTGTTTCAAACTGTGGTAGTGTTGGCCGGCAGGGGCTCCCACGGGCCTGCAGGCTGAAACAGATGTAGTACAATTCAGTGTCTGAGGAAACAAAGCAGAATCTGGTTTCTAATCTCTCACTAGCCTACCGTAAAAACAGCTGTAGATAGTGCAGCTCTTCACATTAATTCGTGAATGCTTTGTGGAAATCAAAGCCTCCCTTCTTGTCCACAGCTGAGTTATTCTCTTCCACCGAGATGTTGAAAGGCAACGCCTGGCTGGTTAGCAAATGAATGACATCAAATAAGATTCAATTAAGGCTAATTTGATTAGTAGGCCTTGTAAGTGACCAGGAAGAAAGATGGAATTATTATTTCTTCTCCCTCCAGGATTGATTTACTGTCTGCACAATGAGGCACACTGGGACGGCAGATGAAGTGCTTTAATATTCTGCAAAAAAAGCTTTAATCGCTGCAAACTGCCTCTGAGTCCTTGAGCAAGTTAGCAGCATGCCATCAGCCAAAAGTCGAAGCGCGACTGTAAGAATTAGTCACTCGCTGCCACGGGGTGAACAGTTTGAGCACATAACAATGTTAGCTGCTCTACTTCAGTATGAGCTTGTCGTTAGCCGGCCCCGTGGCGTCCTGCCACCGGCCAGCTGTGTGCTCTGTGGACTCTGACAGTGATTCTCCTTCACCTGCTCCACCGCCTTTTGCGTCGCCATGTTTTATAAATAACAATGTTAAATATTCATCCGTCAGCATTTGCATCCAAAGTCTTTTGCACCACACAGCCGAGTTTCATAAAGTCAAAAGGACAGGACAAACAATGTGAACAACTATTGACAATATGATTCTATGGTTGTGCGGAAAAAAGGGACTCAAATGTTTTTAACAGTGACGTCAGACAGTGATATTATAAATTTAATGGAATTTTAAACTGGAATAATTCAACACCGCCCACTCCACATGTGTGTTAGTCACACAGAGAGTTGATGTCAAATTTGTATGCAGGCCCACGGAAAACATTTCTTGGCAGCAGAATTTTGATAAAAAATAAAAATACCTGCATAATTTATTATTTATAAATCAGATTTGACTCAACACAGCTGCATTCTGTGCCTTTTTCTGTTTGGCTTCTTGATGTTTTACTCAAGACAAATGTTTCACTGTGAACTGGCATTTTACTGTTTTTTTTTTTTTTCTCTTGTACTAGCATTGACAGTAACAGGCAGCCAGTTTGGGTTTTTGGGGAGCTTATTGTCAATCAGGGATATTAAACTTTTTAAAATCATAATAATCTCTAAAGTGTGATTAATTTATTTAAAATTTTTTATAAAATTATATTTTAAAACAGTTTTCTATTCCATTTTTAATAATGTAAAGGAATTACCAATGCCCTGATACCAAAATCTCTTTCCTTCAGTTGACTGGTATTCTATTAAAAACAGCTCATTAGGCCAACCTCAGGATGTCCCGTACACCCGAGTCTGCCACAAGGTTGACTGCAGTTGCTGCTCATTTAGCAAGTGCTGGGACAAATTTCTTGGATGTGGTTTCATCAACAGGTCTGTGGTGATCCATGCACTCAAAAATGGCACTCTTTCAGCTTTTTCTGATGCCATTGCCTTCACCTGATTTATCTGATTAGCTGCCCCAGTATGCTTAGCTCATTGGTGGTTGCTAAAAAAGTACTTATAGCATGTATACTACTCTAAATATGTATAATATGGTGTAGTGGTGTTATTATTTTCCATCACAACAGCAATGGGAAGCAGGAAGACACTGCAGCAGCTGCAAAATGTTGTAAATTTGGGAACTTGCATAGAGATAGTTTTAAGTTTTTAAGCTAGGCCTGGATCCTGGCTAGCTAATATCGATGTAGTGGGTACTCTTTCTCGATATTGTCACATGACGTCAATACAATCAAGATGCAATGTTTATTTTGTCTCTAATATACAAAGGGGCACACACTGAGTGGTTTGAAAACTTAAAGGGAAGTAAAGGGGGATGTCAGGTGGTTTATATAAAAACTTCTATGGGTCTATCTGGTGGGATGACTCAAGCAAACAAGTATGTTTGTGTCTCATGTGAACCAGGCATACATATTGCTTTATTTTAACAGCGACTGAGTGAATATCATCATAATCTCTCTTTAGTGGTAGGAAAATGGATAAAAACTGATCATTCATTGTTATCAGCATGGCAGGAGAGTCCAGGGGTTCAGATAAATAAATAAAAAATAAATAACTCATCACATGATTGATTGTTTGTCAGGTAAGATTAAAAACCCTCAGCCTCAGGCACCATGAACTACTCTGTCAGTAGACTGAAAGACGATAAGATGATTTGTTTTTGTTTTCATTAGACTCTGAATCTAAATTTAGAACAAAATGACTCACGACTTGATGAATTTTTCATATGACCTCACCTCAAACTAAAGGACTTGAATTTTTCATCAGAGTCCTCATCAGACCAAACATATGGTCCTTATCCATATATGCATAGAGAAGTAGAAGTTAATGTCTCTTAAGAGGCTCTGTTGTCCAGATGATGTGGCATTACGAAGATTATTTCACTGCTTTATGTTAAAAGATAGGGCAAAGAAACACTCACCCAGCATGAAATGACATGGAAACAGATATGAGTCATTTTGGACCCATGTTGAGCATAAGAAGGGGTGTGTATATGTTGTGCATCAAAGGGTTAACTTTGTAGGGGTTTCTTATGTCTGTCTGCCTCTGCTTGCAGCAGCACGTATTCATGTGTTCCAGTTTCTTGAACTAACAGTGACTGACTTGATGTGTTGAACTTGTGTCCTGACCTAGATTTGTCTGTTTTTGTGTGCCACCACAAAACGCACATCCCGTTCATACTTTAAAGAAGGAAATTATGACTGCCTGAGTGTCACAAATTATTTGTCACATTTCTATTTCAAATTGTAGATTATTCTTAAAACAAGGTAGCCTAAACTTCTATCATCATAAATCCTCTGTTTGGTGTGTCTGCAAATTAAGAGCAGCATGCTAATAGCATGCTAACATGCTAACTGATCAAACGTACTTAATCTTAACTCGAACATTATGAGAGCTGTATGAGCTGAAATGATAGACAATGCGAAAACACTGCAAAATACTGTCACTAAAAATGATCAGAACCAAAAACAAAGCTGCACTTCAGATAAAACACAAAAGTTAGCTCTAGTGGTTAGCCTAATCTCATCTTTCAGTTTTGAGGAACTTCCATAAAGGTAATTTGTTTGTTCAACATAACTTTATTTTCTACATCAGATGGCACTTTTAAACTATGTCAGGTTTCACATAATCAATGGAGACTGTAGCCAAGTCCATCAAGAAATAATTTGCCTCCATAAATATATGCCTTCACTTCAGTGTGGCTAACAACTGGTTCTCAATTTTAAAAAAATCAAGTCGAGCAACTAATGTCCGTGACCTTGTGTCCTTTAAGCCATTTGCTAACATTTCCTGACTCACACTGTCACATATATGACTCACTCTCCTCAGTAATTTTCCATTCACCTGGATCGCACCCCACAATCAAGTCAACAAGTCTCCAGGCTGACTCCCCACTGCCGACTCTACCTGCCTTGGATTTACCAGCCTCATCTCTACCCGGGCTAGTGACGTAGCCCTGCTTTCCCCACTACAATTTTCACCTCTGGCCTTCAGGGAAGCCATCTGTAGGCTCCTAAGGCCTGGCCCTTTGGGTCATTTTTTTTTCAATAATGTCTGAGAAAATGTCCTTTTTATAAAAATGTTCTACCCTTTTTTTTTCCAGGAGACATCTAGCATTCATTAATTGGCATGTATTTGTCATTAATATGTTATTAATGCTATAAGAGTTCCCCTGTGTTCTGGAGTCACTGTTCAGTTGTTTCACAGTAAACTGCTCTCTCAGAGGCTTTGAAACCTGTTTGATTTGCTTTGCTGCTGGACAACTGAAAGGTTAATTGATTTGTATTTTTCATACCGCATGTATTGCATTTGGGTCCACTTTTATGTGTATTAACCCATGAGAAATTACTAATATTTCACAGGATGTGAAAAAAAAAAACTTGCTTTTTTTTTTTTTTCAAAACTTCATCATGGTGTCAGTAGTTCAACAAACAAAAACATATATATTTTTATAACTCAAAAAAAAAAAAGGATTTGCAAAGCTGAGGTAAGCCAGAGTGACACTTATTATCTACAGTGAAACTGAGACTCGCCATGAGGCTAAAAAGGCATTTCTCCAGAGAATTTAAACGATTGGGAAATGATTTGGTTTATTTTGTAGTCATATGTCAAGGGGGACATTTCCGTCTTCTAAAGTTATGCAATGCGTCACATGAAAGAGAGGTTGTTGAATTGCTGGCTGTAGTTTGTTATTTCTGCTGAAGGCATTTTCATTGTCAGATAGCTGCAGACAAGAAGACATATGTAAAAAAAAATTTCAAAGACTAAAACCAACATTTGGTTTCCAATTTATATTAAATTCATGTTGGGTGGGTATCTGATTTTTAGTTATGAAGTCCGATTTTCTTCCTTGACTCCTTTGAAGATTCTACAGAGACAAGCTAATTATAATTATTGGCCAAAAAACGCTAAATTGAAGGCTTGCAATCATTTCATCTGTCCTGTGCTTTATAACCCAGCCAGGACATTTGATCCCATTATTCTCAGCTTCTGAGTATCAGCAATCACGTACATGTAGAGGAAAATTTTACCCCTTTTCATGCTCTCTCATTATTTTCCTCTCATCGTCAGTTGCATGAACAATCCTAAAACCATTTACTTCAGCTCTTTTCTCTCGATCGAGAACACACAACACGAAGAATTCAGAATGAAGGTGCAAAATCTGCACTTTTATCTGCTGCGATTGTAGAAGATTACCTGCAAACCGAGGAGAGAAGTTTTACAAATCACTTCTTTTTCCAGCCTCAGAGGCGAACAAAGCTGCCTCAAGTGTACCAAATTGTTTCAATCGGGAAGCTGTCTTCGCCATCCCATATCTCTGTGCTTATCTCCCCTACAGAAAATTCTGTTCTTCTCTCCTGCCTGTCAATAGGAGCCCATGGTGGCATTGAAAAACCCATCAGCTTTTACCATCTCGTTCATGCATGTTTAATACAAGGACGTGGCTTTTGAAAGAAAAGAGCAAATCCATCTTCTCTAAAATTTAAGCCATGGAGACTGCTTTCTGCTGTTGGGTTTTGTTCTTCCTTTGCCTGAGATTTGAGTCAGTCAGCAAAAGAAAAAAAAAAAAAAAGCTCACAATTTCAAGCACACTTGAGTTCACTTTCGGAGCATTATCAGAATTTTTACCTCCATTCGAGGAGACCAACTTTCCTGGGAGTTCTTCATTTTCACATTTGCATTGAATATATGCACTTAGTTTAAGATAAGGATCAACATATTCCACCTGCACAAAACTAAAAGAACATTTTCTCCTTCTAAAACGAGGCTGGCCAGGTGGGTACAGGTAATACATACAAAAATCCCATGACGTCACCGTTTAAATCAGAGTTTTAGTCAAGACAGAATGCTGGAGCTGAGTACTAGAGAGCTGCCTGGCTTTTTACTCCAGCAACAAGTCAAATTGCTTCTAAAAATGTACTCAATATAGAGCCAAGGTCACAATCTATTTTTAAGGATGGAGGAAAAACTCTGACACTCCAAAGTACTTTGATGTTCAAGAGTCAAAAAGTCTAAAAGCCTTGGGCAGAGCTCTGAGTATCAAAAGATGAGAGCAGATTTAGCCTTTGAAATAAAATTTTGAACATAAAAGAATCACAAAGGAGGAAGAGTTTGTGCAAGAAAGAGTGATTTTTTTGATAGAGAGGGAGACTGTTTTTCTACCCAGAAGGCACAAACCAATGACAAGGAATGATGGATGTTAGCTGTTTGTGTGTTGGCTGCAGGGGCGGGTACATGGGGTGGCTGTGGCCCCCCCATGACATATGATTGACCACTCCAGTAGCCATCCCAAAAACCCCATTCTATTATTGGCTGTTTGCCTTGTTAGAGAGACATATTTCAAAATGTACATTACAAATTCAAAAAGAGCTGCAAGTAAAATCTGTCATTCTGCTTTTTGATGTGGGATATTTTCTTTTACGAGCAACTATCAGTGCTACAACAGGCTGAGCCACACTACTTTAGCGGGTCTGGTTGTATTAACAGATGGTACACCAAGAGCTGCATGTCTGCATGGAAACTGCACTACTGTCATGTCTTGTCAGTTAAATAAAGTTACACCCTTTTATTCACCAGTCTCGTCTTTCATGTTTGTCACGTCTGGTTTTATTTTGCAGTCATGTCTCTCCTCTCATTTCAGTTCACTTCATGTCCTGTCCTGTGTCCCTTTACCTCCTGTATTAAAGTCTACTTCAAGGGTCCCCAGACTTTTTCCTGTGAGGGCCACATAACTTTTCCCCTCTCTGATGGGCGGCCGGGGTCAGTTTTTTAAACAGAAAAGGTGTGACGATCGCAGGGGTGCCTAAACGTAACATTTTTTTATCGTTTTCCAGAAAGCCACACATAACCAGATATTAATAACCCTTTCTGGGAACCTCCCAGAAAAAAGTCAGGAAATAAAAAATGACACTATTAATGAAATAAATAACACTATTTATGAAATAAAATTACACTGATAGGGGCACAGACTGCAGAAGGGTGGAATAGAATGTCATGTTCTATGCGTGTATTAGTCTTGATCGCATGGCCAGACTAATAAAAATCATAATGTGTCTCTGGTATTGTTCAGGGGGGCTGGGCTAAATGTGGAGATGGGCCGTAGTTTGGGGACCACTGGTCTACTTCTTCCTCCTGTCCTGTGCCAGACTGTTCGTGTGTCATCCTTGTTTTGAATTCCAAGTACCAAGTCTTGAGTGTTCCATTAGTTTTTAATTTCCAGCTTAGCTGTGATTTTGTGTTTCTATTTATACCTTGTTTTTGGCACAGCTTAGCCAGTGATTTTTCAGTTTCTTGCCTTGTCCTTGTTTCATCACCAGTGTGTTAGCTGGGATTTTTATTTTTTGGGGTATTATTTTTTTGTCTGATAACTCTTGTAATTAAAGGGGCTAGGAGGACTATATGTTTGAATTGGATTGCAGCGACTCTTAACAAGGTGTGTTTGTTTTGGAAATGTATGGGGATCGGATCGTCTTTTTAACACTACTTTTCTTTGTTGTTTCTTGTTGACTTTTTAACGAAAACTGCAACAGGATAAGGTATTTATCAACAGTTAGACAGCGCTGCTGTTTGAAAACGTGACAACAAGCAAACTTTGTCAGTTTAAGACATATCCGTAGGCTAATGTGTAACGTTAGCAAATCCTTATGTTCTGCTCATCTACCAATCAGAGCTAATGTAACCTCGCTCTTCATTTTATTGACAGACTCTCCAGTTTGATCAGATCACTGCAGAACAACTGCTGCATGAGGGTTGGAATGAACATTATCACAATCAGTTTAGCCTGTGTTTTAGCCTTTAACCTGTGCTCTATCACTCTCCTGTTTAGCTTTGTTATTCTCCTCTGTCCTTTTTCTGTCTGACAGTTCAGCTCCAGTGTCCACCATCACTACAAAATGAATCCAAAAATCAAATTCAGCAGAGAAAAACTCAGATCTCTCTTTGCACTACTTAACTGTGTTAGCCAGCGTGGTGTTGTCATAGAGACTTCAATGTGCCATCAATCAATCCTGTCCTGTCCGACCCAGTTGGGAAGCTGAGAAATAACCTATATTTGTGCTGATAATCTCATTTTAAGTTGTAGATTATGATCAGGCATATATCTAGAAGTGAGACTTTTTAAAGATCACCTAGAAAATCCTTACAGTCCCTATAAGATCTTCTTTTTTTTAAAACGTGATGGATTTGGGTGTTCCCTGTCTGTCTTTGTCAACAATCCTAAAGGCAATGTATGCCCTTATGCATTTTGCCCTCTTAGAGCCTCCCCAAAAAACACACTGTCTTATCTAAATGCCGTCTATATTCCAGGTTTTACGGTAAACAAAACTCAGCCTCTGACAGTCGCCATATAGCAATAGAAGCCATCAAGATCAAAACAGCTTATGCTGTCAACTGTAAACATGCTGCAAAGTCTGACATCCTCAATTGGGACCTAACGGGGATTTACTGTCAATTAGATCAGCCTCAAATGGCAACTTGAGGTACTGCAGCTGTCACTTGCACATCGGCTTCATTTCTCAGCCCCAGAGATAACCACATGGTGCACAGTCTTCTTTTATAAATGGGTTTGGCCTCAAGTATCAACAGCTTTAATGTCTTTATTCCAATCATGTGTTCTTAACCCATCTTAAAATGCTGTGTGAGGCATCTTATAATGGAAGTGGATTGTCTTACGGTATCACGTCCCTGAGAATAGATTTCTTGACTCTCAGCAGAATATATTGAGCATGTCTGATTGATTCATGACTGCCAATATCATTAGTATCGTTAAGACATACATCTCCTGTGCTCTGTGGATATGGAGCTTGCCAAGGGCAGCTATTATGGTGATTTTACGTTGAATGTGACCTGGCTGTGAACTGTCAGCATTATCTGGATTAATTAAGGGGCCAGAGGAGAGAGACTGGGGGTTTCATGTGTGATCACTTTCCTTCCTTATCATTCTCACTGTGCTGCACAGATCCGTACATCTTCTGCTCTTTGTCCTTCATAATATTTTCATTTTCTCCCCGCACATCTTTGTTAAGACACATGACTGATAGCTGTTATATTTAACCCATTTTTAAAGCTTTTTTCTCTTATACTTTGAGCCAACAGAAATAAAACAGGGAATGTGTTTAATCTGTCAGTGGCCGTTGTCATCATCCACCTCCCCTGATGAGAAATTCAGAAACATGGAGCGGTGCCCATTGTTTTCACTGAGAGCAGCACAGAGAGCATTAACCCAGCACAGGCAGCTCAGCTCTGCTCTGCATGCCTCTGGCTCAGACACAAACATTTACCCCTCCATGCATACATGTGCACACATAAACACACGTGCATGCCTCCATGAGCACGCTGCAGGTGAGCACACAGGATATCATGCCATCATTTCTACCCGTACACCAATGAAGGTGGGACGGTTTGATTTCACGCTGCACGCTGATTCGTATCTTTCCAGCATGCTGTATTTATCTGTTAAATTTATCTCTACCCTGATGTGGCCTGCAGCGGTTGTTGTAGCACATGATGCTACGCAGCGAGACAGAAAAGAAAAAGTAATCCCTTATCTCACCAGACAAAGAAAATATGTTCCTTTTGGAAAATATTTGGTGTAAATACTGTCACACCGTCACTGGTTTCTGACGGTGAGTTTTCATGGCAAAGACTCCTTGTTGTGTGGTTCAGGATTGATTGCTCTATTTCAAACTGTCACAACAATGCAAACCATCCAAAGGCATCTGCAGCTCTGAGAATCTCTTCAAGCATTTCTTAGATTTCTCTTGGAATGAGAAAATAACTCAGCAAAGCTCACAAGTCCCCAGCATGCACAGCAGTGCTCTGTGACTCTGCACTCAGACATGAGCTGTGTTATTATTTCCCTAACAGAGCTCTGCCTTGTCCCGCCTCTTATGGTGTGATTGGCTCGTACATTTGTGTTGTGATTGGCTGGTACTCTTTGCATCAAAGTTTGCCTGCAGGCCTTTCTGCTCGGAGCTCTTCTGCCCCTGGGTTCCTGTGCTTATTTCAGCCAGGAGAGCGGGAGCCATCTGTTTGGGTTCGTGTGAAAGTCCACGAGAGCTTTTTTTTTATTTTTGCCCAAACCTCGACAGACCCTAATCAGTTGTGCAATATACCAGCTAAACTGCATCTGTTTGAATCTTTAACCGCTGCCTTGGTGTGATTTAGACACATAAATAACTTGGTTGAGTTCAAAAAAGGTCATAGCTTGAATTTTTTGCCCTCATACTAATTATTCCAAGTTAATTGTAAATTACTCCTGAACTGTCGCTGCTGTGTTTTGTTCCTAGCTGCCATTCATTACTGCTAATGTGAGCGCAAGCACACGCTGCTGCTGACTGATACCCAGTGTTTTGGGGTTGTCGCAAAATTTAAGTACAATGTGTGGCACAGTATGTTTGGATGTTTCATGATAATCTGTTTTATTCCAGTGACAAAGTCAGTAACCCAGACGAGCTGAATGTGAAGTGACGATCAGGGATTGCACCGTTGCTTACCATCTTTATATTGGCATTTTAGCATGTTGATATTTGCTAATAAGTACAAAATCAAAAGAAGTTGACTGTATTTGTCAAAGATTAATGCAGAAATTCTAAGATAAGACATACTTTAGACATTCAAAACCAATCTGATGATGATTCTGAATGTCAGGATGTCTGGATGGATGGATCGCATATCAGTGATAGCAGAGAAAATTGTGTCAGTTTGCTCTGGTGCTGTTAGGATACATTTTTAAATGAGCCATTCTGCATTTATTTGGAGAAAATAGGCTCCTTTAGATGGGGAAAAGATGCTGCAGGATTTGATAGCTCTTTTAAATGTGGTGAGGTTCCCACTAAGTTTTAAATGTTCAGGTATAGAGAGCGCCATTAAACTTTACAATCACCTCTTGAGGCTGCTGTTAGGAATCTGCTCCAACTCTGTGGTGTCTTTGACGAATAGTTTGGGGTTAAGTCAGTTCAAACATTTGAATACAAAACAGAAATCATCAGATTACTTCCATAAAATCTTCTATATTCAAAAACCGACTGTGGCGATTTGTGATTCATTATTTTCAAGGATTTTTAAGCCCTGATTGTGGTGGGACTCCAGAGATTTGATGAATGACTAGTTTGCCAGTGCCAAGGCTGTTAAATCCTAATAGACTGATATGAAAGTATCCTTAAAAATAGAAAAGCACACTTGAGTGTTGTGTTCCTTATCTTGACAAAGGAGACCCACATTCTCATCCGTACAGCCACCCTAATGCACGTTTAGCATTCTCTCTAGATCGAGAGCTGTCAGATCTTTTTTGCTTTGGGGCGCTTCTGTCGATTTTCCCATAACCTACACATGTTGCTGATGCTATTGATAAGAAGGCATTTGAGGAAATTCGTGGAGTAACCCAGTGAGATTACCAACGCTGAGAAAAGATCTTATCTCCACCCTCCAGTCTCACTGTCTCGCTCCAGCTCTCCAACGCTGATGGATATCCAGCACTACGTCTTCACTCAGCCATGCAAGCCTTCCCTCCGTCTACCCACTGAGGGGTCAGCTCTGCTCGCGTCTGTCAGGAAGCTTTCACAGGAGCTGTGTCTTTAACCATTCTGAGCTAACAGCAGGTAGTTTAGCTGTTGAGTCCATTGAAGTGATTTATTTCATCCCCTGACTTTGAAGTATCTTTTGCACGGAGGTAATATTTGAAGAAAGTCTTTTTATAGCCAGACAACTGTGCAGAGTAAAATAAAGGAGGAATAACCACTGCTGGTGTAATGAATTTGTTATTTCAAAATCTGGCCCCTTTCTATATGTGTCGGCCTTTAACTGACCCATTTTCTAATATAAGTGGATCTTCTAGATTATTTTTTATCTCTCAGGTTCTCTCTTCAATCTGGGGGAGAAAAAAAAAACACTTTAAATTCCCACATTCTGTGGCTGTGAAAATGAAAGCTCGGCTGAATGGCATCCCTGCCGCCTCAGGGAACTCATGACCTTAAAGGTTAGCATCAGAGCATTCTTGTCCCTGACTCTGAGGTTAACGTCCTCTCAAACTCTCCAAGGAGGGAAGGAAAACAAAGCATTATGGGATTTCACAGAGAGAAGCATATATGATATGTCATTTAGGTCTGAGGTTTCCCAGACAAACAGGAGGGAATATATTAGAGCACATCTGAAGGTGTTTGGGAGAGGCTGATTTGGAGTTTTGTGGCGTATTTGCAGATTTGTTTTGAAGCCAAACAGCCTGTACCTGAAGGTAATAGCTTCCTAGGTTGATTAACTTTATTCGATCTCTACCCAATGGCCTCATTCTTTGTCTCCGTTATGCTGTCTGATCATGTGGGAGCTGCAGGGCACCAAATTGCAGAGAGAAATTGTGATTTATAGTCTGGAGTAGAAAGAAAAAAGTGGCTTCAGAAGTTGCGCTCTGTTATTAAAAATGTCAATTACGGGCCCGGGGACAAATAAAACAGGTGGAAGGAAGAATCTTGAAAACACATCCGTGTGTCAGGGCGCACAAACAATTTAGAGGCAAACAACCGTCAGACACAAACACCGAGCAGATGAAAACATCGCACTCCAGTGTGTGTTTACAGTACGTGCTGCCTCTCTCTGACTCGCACAGTGTGCATGTCTTTGTTGGAGAAGAGGTTCATGAGTCACCACCGTCTTTAGCCTGGGGCGCAGCAGCCAGCCAGCTGAGAGAACGGATGCATGTTTTATTTTAGTCGCTCTAATATGCCGTGAAGACATCATTATCTTGAAACATGTTGTATTCCAGAGCCTCTATTGTTCAAAATGGCACAGAGGACGTGGATAACCGTTTCATCCTCATCACAGTCATAGAGATCATTAGACGTGCGATTCAGCGCCCTTCATTAGATGTGGCTTTTGTTATTGCCAGCTAAGCAGTGTGTGACTGTGTGAACCCTCCTCTGCGAGAGAAGGATGTTATCTCTTCTGTCATGCACATACCAGCGCTGCCCATAGGGAAGAGGTGAGCATGCAAGGAACTTGGCTGATTGAGGGCATGAGGCACAGAGGAGCGCCGACAGCTCGCCTGTGAATGATGAGGATGTCTCACAAGAGATCCTTTTGTCAGCTTCAAATCCCCTTGAAAAGAGTCATGAATAGCACAAATTGTGTGTGCATTCCTCTCTATTCATCCACATGTCCAATCTTTATGCATTTTTTTTTTACCTTTACACATCTCAAGAGTTGACATTTTCATTGCACTGCCATCCATCCAAGGGCTCAATAAAAACAGTTTATGACATTTATATTGTGTTTAAGATATGAGTATGACAATTTCTACTTTAAATGCATCACAGAAATGAACAGAAAATCAATGGGGGCCAGTGATTCTGGCATCAAATTGGTGTTTGGTCAAAGGGAAGTGCCATTACAATGGCCTGAAGGAGAACTGTGTGGAAGGTTTGAGTGAATATTTCTCAAAGTTGTGCCAGTTGATGCAGACTTCCATCAATCCATACATTTTCATCTGGGATCAGGTCGAAAGGCAGTAGTCCAACCAAGCTGACAAAGACATCCATGGGGGATCCCAAGACCTTCCCAAGCCAGACTGGATATGTAATCCCTCCAGCAAGCTCCAGTTCAACCCCAAGGCCCCTCCCTATGTGGATGTGCCCTGAACACCCAAAGGGAGGCAGTCCTATCAGATGTCTAAACCACCTCAACTGAGTCGTTTCAGTATGAAGGAGCAGCATCTATACTGCAGGCCAGCCCTGGAAGTGCCAGAAACCACATACACACATATTCAAGAAAGCCACTCTTTACAGCAAAAAATAAACATGTTCATGTGGGAAGACTGCCTGATTGAGGGCATGAGGCACAGCCTCTCTGCCTCTTTACCTGTAGTTAAGTTGACTGAAAGATTGAAATTAAGTCTGCTTTTCCAACACTGTGTCCACTGACTGTTGGTTTTGAAAGTGAGCAACATGACTAAAGCTACATCCTTGTATTATACAGACTCTGGTCTGCACATTGAAGGACTAATGTAGATTTTACTGTGAACTTGGTGTCATGTGTTGCTCTTTTTGTTGTATTTTTACTCATACTTGTATTTGGCTTTTTTGGATTTATCATTTATTTCTTTGTGCCAAGAGTCTTGGATCTTCCTGATCCATGTCTTGTGCTGTTTTCTGTTTTTCACTTGTGTTTCCAGTTTGATTTTGTTGTTGTTCTCCTCTCTTGATTGTTGCCACAAATGTGACACTTTGTCATTGACATGGTTGCTTTTTGTGCTGTTCTTTCATTCAATAAAGTCTGAAAAGAAAAAAAAACCCATATAAATTCCCTGTGAGGACTCTCTTAGTGGTCTTAAAAAAGTCTCACTTCTAGATATATGCCAGATCATAATCCTCTATTTATTTGCTTCAAAACAAACAAACGCATTAGTAGGGCCATGTCCTCATAACACTGGGTGCAGGTGCTCATGGGAAACTGAGTCTTTATCAAAAAGAAGCACTAGCTTTTCCAAATAGTCCCCATAGCTTCTTTAAATAAAGAAAACATGAAGTAAGTTAATCTGGGAATTACTACATCAAGTTCAATCACTCCAGATGTTTTCATGTTTATTAGAAATTTTGCTTTTTTTACCGAAATCTTTATAAAGGATTAACATTAATGTTCTTTTGTCTGTTTTATGCTTTCGGACATTAACTATAAACTGTGAGACATAAAGATGAATTCCCACCCATCCCACTCCTCATCTTGGTACCAAACCAAGCCCTCACAGACTATCACACAGCACACCTGAGATCAATAAATCAGTGTGGTTTCAGTGCAAAGGCTTTAGCGTGGAGAATTGGCATTGGGCATGGGAGATATCAGACAAACCATGGTGGTTCTGTAGGTCAAAACACTTTGGAGTAAGAGAAACACATCATATACACACAGAGGCCCTACCAGGGATTTTTGGCCCCCTCAGAAAAATATTAGTCTTGGCCCCACCCACATATGTTATGATATCTTTTAGGATCAAGTCTAAGAGGGAAACAGTGGCTGGATGGGGATGAGGAAGAGGACAAGGGCGCGGCAGAGGAAGGAGACCAGGCCAGGCAGACTAAGGAGATGATCACCCAGTTGTGCATTTTCTGGAAACCAGGCCGCCATGTGAACAGTGCTTTTCCTCTCATACATCCATGATTTTTCTTTCACAGAAGGTGCTGCTGGTAATAGAAACACACTAAAATCTCCAAAAACCAATAACGCAGCAATACTCCACCGAACACAGCCAAATTTCACTGTTCATGGCATATTAGAAAATACTAAAGCACTCCTTTTCATATCACACAAAGACGCTCCTGAAATAACAACCTCACAAAAAAAGCAAAAATACAATTCGGAAAGCAAAATTATTCTTCACAGAATTCTACACCGTCTAACCAACAATAACAAAACCAAACTCAGTGACCCGTGTCTCCTACACACACACACACACACACAAACACACCCTTTAAACACACAGACAGAAAAGAGGAACCCCGACTCCCCCTCCTGTAAAATGGAGCAGCCACCCAGCGCGTTAGTAACCTGATTAGCCCAGCTGTCAGTCTGAATCAGACCGGGTTCACAGATCCTCCCGTCCACCGGTCCTCAGATCCAGACAGAGACAGTCCTCCCAAAGAGTCTGACACAAGAAGAGGACAGGATAGACACGCAAACACGCAGTACTGAGGATACAAGTCTACAGGTAAGAAGATACAGAAATATAGACTTTTTTTCTCCAATGTCAGCAGATATTTAAAAGTTTAAACTATTAAACAGCTATCTGATTTTAAGTTAAAATAGTAAATATCATCAAGTATCTGTGCATGTGTTAGTAAAAATTCTGTTTTAAAGCTGCTGTTGAAATAAGGGAGGTAAATGCACTTTTTATGCTTCCTGTAATATGTTGAAGCAACTTTTGGTAATAGAATTTTCTAAATATTTACTAAGCAGGACAAATAGTAAAATAATAATAACAATAATAAATACAAAATACAGCCTGTTTCATTGATGGCTAAAAACTCCCCACAGGAGCTTTAAACAGCATCCTTACCATCCCTTATGACTGTGGTGCATTTTTTCAGAGGTCAGATATAAAATCTGACCTCCCTTCAAAGTTATTGAGCAGACCTGACAGAGGGTGGGATCATCTGTAAGAAGTCCCCAGTGGAGAGGGATTCTTAGAGGCAGCCAGTCGCTGAGGGGAGGGCAACAGGATACAACGTGGGTGGACCTTTGTGATTGTTTCTGTGCACAAAGAGTCTCTTACTTTCACACTCGCTTCCCCTCCTATCGGGGAACTTTCCATGTTTTATGGAGTCAACTGTTGCAGCGTTGAGTTCCTTAAGTCTTCTTCACTTGAACTTTATTATTTTGTTTCTGTCAGTGCAAATAATCAAGTGGCTTTCCTAGAAGTTCAGGACTTTCACTGATGAGCACTTCTGGATCTTTGCAGGAAACTGAGCTGTCCATTTTAAATCCAAAACAATGGCAGAGAGCATCCAGGACGCCAAAGTGATCCAGAATCCAGAAAAGACTGACAGTAAGGACACATGTGAAGTTTCAGCTGAGTCTGCAGCTGTGGCAGCGATCAAAGCCAGACCTTCAGACCTGGGGCTGATTCGAAGCTTGTCCAAGTCGGACTCTGACTTGTTGGCATCACCGCCTGGGGAGGAGGATGGAGGAGGTCTGGCTGGCCGCAGTGGGTCCGTGTCTAACTGCAGCTCTGGGCAGCCGTCCATGGAGCGCATGCCTTCTTTCGCCTCAGAGTGGGATGAGGTAATACTTGAGTTCTCTGGGGACGAGAAACGAGTGGGAGGGTGTGGAGAAGAGAGGGAGTGGCACTGTCGGGGTTAAGGACTGGGTACACTTTCAGTAGAGTTAATATTCTTAAGAGGGAGTGTGTTAGTGAGTGTGAAAGTGTTAGAAAAAAAAGATACAGCTTAAAGAGGAGCACAGTGAAGGAGCACATTTCAGGGAAGAGAGGAAGGAAGGAAGGAAGGAAAGAAGAAAGAGAGGAAGGGAGGGAGGAGGAGTTGGGGGCAGAGGCAGCAGTTGGAGAGCGATCAGGAGTCCAGCAGCAGCAGTGATAGACTGTAGTAACTTTACCCAGGCTGTTGGCGCAGAGCGCCTGCGGCTGAGTGCTTGAATGCATGAATGGCTTGATCACTTGCACCGACCTCCCTGTAGCAGCCCTGGCATCCAAGACTAATTGGGCTTGTGCTGTCATCCCACATCCACTCAGTACATGTCTCAGGGGCCGGCCCACGCTTCCTCTGTCTCCTCCTGCACTCCTCTGGATCCTTTGCTACGTCTTGCGCCATCTACTTTCAGCTCACTGTGAGCAAACACTCCTCCCCTCTCCTCCCCCTCCCCTCTCCTCCTCCTGCTTTTCCAAAAGTCGATATGTGTGATTTTGTTGCACTCAAGAGCATCAAAGCAGCAGACCCTAAAGCAATGTAAACGTATTAATTAATATGTTTCACCAAAACATCTGAACACAAATAAATAGTCGAAACATGCAGGGACAATTGTTGATGCTATTAATATCACAGAAAACAGCTTAGAGAGAAAATTATGCAATTTTTTCCCAAAAAAGGTCTGCAGCAGACTAGAATATTTCTCACACTTTTTGATGAGTACTCAACACCTGCATCACACAAATAGAAAATTAAATGTGTGCAGTTTAGCTAAAAATGTATCTGATATATTTCTTAGAAATTCACTGAACATTTTGAGTATTTTTAGCCTCAAGTTTATAACTTAAAATAAAGGGGTTTTTGTTTGTTTTTTTGTTCATGCTAGCTACATTTATGGATAAAATAAATATAAAGGCAAGTTTTAATACTCTAAAAGGAATATTACTTAAGCCAGAAGTTATTTGAAGTCTAACCTCAACCTGTCTATAGATCCCAGTGGGTCATTTGATTTGTCCATGGCTTGAGCACTGTATGGCTTGGACCGAGTTGCTTCTTGGACTCGTTTCAATGATAGCTTTGCTCAAAGGTTATCATGGTCATATCAACAGTGCCAGTCCTTTATAGTGTGTTTGGAGCATGTAAATGTTTGTCGACACAACAGGGGCTGCTGGATGTCACTTCAAACATGTTGAACTTTAACTTGGCTCAAAGTACCCCACTGCTTGTCACCTCTGCCTGTCCACTACCGGCTCTGTGCTCCACCCCTCTGCCCTCTGACAGATATGTTTATTCAGGCTGTGTTGGGTGGGGTGTCCTGTTCTCAAGGGCATCCTGTTTTGCAGCTGCTACCGAGTGTCTGTTTCTCGTCCAGATTTCAAGGGATTTGTTTGGGTTGGAGATGTGTGTGTGTGTGTGTGTGTGTGTGTGTGTGTGTGTGTGTGTGTGTGTGTGTGTGTGTGTGTGTGTGTGAGTGGCGAGAGGCAAAAAATGACTCTGCCTGGTGAGTTTATCTCATGAAGGGATCAAGCACCACCAAACATTAAAAGTGACACAAGGCTCAGAGGGAGGCTGAGCTCATGGTTAGAGATGTAAACACACACGCACGCACATATGTCAGTACATGCACTCACAGAAAGCAAAAGCGCTGAATACAAATGCTGACATTCTGGTGTTGTTAGAAAAAGACATTTCTGAGGTGAAGTGTAACCTTTAAACCCCAATGACATTTCAACTGAACATGTTATCATGCGTGGACGCTCATGTTATTGTTAGATATTGTAGTCAAAGTTATTGGATTGTGCTTGTATTTTAGTTAATAAGGAGAATTATTATATTGTTTATTACTATAATAATTAAATTGGATTGTCTTTAAAAAAAAAGTCCTTTTTGTAATAAACACAGAACAAAGGTTGCAGAGTTGCAGGAACTTTCGAAGTGTGAGTATGAGACACTGGCTGGAAAACCTGAAAATCATCCTTAAATTGGAATTCATAAAAATGTAGGAAATTACCATTCCCTGCCTTATAAATAAACAAAACAACAACAACAACAACAACAACAATACACTACAGTTACTGTCAGACTGTTTAAGGTGGCTGCAGCGGTGCGGTGAATGATAATGCTTGCCTGATTTATGGTGATGTCCTCTGTACTGTCTGAAAGTTTCGTCTGGATAAGTTAATCATTTTGTGACAACTTGAGCAGTATCTCATGCTGACTTTGTAGGCTGACTTTAATATGTGATCTTAATTATGTGATTATACTTATAAGGATGTCAGCTCTGAAAGAGCTGAAATGTAACATTACAAGATAAATTAATGAGATTGCCTTTGTTAAAAAGGTTAACATATCAATATTTTTTCTCACGGAATTTTTTTTAAAATTTGGAGAATTTGGAAGTAGGATGATTAAAGTAAAGTAGCCCGAAATATTTATTTATTTATTTATTTATTTATTTATTTATTTATTTATTTATTTATTTATTTATTTATTTCGCTAGTTTGTTAGTTAGTTATCTCTTAGGGACAGTTTGTAAAATACTATCAATTAAAATACAGCTAGCTGTGAGTTGTAGCCGGAATGTCCAAATATGGTCAGCGGCGAAAAGCCTGAGATTTGGCAGGTTAACAAACAAACAAACGTGTAGTATAGCATAGACGAGTGTCTACGTCTTGAAGGCAGTTGTGTGCCGAGCTCAAAGAAATAACAGTTCGTTCCCTCCGAGCAAAGTTACTCTTATATCGTATTTAATCCGAAATAACACGATAACGGAATGTAACCTACACTGGATTAAACTGCGTCATTTGAGTCGCTAAATGCTACGACGTCGCAGCTCAACGTTCGTGACGTAAGGTAAAAACCGCGATGTTTGAAGTCGTCAAGCGTAAGTTACCTCTTCTTTCTGTTGTTTGAAGTTACTTTTCATGTTACTTTTGTGAGTGTTCACGGTCTAAATGACCGTAGAATAGCTTTTTAATTCAATTGCAACTTCGTGTTGGAGCTATAGCTCGTTAGCTGCGTTGGCTTAGATGGTGAAATTGCTTCTAAAACCTACAAAAATCTCAAAGCTATGAAAGCTAATGGCCTACCTTGACAAGACACTAAATTAATTACAGGGCATCACTCATTATGGATAATTATATGTATTGGCTTTTTAATTGCAGTAGTGAGCCATGTGGCTACGCTTCCATGTCACAACTAAACAATGTAATAGGTGTTTATAAGGATGAGCTGCTGATGCCAGTGTAGATGGATATCTTGCTTGACATGCATCTTTTTGCATAGCACTTTCCGCTTTACAAGCTTACACAAATACTTTTGAAGGAGTTAACTTCAGGTCCAAGGGGTTTTCAATGTGACATCATGTGTGCAATAACATGTAAGGACTGCTGCTATTTCTGTCACAGTGCAACCCATTAAGCTGACCTAAACTTCATTTACAAATTGAATAGGTTTTATAAAAACATGTCTTTTTTTTTCAATGTGTTAAAATTCAGTGTAGCTGCAGGAACAATTCAACATGCCACAGTCAATGTCTGGTCAGGCATCTTCCAAACAAATATAAAAGGAAGCATAACCACCAAACCTCAAAAAAGGATCCATGAGCGAGGTACATCCACACTCCATTTTTTTTGTGGTGATGCATTTTTTATATTCCCTTAAGGTCGATACCAAAAATAGCTTTTATTATGTAAGAACCTTGGATTTAACTGACCATCACACACTGTACTTGTCATAAAAATAGCAGCATACATGATTAAGGTGATCGACAGCTTCCCCCCATCTGTTCGATAGTCAGAGAGCAAAGGTTAACACAACCACATGTTACGGATGCTTGAGTGGCTTCATTCGTGTGTATACTCTGAATTTTCCCAGTGGTATTCTACACTTCATTACACATGCAAGCTTTTAAATGCATACTGTGTGTGTCTGTGTGTGTGTGTGTGTGTGTGTGTGTGTGTTTTCTTATGCTGCTGTAATGGCTGTGGCTTTTACATAACACGTGTATGCAGATTGAAATCCTTAATCAGAGTGCATATCATTTTTAATGCTTACTTTTCTTTGTCGCTATCTTGTAGAATGTATCTGACTTATGTGCTATTGCTGTAGAGTGATTTTCAAAGCTAGAGTGTGAAATAGATTACAGGCTTGGTAATGATTTGTAATCCTTATTTATGTTTTAGGTTATGTGGCACTGAATTGACTCTCGTGGCAAATTTAGACCATAGAGCAAGAAGATTTCGTGTTATGTGTATGAGGTGGTCTATAATTTATAGAAGGCTACGGCAGAGTGAACACATACCAAGATCTGGTTAGACAGATGTGGTACATGAATATGAGAGAAGCAGTGGTGATGTTTGGTGGGGGGCTGGGCAGGTGGGAGGCATGGTCCTCTTTCACTTGACATGTTGCCAGTAAAATTTCTCATGAAGTGAAACATATGACATAACATCTTCCCTGCTGTTTCTCTCTAAAAGATACAGGCATTTTCCTGTGAAGGATCACGGTGTTCATTTGTCAAGCAAATTTGGGAGCTTGAATAGTATTCTCCTTGTTGTGTTGTGAACATCAGCTTGAAGCTGAAGTCTGGATTTCCAGTTGTCAGACAAACTACTTTGTGCCTTTACTCTTTGTTGACTAATTTATTTAGCTGATAGGCAGAGCTTTTGAAAAGCACTGTCAGATAGATAGGATAGTATAGAGAATATTTATAGATGACACTGGAAAAACAAGATTATGCCAGATAAAGTGAAGACAAAAAAAGGTTGCAAACTGAGCTGATAATCTAACTTTGTACAGGTGGAAAGATCAACACTAAAGAAGTACGTACAGATCCCACTTTTTAAATCTTGATACCAAGATCGAAACAGATATGCTGGATACACTTAACCTTAGCTTTTCTTTAATACGAGGATGAGACTGAGAAGATATGTTTGGAAACTTTCTAACTTTGTCAACAAAAATTAATAAAGAATCAAACTCACAGTAATAACATTTAATTGGATTATAAATGTGTACATGTGTGATCTCAGTTTAACTGTTAACCTCAGCAGTGGATCAGTGAAGAATTCAACCTGAACGTATTGCAAGTTGCTTTCAGAGTTGTTGGTGAAGCAAGTATGAAAAACTCCCAAACTACTGAGATGTTGTTGGATCTTCTTTTATGAAATTTTCACTCTGAATAGCAAAAATGCACAGACCTAACATTATCGATACACACAGGAGAGCATAAACTGAGTTGAACAGATATAATCTTACTTTTCGAGTCTTTATCGAAACTGATAGCCGATGCTAGGATCAGATCAGTGCATGAAGAATGAAATTCATGATAAACTGACATTAACCAGCATTTAGTCCCATTGCATCCTCTGTCTGAAAAGCTGTATGCACTGTCCTTGTAAAATCTACACAAATCAACACTTAAACAAAGCGTTCACTGTCAGAATCTTATTTAATCTGTATTTTAAGAAGCACTTGATTGTAAATTGAGACTCAGGCTTGTGTTAACTATCAGTGAAAAAAAAATCATTCGCTTGACAGAAAGCATTCGATAGGTGTTATTTTCTTTGACCTCAAGGGCCTTGGAAATAAAATGCATTTGACACTTCTTGATGTAACAGTTTTTAAAGATATCATGAAGCTTCTTAAAGACTTCAACAAATCTCTATTCATAGAACAATGAACGCCATCATAGCCTCACTGTTAATATTCTCCCAGGCTGCTTGCTTTATTTATGTTGTGTGGTTTCAAAGCTGTCAAATAAATAAAAATCAATCCAGATCTTGAGCACTGCTGGGTGGAATTATGGGATCTGGGTCTTGTATCACATGGAGCTACCAGCCATCTGTCTTTATTGACAGTGATACTGAGACGGTAATCCTGTTTCCAGACTAAAGCCAGTGAAGCAGGCAGCCTTTTAAGTTAGTTTATTTTATCCAGCCATCATTTCCATTTTGTTCTGTAATGCTGAAAGGAGCAGAAAGAAAGAGAAGTGCTCACAAAAAAACTGGATGCTGAGCTTGCTCCGGCTGTTAAACATCCATAAATTCATCAAAAGAAAACAGTTCCCTGTTGTAACTGCAGCATTTCAGGATTCTAACTCCTGGTCTGAGTTTGTATATACTTTAATACACGAGTTATATTTAGGGTGCACATAATGAGTCTATATTGAGGCCTGTAAACACTCTGAGGCTGACAGACTTCTTGCCAATATGGAGATTGCTATTCACTAACAAGCACAGTTTGTATCATGTTGAAGCCACACTGATTCACTGGTTCATGTCAGCATCTGTTGTACTTTGAATGCCTGGACAAAAAAACGCAGCATATGTTGCTCTTCTAATCTTTGTCAGCTTCTTTTGGGTCCGTCAAAATTCCAAATCCAGCACTGGCAGAGACTGAAGTTTAGACAGACTTTGTTTTCCTTTTGAAGTGCTTTTGAGAGTTTTTTGAAACGGGCCTTAAATCTGCTTGAAAAAAGTCAAGTATGTATTCTTTAGACCAGTGGTTCCTAGGGATGAGTACCTTTCACATTTGTTGAACTCATACGGTACTGATGCTCGGTACTTGGGAGTCGGTATCGGCACTCAACGGTACTCATTTTCGGTACTTTTTTTGTGTGTTTATGTGGTAATAAATGTTAATGTGTTTAACAATAAGATCTGAAAATTTTTCAATTTAACATTCATCTCTCAGTAAATAAACTTCAACAGATATAGCAGAACAACATTCTGCACGATATAGCCTAAAACCAATATCTCAATATTTTTAAGCGATATCACGATACACAATATGTATATAATTCGATATTCTGATTTCTCCTCTAAATCAATATATAAATGTTAAATTTAACCCTTTGATGCATACAATGCCACCAGTATAATAATTCAAGCAGACCCTTCAGTTGTATTTTTAAAATTTGCAAAAAGGGGAAATCACAGTCAGGGTAAGTTTAGTAAACCTTTTAATTCAAACCAAACTTAATGTAGTTACATATTTTCAGTTCCAGTAAAATAATTCAATCAGATTTATTCAGCTGGCTGAATGTATTATATGACTGTCTCATTAGTTTTATAAAATTTCAATTATGATAACCAGTTACACTTTGAAAATTACATGAACTAAAGTTAAAGATGACTTAATTTTACTTTCACTTCTGCAAATCAGCTACCTGGATATCGTTGGTCATGCTGAAAGGACTCTGCCTGTGACTTCTGTCTCTCAGCCTGGAGTCTGGTTGTAGTTTGGGGATTCTCCTCCTCCCTCTCTTTACTTTGCAGCTCGAAGTTCTCTTTTTGCCATTTGTATACAATAGTGGACTCACTACGGAACCTTATTTGTTTTGTGAAAACATTGAAGCTTGCAGTATTTTGGTAGTCAGCTGCATAATAAGACCAAACGAAGCTTCTCAATGCCGTCCTGCAGTGAGCGGCACACAAATGAGTATGTGTGTATGTGTGTGTGTGTGTGTGTGTGGGGGGGGGGGGGGGGGGGGGTATGCAGAGACACTGAAAGAGAAAAGTATGCGTTGTCCCATTCATTTCTTGTTGTAGATAGCTGGGAGAGAATCAGGCGGGTTATACAGGCAGCAAAGAAAACTCAAATAAGCAAACACACTTTACCCCAGACCTGCGACTGATGAGACGTACAAGTTCCCCTGCCTCTCCTAATACTACAAAAACACACATGATCAGGAGAGTTTTCTGGATGGGCAGGGGAGTGTGCTGCTTGCTGTGAGAGAAGCACCAATGGAGAGTGAGAAAAGCAAAACTCTTTGTACTCCTGTTATTACTCCTATATAGGCGTTTAGGTACCAAAACATGTCACTGTTTGGTTTTATGTGAATCGGTACTTGGTAGTACCAATGGAATTCAGTCAGTACCTCTAAAAGTACTGAATTCGGTACCCACCGCCAGTGGTTCCCAACCTTTTTTGGGGTCATGACCCTGTATTGATATCACTAATTTCTGGCGAGCCCAGATACATTTTTTTTTTTCTAGAATTAGCTTTTAATCTTGTTTGTTAGAGTCTCTCGTTTTTAATCTTCTTCCTCCCCGCACATCGTTTTAACCATTTTGATGGTAGCTGGCAATATTTACCTAGTGTCTTTGGCAGGGGCCAGGCAGGCGCAGAAATCTCTCCGTTTTCTTTTCTGTTTTTCCTCACTGACTGCAAGTTTGTTTGGTTGAAGTGAGGAAACTCAAGTAACGGTAGTCGTAGAGTCACCTGATCGCACCTGTCAATCAAGATGCTCAGCTCAGATATTTTTATATGCTGCACTTTATTTGAACTACATTTATATTTGTGAAAATGAAAGTACAGAGTAAAGTTATTTAAGATTGTGGTGTTCATTTTAAAAAGAATAATAATTAGTTCATAAATATATTTTTATCAGTATTTTTTTTCAATTACTAGACATTTCAGGTGACCCCATTCGAATTCCAGTTGACCCCAATAGTTGAAAAACTCTGCTTTAGACTGTGTGACAACTCTATTCCAGCGTCCCATGAAGGGTCTGTGAATCCTCCAGTTAAATTATTAGACCACTAAGAGTTGTCTTCAAGAATGCACATGAAATCTCCCCAATCTTTTCCCTCGGCATTTTTCTTGTAATTCTTAAAATTCAGTCATTTTTCTTGTTTCAAATTTGAAGAGAACAAGTCATTAATCTTGAAGCAATGAGAGCAAGGACATGAAATAATCCCCCAAAAAATCCATCACCTTCTTGGCTGTTCGCACCAAAACGTGGGCAAGAGAGGGTGACATGAAATGGAAAATCTTTGCAGTGTGTGCAGGAATTGAAGAGCAGATGAACCTGTATTAATATGTAAATCACTCCAGGATGCAGTGCTATCACTCAAGCACGGCTGCTTTAATGACAGTCCACTCAGAGCCCCATTTGATTCATAAGTGCACCGTCAGTTACATTTCTGTGTGAATAGATCCTCTGATTATACCGGTCCTTCTTCGAGACATTCGCTGGAGAGCACTCTTTGTGTCGGATTAATTTCCAGTTGAACATCATCTCACAGGTCAGTGTTAGTGGGCATTTACATCTTTGATTAAATTTCTAAAAACTTTCTGATTTATATCACAAAACATCAAACTCCTGTCCTCTGAAATGAGTGAGAACAGTGGAATCATATCAGCGCACATGAGCGCTCTGTGAAGATTCCTCAGCAGCAGTGTTTTGATGACAGGTTTGGATAAGGTGCACTTAACCTGCTGCAGAGCCGTCCTGCGTAATGTGCGTATGATATAGAATGTAACTGGGTTAATTCAGAGAGCAGTGTGAGGTCTGTATTGCTGAAGGCCTGTGCCACGCGTCCCACGTGCCTGACTTCCAAATGAATCAAGGCTTTTCCACAGTGTTGATGCCACTAGCAGAGTGCATAGGGCTTTTTCAAACACTAAATATTACATCAAATAAGCCCGGCTGTGTCTCTGGTGTCACTAGTGAAAGCAGAATCAGCTTTTCAGTCTTGCAAAAATCTTCCCCACTGATTGTGAACAGACTACTCCAGTGAATCTAAATTTAGTTCTCAGATGGATTTGCAAGAGTTTGCAAATACAGATTTTTCGAAGATGCCCCCCCTGCTTGCTGATTGGCACGTTTAAACCCCCCAAACTTGGAGATAAACTCTTTTCTACAGTAGCCAAAGAATATGTAGTAACATTAGTGTGTATACTTGATCTACAAGAAGTGTGGTTTTCTGAAGATATTTCTATGAAGATATAGATTAAATGTGTACTATGATGTATATACATTTAATCTTATGTGCAATATACTTTATAAGTAAGTCTCAGACTGTTTGATTCATTTCGAATTTTATATCTATAAATATATCATTGTATAGGCATAGAAATTTGACATGATTCTTGAAATATAACTCAGTGAGGTCAGATAAGGACATTCATTTTACATCTGATGCAAATGGTCTCATCATACTCAGTTTTCAACATTTTGTATTTCGTAGAGTAGTTTAAGGCCCCGTTTACACGGCAACGGTTTTAGGATGAAACACAAAATCATTTTTGCATTTCGGCCTCTCGTTTACACAGAAACAGCGTTTTAGCTGACCTAAAACACAGATTTTTGAAGGTGCCCTTCAGAGTGGTATTTTTCTGGAACATGTTCTGCTTTGCGCATTGCACTTTCATTGTAGGAACTTTTAATTGCCATGCGTGAACCGGACACAACAGGAACAGGAACAACAGTGGACTACTGTGTTGTCCTTCTGCTGCTGAATCTGCTGACTGCCTTTCAATAAATGTGAAATGCTGTGAAACGTTGTCATAGGGCTGAACAATTAATGGAATAAATGTTTTTCTTCTTTAAACCAACATCCCTATCTAAGAGTGTGAGTGCAATTTTGAAATCACAAAGGTTGCAATTAAATAAAAAAGTTTCATGTACACAGATGCATCTTCAGTAGGTGGTGGTGGATGGAGAAAACAACTTAAACCACACTAAGTTTTGATTTGTTGTGTTGTTGTTGACATCTTCAAAAATTGTCTCAGCAGAAGAAATGAGAGAGGACACAGAAGGGACGACTTTGGTGCGAAAAATAAATCGCAATTAGATGGTTTTCCAACATCATTAAGCCCTACGTTGTCGTGTAAACGGAGCCTAAAAAGTATGCTGCTTTCTCACAAGGTTGCTGAGAGGTGAATGAAAACCACTCTGTCATCTCTGCATTCATTGCAAAGCACTTGAGAGGAAGGAGAGGAAGTACTTTTAGGCATACAGCTATCATGGCTCTAAGTCATCACATTAAAGCTGCCTTACAGCTACTTCATTTAGTGAGTAAATAAAGGGAAAGTGTAAATATGACACAGTGACATTCTGTCAGAACAGTGACTGACAGGAAACCAGCCAACTTACCCTGTAGAAATGACAGCTTCTACTTTTTTTCTGTCTTGATTTCACAGATGAGAAGCATTAATTAGCTTCAGAAGCACTGCTGGTTTGATGAGACATTATTTAACCTTGTGACAAAGTAAGTCTGGCTGATTTTAGTTCATTCTAAGTAAAAGAAATCTGACAGACCCATCTGCTGACAGCGGCTGTACTAGTGGTCAACTGATATGGGGTTTTTTTTCAGTTACCAAGATAATGAGAGAACAGGTCATCTGATGGTTGGTTTAACAGCAGTATCACATTGTTGAGGAAATAAAACAGTTTAATTAGATTTTACTTCTAACTGATGATAAACAAATTGCTGAACTGGAATGAAAATTTTTATTATACAAGTGAAAAATAATATTTGGCTCAGTAAAATATTGCTGTTAATGGATTTATGTCCAGCCATCTTTACCTAGCACAAAAAGGTAGGACAATGCGTTTGGTAGATTATTTCTTTGATGTAACAAAGCTTCTTAGCAGAAATCATATACAGTTGTAAAGCCTGTTTATTTCACTTTAAATGGTGTAAGGAATATACATGTGATGAGCAGCAGAGCTGAGTTTGTGTGTTGCACTCAGGAAAAATTTGCCAAATCGTCTCTGCCAATGCCAAACAGCTTATTCTGACATTGACTCCTGTTTTTGGTTCACTTCAAGTTGGTTCTGTAGACCCCATTGCGTGGACCCTATACAGATCAGTCAAACAGCATGCTGATTCTTGGAGCAGACACCTACTGACCACTGCAACAGGTCCCAATGCTCACAGGTGCTGATAATCGGGCATTGGCAGAGAAGATTTGGTAAATTTTTAATGGGCGCAACCCACATACTCAGTTTTGGGCTCATCCAAATATGCTTCTTAAATGTCGCACCGTTTAAAGGTGAAAAAACAGGTTTCCCTACATTATAAGGTTTATGCCAAGACGCATTGTTACAAAAAAGTCTATCAAAACAAAAATGTCCTTATTTTTCTGCAAATGTTTTGAATGATAAAGTATAAGTTATGTATGATTAATTCACTCAATGCTCATTCGAGTATAACACCCCAGATATCTTTGCCAACAATATGTTTTGGGTGGTTTTTGAAAGAATTCCTTTTTCTCATCTTAATACAAGAGACTGTTTAATAATTCATTCTGACTGGTCAATGGTTTGCTATTCTTCTGTAGCAGACCACTGCTGCGAAGAACAGGCTATTGCTATTGGGATGTGGCTCTAATCACAGATTTTGGAGAACAAACAACAGAAAAATCATCAGCAGAAAGAAGACTGGTACATATGATGTGTTTTCTTACTTTTGAAAAACTAAGAAAAAAAAGAAAAAAGCAGCACAGGAGAGGTTCAACGAGCTGAAAACAGGCTGTAGAGAAATATACAGAGGACTAGTGATGGGAACGAATAGGAAATGGGAAACATTTTTGTATTATTGTACTACACCACTGATATCAGTGAGCACAGGATAGGCACAGGGAACAACTCTTCATGTAAAGGAATTCATTTCAGTAGAGGAACACATTAGTGTCTGATGTTGTTCATGCACAGAGTTCAGCTGTCTGTTTTGAACTTGTCAAAAGAGAAAGGTGCAGTTAACCTGCCCTGTATCACTCTAATTGACAACTTAGCTCATGAGCTTTTTCTACTGAATGAATCGAGCAGGGAGGAAACTATCAACTTAGATCCATCCACGCAAGGAGATATTTATAGTGCAGTCACAAAGCATACGATCTCAAATTCTCCCATACTGAGCTGACAGAAACGAGAGGCTTTGATTTTCTGACAAAACTTGACAAGAGAGCCCAAGAAATTTGATTTTTCTTGCTAATAGACCGTGTTAACAATTTCCCCTACGTGCCCTGCTTTAGTTTTCACAATATTTAAGAATAACAGCATCTAGCATCAGTGATGTGCTTGTGGTAACTTGTGCAACTCTTCAAATATTGAGCAAAATAAACAAAAGCAAACCACCTGGAAATGTACTTGTGCTCTCCTGGAATGTCAAGACCTATTTAGATGAACAGCTGTGGCTGGAAGCCCCTAAACAACTCTTTTCTACACTGCTCTGTAATCTCCTACATGCAGCATTGTGCTCACCTAACCTTGCAATAAGATGTTGCCTTATTCTGTGAGGCTTAAATAATACAGGTCTGAGAGGGCAACCAAATCCTCACGAAGATGGAGTCAGAAACAGATCTGAATCTCTGGAGGGTCAGGTTGTGCGGTTTAGGGTTGAACACAGGGCTGTCTTTAATAGGCCTCAATAGTGTGGAGTTTTAAAAGCTTCAGGGTTGTAATTCACCTTATCACCTCACTGTGTTTTTGCTGAGTTGTTGTGGGTTGCTCATTGAACTGCTCTCCACGTTTGACTGTTCCTGTAATCCATCATTGCAAAACAGGACGCCTCCTTCCCAACACTTCTAGCAGCAGCAGCTATTTGCTCTGACTCTTCATCCAGCATCAGAGTTACTGTTTTTTAATTGGTTTTGATGTGTTCAAGAGTCTAATGGATGTTCTAAAGTGGCAGAATATAACATCAGATTACCTCTGTCCCATACTGAGTTGTTTCACAGTTGTCTTTAAGAATGATTTTTTGACTCAAGGTTTATGCTTTTTCTGTTAAACAGATTGAGAAGATCATGAACTTGATTGGAGCAGGCATTGAAACGTCCAGAAAGAAACAGCCTACACCCACCTCAGGTAAAGCTTCCCCAATTCTCATGTTTCTATGCTTATAGTATAGTCGATTTATACTGAACTAAGTGTTGTTGTTTGTGAGGAAGGAATGCAAACTGACAAGTCAGTCTGGGGTTTAAGAGAGTCTTATGCAGTAAACTATTTTATGCTTTTAACCGCTCTTGGTGCTTAGAAGTCCACAGGGTTTGTATAAAAGATCAAAGTTAGGACGTTGTATAAATAAACAGAATAAAATGAATTTGCAAATCCTGTTTACCCTAAATTTAATTGAATACAGTACAAAGACAAGATAGTTATTGTTTAAACTGATAATATTTATTTAGTTTTTTGCAAATATTCACTCGCTTTGAATTTGTTGCCTGAAACAAGTTCCTAAAAAGCTGGGACAGGGGCATGTTTCCCACTGTGTTACATCACCTTTCCTTTTAACAACACTCGATAAGTGTTTGTGAACTGAGGACACTAATTATTGAAGCTTTGTAGATGGGTAAGTTCACATTCTTGTTTGATGTACAACTTCAGTAGCTCAACAGTCCGGGGTCGTATTTTGTGCATCATAATGCACCACACATTTTCACTGGGAGACAGGTCTGGACTGCAGGCAGGCCAGTCTGGTATCTGCACTGTTTTACTACAAAGCCATACTGTTGTAACACATGTAGAATGTGTCTCAGCATTGTCTTGCTGAAATAAACAGGGACGTCCCTGAAAAAGATGTGGCTTGGATGGCAGCATATGTTGCTCCAAAATCTATATGTATCTTTCAGCATTAATGGAGTCTTCACAGATGGTCAAGTTAGCCATGCCATGGGCACTAACACACCCCCATACCATCACAGATGCTGGCTTTTGAACTTTGTGCTGACAATAATCCTGGTTGTCCCTTTCCTCTTTTGCCCAGAGGACACGACATCCATGATTTCCAAAAACAGTTTGAAATGTGGACTCATCAGATCACATCACACTTTTCCACTTTGCATCAGTCCATCTCAGATGAGCTCAGGCCCAGAGAGGCCGGTGGCGTTTCTGGGTGTTTTGTTGATGTCTTTGTCTTTGCATGGTAGAGTTTTAATTTGCAATTGTAGATGTGGTGATTGACTGTGTTAACTGACAACGGTTTTCTGAAGTGTCCCTGAGCCTACTTGGTAATGTCCTTTACACAATGGTGTCGGTTTTTAATGCAGTGCCCCCTGTGGATCAAAGGTCATGGGCATTCATGTTGGTTTTCAGCCTTGCCACTTACATGCAGAGATTTCTCCAGATTCTCTGAATCTTTTGATGATATTATGGACTGTTGATGATGAAATCCCAAAATTCCTTGCAACTATACATTGAGACATTGTTTTTAAACTGTTGGACTATTTGCTCACGCAGTTGTTTACAAAGGAGAGAACCTCGCCCACCCTTGCTTATGAACAACTGAGCCTTTCGGGGATGCTCCTTTTATACCCAATCATGAAACTGACCTGTTTCAGTTAACCTGTTCACTTGTGGAATCTTCCAAACAGGTGTTTTTTGAGCATTCTTCAACTTTCCCAGTCTTTTGTTGCCACTGTCTCAGCTTTTTTGAAACGTGTTGCAGGCACCAAATTCAAAATGACAAAAGAAATGTACAAAACAAATGTACAATGTACAAAAGAAAAAAAAAAGTTTATCAGTTTGAACAATAAATAGCTTGTCTTTGTTGTGTATTCAACTGAATTTAGGTTAAACAGAATTTGGAAATCTTTGCATTCTGTTTTTATTTACATTTTACACAATGTCCCAACTTCATTGGAAGTGGGATTGAACATTGGATTACAATAGTCTCAGGTTGTATCTCTTCATCGTCTCTTAAGTAAACCCTTAAGACTTACACTGATATGCATCCCTGCTGATGGTGGGTTATGAAATCCCAGCACATCACTACAGCCAGGCTGTCGACAGCACTGTCAGCTGAAGAGTTGAACACAATGGCCAGGAAGTTATACCACCATCTGGGTCAAAAGTGGTTTGACAGACATCTTGGACATCTCCACTCAAAGAGAGTGTCAAAGCAGCAAACAGTCTTGAATCTAGCTGTCATGCCTCATGCCATCCCGTGGTGTTCTGTCCATATTTTCCATCTTTCTCTGCTTTCATTTTTCTGTGATTTGTGGTCATTTTCAGACTTGGTTTCTGAAGTCTGAAACCTCTAGCATGTAAATGTGATTCTGATACTATGACTTCACAAACATTAAAATATACTGAAAATCTACTGACAAATTCTTGACTATAGACTTTGCAGTTTTGGAGGTCAGTCTTATCTAAATGTTATACAACACCAGCAGCTACAGAACGTAGTGCACCCTCTAACTGATTGCTTTTGTGTTCAGCTCTTCCAAGCGCCACTGTTTAGTATTCAAATAAATCCTCAGAAAAGATGGAGAGCAGTTTTGTTATAAATCACAGAGATCCAAGCTGACGTTTGTTTGGCACATTACTGTTGTTATTTTCACTCACAACGTTTCCGCTTTATGGAGAATCTAATTTTAAATGCAACACACTGACTGTCATATTTTTTCCTGGAGTAACTATGTATCTCAATAGGGCTTGAATTGATTGTACGCTTCATCAGGTGTCCTTCAGGCAATGCAGAGGGAGAAGCCAGCTGGCAGTTGCTCAGTTTGTTTAGATAACACTCCAAGCTGCTACAGAGTAAACCTACCTATTAGATACTCTGCCATAAGGTGGTTTCATCACACTGTGTTGTGTAAGACCTTGTCCACCATTGCCTCATTAAAGTCCCATCAGATTTGTGGAGATAATATTTTAATTAGTAATGTGCAAAATCTTCAAGGATTAAAAATCTGCTGACCATAGCAAGGAGTAAAACCACTTAAGCTTAAGACAGAGAAAGAACGATAAAAATGTGGTCCTGATACCAGAATACTTTATAAAAGACCTCAGGATGAAGAATGCTTGAACTTTAATTGCGTGTTCCAGCATTTAACCCTTCGTCTTCACTTACATGTATGTTGACACAGCTAAAATGTCAACAGCTATGCTGGAATAAAGGTTAACTATAGTAGAGCAAATGCAGTTGACTTAAGGTTTCCAATATCTTAATTGTGAATCATCTGTACAACAACATGCAGTTTCAAACATAGAGGATATACTGCTTCATTTTGTTGTGAGATAAAACTAGGGATGCACTGATATGGAAATTTTGGCCGATACTGATATCTGATGTTTATATTTCTGTTCTGGTCGACAACAATTTTAACCGATATATGTTTAAAAAAATCAATTTTTAGAGATGAGGAAATTTTGTACAGACCAAAAAACCTTGCAAACTGATTTTTTTTAATGTCTGCTTTTATTTTCAAAAGGTGTTTAACTTTCAAAATAAGAACTTTACAGGGCTACTATAAACACAAGTACCCAATTGTGTTACTTTTTAGCAACCCTCACAACTTGTAGCAAGTGTGAAATTAAATCCAACTCACAAAACTGAGACAGTCTGGATCATAAATTACAAAAAGGATCATAAATCAAAATGGTATCCTGACAAAGTTATCTTGACAAATACACAAACAGCAAGTATACGGATATAAACATCAATTTTGACCCAGTTTTACTCATTGGACCAATACTACTATGCTAAAAAATGACAAACATCAACCGATACCTATATTAAGGCCAATATATTGTGCGTCCCTTGAAAAAAAACATACAAAATAAATGAACATGGGAAATAAAATAAAATTAAAGTAATAATAATAATAATTGAAAAAATAGATGAAAAACAAAAACAAACAAACAAAAAAAACTTCACACATTCACAATGAAACCCTTGCCCACCCCAACCCAGTGTGGTGCTGCTAAGACCGACAGAAGGTCATGTAAGAATAGTGCGTCTTATCAAACTGGTTTTCTCATGTATGAGATCAGTAGACTCCAGATCTTATCGACATCTTCCATACTGTCATAGAATCCTCTAAATAGAGTATCAGTCAGTAGTGTTATTCAAGTTTTAAAAATTGGAGTATCCGTTTTCTTCCAGAGCAACAGATTTAATAACTTATATCACACAGAAGGCCATAGGACAGGAGGTGTCGCTGTGCACCATTAAGATTTGGAGTACTTTCTGAAACCCCCAGAATAACTAAAATTGGGTTCGGGTTTATTTTAACCTTAAAGATTTTTGAATAGAAAGAAAATATTGCAACCTGGAATTCCTCCAGCTTAGAGAAAAAAAACTTTTTCACATATTTCAGGCCTTTGTTCCAAATGTACTCTGCTATTTCAAGTCCTAGTTCTCTCTCCCAGACTCTTTTTATACTGTTCATGCTCAATGGTTCAAGTTCTTGTAGTACATTATAGATAAATGAGATTGCATTTATTTCTGTTACACAGTCTCTGAGACATTGATCAAGTTTGTCAGAAGTTGCTGACTCAAATCTGTGTAGATGGGTTCTCACAAAGTGACTCACCTGGAGGTATCTATAAAAGTCATTCTTTGCAAGTCCATATTTTTCCCGCAGCTGCTGAAATGACACAAAGGCACCCTGAACATTTGAGTCCCCAATACAGCACAGTCCACACTCTCTCCATCGATCAAACACTCTGTCCAAGGTAGAAGGAGTGAACGCTGGATTAGCATACAATAGTAACATAAAGGACAGAGCCCTGAGTTTTAGACTTTTAACCATTTGCCCAGTTGACTTGAATAGCTGATATGTAACCCCTGATTCACACATACTCTGTGAACGCCGCGGTCTGTCAGCACACTACGCTGTACTTAGCTGCCACTCTAGCAGAGACGTGTCAATTTCCGCAGAGCAGATCGTACCAAACAGGAAAACAGACACAGAAAAATGATAAGAGTTTCCGGTCTTTCAAAATAAAACACCATGTTCAGACTGTCGATTGTAAAATTATCCTCGTATATCAAAACTACGTCACTGACACATGGACGAGGAAAAGTTAATCTTGGAGGCGGAAAATCTTATAATTACATACAATACAACACATCCTTTATATAAGGACACCAACAGAAATGAAAAGGGAAGGACTGAAATTGCTGAAGTTCTGGGAGGGCCAGGTGAGTTTAACATACTAATTAAATTTCATGAAAGTAGTTGTCGTGGATGTGATTCCTGCGGGAACATGTGGTTCTCCTGTGATCATGTGATCTCGCGTGTTCAGCTGCTATGGAGTACGCCAAGCTCTGCTCTGCTCCAGAGACGGATCCAGTGTGAATTGGCTCGCGCCGAAAGCTGCTGCGCTGACAGACTGCGGCACTCACGGAGTATGTGTAAATCAGGGCTAATGTTTAGGACAGGTGCTTATTCAGTCATAATTTTACTTTCTGGCCTGAAGAAGGAAGATACAGATGAGGGAAGTAAGGCCAACTTTTGTCTTTAAACCTGTAAAGAGTTAAGTGCTGTCAACTGTATTGATAAGTGAAAGAACATTACTATTTACATTTTATCAAGAACAAAATAGAGGTCAAACTTGTTGCATGATAAAAAAAAAAAAACTTTAAATATTAAAATACATTTTAATATAGCTGACAGTTTTAAAACATTTACAGTATTAGTTTAATGTATCAGATGATCTTGCAGAAAATAAGAAGGAAATTAGCAAAGCAGTCCTGAAGCGAAGCAGGTTTTCATTGCAGTGTTAATTTATGATTTTAATTGTAACTTGTCTTTCCGCACACCCAGCAATCTTACATTAATTGCTATCCCAACAGTACATACCCGAGGTTATTCTGTGTTACATAAGTGGAAATATGTTCTGTGTTTGTTTTTTTTTTCTTCCTCTACACATACATGTATAGGTGTGTGCTATTAATAGACACCCAAAGTGTCCCAGATTCAGCTGAGTCATACAGATGCTGCTCCGATTTTAATCTGAGATTGTGCACAAGAAGATCCTGAGGTTGCAAGGATGGTTTTGTAGCTGTTTTGCGTACGTGCCACTTGGTAAAGAGGCCACATTTCGGAAACCACAATCTATTATGAAAAGGAACAAACAGGTACCCTTCAGAGTCAGGGTGAAAGAGAGAGAACGAGAGAGAGAAACAAGGACGGCTGCATAAAGATCAAACCTAAAGTGTCTCTTCTTTTGTTTTTATCTTTTTATAGTGAAAGACCTAGAGAAACCTAATCCTTTATACCCTCTTTTGTGTACTTTGATGCCGCACACCTTTTCCTTGTTCCTCGTCCCTCTCATATCAGAAGCCAAGGACAGCTATTCATCTTCTGATATCTCAACAACAGATTTTTTGTCGCTACAAAAGCCAGCCCTGCAATTCAGTGCCACCTTCCACGCTCGAGGATGAGGTTGTTTGTGTATTGTGCCCATCACCAGTGCCTCGATTGTGTGCTAAGAGAGCACTGAGTAAATGAGCTTAAACAGACACAGGGAGCTGAGAGAGAGGGAGAGAGAGAAAGCTCAGCTAACAGCACACAGGAGGCATCAGCTTGGTTTGTATACAGGCGCACTCTGACGTTCAAAGGGAAAGCGTCCGCCCTCAGTTTCCCTGAATTAATTCAGCTTTGCGGCTCATTTTCAGCGCTTGGGTGTGTTGACAAGGAGCTAGTGCTCTTCCTCTGCCTTGATAAAGAGGCACAGTTTTATCTAGGCACAACCTCTTCCTCTTCAGCTGTGAAAAAGGTCTCTCCAGGCGCTCCTCTGAGCCAAGTCTAGACCGAGCAGTCCTCAAAGAGCACAGAAGCCCACTTGGATAGCTTTGACAGCTTGGTCTGTTTAAGAAGGGATAAGACAGTGACCCAGATCCCTCCCCAAGGTGAAGCACTGGATACTCTGTCAGTCAATAATTAGGTCCTACTACTGTGGGAGGTGTTACTCTCCCAAATGAAGGGAGTAATTGGACTGGGAGCCTAGTATTTGTAACACTGTTTGTCTGCATTTTGTGGTGTAAGAGCTGACGTTTGTATGAGGCTCAGGAGGAGAGTAAAGCAGTAGGAGGAGTAGTGGGATCAGCTAGTGAATCATAATTAGTCCACTTCAATCCGTCTTACGTTCTATTACTATCTTATCTCACCCATATGTTTCCTCACCCCTCCTTCAGCAGTCCCTCTCTCTTCTCTTTCTATCTCCCTCCCTCCGTCCCTCCTTCCATCTTTCCTCTCCTCAATCAGAGCACACCTGACAGGAGCTTCTCCTCCTGATAACAAGTGATGAGCAGTGCTCCTCGTGGACAGGTCAGGGAGACCAGACTTGGCCTTTTACCTGCTCGTTAATGCCGGAGCAGCAGAGGGAACAGGCAGCCAATTAAAGAGGAGGTTCAATCAATAGCCCGTCACTTTGCCTCCCTCTGTTGGCATTCCGTCTCCTTGCCCTGACTGCGTTACTGACTGCCCATCTGGGAATGTGTGAGAAGCCCGAAAAACCTGCATAATTACGCTCTGCTCGCAGCTGTACCCAGATAACACCGGAGATGGACGCAGAGAACAGCCCTGCGTAGGTGGGTTGGTGGGTGCTAAAGTCTACCACTCCCCGTGTAGATGTGGAAACTCTCTAACAGTCGGACAGTGCTGTGTTTGTCTAAATTTTGTATCACCTCACTTGTTTATCCACTGAGCAGCCTCTGTTGTGCTCTGAAAACAGTTGATTTGACATGAGCATCTGGAAGAACATAATGGAATTTCCTCTTTTCTGTCATGCTTTATGACTAAAAAGGAAAAGAGACTTGAAGCCTGTTCGTGCGTCTCTCCCTTGCTGTTCTTCAGCACCTGTACAAGTGAAAGAGAGACTTCTGCTAACTTGTGTCAATGCTGCCCCCCCGGTCCTCTCATCAAAGTAAGATGCAAATGAACTTAAGCCATCTCTTAATCCGAGGATGCTCAGAAACTGTTGTTTCCTCTTTCAGCCATCCTTGTACAAGTCAACCTTTCCGGAAAGGACTTTGATTTTAGCCTCTCTGTGCTTGTTCCTCGCCTCTGATGGTGGTGTCCTTTCTGCACTGGCAAGATCAGAGTGCCTCTGTGCAATTCTAATCAGCGCAGTGGAGGGAGAGACGGGGTGAGGTGGGGTAAGGTTAGAGAGAGACAAAGACGGAGAAGACTGAATGTGTGTGCCTGTGGATGAGAGAGAGGGAGGGAGGGGGGTTGGAAAGGGAGAAGAGAAAGACGGTGGAGAGAGAGAGGGAGCGAGAAAGAGTGTGTGCATCTGTCTGTGTGTTTGAGAACCAGAGGCAAGGAGCGAGACAGTGAGGGAGAGAAAGAGAGGGAGAGAGGGAGGGGAATTGATATAGTGGGAGAGTGAGGGGAGAGAGAGAGAGAGAGAGAGTGGTTACGTGGAGCAGCACCCCACTTCATCAGGCAGCATACGGCAGCCCTGCAGTGCGATCACACACTATGGGAATGGGGTTATGAGATCGAGAGCGAGAGAAAGAAAGCAGAGAGACGAGAGTGAGGAGGGGGGGGGGAGTCAAAAAGAAGAGCTTGAGGGATTTGCTTGGATGAGAAGGGGGGATGATCACTGAGTCCGTTGCCTGTCGTGGATGTAGGAAGGACGCGGCAGCAGCAGTGGCTGAGTTTGAGGCAGATCTGTGGTCTCCTGTGTAGAAGTCGCCGGCGTCAGGACGTTATGCCCTGCAAGCAGTGAGGGGTAGCGTGTGAGAGCCAGGAGCAGCTGCTGTGACTGCATCTGCGCTGCCTGCATGTCTCAGACAGGCAGGGGATGCAGCAAACCTCTGCCCTGAGCACACAGGCTGCTAGCTGTACCCAGCAAGGAGAAGAACCAGGTGGGCTGGGGTCGGATCGGGGGGGCGTCTGCCTCAGGAAGGAGCTAGCTTAACCTGCGCTGTGGTCCTGCAGTGATCTTTGCTGTCAGAGTCAAGAGGCTCACCTGCCGTCTGTTGGATATGAACCTGGATTTACTGCTTTGAGAGATGAGAGGCACGTTGTCTTCAGCAGCCTGGAGAAGAGTGTGAATGCTGGGCAGCACAGGGAGCACTGGCATCACCAAGGACAACAAGCTTTTTCTCACTGGTAGACAGCTTACCTGGAGCTTTATTGAGGAGCCTATTCTTGGATTTTATTATGAATTGAGGAGTTTGGAATCACTGTGGAAATCCTAAGCCAACGTTTCCTTCTTTTCTTTTCATGTAGGATTTTACAATATGTCTACCTGACCGTACTCCTTGTGGCTCTGGAGTAAGGAAGAGAAATTATTTAATCAAATGTGTATTCCTTGATCAAAAAAAAAAAAAATAACACAAGTACCTCAACAGTACTTTAGAATGCTGCTACCTTCATTGTATGAGCCGTGTCCTAGCTCTCAAAGAGGTTGACCAATGAAGCCATGGGACTCAGCCAGAGCTTTACAAGTATGTGGTGAAAACATTGACAGATTATTTTGGGGGAACTGAATATTTCTGTGCCTCCCTGGTGGTGTTCTTTCCTATTTTAGAAAAAAAAAAATGGCGGGGATAATTTTAGCAGAGTCAGTTGTGTGATGTGTGAAAATGTCTGTTTTAGTGATAGTTATTTCAATTTTTCCTCAGCCTGTCAAATATTTACTCTCTTGACTAACAGTGTTCAGTATTTGTTATGTTATTGGACTAGTTAGACTTGTTTTAACACTTGCTCATCTGCACACTGAAGGAATGTTTAGTGAACCTTGTTTGTTGGAAGATGCCGTAGTGGCTCAATCCAACATAACTAACGTTCCCAAGCTTCAGATGGGCTTCCTTCCCTGCACTACCTCCACCCTCGCCTGACAATTCCAGTCAGTCACACTAACACCAGTGGGTGTATATTAGCCTAGTCAGTCCCCTGCAGGGCTTGAGCTGGGCCTGCAGCACTTCCTACCCTCCTCCTGTGTTTGAGTTAGCCGGGCCCCCGCCTTTACCTTGGGAGCCCCTCACCCCCGGCCTGGACCCTGTCTCCCCCCCACCCTGCCTGGTGCTGCTGCACTCGGCTCTGCCTCTGCTGGCCGAGGATGATGTGGCAATGCCATGTGTCGTCCTCTGAGTGCCGCTGCTACCGGCTGAACGGCTTCTCCCTGCTGAAGCGCTTCCCTCTCTCGGCAGATGGGGCCTGTGGTAAAGCCCTGGACCAGTCGGTGGGAGAGTGGCTGGAGCACGTGGGGCTGCCGCAGTACGAGAGCAAGTTCCTGCTCAATGGCTTCGACGACCTACGATTCATGGTGAGTCACCTGCAGCACGTCAGCTCAGGGGTCACTTCCACTTTACATCACCCTGTCTCTGCCTGTGTCAACCCAGTTGCATTTGTCTTTTTCTGTCACTGCTCTCTTCTCTCACCCTCTTGCTCGTCTCTCAGTGGCCCCACTCACCCCCTCCCGCTCTTCTGTTCTCTTTCCCACTTACCCCTGCACTCTCTACCTCTCCTCTTCATAACTCCTCTTCACCTCTGTGCTGTGCATGGCCCTCTTTTAGATTTATGGCCACACGCTGAACCCCTGTGAAAAACACAGGCTGTCACCTCTGGCAAGACGAATGACAACTAAAATCTATTAACTTTTTCCCAGCATTCCCAATCACACTGTACAATTGAAAAGCCAATCCTCTGATTTACTGTCACTTGACTTGACCTCTCTTAACCTAAATAAACCTGAACCAGCAGTCCCCAATCCAAGCACGTTGTAGTTTGTTTTAAACTCACTTTGCATGGTTGCTTGCCAAATATCACTAAATCCTCTCCCAGTTCAGCTCCAATTGTACTGTTTATGAGACTTGTCTTATAAAAACTGCACAATGTATAATCACACTGCAGCAGCCTGCGCCGAAGCTGTATTTATACACTGTATACCCCTGGTGTTAAGATTCTGATGAAACATTAATTTTCAGAGTGTGTCATTGCAGTAGTAAGTAAATTATAAAAAGCCACATGATCCGTCTGCTGCGATGGATTAAAAGACATGATCAGACAGATTAGTGTTTCTGAGAGCCATTGACACATTCTGCCTGATGCTTTGCATTTTTAAACACCTCTGTCAGATTACATATTGATAAATTCATTGAGCTGCGGCTCAAAGGATGTCCACAGTCTGACTAAAAGCGTTATCATGTTCCCAGTAAAACCGTGTGTGTAAGGGAACTTGATGTTGCATTCAGCGATGATTGCAGAAAACACCATCACGTTTTCAGTCCCCAGGTCATGTTACTTTGGAAAACAAGGCAACACACCGTAAATAACAAGGCCCAAAGGGCACACGCGGACATTTCTCAGACCATGGAGCAGCATTAGCACTATAGGCTATATGTTACATCAGTTTTTCACAGTTGAGCTCAGTTAAGTGAGACCAGTAAGCTCAGAGGGAAAGTGTTTGACTGGAGGATTGCTGCTCACTTACGTGTTTTCTTTCTTGTGAAGCACGAGTTTACGCAGAATAGCTGTGATTGCTGTTGCTACAATGAAAGTTTTAGGGTCAGAATTTCTCTTGCTCATAACCAGACAACAAGCATAATCAGTGGTGTCTGGCCTCATAATATCCAGCCATAGTGGAAGGAATACAACACCAAGACTTTACAGTACATAAATAAATTTACAGTAGAAACTAGTTGTTAAAGTAGGAAACATGGTTGCAGAATTTAGACCAAATCCTGGTTTTGACTTGTTTCATATTCAGACAGGCAACAAAAAAGGCAGGTTATTAAAAGTTAGTTATCCGCTCCAAAGAACTTAAACGACTTTGCATTCAATATGCCTTTTGAAATTCTTCTTCTTCTCCTCTAATCGTGATGACCACCACTTTAGCAACACAAGCATCTCTGATTGATTTGGATTCAACAATGCTCAGCATGACTGCACAACCAATCATTCTGCCTTGTTCTGAAACACAACAGACATAAGTGTTGATGGTTTTTTTTACTGAAACTCGGCACAAGATCAGGACTGAGGAATGACTGGAACCTAACAGTGGTAGAAACAGTGCATTTCGCACAATTCAGATGGATGATATAACAGAAATGGATATGAAACAAAGGGTTATGGGTTCTTTACTTAATCAGTCATCCTGTATTGCTAAAAATATTATAGATCTTTACCACTGGGGCACCTGGGAACCAAAGGATTCCAAGCAAAATCTGTGTCTATGACAGGAGTTCAGATTTATTGTGGTTCCTTAAAGTAAAGCAAAATCAGCCATTTTCTTCTAAACACATTAAATGGGTCACAAATATATTTCCTTTAAACATGTAAAAGCCATTCAACCATTTAGGATTTAATAGTGTAGCTCAGCTTCACAAACTGTGTTTCAAATTTTTGCCTTCAGGATTTAATGGGCGAGTCCGAAATCATAGCCACGTTATGTCATGGAGCCACATAAGCATAACCCCGCCCCGCTGCCACCATTGGCGGTGATAGCCTAACAGTATTTATGCTATTTATGCTATAATGTTACTGGTCAGTAGTACATATTGCTAAATGTCACAAACAGGAGAAATAACGTCCATTCTGATGGAAACTGTGAGGAACAAGGCTGAGCTCTATCAGTGTCTGACTCAGAGTCAGTTTCTGGCTCTGATGGCTCAAGAAGGTAGGGCTGGGTCCATCCATTGTTACTGTAGGCAACCTTATACAGTGCACAGAGGCGACTCCCCTTCTGCATGTGGGTGTGGCCAAGCGTCTCTAACTGACACGCCCCCAGCATTCCACAGCAGAGAAGTGTTTATTTTTCCATGATTTTGAGACCTAATTTTATATACTTGCAATTTTTTAATCTTTGAAATTTGGCTCAGTGGTCAATGATACATGTTTCTGTGGTGTGACAAACTCATAACAAATTTATTGCTGCTTTAACATAGACTTAAAGAACCAAGTATTTATGGAATTATGTTGCTAAAAACATTGAATACTAATTTTTAATGTAAGTTAACTAACATCTTGGTGTATGTCATTGAAGATGTTTGCTGAGAAAACAAAATACGTTTTTTTGTCTTATTGGGTAAACGTGTTAGGATTTAATAATCAATACCAGTGTCATTGTCGTTTCTGCCAAGATTACTTAATTAATTCTTGCGGATTTTCCAGTGTGCATACTTTATTTATTAATTTACTTATTTAAACAAAGGCTAGGCCTTTATATCTTCACTGCTCTGCTGAGATGAGGAAACACTTGTTGACTGGGGAGTTAAGTGATCCAATAAAATGTTGGCTTTCACCCGCACATTACACACTGGCAACACCAAAACATTGTCATCATAAAGGCACCCCTGTTAAAGTCAGCCCCACTTTAGACCACTTGTTACCTCAATGTTGTGATAAGTCCTTGGTAATTGTTGAAACTGCCTACCACTCAGGATGTGTGACATCATTATTTTGTCAGACTAATGGAACTATATAGGAGGCATCAATGTGGGAACTGTTAAGCATCAACGCAAATCATGTCAATGGCTCAAAATAGTTGGAACTGTCTTTTATCTGTTACTGGTTCTTGATGCCTATCCCCATCGGGTACCAGTATTCTATGATGTCCAAGATTTCCAAATATAATGTAAAAGAGACTTTGGATCATTAGTCATTCTGATGTTCAGTAATGTGCCTTCTGGACTTGATGCATCAGGGAAATAAATCATTAGCTTCACAAGGCAAATTACCCATGGATATTTACAAGGATGTGGAAGTTGCAAACAAGGGAAAGGTCAGATGTTGTGAATATTTTATATTGTGCCCTTTTAGATTGTGCTCTACTTGATCATGTGATCAATCTAACTAGACTTGAACATCAGATCGCTCTGATGTCCAGACTACAGTTGCAGTGAGCTAGAACATCTTTTAAGTTCCCAAACATGCATTTACGTTGCATCTTTTCTGCATTAATATTGCATCAGATCCTGCAGCCCCCCCTTTTAACTGCTAAAATTTAGAATTGTAACACACGTCTTCTTTGCCAGATTATTCTAAAGCCTGCTGACGCGTGAAAAACAAACTGAATTAGATCTTTTTTAAAGATTCTGCTGGGATGCAGAGCAATTCCATCTCATCGTTGCATTAACCGGCTTTAGGGAGATTGACTTCTACCGTGGCTGCATCTGGCAGTCGTATCATGTTAAATCAAACCACCAGAGCTCATAAGCTATGTAAGAACTGAACCATACATTCCCGTCACATGTTTCAAATGCAGCATGAAATAATAAGTTTGCCGAATCTCCTGAGGCATCATCAAACTTCAAACTGTGTTAATAAAAGTGGAGTCTATTTTGGTCCTCCCTTACATCAGACCCTGCCTCATTTTGACCTTTATTTCAGCGATCAGTGAGTAATCTCTAGACTGCACCCTGATATAGGCCTGTGAACACTGCTGCATTGTGCTCTGAAAACAATCCAGTAAGAGCAGATTGAGTAAAGACTACAGAACATTTTAACATTCTTGGCCGGGGAGAATCAATCTGCAGCAGCCCACTGGGAAAAACGCTTAGCTCCACATTTTCAGGGTTCTCCTTGTATCTTTATTCCTGCTTACAAACTCGAAAACGATGACAAAGCACCTAGAGCTGCAAATATGTATGGCTACATGAAACAACACATGAGACAAGAATCTGCTGGTCAGTGAAGATTTTGGAGGTGGGATGAGGTTGTTGTTCATTGTACTAAACTGAGGAATTGGTTGGTTTCTTCTCTGAGTCTTTAGTTTGCCTCAGTGAAATGCAGCAGCGCAGAGATCCTGTAGAGATGCTGCTGCAGTTATGAAGGCTTTGTTCCCTCTGAGTCGCACCAGATCAGATTGATTACTCTTGGCATGCACAATTCATTTGACTTCATTGTCCTCCCACTCTGCTTGTGTGCATATTCTGTGTGTGCTCATGTGTGTAAGTTGTACGAATGAATTGTTGCAGTGTAGAACATGCCATGATACCTCTGTTGACCCATGTCCTCATTAACCTATTCTGTGTTTTCATGTGCAGACTCTGTGGGGTTGGACTGGTCTGTCTTTGAGTGCAGATATTTAATTCACTAAAGACAATTCAGTGACACTGAATTTATCTCACTATTGTATGTCCATATTGTGTACTGTCTCTGTGCCTGTTTTTGTTTGTATGTGACTTCTTGTTTTCCTGCACATGTATGTGTATGGCTATGTTTGTGTATGGTTGTGTGTGTGTGTGTGTGTGCCTGTGCGTGAATGGGTTTACTTGTGTGTATCTCTTGCGTCTGTGTTCATGCAGGGAAGTAACGTGATGGAGGACCAGGATCTCAGAGACATGGGGATCACTGACCCAGGACACAGAAAGAAAATCCTTCATGCAGCACGCAGCTTGCCCAAGGTACTTAACATCATAACTTAACCTCAGCGTTTAGGAGAGGCGCTGACTGACAGTACCTTCAGAAGAGGTCAAGATATCAGGATGGTTATCTAAATATCAACAAGGAAAACAAAGTGAAGTGAGAAGACTTTAGTCAGTCTGGATTAAAACAAATGCTGGAGCTTCACTTGAATAGCAGTGTTCCAATAAAAAAGAGTCACTGAGAAACTTTTCAATGCTAGGAACTTGAACATAAAGGCAACAATATTCAGCCGAATTGAAATTTTAAACGGTATCTTAAAAATAAGATATTGTCCAATTCCCTCTCCTGGAAACGTGCCTTTAGTGAACTGACTGTGACGTAATGAAATTGTTTCAGCATAGACGACTGAAGGCTGGTTTTGCTGCTTGTTGTCACTTGGATTAGGGGTTTCAATCTGAAACATAATGAAGGCCAAAGTGTCATACATAAGGCCAAAGAATTAATGTCACTTGTTTACTTGAGAACATCAGAGTTTCCACAGCACAAAACGAACATAGAAATAGCCTTAATAGATCTTGGTGTGGGCTACAGCGCTATTACACGTAATTTGGATTAACAGGAATGTGTTGCATCATAGCGCTTGCTAGCGTTCCTATGTGGTACCTTGAAACTCATTCTAATTTAAAAGCAAAATGCAGTTTAGAGGGTTATTCAGGAATGGTCTGCACAGGAAGTGTGATGGAAAAAGGCTAGAATACATAATATATTAGAGCTGGAATAATAAATCGAATAATCAATTATTAATCGATTACTAAATTAATCGTCAACTATTTTGATAATTGATTAATCAATTTAAGTAATTATTAAAGAAAAATAAGTCCAAATTCTTGATTTCTGCCACAAAAATGTGAATATTTTCTGTTTTCTTTGCTTCTCTATGAGAGGCCTGAAGATCTTTGGCTTGTAGACAAAACAAGACATTCGATGATGTCATCTTGGACTCTGAGAAATGTTGACATTTTTCACCATTTTCTGACATTTTATGGACCAAACAACTACTCAGTGAATCAAGAGAATAACTCTGTCAAAGACTAAATTGTTGCTTGCAAATGTAAATGGTATGGAGACCAAGCTATGCAATGCTACAATGCTAACGTACTTTATATATAGGGCTGCGGTCTTTCACAACAGACAGAAATATTTAACTAACAACATATTTGAAGTGGCAGTGATGTTTGAAATAAGCTATGCTTAGCATACTTATTGTTTCGACTGATTGTTTGCATGGTGTACTCATATAACTGAATCAAAATCAGTTTGGTGTGGTAGCTTGATGTATGTAAGAGATTTGCCTGTGACAGTTAACATAGATATAGACTTTAAAAATGAAAACCAGTTAGATATGAAGGCCAGTTGTAACCTGTTATTTAATGTCCCACAGTGTCAGGGGTTTTCTGGTTTTTGATCATAAATAACAGTAACTAACAATGTAATTTTACTTCAGTGTCAATTAGAGGACAAAACCTTGTGTACATAATCAAATATGTTTCCAAGTCCATGGTACACAAAGTTACAGCAACTGCTCCCTTATATTTGTCTCTCCCTTCACTGTAGGTAAAAGCACTGGGCTGTGATGGCAGCACATCTCTTGCCTCCTGGCTGGATGGCCTTGGCCTGCATGAATATCTGCCAAACTTTCTCTCAAGCGGCTACCGCACACTGGAGTGTGTGAAGAACCTGTGGGAGCTAGAGATTGTCAATGTGAGGATCTTTTTCTTACTTTTAATCCAGCTCACTTTGGGATTTTGGCCTCTCTTGGGTGTTGGGATGAGAAGAAAAGTTTTGTGTCTCTTTGCAATTACAGAGATGTCACCAGACTGTCATACTGACACATTCAGATCCAGGTGTCTCAATCTGATTTATAGATCCTGTTCGAGATTAAGAAGCGCTTTAAAAAAAAAAGAAACATTGCTGAAAAAACAGAGAAACGCTCACGGATGGTAGCATTTGCATAAAATTTTAACAAAAACATCACAGAGTAATTAGTAGACACTTAGCAGATAAAATCTTAACTGATGAGCAATATGGTGACTGATGACAGGGAAATTGTGACTTGCATTAATTATCATGAAAGTAGTGAAACATTTTATGGCATTTTTCTAATTATAAAGTAATGTTGGATTAATGTACATGAAAGTGATCGAGGAATGCATGCAGGCTTTTGGTTGAGAATTTGTGCAGAAAAAAAATGTGAAAAGAAACCAAACTCCTCTTTCTTCTGCTACAAAAAGAAATGCAAAAAACAAAACATCTCAAATATTTTAGTTATTGTGAAATATGACATCTTTAAACTTTACCTCTCTTTAGAAATTGTTTAGATGATCATATCTGAGAGAGAAAAATCTCTTTTGTTGCAAAGAATCAGATTATTTCTTATATCTAATATTTTCCAAAGCATTTCATTCGGTTGCCATTGTCAATGTAAATACTTTATTCTTGCCTTATTACAGAAACCGTTCAGTCTAGCCTTGTGGTTCCCAGCGTGGAGGTTGTGAAATGCCATCCCAAATCATAAACTCTTTCCAATTGCATATTTAATTCATTATTATAAATATATAAACAAAAACAGCATTAAATTTTACTTAAAACCATGCAAACACAAAATATTTGATCTGTTTCCCACAACTCTTTGTTAAGGACCTTTTAGGTGAATAAACCAGGATAAAAAAAGTATCAGTGTCAGCACATCAATTTAGCAAACACAGCGATGTGTGCACATAGTTAGACTAATTTTCTACTGATCGGCTAGATTAAATATCTCAGCCTTTTGTGTGTGTTTTTGTCTGCTTTTGGAATGTGTTCCCATGGCAAGGGGTTGATGGTCTCTAGCACTGCTATTTTGGGCTGTAAAATTTTGGAACCTGTGGTCTAGCCCATGGAGGGATGACCATTAGGGGCAGCTGTGGTGTAGTAGCTGAGCTGCTTGTCTCTCAGTCAGAAGGTTGGGGGTTCGATCTCAGGTGCTTCTGTCAATGTTCCAAAGTTTTCTTTGGCAAGATACTGGCCCCAAACTGCTTGTCGTGTTGTGCCATCAGTGTGTGAATGAGATAAGTGAAAGCTGATGTAAAAATGCTTTGAGTGGTGAGAGGACAAAAGAACGTATCTCATCTTATTGTGATAGCTAACAGGCAGGTACGGATAAATTGAATGCTTTACAAACAAAACACACGCCGTGTACTACAAGAAAACCTGTACGTTATAACGTCAAGTAATAGTTTTGAAGATGAATTCTGTCAGCAGCTCTTTCCCGTGTTTAGTGAAATGCACTGGATAATAGGAGCAGTCAACGACTCGCATTGTGGGGCATAAAAAAGCCCTATTTTTGTCAGTTTATGATACTAGCAGAGAAATGAGTTTGTGCAACTTGCCTTTTTCCTTTTTTTCAAACACTTATCTGGTGATAACATGAAAATGTTGTGCATCTGTACATGTAAAAACGAGTCAATAGATCTGGAAACACCCTTTTTATAGTGTATAGTGGTTATAGCGTATCACTGATTGGTCAATATGTAACTGATGTGTTAACTTTTTTGCTGCGCTAAGATTCTGTCACCAGTTGTTTAAAAGTATATATATAAATTTTTTGATCCCCGGCGAGTTTGGGATCCAGAGAATTTATAAGATGTGTTAATTATCTTTGTGAGATTAACAAAGATTTATGCAACTGTTCATTCACATGTCCATCATTATCTAATATTAGATTATTATACAGTTTCAAAGTTGTGTAAGTTTAATCTTTATGAAATAAGTGGGCTTACAGTCCTTATATTGATAGTGTTACTAATTAAATTTTCGCATTTTAATTTAGTAGCGTTCCGCTTCTTTGTCTTGAATTACATTTTAGTATTATAAGAATTGGTGTTTATGTACAGTATACATATCTTGTGTATATTAATGTTCTTATTTCATATACTGGCCAATAGATCAGATATCATTTTTTGTTTTTAGTCCCCAATATCAGTATCGGCATCCAAAAATCCCATATCAGTCAGGCTTTAGTCCTTTTTTATATGTTGCAATGTTTTAGCTTCCACAGTATTTATCTGCTTTGTAAAGATTTAGCTGTTATTGGAGAATGGCTTCAGTAATTCACCAAAATATTACCAAACAACACATTTCTCATATCTTTTTTTCTCCTTGTTACATGCTGTTGAAAGCCTAAAGTTAAAGGTTTGTCGACATTTGTATTGTTTCTGTCATGGCAGGCTACCAAACAATCCAAACAGAGGCTCTGACACTGATAACCAGCGTCTGAGTAGCGATGAGTGTGTTTACAGCCATCATCTAGTCCTGACTTACCACCTAATTTCCATGTGTTTTGTTGCGATAAGCGCCAAGAAAGTGGTGGTGAAATGGCAGAAATCTGCAACAGAAAAGCAGCAGCCAAACATACAGTTTGCGCAGTGCAAGAGGGACGTTGTCCAGCAGACTGCGACTCGGTACAGGAAGATGGGTGTGAGAGCAGGGCACATCACTTTCAGTGTGCAGAATAGCAGAACTGCCTCGGAGCATCTTGGCAGAACTTGCTCTGCCCATTTCATTTTCCTTTAGCCTCCCCAGCATCTTACAGTAAAGAGCACGAGCCATCAATCTGATCTACGAGTTGGTTTACATGCCCATATAATCCCATGGCTCTTTATTAGTATTTAAATCTTACACTACAGTCTTTGTGCAGACTGGATTTCTGGTGCTGTTTGTACTATTTTCATGTGCAAAAAATCCCACCGAGACCGGAGCACAGACCAGTTGCCTCTTCTTCCTCTTCCTCTGACTCTCAGTGAATAAATAATTGAAGCCCTCAGACAAAGAAGCATATGAGCCTGTTATGGAATATTTTGTACCAGCGACATAATTACAAATGTAACATTAATCACTCGACATCCACCTTCACTGGATGGGCATGAATGTTAATAGCCAATTATGCAAATATACAGTGTTAGGATAATGAGTTTGGACTACATAAAATTAACCTATACTACCCCCTCAGAGGGTTTTAGCCTCAGAAGCAGATAAGGCGTTTGTGAAAGGTTTAAAGGGACAGAGATACTGTGGACAGAGATGTGTCAGGTGAAGTAACAGTATTAAAATCCTCTTAATTAAAAACATATATCCAAATTGTGACAGATGACGTGGATCTGTGCAAAACAGTTTGCAGTTTGCATAGTAATTTGCATATTATGTCCCATAGATCGCCAAATTCTGCTCTGTTATTTAAGCACTGGGTTAAAAAAAAAAAAAAGAAAAAATTGGGTCGTGAATTATAGAGTGTCCTGGGAAGGAGACAGTGCTGTACTTTAAGCTTACGGCAAAACAGATTGAGGCTGAATTATTGACGAGAGTCATTTCTGTTTGCTTGTGGAGGCCTGCCAGAGAGGAGTTCATGCCACCAACTCTGTGTCAGTGTATTTTGGATATATCTCTATTGGCTTAGCCTTCAGTAGATGGACGCTTGTGTTTGAGATATTTATGTGGCAATGCGCCTGAGAAGCCTGCCTCATATGTGCCCTGATGCTGTCCTTTCTAGGTTATTAAAGTTGGTCCCCTGGGCCACAGGAAGAGGATCATTGCATCTTTAGCAGAGAGGCCGTATGAAGAGGCACCATCGAAGTCCCGCCTGTCTCCAATCATGGTGAGCCAAATGAGTATGCATTCACGCTGCAATAGAGTCTCCAGTATTAGCTATTCATCATCACATTCCCAAGATGGCCATTTTCCCGACAGATCCCTCATTGAGGGAAGCTCAGACGGCATCAGGAAAGGGGCGATGTTGATTTCTGTTTTCTTGGTTTTTATCCTTTTATGTTAGCAATTAAACTGCTGATTGATGGGCTCATCAAACAGAAATAAATTGTAAAAACCAGAGGGACAATGGACCATAAATGTAGCTTTTAAAAACATATAATTCCATTTTAGTAATGGTAAGCCCAAAGCTACATCAGCATGACCATTTGACCACGTATCATCCCAATCTAGTGTTCTATTTAAAGCCCAAGGTATGGCTTCCTGTCTCTCCTTCTGCTTTGTCATAACGCTTGTTTTGTCACCCTGCACCACGTCTATGCTAATACTTTCAGTCTAACCATCTCCCTAACATCCATCTCCTGGATCCAGCCAGAGGGTTAAAGATATTACCTCATATCACCTCAGATTTCTTCATGTAAAATTAATCTGCAAGGAGTGATAAGGTCACAGCCTAGACCCCAAACACAAACAGTATTCTGGTGCTGTAATAAACATTTCAGACCATCACAATGAGTGTTGTCTGACCGAAACAAAGTCAGCTGAAACGTAGCTTGATGCTAGTGTTAGCTGTTGGGTGAATTAGGTGACACTGATATGATGATCATAAAGTTGTTTTAACCTGAAGAACACACTATGAGTGTGAATCAGACGTCAGTTTGTTTGTGCTGCTATTTAATCATCCTGCAGCAGAATCACACTGTCAATGCTGACTAGGGGAACAGATTTGATTGGCTCATTATGCCCCATTAGGGGGATAGAACTGCACATATTTTCCCTTATTTAAGGTCAGTGATCTCCACAGAAACTCTGTAATGGTATTTTCTTAACTTAAAAAGAGTGCTCATATGCTATTCTTGTGCCCAGAATGGAAATAGAGATCAGTAATTGCACCCTGTTATTTTCCTTTCTGAGCAACAGCCCAAAAAGCTCTTCAGATAGAAGGTAAACACTGTTTCATGAGAACCTTTATTTGCATGCCAACATCATTTTGTCATAAAAAGGATCATTTTTGTTTCACAATCCGATGTCTAATTTTGGAATGAGATTCTTCAATATCATTATGTTCACAACAGTTAAATACTCAGGGCTGATTTCCCAGGCAGATTATACTGGGCTAAAAAGAAACGAGATTCTCCGTGGAGGAGGCTCTTTTGTCGAGGATTAAGCTTGGATGTAGATCAGGGAAAACAGCCATGTAGAGTGTACAGTCAGATCATTAATCTGTGCTGTTCCTGTGTTTGTGTGTTACACACTCGTCTATGTTTGTATTTTTACTGCAGTTCCATGACCTCCTGTCCCAGACCACATCCCCTCTCAGCCAGATGGACCCCTACACCAGTCGCTCCATGGATATGCTCCTGCCCTTGACAGAGTCGGACCGCAGGCGGAGAGGAGTCGACCAGGACTGTAGTGTTTCTCTGCGTTCATATTGTGAGAGACCGCGCTCTGTAGTGAGTCCTTCCTTTTTTATCTTCTTCTGGGAAAACACCAAAGAGCCGACTTTCAGTGAGTGTCTGGCTGAATAATAGAGGAGGAGGAGGCTGCTCACAGTTGGATGTGTCAGGGTTTCTTGTCACATGCTGTTGGAGTTGTAGTCACATTTTTTGGATGCAGTGGACTGACCTGAGGAAGCACAGAAACATCAGATTTCAGCCAATGAAAACACATGAGGAGTGATTAGGATTTACAGAAAGACACTAGATAGTAGGAAAGTAATTTGGTATGAATTTCCCAACTTGAAAGTACTTAGTTTGAAAGGTTTTATTTTTGAGGTTAAGAAAAAGTTGAGATATACCCATGGAAAAATGTCTGTTTTCATGTGCATTTATTTGATTGTTCTTGTAAATCAATCAATCTCTTTGGCTTTGGCTTTGCATGGTAGAGTTTTAACTTGTACTTATAGATGTAGTGATGAACTGTGTTAACTGACAATGGTTTTCTGAAGTCTTCCTGAGCCCACGTGGTGATATCCTTTACACAATGATGTTGGTTTTTAATGCAAGGATCCCCTGAGGGATCAAAGGTTACGGGCATTCGGTGTTGGTCTTTGGCCTTGTTGCTTTTACGTGCAGAGATTTCTCCAGATTCTCTGAATCTTTTGATGACATTATGGACTGTAGATGATGAACTCCATAAATTCTCGGTTGAGGAACATTGTTCTTAAACTGTTGGACTATTTGCTCACGCAGTTGTTCACAAAGTGGTGAACCTCACCCCATCCTTGCTTGTGAACGACTGAGCCTTTCAGGGATGCTCCTTTTATACCCAATCATGAAACTCACCTGTTTCCAGTTAACTTGTTCACCTGTGGAATTTTCCAAACCGGTGTTTTTATAAGTATTCCTCTCAACATTCCCAGTCTTTTGTTGCCACGGTCCCAGCTTTTTTGGAATGTGTTGCAGGCATCAAATTCAAAATGAGTGAACATTTGCAAAAAACCCCAAAACATATATTTATAGGTTAAAGAGGATTTGCAAATCATCGTATTGTGTTTTTATTTACATTTCACACAACATCCCAACTTCATTGAAATTAAAAGCTGAATAATGCTAAATCAAATGCTGCCTGCTGCCACATTTCTGGAATAATTCTGGCTTAATAGAAAGTGTAGATTGACAGCCTACAAAATGATCAAACAGTTTAATGAAAACCTTTAAAACACTTCGATAAAAGCTGAACATTGCTGCCTAGATGACATCAGGATTTTTATGTTAGTCTGCATTATTGTTAGCTTTGTTTACTTCATAATCTATCAGCAGAGTGTCAGAATTAGGTTATATAACACAGGGTTAAAAAAATATATTATTACACTCAGTATGGCTGCTTCTGGCTACAGCTGAAATAACTGGACTATATTACATCTGTGAACTGAAATATGAGCTGGCTGATATTGATAGATTGATATAGTCAATTTTTTTAAATATACTTTCCCAAAAAATGTAAAACATATCCGAAAATCTTCATGACAAACTAAACAAAGGAGGCCTCAATAAGCTAAATAAGTGATAGAGCAGGACCGTGAGATAAAAGCAAAAACAGAAACATTGAAAGTTTGTATTAAATAATTTTTGGGATGACTATAATTACACTGGGAGTTTAATCAAGACATAATCACACAGCTTTTCCATTTGTCAGCATATCCAGAAACAGAGTTCTTCATGTGGTTAGACACTAACATTTTTCTTATCAGCTCTTAATTTTGGAAATTGTCGGTTCATTTGTGCTTTCTTGAAATTCTTGGATTCCTGCGAAGATTACAAACCAAGAATAACTCAGTGATCAAATTTTACCATTTACTAAAGGTCAACCTACAACACAAACAGTCAAGATGGCAGGCCTGCCTTCTGACTCACTGAGGCTGAAGTGAAAACAGAGAGAAGCTCCCACAGATCAGGGAAATGTTGCCTGCCTGCACTCACAGGATCCATTAAATGTAAAATCAATAGTCATCATTTTCCCCAAATGCTTAGTGGATTATTTCCAATAGTATATTTTACTCTGACAAATGATTTATGAGAGAGCTGAGCATGGCCCACTTTGACCCAAACCTCAGCATGCATATTTATGAGCAAACCAGCAGATCATAAAGGACTTTTATTGACGTGCTGACCAGACTGACTTGAGCTGCTTTTACACTAAAGTGCAACAGGAAGAAATCGTACTGTACTACCTCGGCTGAGACGCACAATATACATGGAGTCGACGTGTCTGCAGTGCTTTAGTTTATAAGTACAGAATGAAAATGTGGGAACAAAGCTCTCAGAATTTCCTTCACAAAAGTAAATATATTTATGTTGCTTGTCAAAAATGCTGATGATGTTTCTGTTTCCTGGCACAGGACAGACACAGTGAGCGACAAAAAGACTCTCGCTTGAACCTCCGGCCGCCGAGCCACTCTGCTACCTATGCCACCGTGTCCGCCTGGCATCACCAGCCTGAGAAACTCATCCTGGACTCATGCGGATACGAGGCAACTGTAAGTTATATTCACCTTCTGATTTTTTTTAAATTTTATTCTTTTTTTTTTTAACAAAGAAGCAGACGTGCGTTTTTTTGTGATGAAAAAAAATCAGAAACTTACCATCTACTGTTTCCATCAAGTGTTTTGCAGCTAATATTTAAGAATAGACAAAAAAACACATAAGACCTGGATGTAATGTGTGGTTTCATGACGGGAGCAGGTCAATAGCTTCATTGCAAAAAAGTTATCTTTCAAGATTTTTTAGAACAAACACACTTTTAAAAGTCTATTCAGTATACTAATGATTGGTATTTCTATTATATTTTGATATTTATTAGATATTATTGTTACTATTATTATCATTATGTATTCATTTTATTAACTTTTCATTGACTTAGGCAATTACGTGATGAGGATAACGATATGTTAAAGTACCCTCAACTTGCATCCTGTCTAATGGCCAGCAGGGGGAGACTGCATTTGGTGTTCTTTTCAGTTGATATACCTTGGTATACCTTTTATTGATAAGTTTAAAGTCTCATTAGCTGGTTAATTTCCTTCTCCTTCTCCTAGTTTTGTTATTATTTGTTATTTATGATCCTATTTTGAGCGTAATTAACAATGGAAAAGGACATTTTCTGTTTAGCAATGAACCACCATACAAACCCTTTAAGCTCAAGTCTGTGTCAGTTTTTTTTATACATGCTGCTGTTAGCACTCATGTTAGAATAATGTTGTGCTAACCCCATTGTGTATTGTTTTTTGTATTGTTTTTTTTTTTATTATTTATAGTACCTAGGATCAATGATCATCAGGGATCTACGAGGGATTGAGTCCACACAAGATGCCTGTGCTAAAATTAGGGTGAGTGTTACTGAAAAGCTTCAGCAGTTGCAGATCTCTTTGAAGACCAAATGCTGAACTGATTTTTCAAAATTATTCAACTTCCCACGAGTAGTCAGTTTTAAAAAAAAATGAAAGAAAGGAGTAAAAGAAGAAAAACATCTTACAATCACTTTTCTGTCGGCACTTGTTAGTTCATCATTATTTCTCTTTGTAGTGCATGTTGCTTCACACTCGCCTAACCCCCTTTAACTCTTCTGTTGCAGAAATCAAAGGACTCCAGAAAGGGTCCAGTAGTCATTCTGTCTATTACCTATAGAGGGGTCAAGTTCATTGATGCAGCCACAAAGGTAATGGGAAAGTATGTTTGCGTGTGTATCGATCTGTTGAATGTAAACAATGCTGCTGACTCTCTTAGCCTCCATTAGCGGTTGATTTCCAGTTAGCACTCACTTCCCTCCTCTCCTCTTCAGACTATAGTTGCGGAGCACGAGATCAGGAACATCTCGTGTGCCGCTCAGGACCCTGATGACCTCTGCACTTTTGCATATATTACAAAAGATCTGAAGAGTGGCCACCACTTCTGTCATGTCTTCAGCACTGTGGAAGTGGTGAGTAATGAGAATGTGAACTAGCTCAGAATATAAGTATGTAGTGTTACAGTGCAAGAGCAAATATTAGATTCTAAAACAGATTGAGGGATTTCTTCAGTCTTCATGTTACTCTGTGACGTAAATTCATCAGTCAGTGATTTTGAACAAACAGATTTTCAGGCTAAGATGTCGGGAGTCCTGCTGTTAAAACTGCATGCAGCATCCTGTGGACATTATTGGCTCATCGAAAAGCTTGATTGAAGTCCCACTCCTGCTATGCCTGGCATTTCCATATATAGACACTGAATATTATGTAATTTGTGTCTGAGCTTCTGTAAAGGTCAAAGACAATCTTTTATCTTCGGGAGATGAGCCACTGCGGAGTGTTGCTTAACTGCAGAAAAAAAAACGTATTTTTTTAAAGTCTAACGAGGCCTAACCACAATTTTCCGCCTTCCTTATTTTTATTAAACGCGACCGCTCAATGTGCACAATGCAATGTCATATTGCTTTGGCTTTTGTGAGATGTTCAAGCATGAGCCAACAGATAATTACACAAAGTAATTATCCCAGTGATGTGAAAAGCAGCATTTTGGTGCGTTGGAATGTTATTTTGTGTGTTATACAAATAATTACTCTGAACAAGCTTTTTCAAAACCAATTAAAAAAGAGTAACACTGAATGAGGACTGAAATAGTTGGAAATTATAAAAAAAAATAATGCTTTTGATTGTATCGCAGGCTCTCAAACTGATTGAAAGAACTAACACAAAAACATGTCTGAAGGTTACTGGTAACACTGCTTGTTGACGTGACAAATAATTATCGTTTTTATCCAATAAAAAATTCTGAATATTCTGATTTAATACATTTTGTTTTACTCACACAGACACAAACCTATGAGATCATCCTCACGCTGGGACAGGCGTTTGAAGTGGCCTATCAGATGGCTATCCAAACCAGGGCTCGACAATATGTCCCGCCTACACCTCTGACCCCGGAGGTCATCGAGACCAAAACCAGCCGTCCTGTCACACAGTCGTGGAATAGTATGCGGAGATCAGCAGTGAGTACCACCCTTACAACCCAGTTGAATGTGTGTTTGCATGTTTGTGTGTTGAGTTTGCTCCACTCCTCTAAAGGACAGAGGTAAAGCTGAAAAGCAGCCATAATCCATAACATACACACACCTTGTGACCGACTTTTTCCTCCTGAATCCTCAAAGGACCCCCTGAAGTGGAAGATGTGCAGTTTCAGCCTGAAAGTGATGAGTCATTACTTTGCAAACAATTTCATCGCACCCACCCCTCAACTCTGAGTCACTCAGATCAGTGGAGATTCTTTTTTTTTTTTTTTTTTTTTTGCATATGTGAAACCTGATGAATGAGGCGTTTTATTCGTTGCCTGCAGGCGGGTTTATGATTTCCTCCGGGATGTTTCTGTGGGCTCAGCTCTGTTGGTTGGAACCCTCCGCCGCTTCGTCTCTGTTGATTAAATGTGTTGCCTAAATGTCCACGTACACCCTGAGCCACGCGGTGATGCATTGACCTCTCAGGCTGCATATAATGAGCACTCAGTGATCACTGTCACCTGTGAGAGCCGCTCGGCTGGGAGCATGCTCGCTGCTTCTGCCACATGCTTCTGCGGGGACACAAATCACTTTGTTTTACTACCTGCCTGTGAGGATAATATATGGAGTAATCACAGCGCTGCATAATGAGTCTGGCTGCTTGTTTAAGTTTTAAATGAGGTGGGGGGAGACTCCTATCTCCTGCAATTTGCTTTAATGCTTTTTATGGCTGTGTGAATGCTACCAAACTAACAGGAAATGTTCTAACCAATGCAGACAAAGAAACATTGTTCATTTAGCTCCTAACTCTGTGAGTTTGTGTCACAACACCTGTGAAGTCCTCAGGTTTACAATCTTCAATAAATTTCCATACATTCCTTATCATTATATGAACAACTGGTCCTCTCTTATAAGTCAGTCACAATGACAGGCCCCTTGCTTTTAGTCATGGAATAACCACATGCATGCAGCACACAGCATGCAACCGATTCAGCTGATCTCGCTTCTGCCTCAGCGGTCACGTTTTCCCGAGTTAAGAAGCCTTTTCTACCCAACCAGCTCCTCACAAGGTTGATTTATTCAACAGCACATCATTACTTCCCTACCACGGACTATAACGACACAACAAGGGAGAGGAAAGCAGTGAAGAAGTACCACCGCCAGCTTGGTCCTGCCCAGTTTCCCAGCATGCTTCGAGCAGCAAATCAGCCGCATGGAATGCACAATAAATGAGATCAAATTTTCAACCGCGTCACTTCACTTTCAGTGGGCACACACCCTGAGTCTTGCTGGAATTTTCGCTGACAGAATTTATCAGCTGTGGGAGTGGGGCTTGTGATGCTAATGTTAGCTCTGTGAGTTTGTGGAGAAAGCTGGATGCGGCTGATAATCTTTCTTAAAGAAGAATATGCTCAAACAAAACTCAAGTGAAAAAAAAAATTGCATCTTTGCCACATGATAATTCATGCAAAGGAGTTAGTTCTTGTATTTTGGACAGGACTGAAGTGTTTGCTTCACCTCGTTCGGTGTCATAAATACTGAAGTTTAAGTTGGATTTGTGACTCCTGGGAGCTGCTGAAGTTAACTTTCACTCTCTAATATCTTTCTTGGACTTTCTTCCACACAGCGGCTTTCTCATGCAGTGTATGTGAACCAGGCTTTTTATAACCTGCAACCATATAAAGCTGTTACATAATAATGTGCCTCTTTGCCTCTGCAGTAGCACACTGTTAGTGTGTAGTAACCTAGTTAGCAGAGCATGCAACATTAGCAGCTCACGTTGCTAAAGATAAACTCACGACTATTTATTTGAATGTTTTTTTGTTTTTTTTTATTGCACGGCTAAAAAAAGACACCAAATCTTCAGGCTCTGCACACTGCTTCAACATGTGTACAAATCCAAACCTTGACAGACCTGCCGTGCCTAGTTACGGTTGCTAAGCTGTGATTGGACAGGCACTCTTTGGGGGAGGGTTGTAGTGAATGTCAACTACAAGAACACAAGAATAATTTCCTCGTCTGATGTGATCCTTTAGCTTTAGACAGGTGACGACAGCGCAGTGATCTCTTGGTGCGTTGAAGTGCTCTGTCTCTCTGTTCTCTTATTTTTTTAACGTGTCTTTTTTTCTTGTCTTCTTGGTCCTCCTGCTTCCCAGGGTGCCCCTCTGCTCGAATGCCGCTGCTGTCACTGTCACACGTGTACTACCCACCGTCCTTCCTTCCTCCCGTTGCACTCTGTTAGCCCTGGAGTCCAGGTCCTTCTTTTTCCTTTCCTCTATTTAACCTGTGATCACTACACATCAGCTTTCACACTTCTCCCTCCTCTTCTTCTTCTTCTTTTTGTTGTTGTTGTTGTTGTTGTCATTGTTGTTGATCGGGTGCTGCAGTGCACTTTGTTTCCTGGTCATTTTCATCTTAATATTTCAACCATGAACGTTCTTCTCATCCCGTTACTTTCCCCATCTCTCATCTTCATCTCACATCTGGAGTTTAGTTCACTCCTGTGGTTAAATACATGCAGGGAGGAGAGGGTTTCTCTATGTTTAAGCTTCTCTGAGGACTGTTGGCTTAATTGTGCCAGTGAGGGTTTGTAAATACGATGGTTGAAGTCGTCTGTTGGCTGGTTTTAAGCTTTCTCTCTCTCATTCTTTGTGTTACTATCCTTTTAATAAGACATGTTGAGCTGAAGATGTCATCCATACGCAGGGAATTTAAAATATTCAAATGCCTATCTTGAGGGTTTTTTGAGGCCATTTAAAATTCATTTCTAGCTTCAAGTAAATTCATCAGTATGTGTGTTTTGACTGCTTATATAATGACAACAGCCCCAATGTTTGTATGAGCCACTGTGTAGAGCACACACTGCTTTTGAACAACTAATCAGTGTATTTTTTTTTTTTTAACTCCCAGAGGCTTGTGTCTTTGGTTTACTGCTGCGGCTAACACAGAGTATTTCTGTCAGACATCATCCATGTTGTGGATTGAGCCCTGAGTGTCTGTGATTATATCATGATCACTGGACTGTACCTCTAATCCACATGCACGTGTGTGAGCTGAGGACTTGTCAGTGTGGCGCAATGGCCTCCACTGCCGCCCGTCTCACGCCCTCCTCTCGTCCCTCCTCCCTCCCTCCCCCCCGGCAGATCGACCCCCTGGAGATGGACCCAGACATGCAGTCCCTGGGCAGCACCACCTGGCTCTTGGACCACCGGGACTCCAACAGGCGCCCCGTCAGCACCAAGTATGAGACCACCATATTCTGAGGCGGGATCCCCACAGCCGCCCCTCTGCACCCCCTCGTACTCCCCTCTCTCCCCCCTGCATCCGGTTCTTGATTCATCTCACACAGACACACAGACACATAAAAACATGCAAGCCCCGTGCCTTCTCACTGTGATGGTATAGCATCCCTCAGGGCTGCCCACTCCTGCACCCTCCTTTGCCCTGCCCAGCGACCCACACAAACCTCTCCACCCGCCATAACAAACACTCCTGCGGCTCCCCCGTGCCTCCCCATCACCCCCGGCAGCCTCCCTCGCCTGTTGCTGCTACAGCCCGTTGCTGGAGCCCTGGACCAGATGATCCTGGACTGATGTCATTTTACAGTGGCCCTGCTCTCTCAACCAAACTGCCTCTTCCTCCTCATCCTCCTCCTCCTGACAACTTGCATCTGCCTCCAAATCCCAGATAGCTCCCAGAGGTTGCATCTTTATTATTCTTTACTTTTTTAGGCTTGTTTAAAAAAAAAAAAAAAAAAAATCAATTCTTCACTGGCAAAACAAGCATGCTTATTTTATTTTTGCTCTGTATTTAAGTCCAAATTGGCTTTTAACAAGTATACATTCTGTGAGGGTTAAATTTGCATTACTAAGTAAACGTGAAAAGTTGGTGAAGAGGTGTAACAGTTTGTTTAACTGTTAAAAGAAAAAGTTCAACTAATTGGTAAATTAAATGAGGACATAAACATCCTATCGAAGAAAAAAGTAAAAGTTGTTTAAGATTTACCCAATTTCTACCTGTTTTCTGAAGCTATCACCAGCAGTTTGCTAATTTAGCCTAGCATACAGACTGGAAACAAGGTAAACATAAAAGGCACAAACTCGCATCTTACTGACAGCAGAGTAAGTCCTCTGAGCTAACTGTCGAAAATATGGGAAATTAGTGTTTGAAGGGGGATTTCTGCAGGACTGTTTTGTAGTCCTGCTCAGTTTCTATCTCCCTGATAAACTCTAGAGATTACATCATCTTCCGTCTTTCAGATTATTTTAAAAATATTGATTCTCCACAGAAAAGGAAGCATGAAGATTTTTATTTAGAAATGGTTTTGATGTAACTTCCTGGAGTTTTAGTACCTGTCCAGCACTTCACGCTTTCGTCGATTTCAAACCCAAGAGATGGAGCACGATTAGTAGTTCTCATACAACGTTAGGCTAACTGTTTCCTCGTCTTCAGTCTTTGTGTCAAGCTAGCTTTGCCTGCTACTTGTCATAGCTTCTTTTTTTGTCAAGCTATTCAAGTGATATTTAAATTGTTTTACCAAATATGTTGAACTTTCTTTTAACATTAATCAGATCAGAGTCTTTAAATAAAAGCATGATTATTCTAGTTTTTCCAACATCATTTCTTACTTTTCGTTTACTTAATTATTTGATTGTTTGGTTGTTTTGCCTCAAGAGAGTTAAATATATACATTTATTTTTTTTTCTTTCTCCATCTTTAGCCTGTCCTGTCTTACCAGGCATCTACCACTGTGAGGCACTATGAGGAGGCTGCTTTGCTAGCATGGGATGCAAGACGGACAATTAACCGATGAAAGATAAAACAGCAACATGCAGCAAAACAACCTGTTATTTTTTCTTTTCTACGCATTTGTACAGTAGTCATATTCCAACACGATGGATCGATCACGAGTCCATCACTGATGTCTGAACTTTAACGGACCAAGAACTGAACCCTGGCGCAAACACACGGGAGGACAACTTAACTCTTTTATCGAGGACGACAGCCTTACTTCATTTCGGGTGATCTATAATCAACTAAAGCCCCAAACTTCCTGAATACCACACCCATCACAACCCAACAACTGCACGCCACTCCTTGCTTCTAGAAGACTTTAAAAAAAAAAAAAAAAGGGAAAAAAAAGACGACACCGTTGATGTCCTGGTGTCTTTATCGACCGTGACTGGCTGCGATGGGACGTTGATCTTATGATGGTACAGTTTTTGTCCAGATGAGAGTCTTTGCTCTGGCCTTGTACTGCCCATTCAGCGGTCTCTCAGCATTCATGGTAGCAATGAGAGACTGCAAAAAAAAATTCACAGCATCTTCTTGTCAATTTAAGAAAAAAAAAAGAAAAAGGAAGAAACACTGTGTTGAAAAATGGCACTATCCCTTTTAATACCTTTTTCTTTTCTTACCGTGCATTTTGTGATACCTTTTGATAGACCGGGTCTGACTGAAATACTTCAGGGGAGAACGAGTAAAAAATGATCACAAAGGATCCTAATATTAATAAAACAAGAGGAAAAATAATAGATAAATGACCTAAACAACAGAAATTTCACTTAGCGGACGTACATTAAAGGCATATTTCACTATGAAGCAATCCAAAAGAAAACATCCTCTGCACGATTTAATTTGCCTTCATTAATGATGAGCCTTGAGCACAATTTTGCGCATGTTTCCAAACAGAGTATCTTATTCTATGATTACACATGTAGGTATCCACAGTGTTTCACTCCGATTTAAAAATTAGGTTCCGGACATGCAAAATGTGTCGTTTGAAGACAAACGGAAGTGAAAAAGATTTTAATTCCACCACATTAAAAATGAGCCGAATCCAAGTGTTGCTCTGGTGTCATGTTAATACGAATGGATTTGTTATGCCGAGAACGTGACACCTTTTTTCTTTCCCTCCTCCTTTTTGAAAAAAGATTTTCCTCGCTGCACTGTGACTCAGAAATGCTCGTTGTGGAGTCGACACGAATCTGTGGGTTCTCCCCTGTGTGCACTACCTGCTGTGCGTGCTGTATGCCTTGTTCCTCGTCTGTCCTCATGGGAGTTTGGACTGTTAACATCACTGTCCGCTCGCTGTCCTTGTTTTTTTTTTCCATGTGTGCTGCAGGAGAGAGGAGGCATTGAGCTCCTGTGTGGCTGCAGTCTGACTGTTAAAAAGATGTAGCTGGTCTGTGTGCGGTACCGTGGCTGTGTTCTTTGCCACCTTGTTCTGACTGTTAACTGTTAGCTTCCACTGATGATGCATGATGGCAGTGTTTCTTTGTGTTTTGTACCCTTTGATGCACTCGGCCTGAGCAGTCTCTGTTTGTACTGTAGCAGTGTCTCGTCTCTCTTCACTCATCTGCTTTTTATGTTACCTCACACAAATACAGCTATTTCATCCTCATCCCTCCATGTCTCCATTTGCCTTCATTCCTCCAACATTTTGTCACGTATGTTCTTCCATTTTGTGTGTCACCAAGACAACCTGCTCTAGTATGGATGCATAATGTAAAAGCATTACACTTTAATGAGCAGCAGCTATTTAAAGCAAGTTTTGGTGGCATGATATGGCTGTGCATGTACCGGTCTTTTTTAACATTTGGTGTTTTCCTTGTGTAGCTCACCCCAGCGTTCAAGTTTCCGGATACCAAGCTGTGAGTTGAAGGGGAGCAGCTGATGCGATGAGTGTGTGTTTTGCGTGTGTTCAGTTAGTGGGCAGAGCAGTGGGAAAGAGATAAAAGAGAGAGGGAGCGAGAGAGAGAGAGGAAAAGAGAGGTAAGCCTTATGCAACGCGCAGGGCCAAACCAGAGCTATTCTGACATTTTAGATCTCACTCTGTATCCCCCCAACCCCACACCCACCTTACTCCTCCACTGCCCCCCCCCCCCCCCTCCCGATATGACTCCCAACACACAGACGAACAGTTAACCTGTTGTCCCACATCACGGCTGAACAGGACCTGTCTATCACTCCTGTCTTGAGAGAGGCCGGTAAGAGCGGTCAAGACTATTTCCTGGCCTCTAAGTGACTTTCTGATCTTGTCATGTAGGTACTGTAATGTTTAGAGCACTGTAGACCATTTATGATATAGACCATTACTGAGCATTTCTATTGATTCAGGTCTATTGGAGAGAGAAACCGGGTATTATTATTACCAGATATGAAATGTAGAGAGAAAAAAAAAAAGAAACTGTACCAGCATACAATGCTTTGCCCATGTTTGTGGACAGAGTATGGTTTGTCAAAGAAAATGTGATACTGTTTCAAATTTCAAAGCAATATTATATTAATGAAATTAAATACTACAATGACAAAAGAATCCCTCTCAAGTCTGTTGTCGGCATTGATTTTCTTTTATGATCCAATAGTGAAACACAGAGGAAACTTTACAGCAGCTGCTTAAAATTTCAAGTGACAAATTTAACACCAGAGTAATTACTCTACAATTATACCATCAGTGTTTCCCCTGCTATGGAGATTAGTGGGTGGTGCAACTTCTAATCTCAACAAACGCCCCGGTTAGTGATTATCGTGTTATATTAAATTCAAGTCACAGAGCTAAGCATCCCATTTTCTTAAGTGCCTGCTGATCACAATCCCATAAAACTTCTCTGTCATGTAGATGCTAAATACTCGGTTTGTTGGATGATTAAAAAAAAGATTTACAGCCTGTATCGCAAATTCAGACTCCTCTGAACTAAATCCAACATGAAGAAGGGATCAAATCCAGCTAGAGTCAAAAACACGTCACGCTACATTTGTTTGTAGTATCGTTACTTTACGTTCTAGAATACTTTGATGCACTCTAACGGTGTTGTGTTGTGTTGTAAAGCAGGATTAAGATGCCTAAACGCTGCTTTTGACTTAGTATGTTTTTATTCACCAGAGGTTTGAGCCTCATTCTGTTATTGAGTCTTGTGGGTCCTAAAATGTAATATTGTTTTAAGTTGAGTCGTCTTTTAAATCAAGACACAACGCTCCAAGATTGATTGTCTCATTACGTCTGTGAATAAAATAGTACTACCAGTCGAGTCGACAGTTATGAAACTTTACTTTCACATTTAAGGCTACTAAATAAAATATAAGTCAGCTCATTTATTGTTCACCTTCGCAGCACTACCTCCGTCTCAGAGCTGCCAAACTATTTCATACAATCTGAGTCAGGAGTGCCAAAAGTTTCAGATTTTGATGGGATTCAGCAATCTCATTTTCAAACTGCTGTGCAATTTTATCAGCATTAAAGGGAGCTTAATCAAGAACAAGCAGACCAGGTTTCCGAGGACATTCAATTCATCAAACTTAAAAACATTTCTGCAGTTGAAATCAAAAAAAGCAGGGTCATAAATCAGCCTTGGACTTTTCTGAGGAACTTTCTCAAGAACAAATTTCAGATAAATGTAGTAAGAAATGGGCGAATTAAGCCCATTGAGGATTCAGGAAATAACTTCAAAACTGAGGAAATCGTTGCTGCAAGACTTTGAGTTTCAAACGATTGCACGGGAATTATCCGTGAGACAAAGTTAAACTTGAGTATCTGCTCTGCTCTGAGATGTCAGAGTCAAAGGGCAGTACCAAAGGTTTAAAAGTTAGTGCCTGTTTTATCACGCTGGCCAATAATTAAAAGTAAACCAAGCCTTTCAGGTTCATTTGAGTTCATATCTTTAAAATGTGATTAATGAAAATTAAAGCTGTAAAATCTACAAAATAGATCCTCTTATTAATCAAAGTTACATTTTAAATGTGGTTTACTGCATCTGGCTGTTCTGCCAATCTTTGGTAGTATTTTATCAAAGTTAATATAAATCCACAAGTTTTTTTTTCATAATATTAAACCTTGTCTGTTGTGAATTGGCTCATTTTTTAAAAGTAAAATAATGTAACAACTTATTACAACCCCCCTCCCCAAATTACTGCCTAAAACCGCAGGGGAAACACTGTTTACACTTTTGGTTTTACATCAAAACTGTAAAAGAAAAAGAAAAGAAAAAAAAACAATTTAAAGAAAAATGCACGATGTCTTTGGTGAATTCCTTGTAATAAATCTCTGAACATGAAGATGAAAAAAGAAAAAAAAAAAAAAAAAACGTTTCAAAAACTGAACAAAATATTTACAACCTGTTGGCTTCATCTTTGGTCTTTGGATCTAAATGTTTCTTTCCTGAGTGTGTTTCATCTTGAGATGAAAAGTATGAATATTATTAAACTTAATTTTTTTTTCCAAGCAACTTAAAATAATCTGAATCAGTTTGTTGCTGAAGGTCATATGGAGTTCTCTCATTTACATTTAGTTTTAAATATTTTTTGTCCCAAGTGAGAATCATTCCTCATTTTGTTTCATAAAGACTGTTAAGATGCATTAATTCGATTATGACTCATGATGTCATTTACATTTCTGTTGAATAACTAAAAAAGAAAAAAGAAAATACACTTTTTCCTGCAGACTATAAAAGCCTTTCTCTCAAACACTCTCACTGTATTTACACTCTGTAGCTAATGCTAGCTACAAATTTACACCAAACGGCAGCTTATGGTTACTTCACGGGATGTCGCCCTCAGCCTAGCGAGAGTCCTCCGGGGTCTCGGCCTCTCCCGGTGGAAACAGCAGTTTCCTGAGGATGGGTGCGTAGAAGGGACCAAAGACCGTCCGGTTGAAGTGGACGATTCGCCCAAAGGCCGTCCCCAGCTCGGCGAGCTCAGCACTCACCAGCCTGAGGGGAGTGGGCAGCTCTGGACTCCTTTTAGCGGGGCCGCCCTGCAGCATGGCCTGGAGGAAACTCTGTACCCTCTCTCCTGTTTGATCGAGGAAAGGAGAGAGAGAGAGCGAAAGGGATGAGGGGGTGGAAGGAGTGAGAGAGAAAGTAAGAAGTCAGCTCTCTGCGGCAGCACTCATCCAAGTTTAGCAGCAGCAGCAGGCGGAGGAGAGAGATAACCCAAACTAAATTACATAATTATACGTGTTGCAACAGCCGAGTGAAGATTGTGTGTTTACAAATTACTTTACATACACAAACATGACCGAGCAAATCAAAAGGTACTTTGCATAAGCTTTGAAGTTTTTCCTCATCAGTTGAGACTCAGAATTTTGTGCACCACACCCGAATATTAATGAAAAAAAAAAAAACCAAACAGTCATAAGGCAAAAAGTTATGGATCTCAAACAGTATCCAGTCATAAGTCGCCTTGAATGTTGTTTTTATTCCACAAATCAACGAATACTGTTTAATGAGGAGGGGGTTATGAGACTTGCCCATCCTGATGGGAGTCTATTTCCCATGACCACCCACTCACTATACTCACTTTCAACAATGTATAGTGTGTGAGTGGTTATGGGAAATAGAATCCCATCAGGGATCGACAATATATACAAATAAGCTGACAGTTTGATTGGCGTCTCTTTCACTGTTTCTTGTAGGTTTTAACATCCTTCATCAGTTTCTGCCTCCTCTTCATCTTTTTTTCTCTCAACCACAAAGTCTGAAGTTTTTCAGCCGCACTCCTTCTAGCAGATTAAGTGTGATATGGTGTGGGTTTCCCCTGGAGCTGCTTTTGTTCACAGGATAAATCATGAGGTTTTGACCAATCAGAATCAAGTATTCAGATTAAATTTAAAAAAAAGTCTGATTTTGTGACTTTTGAAAAAAAAAAAAGATTTTTTCTTACAAAAAAATTCATAATTTTCTAAACTCTTTCTGAATTGATGTAAAAACTTGACTACAACAAATATCCAGAAAAAAAACACTTGAAGATTCTGACTAAATATCCTTGTTTTGATGAATTATTGTCCCTCCTCTTTGACTCTGACCTATGAGTGTGCGCACAGGGTGGTTGTTCTTCCACAGCTCAGATATTTGTCCCCTCAGCAGATCCAGGCTCTCCTGAGGCAGCGCAGCTCCTCCCTGGCCGCTCACAGCTTCAGTCACCTGCTGCAGCACAACGTCCCCGATCCCCAGCAGTGCAGCCTTTAGGTCAGCTTCCCTGCAGCATCAGAAACAAGCGTCAGACAAATGAACTGCAGGCTTCATTAGCTGTGTATCAGGTCAGCGGGGTATGAAGATATCCATTTAGAAGTACAGCAGCAAAGGGATTTGCAGAAGCTAATAAATAAGAGTCTTTAATAACATCTGGGTCTCAGAGGAGGGTTCGCTTAAATTAAATGACATTTTAATAAAGGTGATTAAAGCAGGAATGGCCTGAGCTACTTGTTATTGCAGCATGGTCCAGAGTGAAAGCAGGCTTTGAATATCATAGCTGCTGCTCCACATGTATCCACTTATCATGACGGGCTGCGTCTCAAACAGAAAGAATGAGGTTAGCCGCATCAGTTTTGACAAGCTAGTTGCCTGCTGTCACCTCCATTGGTTTCCTTCTCATACGATACCTGTTCCCCATGACAGCCAGTACATGCATCACCAAATCCCCCTCTTACCTGGTGTGACTGCCCTCCAGCAGGGCAGCGATGGCGTGCCTGAGTTTACCTACAAACCCCTGCAGGGAGAAAACGGAGCCTCCGCACTGAGTGCTGGTCAAGAGCAGCACAGATGCCTCCAGGACCAACGTCTTCAGCTGCTGTCCCAGGGCGTCCAGGCGGGCTCGGTCCATCGACGCAGTCTGTGTGAGAGAATCAGGTCAGGGTCGAATGTTACAGCATCAGTTCAAGGCTTTAACTAAGGGGGTGCTTCTGTCATTGGAACAGCTTTTCTGATTGGATAATAAAAAAAGAGGTTTAGTTGCAGTAAATTTATTCAGCCATGATCCAAAGCCCATCATTTTGCCATTTAGCACAGTCGGACTGTTGATCCAATAAAACAAGAGCTAACAGCTCAAATTAGTGCTCCAAAATGTTAGTGTACAATATAAAGCCATTTGAAGAAACCCACAGCTGAAAGATGCCTGAAGCACACAGTTCAAACTAATGGCTGGATGAGGTGCAGAAATTGCCAGAAGTAAGTTAATATACAGTTAAATTAGGATGAATGAGTGGATTAATGCCTACAGGATGTTCATAAAATGCTCGTATGAACACTCTTAACTAGCTAAATATAGTTTGATACATAAACAGTTTGATGGCAAAAAAGTGATCCATAAATGCTGAATCTGTTAACTTAATAAGTGATAATGTGATGTTAAAAAAGACAAATTATTTACTGCATAACACAAACTGTTGGTTTAAATTACAGGATAAATGTCACTCAGAAAGAGAAGATTTTTTTCATCTATTATCTTCAAGCAATGACCAGGTCGTGGAAATGGCTAATGGCTAATGGCATCAATAGGTGGCTAATAGTAACAGTTGTGGCAGCTAAACGTAAAGTTCACCAGGATAGTGTGGAGCAGTAAAAACTGCTAAAAGGAGCTTTAAACAGCTAACGCTGAAATAGAAGACAAATTCATGATAGATGCATTAATGACATTGTGAGCTAAAAGTAAACAAATAGCATCGTCTGTTAACAGCAAGAAAAATGAAGCCTATGTGGAAGTGCAAAAAGTTGCTGTCCATCGAGAATCCGCTATCCGCTATAGATATACTGGCTGCAGAAAGACCGGAAGTTACATACACACCAAGCAGACTTTTACAGCATTAAAAAGCATATTTACAGCCTGGTTCAAAAAACAGCTTGAGTCTGAAACACTAATTTCACTATCAGCGCACACTGTACGGTGAGTGAATTTTTTTCTAACTCAGCAGTTTAGACGATATTAGGATCACAAGTTTGCTCACCCGACTGACAGGTGCGCTATGGTTGATAGACAGGAAGCTCAAAGTCTGTGTCATATCCAAGATGGCTCTGTCCAATGATTGGCATTATTTGACTGTATCAGGAACAGACGAGTGACGTTGCAGAGACTATGTGCATATTTTATACAGTCTATGGTCCCGACCCCACTTTAAGAAACACTGATTTAGACAAGATAAATAGTTAGCCAGAGGTTAGCTTCAAGTAATGAAAAAAAGGTTGAAATAGATTGAAGTAGCATCTTTATGAAGCTTCAAGAGCTCATCAGCAAGAATGAATTGTTGAAATAGCTGATAGGAGATGTAAGAGCTACAATAGATTTATACAAGCAACAATAAAAAGAACAAACTGTTGAGAGGTAAACTTTACAAATAACTGAAAAAGGCCAAGGTAGTCAAAAGTTTAAATTATTCTACTGGTAATGAGTTTAGTGCTTTAACAGCTAATCACCCACGGTGGTCCACTGAAGGTGCAGACTGTTACTCCAGATGACGTCTTTTTGTGTCCGTGAGGGCTGGGCACTCACTCCTGCTAAGACGTCCACTTGACGTCCAAAAGAAGTTACTTAGCCGTCATTCAAATGTTAAACTTCAAATTGACGCCTAGGTGGGTTCATGATTAGACATCAGATAAAATTAGCAGACCTAATTAGCATGTTGTGCAGATGTTCAGAATTGGTTTTGGTCCAACATGTCCAACAAACGTCTAATGTTTAGTGAGTACTTATTCAATATTCCTTTAAAAAGAGAAGAAAAAGTCAGTATCACTTTTGAAATTTAATTGTTTAGGTTGATTTCAGCTTCAGCTTCTGTTTTTACTTTTTTATTTGAGATGAAGTTTAACATTCCTTTGAATTTCAGACGAATCAAGAAGCTAAGAGACGCATGTTTTGGCTCTGGGAAATACTGGGTATACATTTTATCATTTTACATAACTGAGTTTCTGAATCAATCCAGATGATCACATCATACACATGATGGCTGAAGTTGATGAAGGGCTACTTGATTTAACCTGACAGGGCCGCGTGGCTGCGTCTGCAGCGCCACATGAGCTCTGCTGGGCTGTCACATGCGTCAACATGCAGCGGGCTGAGGAGGAGTGCGTCAAGAGGCTGCAAATTACTCCTTAATCAATAAAATATCACTCAGATGAAAAAGGCAGAGTGCAGCGTGACATCGTTTCTGACCTCGGGATATTTCTGGTCTTGCGGGTCCCAACGTAGCAGACGCATGTAGGCCCGGTTGAGGACAGCAGCGGGGCTGACAGGACCTCTGCTGTCAGGAGACGGAGAGTCAGACTGAGATCTGACGGCTTCCTCGGACGCTGCTGCTTCAAGCCAAGCGCTGGTGAAGTCCAGAGAGGCTGGAGGGAAAAACAGCGATTAGGGCTGTCAATGGAGGAGTGATATAGTTACAATTCTGTTTTTGACAGAAAGATGAGAATCTGTTCATGTTTTCTCTACATAAATTAGTGTTTTTTAGTGTCTTTTTGACAGGAACTGATACTGAAACATGTTAAATTGTGTTTGCAGCACTTTACTCTACAAGGATGGAAAAAAGCTTTTAAGAAATTTGCAGGCTGATTGAATTTTGAGGGACCTTGATTTTTTAAGAGATCAAATAAACTCGGGGATATTTAGTAGCAGGATAAACATAACCGTGTCAGCACTGAGGGTCCTGTCACTCTGCCAGCTGCACTCAAAGTAAACTTCACTTCCTGCCCGTCCAGCTTTTTACCTAATCTAAAGGAAGCTGGATAATGACAGGCTAGTCTTTTAAAACGTCAAGGGTCAGAATCTGTTTAATTAAAAAGAGAAATATGCCGCAATCATAAATTTCACTGACAGAGAGTCACCTTCCTCATCCATCAGGCCTCCTCACCTGGGTGCTGGTCTAAGATCTGCTGGAACTTGGTCCTTTCGTACTGGACGGCCTGCTGCAGGAGGTGAGGCCTCAGGCTCTGGATGGTAAAGTTAAGCATGTCGGTTTTCATGAGGCCCAAGACGCGGAAGATCTCCCTAAAGAGAAAAGAGGTGTTGTCAAGAAAAAAAGACACAACGTTGGAATACGATACCTGTTCCCCAATCTATCGACCAGTAGGAGTAAAGAAAATATGTGAAGAGTTCAGATCTTCTTGAGTTTAGGGGGACAGGAAGTCTTATTTATTTTTCATCTGAGGTAAGAGGAGTACACACACTGTATCTTAAGACCTGTTGACGTGCTCGTTTTACGGTCTGATGTGTTGAGCTCACTCCCTCTAAACAAACAGATCGCAGTGTGGATGAAAGTCTGAGCTGAATCCATCAAAAGAAACTGTCTAATTTGTCTAAAATTTGCCAAAATGCGTTTAATTTTACCTTTTAATGTTTCTTAAAATGAAGACATTTGAATTGTTTCCCTCTTCTCAGCCTTAACGAAACATCAGCACTGATTGGCTGGTTTGTCTATCTTTGTTGAGCTGGTTTTGAGGCTAAGAAATGACTGGTTACCTGAGCTTGCTGTGATATTTTACACTCTTAAAATGTCAATAAGACAAAATAACTGGTCTGCTTCGCCTCCAAACTGTTGTTTATAATACCGTCACCCTCTTTTAAATAAATGATAGCGTTTGTTTGGACTGTGCCAGATGTTTCGCAGGAATCAGTTCTCCTGTAATTACTCCAGAGCAGGCAGGATATTCGTTTTCTGCTGCAACCACACTTTGTAAATCACCACTTTGAAATTAGAAAATAGTTATTTATAATGTAGGAGGAACTTGATACAAATGAGTCAGGCGAAGTTGTGAGAGCACGAGTCGGGAGTGTTTGATGACTCTGAAAATACTCCCACAGCTCAGCGGGGGAAGCGTTTTAAATAGACTCCTAGTTTTGACTTAATGATCATGAGTTTATGATGCTGTTGAGAAACCAGCCCAAGGTAGAGGACAAAGCTCTGTCTGCTGAGATGTTGTCAACTTGTCCCTCACCTCAGGAGCTCTACGGGGTCCTGGAGATCCTTCAGTGCTCGGACCTCCGGGTCACGTACAGGTGCGCACAAGGACGCCATGGTGTTGATGATGTATCCAGACAGTCTGTGGAGATCCAGAGCGCCATGATCCACTTCCTGGCGGATAAGATCCATGTCTAGAACTTCATCCATCTGAGACCTCAGTCTGACGTGAGCGGGCAGCAGCAGGGACTGAAGCATCTGATGGAACATGTGACGCCAAGTTTAGATTAGTGATTAGTCAAGGTCAGTTATTTAAAACGTCAAAACTATAAAAGGAGTTATCAGTAAATAAACAAACATTCATTTTAATTTTGAAGAAAAGTAAAGTACCAACAGATTCCTCAGGTTGCCAAGCAGCTGCTGGAGAGTTAATGTCCCTGCTCATGAAACAACATGTGTCTTAACATGTTCTTCACCACGCTTAGCCCTGCGTCATTGCTGTCAAACCTATAATTGTGGTGAAATTGGAGCGCTTAAAGCTTTACACTAATAATAACGAGTGTGTCATGTTTGACGCGTCTCTCTCTTGATGGACATCACTTATGTAGCAGCAGAAGTATGTGAAGGCTTACATAAAAGAAAAGACATGCAGGATAATCTCTGGATTAAATGAATAAAATGAAAGAAAACGTTCCAGCTTGTTCGTCAGAAGTGCACGACTTCCATGAATGATGTGAGATGAAAGTAGCCAATCAGACTTCATGGAATATACAACAAAGTACAGACTATGCAATAGTGACTGTGTTAAACTTAGACTTATTCTTAGTGACGTCACCTATTTGTATTTGAAGCCCAAAGATGGAAGTCACCACCTTGGTTGAGTTGAAACATACTAGCTTTGCTGTTTGAGAAATATCTCCAGGGTCCCCACATGTCAGTGAAACCAGCCACAGCCCTGATATGCATAAATCTTATAGAAATTAACCTTCTACAGTTGTTGAAACTAAAGAAATGAGACGCATACCTGTTTGTTTTTTAATCTCCCAGGCTGTAAATATTTGTAACTCTGCTGTAAAAATTGACATATAGACACCACAGAGTCTACTTCTTCCTCTGACAGGATCCCAACCGTTACAGAGCAACCAGTGTTTGGGAGTTAAGAGCGATCGTGATAACTAGTGACCAAACATGTCAGGAATTGTCCTGAAAGTTACCAGTTAACAGGGTCACGCTTTACACCGAAACACCAGTGATGTCTAAAGATGTGGGTTATTAGATGTGATTTCTGTATCCGACCTCAGTTAACCAGTTTTTGCAAAAAAAAAAAAAAAAGTAATATAAACAGCAGATATTTTAAATCTAGTTTTCACTTTGTGTAGTGAATGAAAAGTTGCTTTCAGGCCAAGTTATGATCATAGACTGTAAAAAAAATGGACGTCATCTCTCTCGGCACAAACTAAGGTTGCCACAAAAACTGCTCCCCCTGGTGACTGGCTGCAGTATAGCTCAAAAACTCTGTCTCCCCAGTCATTCCAGATGGGCTGTGATCAAACTTAAAAAAATTAATACACCTCGTAGAAATATTTCTCACACCCGTTTTCTGTGGTGATATGAAGATATTTTTGGGCTGCATTGTGTTCAAGTCCTCTTTTTTCTGGAAAGTTTCTTTTTCACTAGTTTTTCGAGGTTAAAAACAGGGTTTTATGTCACATTTCACAATAATTGACAGCTGCTGTTCTTGTGTAGTTTTTTCAGGAATAGTTAAATGTGTCAGGAAGGAGAATCAGGAAGACAACTTATTTTTGTCACCTGGCTCCACTCAGAGCCATGCTGCCCATTCTGTATACAGTCTTTAGTTATGACCAAATACTACTCTTAGGACTCAATAAGGAGAGTACATAATAAGAGGAAGTTTAAATTACAATTAATAGAAACATATGTATGTAAAAAGTATAATCACTGTGTATTATTAAAGTATTACCTATGCTAATTAGCAATCCTAATATACAGTGGGGGAAATAAGTATTTGATCCCCTGCTGAATTTGTAAGTTTGCCCACTGCCCTGGGAAATGAACACACTCTAATTTTTATGGTTGTTTACTGGTTATAAGTATAGACAGAATATCAGTTGTAAATGCATAAAAACACACAGTATAAAAGTTATAAATTGTTGTGCATTTTATCAAGTGAAAAAGTATATTAGTATCAGCAGGTGATCAAATACTTATTTCCCCCACTGTATAAATCATTATCTTTATCATCGTAACTGTTTACTAACAGTTAAGGGATCTATAGGTTTTACTTGTCTTTTGGGGTGAGCATCTAGTGGACGGTAGAGGAACTGCAGTTTTTGACACTTTATTTTTAATCAGTGGAAGTTTCTGCTGAACTCATGTTTTCTTTGTGAGGATTAGGATCATCTTGGGTTGTGAATATTGTGGGCCTTTTTTTACACTGTATAGTATCAGTTTGAATGTAGTCATCACTACTGAAAACACCCATATGGTTTTCGATATTTTTATTACCAAATCTTACACCTAACACTAATTTTCTGTGATTTGCAGATACCTCTAACTGTCTCCTTCTCTGCAATGTTACTTTGTGTTTCTGTATCTGTGTGGTTTGTCCTTACTGTTTTGATGCCGTCACACTTACAGTCTTGACTTCATGGAGCAGAACGACAGCGTGGCTGTAGTTTGGAGGATCACTCCTCAGCTCCTCCTGAAGGACGTCCCAAAACGCTCTGTGAACAATCTCTGTCACTCTGCCCTCCAGGCTACACAAGTAAAAAAAAAAAAAAACTGTCTTAAAAAAAAGCTCCACTGAGACTAAACTCGCTGTCTAATTTTGGAAATAAGATCAACGCAGGTCACTCAGCCTGTGATGAAGAGTGCACTCTTGCCTGTCTGTAGGAGGACTCCTGGCTTTGAAGCTGAAGTCTCTGTTCACCACTATCTCATGAGCAAGGCTCAGGTTGGAGACACAGTTCTGCACCTCCATCAGGCTGGATAATGAGGCAGTGGGTGGGCTTCCTGACACCACAGACGGGACACACACACCCACAGATAATTAAAACCGCCACCGTGGTAATAATTCAATTACTAATGGTCCCTGAACGTGCCTGAAAACAATAACTGCCATCATAAAGCGTCTTACCCGTAGGAGAGTCAAGTTTTTCCAGACAGGGAAGGTCAGCGGGGGAATCATCAGCGGCCCGGTCTCTTTGATTCGGCATTTCAGAAACAGTCTAGACATTTAAATGACTCAGTAAACAATCAACTCTACAGAGGATGAAGGGAGCAGTCATTTGTTTCTTGTTAGTACAGAGAACAAAAAAAAAATAGTAAAGTGTAATTATTTCTTAGACTAATCAATTTCTCATCAGACAGATAATACATCTGCTTCTCTTTTGATGAGCAAGAAGAAACACAGACGTCAAACATCACTCAGCTTTTCAAACAAACGTGTCAGTCGTTTTCGTATCGAGTGTGAAATGTGCTGCTGGATTTTGGATAATCAGAAACAAGTCTGACAACATCTCACTATTTAGCAATGTTGCTCCATAACTGCAAAGAAAAGAAAACACGTAACAAGACAATTTTCCAGCAGTTTAACAATCAAAATAACTGAGTCAGTGCCTTTACAATGGTGTATTTACAACTGATTTTTAAGTCTTTTCACTTGATTTTAAAGCTTTGCACAGCTTCGCTCCTCCAAACATTGCAGATCTTTCTTTATTTTATTTTTATTTTTTTTAAACATCCCCCCAATGTCTCCCTCACAAGCGACAGCCAGTGAGCTTTCTGTTTCCATGCCCCAAAACTCTGAAACTGTCTGCCTCGGGACACCGAAACGACTCAAACTGTTTTTAAAAGCGAACTAAAGACCCACCTTTTTAACCTGAGCTTTTGTTTGGGAATAATTTATTTTAGCACTAGAATGCATTACTAACACATTACATTATCACAAAATTTTTAAAAATATATCCTTTATTTATTTCAAATTATTTATATTATTATTATATTTAACTAATTTTGTGACATTCATTAGATATTATTATATTAGTTTTATTTTTTACTTTTTAGTATTTTATAGGACTCTTATCACATATTGCTGTTATCTTTTGTCTCTTTTGTGAAGCACTTTGGGCTGCATACCTAAATGTATGAAAGGGGATAATGTATAAATAAAGATGAGTTTCAGTGTTTGAAAGCAACTCATAACATCAAGTGCTGTCAGATGAATTCACACTTGATGATTGACAGCGTCAGAGCTAATTAGATACCAGGTCAAAGTAATGCAATATGTATAAACAGTCAACAGGAAAAACAGTTCTTTAGAGGAGTAGAGTTATATTAGATTGTATATATGTACATTTTGGGCTCGAGCCTTACATTATATAGTGTGAATTTCCAAAGTGAGAATGATAAAATCCTGTATGTAATAAAACAGAATTTATTGTATAAAATACTGAGCACACTACTCTCTACAAAAAGGGGTTAAAATGGCTAAAATGCCAAGAGTTGGACAGCGCTCTTGATTTGACTGGAAGGAGCGCTAACGCATGCGCAGACCCACCTCAAGGAACACGTCAAACTAATTCGGACCACAATGTTGCCAAAATTATGAGATGCAAAGTTAAAATAATAAAACAAGGTAAAAGTACAAGAGTAATAATAAATATTTGTGATTTGGCTATAGATATTAACATACGAATGTTAACATGCATTTATATTTGTAAATTTAGGGTGCTTTTCACAGGATATAATGTGAATTTCCAATGAGGGGATGAGGAAATCTTGGTTAAACTTTTATCTAATAAAACTAAATAGGTTTTTCTTGACCCTAACACGCAACATAACAATCTGCAGTTGCACATTAAGTGTAAATGAGGGTAGACTGTATAGGTACAGCTTTGATTAGTGTCATAACGTCACTTAAATTAATCTTTAATTATATAGCGCCAATTCCTAACAAACGTTGTCCCAAGACGCTTTCCAAAGGCTTTAACAGGTGTTAAATCAGCTCGAATAATAAATTTACAATCATTTTGATGGTAATAACTTTAGCAAATGTTTAATTCATCGAGTTAAAGTACCTTTTAATTACACTGCAAAAAGAAAAAAAACATCAGATTTTTGAATGGGTTGACTTACCTGTTGATGGTATTTCGATTATTTAAGTTAGACGTCGACAATAAGAAGTAAAATATGTGTAAATGTATGCACTGAAGTAAAACAACGTCCAGGTAACAGTTCATGTATGTACAGTTAAAAGCCACATACCAATTTTCAAGTTTGAACCTGGGCGAAACCATTTTCAACCGTTCACGGGGGGAGCTGAAATATTACGAACGTTAGTGTGGTTTCAACGAAGAGTTGTTACTTCTACAAGTGATTAGCTTATTACGGAAAATCGACATTAACATATAGAAAGCTTAACGTTTACCCATTTCTTTTCTTAAAAGCAATACAAGAAAATAGTTTCATTTGGTATGGCCCGTTCTCAAATCAAAACAAGGGGCGTGTCAGCACGCAGTGTGTTTCTCCGGCTCCCCGCCCCCTCTGACTGTACCAACAGCTGAAACACCCAAACGTTTAGAGAAAACTCAACATACCTGTTCATTGTTATCGCCTCTGTTGTATTTAACTGGAAACAACATCGAAAGCGGCCTTTGTGTTTGAACAAGTGGTCCATTGTTGAAGATAAATGCCTGGAAACATCACGTTTCCTTTAAACGCGGAAATTCGAGAGTATGTCACAAAAACTCGGATGCTGACAAGTGAATGCATGCACAAATAAAATACATTGGCTGAAACACAAGCTAGAAATATACAGTTTATCCCTTTGATAACTTTTTCCAAGTATTTTTGATAACTTAAACAGTTTATAAACTTATATTGAGTTTAGTTTCTGCTGTTCTGTATCAATAAAGTCTAATCTTATATTAAGGTTAAGTGGGCCTCTTTTTGAAACTTGGTATCAATTTGCCGTTTTCTGGAGGATCTTTGAAAATTCAAATACAGTTTATAAGACTATTTTTTACAGAACTGTTGGATTTTATGTGTGGTATTAAAGCATAATCCAAATGAGAAGAAACTTAAATGTTTCTCATTTTTGTTTCAATACTCCATAATTTCCTTTGTTCAGACTAACATTTAAAACTTTTCTAATCTTAAGCTGTTATTTAATCATATTACTGGTAACCACGCCCACGTGGTAACTTTAAGTGCCTATATTATTTGTTTTGTACAGTAATTAAATGTAGTCTCCACAGCTGGTAGGTAGTGTCAGTTATTTCGTTAACAAAAACTCCAAACACGGCAGCCCATGACCCCAAAATTAAGTCATGTGTATTGCAACCCCAACACATTAAACCCTAAAAATAGAATTATAAAAGGATAAATACCCCAAGAAACTCTAAAATGCTTTGAGTTTCTCCAAACAAAAAGAAATGACAGCACAGAACTGTATTGCAAATTATTTATAATTGCAAAAGTTGTTACAAACGGTTTCTGATAAATACAAGCATTTGACAAAGCCTCGTCTAAAAAAGTTTACCTTCCATCACATCCACAAACACACAAATAAGATATGATCATGTTTTAGTTAGAAAAAAACATACAAAACAACTCCCAGGCCTTAATTATACATTTGCATATTTCAAAATATTAAACCACGTTAAATTTCTGTCTTAAAATAACAAGCATAACTTAAAAAAAAGAGTTTTACACATAGTTTCAGTCTTTTTCCTCTCTGGCGCTGCTATGTACACATAAACTCCTTTGAACTGCTGCCTCTCTTGTTGTGAATCCCGGGAAATTAAAGCAAACAAAAGGGAAAATAAGTGCTAAAAAACAGGATTGATGAAATAAACAGAGCTGAATTGTACAGTGAACTTGATGTCCTCTTACCAAACTCAAACAATAAATCAAAGTCGTTATTCAGGAAACCGTTTCGAAAAAGCGGCTTGAGAAAATCATTTGTAAGCAGTTGAAATCTGCAGGAGAGTTCCTCATGAAAGGGAAATCAATGTCAGACTAGAAGCTGCTCCATCCTTTTTTCTCTCTCTGCATTAGAGCTTTGTATTCTGGAGCTGTGAGAGTCTTATTGTGAGAAAAAGGCAAAGGAGCATCAATTGAATGAAAATGAGCAAATTAATGAAGCACTCTTTTGTTCCCAGGCACACATACAACTCCTTATCTTTCATTCACACACTAACAAAACTGTACAAAAACATCTTTAGTAGCATAATAACAACAATAATTAATTCAGACGTCTCTGCTGTGTGTCCTTTTAATGCCTGAAATCAACAAAGACTGTGCTGCAGTATGACCCCACCCATGCACTGCTGAACAGGGACTGATTTTAGTCTCTTATTATTCACTGTTTTTTTTTTTTTCTGGTAGCTTAAAAAGACTGTTTCACACCAAATGGAAGACCACATTAACACCTGGGATTAACATCTTATACAGCACATACTGATCATTTCTGCAGGATCTAACATCAGACTGATCGCTGATTCACTTTAGGTGTAAACATTTCTGAACCCTTTTCACACACAGTCTGCACCTCTGAAAACGTTCCGACCAAATCCGCTCATCTCGACTTCTTTCAGGCTTTCAGCTCCTGGTGTGAAGCGGCTGCATTAAGCCAGGATGAGACACTGTGTGAAAACATCAGGTCTGGAACATCCACAGTGAGCTAGAGGGTGCAAGTTAAATGAAGTTTGCATGGTACTATTTTTTCTCAACCCCTGCTGTAAGGATATCTACAGTCAAAGTTAGGGCCTGTGTCCATTAACCGTTTTTTCTGCTCTGGTCAGACCTTTTTGACACGTCTCCAATGCAGTTCAGTTTTTTATAAAAGCTGTCATATCCTCAGCACCAGCTGTTTTTTTTAGTGACTGAACTCAAAGCGCCCTCACTTGAAATCATTTAACTTTTGAAGCTTTGCTTTGCTCGTCAGTGTCATCTCTCTCAATGATCTCTGTTTAGGTTGCATGCCTCCTGAGGTTAGTCCTTTAAGTGGGTAGCCTTGGTTCGATCCAACCTGTGGCACCTTTTCCGCATGTCAGAAAAAAAAGTACTTCGAAAAAAGAGAGAAGAAAAATAACAGTGCAGGAAAAACTAATCAGACTTTTTGTTATCATTAAAAAAAAAACAAGTTAGCAGCAGAAAAAGGTGCTCTGATACCAAGTTCATAGGTGTTACCAGGATTAAAAAAAGCCATCAGTGGACATAGGCCCTTACAAAAGACTCATCCCTTTGCTGCTTTAACTAAAAAAAAAATCACAACACTGTGACTACTCTGAAATTTTTGGAGTAGCCATCAAAAAGCAGAACAGGGACCTCAGCATCTCTACATAGCCTGGTCATAATGTAGTTTAACAGGGTGGAGCTTCTGTTTGGTCCTTGGGTATATTCTGATTTTAGAAGTACTTCAATTCTCAGCCTTAGCCTGCATGTTCTAGCTTCTATAAATCTATACTCATGATTTTCTCTCTCATAAACAACGATCATGTTTATGATCCTGTTGCCAGTATGGTTTCCAACCAGTAAAGCACTGGTTCACACAGCTCCCAGTGTTTGTACTGAGAGCAGATTCAGCGGTGGGGAGACAGTGAGGTCATAGTGCTGTCAGTCTGTGCTGTCAGTCTGTGCTGTCTGTGCTGTCAGTGCTGCGATGACGCATCATCTGCCCTGTGCCAAGGTTTTACACTCTGCTCTTCTCTCACACAATTGAACACACACACACACACGCACACACATTTAAAAAAAAAAAAAAAAAGAAAGCAGGTTTCCTGCTAGGAGTCTTTGAGCATGTTGATACGTGCAAAGATTTTGAGCGCGGGTCCCAGTTTAATGTTCATGGTGCTCATGAGGTGGTCCTCCTTCAACAGCAGCAGGGCCTGTCCATCAATCTCCTGAGAGCGAAACTCGTCTGCTATCTCCTGACAGCCTGTGTGAACAAAAACAGCAGGAGAGCAAAAAGAAGCTGCAGTTAGTGGCACTGAAAACAGGACTCAGGGAAGAGATGTTCCATTCCTCCTTTCCTCTTTATGATACCTTTAAGAAGGAACAATCCAACACTGGAGTGATGTTTGAAAAACAGATGTGTATCAGTCGCTCTGTGTGGATGTGTGATGTTAGATTTGTTATGTATGGTTAAAATGATGAATGACTGTCTGAGTGTACTTCACCAACCTGGCAGTGAGCGGATAAACTCGTACACCTCCTCTACGTTCCACCTGGCGGGGTCATTGGGAACAAAGCGCTGACATGGTGAAGGCTCGTCTCTTCCACTCAGGACCTCCTGGTCCGAAGCCCTGCTGGGATGCCCGTGTACAGGGACCTGAGTGGGGGCTGGAGCAGGAGCCAGTGGTCCAGAGCTGGCTGCAGACAGAGGGGACGGCGGCTCTTCGTAGCTGGACATGTCCGAACACGGGCTGGACTCCTCCTGGCTGGGCTGAGAGAGATGAGGCGAGGACACAGAGCCGCCCTGAGTCTGCAGCGGTGACGAGGGCAGCTTCTGAAAAATTAAAATGACGTCGAGGCATTTAAGAAATGAATGTCTCATCAGTAAAATCAGTATCAGGACATTGTGTTAGCAGCAGCAGAGATTAAAGAGGTAATAAGTGTGATTTATTCTCTACAATCACCTCCAATGAGCAGGACACACCTGCAGGGACCTGATAGGGTTGTTGGATCGATACCAAGCCCTCAAAATGACTCTGTTAGGTGCAGAACTCTTGGATTATCAATCTGATCCGAACACAAAGCTGAAGCACCCCCCACTGGAGGCTCAGGATTCAACCCAGAGGCAAAACATAACTCCCAACACGTTTTGAATCTAAATCACAAGAAAGATGAATCCCAGCTCAAAAAAGATCACATTTCAGCCGTGTTCTCAACGTATCCAAACATACTTCAACTCTTTTAGCTCCTCTACATCAGTATAGCATCAGTTTAAGATCAATTCAGAAATAATCAAAGTCAGTTTTAAAGCTATCTTGTACCTCGATCTGGCTGCTCAAAACACTCAAAAAGCTGTTTGTTCTAAAATCTAAAGCAGTTTACTTAATTTCAGTTTCTTTCATTTACTTCCACATTTGTAATGTTTTCTGCTAATTTAAAACCCTTTTATTCATGTTTTGTTTCTTTAGTCACCTTTCATACATATACAGCACTTTATTACTTTGATACTTTAAAGTGTAATCTAAATAGACAATGTTTTGTTTTTATTTATTGTAACTTTTTCTTGAACACATCTGCATGAAATAACTCCTCTCATCCCCTTGTAATGTCTCTAAATCCATAAAACTGTAACTTTTTTACAGATTATAATCTCAAATGTTTCAAGTGTCAGGAAAAGCTAATTTAAAGCTTCCACAATCTTAACAGGTACCAAGTCAAAATTTGCTGATTAACCACCAGAATAATCCAATCCAGTAGCTTCTGATGTCTCTATAACTTGTGCAGGAGGCAGAAAATCTGAACTAATGCTCCTCCATCTCTGCTGGTCACCCATAAACGTTGACAAACATCATCGAGCGCTTAATGATCCCTTCAAAGACAGAGGGAGGTAATTGGGCACGCGCACGAACGGTGCCGGGGTTCATTAAAAAGCACAAGGGGTGAAAAGTGCGGGGCGAGAAATGTGCAGAAGAAGCAGTATCAAAGTGTTGATAGAGAGGGTTTAATGAAGGAGTGTGTGTCTGTATGTGTGTGTGTTTCTCTACCTGCTTCTTAGCTTCCATACTCGGCCGCCCCTGAGGTCTCTTACGCCAGCGAGTGGTTGTTTTACTTCTCTCTGGGTGGAAAAGACCAATCCGCTTCGTACAGCCAACATTGTACCTGTCAGTCAGAGGTTAGCGATCAGAGGTCAGCGATCAGAGATCTGTCTTTGAGTCATAAAATCAAAAATGAAACAAAGATTTATCAGTCTAAAAAGTGACTTACCTTTTTGCACAAACCATGGAGCAGAATCGTTTTGATCCCTTAAACGTGTAGGCAAAGTCCACCCAGCCGCAGTACTCGCACGTCAGCTTTGGTTCCTGGTCTTTTTCTGTGTGGAGGAAGAGAAACAAATGAGAGGTTAACTTCTTCACACTGTATCTACCCCTACACCTGATAACGTTGGAGTGTTAATAAGGTAAAAAGTAATACACAAGAGCTCCAAACTTATCACATCTCATCTCTGGATACGAAGCAGACAGACTAAGAAATCTGTTTTCATCGACTTTCTTCCTGACTGATTAAATAGGAACACTAGTATGCTACCAGTTCCTGTCAATCTAAAATATTTTTCTGCTCACTTCCCTTGTTGCAGCAGTTCAAAATTTTCAAGTTTGAGCCTCGATCTATTGAACGATATGTCTGCAGAGATTATTTATGAGCCTGCTCCACATGTTGATATTCAGGCATTTTTTTGTACGATGAATATGAATACGTAAACATGAATGCCGCTTTGTGTTTCGTAGCTATGCTTTACTGAATTTGGGCAAGAAACACATTTTTTGTCATGGAAAGTCAATCTATTCATCTTTATATTTTCTTACTAGAAATTGGTGATTCATCCTTGACATTTTCTCAAAGTTCAATTTGGAGAAATTCTTTGGATTTCATCCCCTGTCCTTTAAAATCCAAACTGTAATGTCACTGCTTGTGTACTTTACTTTCTGTCTCACCTGGCTGGTTCATGTCCTCCGGCTCAGAGTCGCTGTTTGCTGCATTGCTGACCGGCGTTTTGTCAGGGTCAGAAGAGAGCTGATGATCGAGCTTCTTCGGGCTGTCGATGAGGATGGGCAGACGCTCCACCTAGTAAATGGTACAAGATGATTTAAAGTTAGGGGAAATGAAACTGTAAACTTCAAAAAAAAGGTAAACAGGGTTTAATCTTTTTAATTGTGAAGACTTTCTGCATCAATCTGCTGAAAATTATATTAAAGTAAGTCCCTGAACTGTCTTGAAGTGCTGGTGTCACAGAACAAAGCCAGAAATAATAAATACAAAAACTTACAAAAAAAAAGGTAAGATTTAAAAAGTTTGCCTTAAAAGCACCACATCAGCATAATTTTGTGAAACACTATCTTCTAACATTTTGAGCTTTGGCAACAAATGTCCAGTAGGAGGCAGCAATCACAAGCCTGAAACATCAACAAGCATGTTTTTCATGTTACACCATGAAGGTTTCTCAAACTGACACTTTTTATTTTTAAGATTAAGAACGATGAAATTTCCCATCATCACCCAGAGGACCAGAAATCATCAATGTAAGATAACACATCATCTGTAAAGGTGATGACAGATTGAAGGATGGACTCTCGTGTCCTTGGGTGCTGCATTATGCATCTTATTCCACAAACACCCTCATCCATGTGTACTCTTCCAGGTCCACAGACGCTCCTCACTATAATTAATGACTGGATCAAACAGGAGCTGTGAGCTGTCACTGCTTGTAGTAACAGAGGGGGGTTGTGTGTTTTCCTGCTGACGGCTCCCTGCAGGCACGAACACAGGAGAGTGTGTTGTTCTCCTGGTTGTTTGTCATCTCTCTCTGTGAAAGTCGGGCACAGATCGGGGGCACTTACACACACGGGGAATGGCTCGGCTCCCTCCTGGATGACGAAGCCTTCGATGACGTGAGTGAGGACCTGCGGCTTGACGATGGCCTGGGGCGGTTTGTTCTCTCCGTTCTGTGGCGTGCTGCCCGTCACGGTGGGCGCCTCGCTCTCGTTCCCCGAGGTCATGGCTGGAGGCGGGGTCCCAGGTGCAGCGCTAGGCTTTTTGGCTGAGACCCCTCCTGCCAAAGCAATGAATAGGACGACATGAGTTTATACATGAAAGTGTGTATCCTCACAGGAGCTTCTTCCTGGTGGGTTCAATGTGGGAGAAACGAGAGCTGAAAAAGTGACTCTTAAAGTGAAGTTGTCGGTATAAAATATTTTAACTGATGATTTGTGATGATAAAAATGGAATTAAATGATCTAAGTCTTGTGCCAGTCTAAAGATTTCAAGAATTTATGGATTTGGTCAAAATCCAATTTGTTTGATTCAGGGTTCAGGTCCCTTCTGACCTGGGTGTAGCCACAGTGACGTCACTTTTTTTCTGTTTTGAAGACATTATTTTTTGCACTTACACATTGCTATCTTTGTTTCTCTGAGCCAGAAGTCACCTTTTATACTGGAGTTTATGAAAACTGTGATGTGTTGTAACACACATCCATATTTCACATGTGCTATAAAGACTTCTTATTGTAGCATTTGTAAGGTTAAAGTTTCAGGGTTGGCAGTGACATGGCAAAATATACTTTAAAAATCACTGAAAACTTTCCTTTGAACCAAAGAGGATGACAAACTGACATCAACTATTCAAATCAGCCAAAGTAAGACCTATTTATTCATCTGTTGTCTTCGACTTTAAGTGGACTTAAAGTCTCATCAATAAAATTGTTTCAATTAGCAGCACTTCTGGATAAATTACATATTTTCTAATCAAACTTCAAATAGAAAGAATCTAAATATGACAAGATATAGATTTAGATTTTTTCAAGTGATAGTAAACAGACTGTTTGTTGTTGTTGTTGTTGTTTTTTCTTCGAATAGTTTGGGTTGCAGGAGTGACCATTTAGTTAAGGATATCTTTTTATACTTCAGGAATTAGACATGGATAAAGTTTTGGAGATTTTAAAAAATAATCAATGAAGTCATCACAATAATTAATGGAGAACCAATAGTTGGTCTTAGTGATAAAGTGATAAGTTTACAGGAAAGAGTTATGTAACCAACAGTAAGGAGGGTAAATACAGGTTGATTAATGATACTAAATTTGCTTTTTCAAATTTGATGTTGTCAGCAGACGATCCAAACTTTTGTCGAGAGTTTCAAACAAATAATTTTCTATAATTCACCGATCTAGGATGCTTCTGTGGTCTTTGTCTTTGAATGACAGATTACAGCACACATGCATGCTCTCCCGTTTGTAGTATTTAAAGTAGTGACCCAAAAATCACTTCATAATGTCTAGCATATGGTTTCTAGACATCCAGTTAGCTCCTCCTACCTGTCCACAGTTTAAAACATGCTGATAGATTAATAACGTTCGATCATTTGTTGTGATCTACTGATACACTGACGATCAATAACAAACTAAATCCATCATGTGTTACCTCCACCGTCACAGCTAAGTCTACTTTCTCTATCAGCCACAATGCGAAAGTAAACCGACCTACTTCATCGAGTCTAACAGCGTCGACTTTCTCCGTCTTCACACAGACATGTTCGGTTGAACTCGTGTTTGTCGTTGTTTTAATCCTTAAGGCAGACAAACACGCGCGCGCATGCAGACCTGCAGCTGCTGCTTCACACTGCGCTCGGTTTCAAGCAGCAGCGCCGTAAAGAGAAAGGCTTTAAAACCAGGGTCCGCCTCCCTCTTTCCTCCCACACACAGTCTGATCCTCCTCAGGCTGCAGCTGCATGAACACATGACTCAACCTGAACCCGAGCCAAGACTTTGAATCGAAACTTCGTTTTATTTATACACTGCAGACTTTAGCCGTCTTAAAGCTACATACGGCTAAAGCGGTTGAGAGCAGAGCGCGTTCACGGCAGCAGGGCCACAGCGAGACAATTCAGGGCCCGAGTCCCATCCCACTCCTTAAAAAAAAAAATAAAAAAAAAAAAAAAAGGATAAATTATCAAGTTAAATTATTTTTTAATATATTTTTGTATCTTTTGTTTTATTTATTTTTTATTGTTTAAATACTTAATTTTTTAATTGACTGATGTGTTGCCCTTTAAAAAGATTAAAATGTTCATTTGGTTTCTGTTTTTTCCCCACAATGTCTCATGTTTTTTTTTTTTTTTTTTTTTAATCTTTTCTACATGTTTTTCCTTTGTTCTTTGGTAGTTTAATGTTTGTTACTGTGTCCAAGCCTCAAAAAACTTGCTGTTTCTAATTAAATTAATATAACATCTACCAAGCTAATAACCTACTTTTTTACATTAGGAGATGTTATGTCAAGTTTTTTTTTTAATCAGCATGAAAATATACTGTAGATATCAACACTTTTTTTTACAAACTACATTTTTTTTACATGGTCTGTCCATAAACTAAAGCATGTGTAAGAGTGGGATGGGATTTGGACACTTAAAGATGCATGCCAAATGCTACAAATAAAAAATTGTTTTGTACTTTAAGACAGAGGAAACTAAGCTAGCAGGTTTCGTTTTAGCTACAAATCCTTGAATGTGAAGCAGTGATGCATAAAGACAGCTTCTCATGAGACTGCAAGTCATGTTGCCAGTTTGCATCTTAACCATGATAAAAGAGACATCTGTGGGTTGCTGGTTTGAGCTCGGTGGTTAAATTGCTCGTTGTAGTACTGAAGCTTTAGTCCCCAAAGCGTGCGGCCTGTGCTCAACTTCAACCCTCAGCACTTTATTGAATACAGTATCTTAACCCCTCTCTCTCCTTCCAGTTTCCTGCTCTTGGTCACTGACAGGTCTTTTAAATAAAGCCTAATCCAAACCCGGGAAGTTATCATGGTAGAACATTTATATCTGTGACAATTGTGAGCTAATCAGAAATGACTACCCCTAATCGAATTAACAAAAAAGCACCATGTTGTTTGCCAGAACTTGGTCTAAGAACACTCTTAATACCATGAAAGGTTACAGTGTCCTCAGTGTACGAATGCTCAGTGGGCTGCAGTCTGTACACGCTACTATTTGTGTGCTGTTATCAATGTGCTATTAAAGTAAAGCCTCGTATCTGATTCCAATATATCAAAATAGAGAGCGAAGTGACAGCTTCTTAAACCACCTGCATACAAAAAAAGAGCAGGGCAGAGGTCTGAATCTTGTTGGCTGCTTACCTTTAGCATACAAAGAAGAAACTCTGACACTAAAACGCAGCTTCTCCTCTTTGGTCTCTTTTCTTTAACAATCTGAACCGTCACCAGCCTTGTGGTCAATGAGTTACAGAAATATTTTCCTGCTGTGGTGGTGAGCAGTGCACCTCCACTGCACATCACACCCAACACGCTACCCGTAAACTCCAATTTGTGGTTTAAAAGAACGTTTCATTTTACAAGAAATGCGACATTAGAACTATTTCCAACCATGCAGGAAAATATCACCATAGAAACTGATCCCTGTCAACATTCATAAAATACAACTAAAATTGTTTTGTGTCCAGCACTTTGAGGATCTAAAAACTCTCTTTAGAAATGCTCTAAACCCTTTATAAGTCAAATCATCAGTCTGACAAGGTGTGGACAGAAAGAACACATTTAACTGATAATGAAACATTGGAGATTTTTTAGACTGATGGAGCAGGAAACGGAGAGGGTGGGTGGGACACCTAGACTGTATAATTAATGGACGTAGCCTCCGCAACGTCACCCATCCGTTTCTGAAACAGTATTTGGAAGCAAAACGGCCGGCGCAGCCATATTGGAAATGAGGCGGGCTTTCGGTCTCCACAGTAACAGCCATAGTGCGCCCGGCAGCCACGTGAGCTGAGCTGTGCCTCTGATTGGATGAACTGGCAATCTTAAAATAGTCTAAACTGCTGAGTTAGAAAAAAATTCACCCCCATACAGTGCATGCCGTTAGCAAAATTAGCGATTCAGACGGGAGACATTCTTTGTATCAGGCTGTAAATATGCTTATTTTGGCTGTGAAAACGGCTTTTTGTGGCTTGGTGTGTATGTGACTTCTGTTACTTCTGGAGCCAGCCTCAAGGGGACACTGGATAAACTGCAGCACTTCCGCATTGTCTCATATTTTCAGACTGGAGGTTGCTGCTTGGTGGGATAGAGGCTGCAGGATGGATTTGAACCCTGGCCGCCAGCACGAGTCCTCATGGGGGATGCAACCTAGACTGCCTAGGCTATCCCAACGAAAAACAACATCTTTTAACTGGATCAAGGTTGGGAAAACAAATGGTGGGATTAAAAATGTCTAGAATTTGAGGATTTTTTTTTCTACCAAGATGCTGTCATCATAATTAGAAAAAGTCTCTGTGGCTAAAAACTCACTTTTCAAATCTTTGCAGTGACACATGCTAACAAACAACCGAGAATAATCTTTAAGGTGTAACCAAAGAAAATTACAAAATACTCTTTACATATGACTGCACTGGTCTTGCCCCACACTCTCTCCCAGTTTCCTGCTTCATCTATTGTTCCATCATCTACAAATAAAGTTGTAAAAGCCCAAAAATGTAACCCAAAAAAAAGGGAACTGCTAACACCAGGCTAGAAATGTAGCTGAGAGCAAATTATGCTGGCATCGCAGGAACACCACAATCACTGGAGTGCATCATAAAGGTTTTTCTTTTCTAACGTTTTGACTTTAGTCAATGAATACAGTTTAGCTGAATAAATGTGTCTTAAACTTGTTAACTGTCAGAAAAGAGCTGCATTGACAGTGATTGACTGACAGCTAAAGCATGCTTTGGTAAACAAAAGAGTGACAGACAACTGAACAAGCTTAAAGAGTGTGGTAAGTTATTTTTGTCAGGTGCAGAAAAGATACAATAGGCAACTTCACCGTCATCTGATTGCAGGAACTGTGAAAATATGTGCATAATTTGAAAAAGATAAAAATTACTGGTTGAATCACAGTTTTTAAGCCTTCATGACAAAATAAATGCAGTCCAGTTGAGTCACCGTTAAATAAATCTTATTTTTTGTAACATTGATTCTGTAAGAAGCGGTATAGAAAATGGATGGATGGATGGATGATTCTGTAAGAGGATTGCATTTCCTTGGTGTTGTTTTGGGCTTCATTATATTATGACGCTTTCTGCACCCTGAGAGTTGGCAAATGTACTCCAATGACAACAAAATAATAAACAATCAATTCACATTATCAGTTTCATATGAAAGCGTTAATCTTTATTTTTTCTATTTTTTGGGAGAAGTCTTGCCTTGTTGTTTTGGGCTCTTGTGTTGTGTGTTTTAGTGTTTGTGCACAAAAGAACATTAGGAGATCTGTGGGTATCAGGTGAGCTTTTTAGCCACAGCTCAGGGAAATTAGAGATAACAAAGCAATCAGAAGACAAAGACAAGTGAGACTGAGCCTGCTGCTGCTGCAGACACAACATGCTCTGAATTACAACAGAACATTAGCATTGATTTTCTTTTCCCCCGCTGAAGATTGGAAGGGATTGCCAATGCAAGCGGAGCAGAAGAGATTTAATGACTCATTGTTTGTGTCAAGGTTTTAATCGTTCTGTTTTGTTTAGTTTATTTAAACTGAGTTGTTTCTCAAGAAGATAAATAATACTATAGCTTAGAAATGGGGATGCGTTATTACCTTGTGGCTGAAGGGCTGGAGCTACAGGTTCGACCTTCTGCGGCTCCACAGGCTTGCTGGGTTGTGACGGTGAAGTTGCAGGTTTCTGCGGTTGTTGCTGCGGTTGTTGCTGCTGCTGCTGCGGAGCGGCGGGTGTTTGACACGTCTCTCTGACCACCAGTGACGTCGGCTTATCTTTACAGTCTTGAACCATTCTTGAGGCCTTGGATGTGTGCGAGGAACAAAAGATGGAAGGGAGAACATTTCAGAAACAGTGTTGAAAGAACAGATCGGGAAGTGGTAACATCAGTGAGTCAAAACTGAAAACCATCAGGCTCGGAAAATATCACACCAGCGGGAAAATATGACACCAAGAATCGCAAACTGGGAGGATTCCTGTTTTTTTTATCACGTGTCAGTAGGAATGAATTCAGTGGGAGTTGATGGAACAGCAGGTTTTATTTTGCTTGTTTCCACAGAAAAGCTCGAAAACTGAGGTTGTGAACAATACACACAAGAAAATAATAAGAAATCTGTGAATTATGTAAAAGGAAACAACCAAAAGAGCAAAACTTAATGTAACATCTACTAATCTAAAGCAAAAATTGATTTTTTTTTCACGTGGATAGATTTTTGCAGGACAGCAAATCTCTTAATAAGACTGCAGATCTACAGCCATACAACAGCTGTGGGATTAAATAAGAGCTAAATGCTAAAATGCTGCTGTAAATCAGGTTTACAGTATGTTCAATCTCAGTTAAGCATATGAACCACTCGACAAAAGGTGCCACTGAGGCCGACAGGAATTTAATAAAGTTAGCATTCACAAGATATATCCTCTGGAGGGGACTTGAATTAGTGCTGCAAATTTTAGAGTAATTCATCCAACTGTGCACAAGACATTTCGCTTTAATCAACAAAAAGGCTGTGAAAGCACAAGAGGAAAAGTCTGGGGATCTCCAGTGTGGGTGAAAGTTGCATTTGATACACAAACACGTTTTCTTCCGGCAGCTAATAATAATACTCAGTCATTCAGGAGGCGCTCCAGGTGATAACCTGTCAAAACAAGATCCAGTTTGTCACAACTAAATGTAAACACGACCTCTGAGTGGATGTGGGACTTGACAAAACATGCTGCTCTTACACTGCTTCCAAACAAAGTTTTTTTTTTCTTCTCTGCCGTGTGGTTACAGATCAAATTAGGATCAATGTTGTCCTGATCAATATTGAGATTTTTATTATTAAGCCTTATGAATGTTTTTGCCAAACATAAAAAGGAGGAAGCTCATCAAGCCAACAGAGCAGAAAGCATGGTAAATAAAGCCACGGTTCCTGCCAGCCTGGTGGCAGAGAAACAGTTAAATGCTGAGCAAGAGAAGCCATGGACTCTCTTCAGGGACACTCAAATCCAGCCAAGGATTTAGTGAACAGAGCCTGAATTAGACCAGGGTATATCGTGTTAAATAAAAAAATCATCTAAGAAAATGCTGACCAGTTTGGATCTTCTCATGATTTGGATCTTTTCCCAGACACACTGACAATCACAGGGAGTCCTTTTTTTTAGCATGGAAACAGTTTCGTAGTCGTTTTAGACCTCCGTGTGTGTAACAGCACTCACCGTTGGTTGTATTTGCAGGTTGATGGCAGTGAGCTGGACGGGCTGAGCTTTGGCATGGTTGAGGGAGGCGTGGAGGGCGTGGGGGCTGATAGTGGAGTGGAAGATGGTGGCCTGCTGGCTGGGCGTGCAGGGCTGGTTTGGAGCCGGTTTGGGCAGAACAGGGACGGGGTGCTGTGAGGGTTGAATGGAGGCTGTCTGCAGCAGCTGCCCCGCTGCCCTCTGGGAAGCTGGACTCTGATGGACCACAAACTGCTGCTGCTGCTGCTTGTGCTGCTGAACCAGGGAGTGAGGCTGAATCTGCGTGTATGCTGGAACGAGAACAACAGACACATTTATTTTAAAGATTTATGAATTCAGCTTACTAACTGCTCCGTTCACCATCCACAGAGACTTCTGTCGTGTCCTAAATTTACCAGACAGAGACTAAAAAATGAACCTAAAAATAAGAAGCGCAGAAAGTTTAAGTGATTTAGCTGTATGTGTTTTATATTAAAAAAGATCAACAAAGAGAGCATTTAAGACTTTTATTCTTACATAAAAATGAGTCAGTGTGGTTATTTTAGTTGGCACTACTGACTGAAAGCAGTTCTTTTTGGTGGTATGCCATGATGTTGTGTCCTACATGCCAGGTTCAGTCAGCATGTAGAGGGTTAGTAGTTGCTTTTAATAATCTTCCTGCTCTAACAGGTAATATGTTAACCAGCAAAAAAAAAAAATCAAATCAATCTGTTCAACTGTTTAAAAAAAAGGTGGTAAATCAATAAGTGGATTAGCAGAAAACTAGTAAGCGACAATTATGGCAATCCATTAGTCAGTCATTTAAAGGGACTGTGAGGACTATCTGTTTGAAGTGGATTGCAGCAACACAGTTGCAGTTTAGTAGCCGGCTATATTTAGCACTATGCGTAGCACGGTGCCCTGAGACATATCCATAGGTAAATGTGTAATGTTAGCAAATTCTTATGTCCTGCTCATCTACCATTCAGAGCTAATGTAACCACACTCTTTATTTTATTGACAGAGTCTCAAGTTTGATCAGATCACTGCAGTATAAATGCTGCATGTGGGTTGAAATGAACATTATTACAAACATTATGGCCTGTGTTTTAGCCTTTAGCTCATGTTTCACCTTTAGCCAGTGTTTTAGCCTTTATTACGTGTTTTAACCTTTAGCTCATGTTTTAGCGTTTAGCCCGTGTTTTAGCCTTTTGCTCATGTTTTACCTTTAGCCAGTGTTTTAGCTTTTATCTTGTGTTTTAGCCTTTAACCTTTAGCTCATGTTTTAGCCTTTAGCCAGTGTGTTAGACTTTATCTTGTGTTTTAGCATTTAGCCTGTGCTCTCACTCTACCGTTTAGCTTTCTTCTGCTCTGACGTCCTTTTTCTGTCTGACGGTTCAGCTCCAGTGTCCAAATTAATCTACTTCATTAATCCCACAAATCATTTTCAGCAGAGTAAAAACACACTGGTTACACTTTCTTCTCACTGATAAACTTAGTCAGCCGGTGTTGTCATAGAGACTTTAGCGTGTTGTAAATTAATACGGTCCAGTCCAACCCGATTGGGAAGCTAAGAAATAGCATCTAGAAATAACCTATCTTGGTGCTGATAATCTTATTTTAAGTTGTGGATTACGATCCGGCATTTCTACAAGTGAGACTTTTTTCAAGATCACTCAGAAAAACCTCACAGTTCCTTTAAATGTTTTCATTTATTAATAGTACTGTGGAGGCAGCTATCGTACTGTATTGCATCACATTGCATCCTATCCTATCGAGTTTTTATGCAAGAAGATGTAAGGTCTAGACTATAGACCTTTGAATGTAGACATCTGTTCAAAAAGCTGCTTGCTCTACAGCCTCCCCTCCACCTCAGTTCATCTCGATGACAGGATGTAATATTAAGATCTTGTTGAAAGGCCGTTGTAGTTTTGGTCTTACCATTACTCACAAACTGTTTCAGAACGGCTTGTCACCACCTGTCAGAGCTGCTGTGGCTAAAAAGACATCCTGAGCTCATAACCTGCCCCGGAGCTCAGGACACAGCACATCAATCTTGCATTGTGGGAGCGTGTGTGTGTGTTCAGCGGAAGTAGCTGGAGGCTGGTCTAATATTAGAGCTGCCTCAGGATCCAACATGCAGAGCCGACTGTCCATGACAGTTTTCTTTGAGTGGATGTTGAGTCAGCAGGTCTGAGCCCCTCTCCAGCCTCCTTGATCTTTAACAGCTCTGCCAGGAAACAATAACAACTAATTCACTCAGTAGTCTCACTAAAACCACACACACACACACACAGTGACTTACTCCAGCACCACTGTACTGTAAGCTTGCGGTATATGAGCCGTGTGAACACGGAGGCGTGTTTGGGGGTGTTAAAATAAAACCCCCTCAGTATCTCCAAGCATGGAAGTCTGCCAAGTACATCCGCATTTGTCTCGAATCCCCCCTTGCCCCCACCTTTTCTTGTCCGCCCCCTCTTCTTTTCATGATGGTTTGTGTGGGATAGGCTCCATCTGGTTTCAAAGTTTCCCTGTGAGGCACAAACCACAGTCTGTACCCTGCTGTGGAATATATATACATGTTTCTAACCAGCAGGGTTTGCATGTCATTAGCCCCATTAATGCTACAGGAGCAGCTTAAAAAGTCTTTTCTGTTTCACGTGGCGAGACACAGTGGAACCCACCAAGATAAAAATTTGGTAAGCTATGGTGTGCTGGGAGTTCATTCAATATTAACAATGTTCAGAGCAGGATAGATGTCAGACTTGGATGGGTGGATGCAGCCAGCAGCATGATAATAGGATAAGATGTCAGGCAGTAAAATTGTTCACGGTTGAGAAGCAATTTTAACTGACACTTCAGGGGATAATAACATCCACCGGTTCAGCAGCTACGCCTCAAGGTGGCAAAAACAAAAGATTATGAGTCGCATTATGTGCAAAAACACTCATAATTGGGACTTTTAGAGTACTATTTCATAAAAATTTTCCTTTTCAATAATGATTTGTTTGCTGAAAATAAGAAAAAGGAAAAAACAACATTAAAAAAGAAACTATTTGGAAAGGAAAAATTCATTCTCAAGCTTGGAAATAATATAATGAACCTAGATCAGAAAGTGATTGCTAGTTCAGTCTGAAAAATCTGCAACAATAGAGTAGAGAGCAGAAAGAAACTATTGATGGTAATGTCACAATGTTAGTTTGGTGGCTTTAAAGTCATGATTTTTAGTGTTGGACAAATAAAGTTTTGAGCTGATAATGGCAGTAGATAAAATAAAGCTTTGTAATCTGATAAATTTATTCTGAGGGGAACCCAAATCTGTGCACAAAATGAGACGGCAATCCACTTTTATTTCCCCTGCACCTGAGAGAAAGTCTGGTTCCTGTCTTTATAGTTCTTTCTCATCATCCTGATTTATGTATTAATACATTTTTTTTTCCTAAGAGGTGTCACATTTATTTGTCATTTAATGCTTCTCCCTGATTGACAGCTCCGATGAGAATTGTGTCTCCGGCTGTGCTCAATGTGCCGCACTTGGGAGACACAAAGCAGAGACATAACGAACACCATCAGCTTTTCCATAACCCCCGAGATTCTTCAAAATAGCACAAGAAGCTGCCACACTGTTGCTGTACCAGCCTGAAGGACCTTTGCTGTTTTGTCAGTGAGTTATTGTGCATTTTGGTTGGCATAAGAGAAAGGAAAGGCGAACTATGGCTTTAGGAGCCAATCTCAACTGCATAGATTCCTACTACATAAGCCCTGTTTCCACTAAGTGGTCCAGTATGGATCAGTACAGTTTGGTACGGGTCTGATCGGTAAAGCTTGATCCTGTTTATGTTTCAACAGCAAATGGATGCTGAAAGCCGCATCAGCAACATAATAGTGTGACAGTGGGAGAAACTGGTTTGTATGCAATGCTGAGTAGCTCAGGGTGAGACCTTTAACTTTTGTGGGTTAATTTTTTGTTCAACTGATCAGTAGCGGAGAATTGGATTTTTTTTTCTTCTTCTTTCTGGGAGTGAGGATTATTGGACATGAGATCAACGGAGTGTGATCGGGCAGCGGACTTAAACCAAACGAGGACGTTTAAAGTACAAAAAAGACTGTCGGATGTTAAGAGTGAAAGCATCTACCTTCTTTTTTCATTTGAGAATCATTTTTTGTTCATTTTGGGGCAAGTTACCAGAGTATTTTGTTTGCAATGAGCTGAATGCTTGTATGCTGCAACAGTTTTTAAACTATTAAAACTATCAAACTAAATTAAAACTTACCGCTGTGGCGTTTTTTTTGACTAACCAATAGACTGCGGTGTTTCTAGCTCCACTTTCTGGGGCTGGATCGGTGTGTCTGGCACCCCAAGAGAAGGGTACCAAAAAATGGGACCGTAAACATCAGTTACTTGGGGACCTGTCCCGGTTTTAGTCTATGGACACCACAAAATGCATGCCGTACCGAACTGAACCACTTGGTAGAAATGGGGCTTTAGTGCCTATTATGAATGGCTTCACTTTTGTACATCTGGATGAGGTCAATGACACAATGGCTAACTTTACAGTCAATGGCTATTACAAATCAACTAACACTTCAACCTACAGTAATCATCACCGACTCTGAGGCTTTAACGGCGTCCAAGCTATAAGAACTTGCATTGCTTGGGTTAATAATGTTCAAAATTTGTTTATTTTATCGAAAGTTCCTCTAATAGGCTTTTAAAGAACTATTAGTTTAGACTTTCTGCACACAGAGAAAGGAAAAACAGAGGAAACCAAAACTGGCTGATGACAAAAATGTGACTGTGATGCTCTTCACGGTCAAGAGGGTATTTTAGTAACTCATTTTCTAGTTAGCATTACTCGCATTAAAACCAAAACAACACATTCTCACTGCAGCATTAGTGAATAAGTCACAAAACTCTTAATACCGCTTGTTCTTGACTGTCCGGTGTAAATATACTCATAAAAGAAAACCGTGAGAAACTGCCACATATAGGCAGAGAAAGTATTTTGTATTTAAACAGTAGCTCCTATAAAACCAAGCCTGATCATAAAGTAGCAGTAAGATTCACAGACCCAGTCAGAGTGAAGGAGGGGGATTTCAGTGTGAATCAGAGCACACCGGATACAACCGGCCTGTCCGTGAATCTTGACAACTTTCTCAAGCCTCTAATGAGGAACAGAGAGGAGTCATGGAAGAAAAAGAAGACAAGGGAATTCATCGAAATACTATTCCCCTCAAGGTCTTGGGATTAAGCACTGGAATGACTCAGGCCTTCACGCCCCCACACATGTATAAACACATGCTGTCATACAATCCTCAGAGTTTGGCAGAGAGCCTCAAGAGCACGGAAGTTGTGAATTCATGCGCGTCTCTTACGCTATCTGTGTATTCTTGTGAAACATCCTGAGATAGATGACAGTGTAGGCTCCTGGTGAATTAGTATAGCATCATGCTCTGGAAAACCCCTGAGTTCCCACTTTTTTTTTACTGGCTGCTACTTTTGCAAAACACTTCCCAAATTAAAAGAAGGGAGGAACAGCAGGCCAGAGAAGATCATTCTTCACTTCAAAAGAAGACTGAAGGTACTTTAAAAGGTAGGTTTTAGAATAAGGCTAAAGGAACTGTAGGTGAATCAGTAGCAGATATAATATTTTCATAAAAGAAGAAGTCTGGGTCGGTATTTTGGAATACCTTCATCTCCAAGATTTTCTGTAATTTTCAGCTCAGTTTGGCACCTGAAACTGTTGTCAGTAGCTAAATATACACAAAAACACAGACCTCGTGTGCAGATCAGCTCATTAAAACTGTACGCACGGTGCTTTTGGGGGTTCCCTGCTGTGGTTTTTATAGTAAGGTGCAGGCTCGTTCCTGCCAAGAGGAGGCGATGACAAACGCTCTCTGCAAAAAGCCAGACGGTCTTCTATTTGTTTCCAGCACCATTACTTTTTAAGTGTCTCTAAATGTCTTTGATGATAGCATTAACAGGGGAAATGATCTGCTATCAATTTGGAGGAGAGATGAAAACTGATGATGAAAAACAGCAATTATTAATACTTTCCCCTTGCTGCCTTTTCTTAAAACGTTGGACTGATTTCTGCAACATCCTGTCCGCTCCATTCTGTCTCAGATTTGTTTAAGATGAGTGTTGTCAAATTAATTAAAATGCTTAGAAGTGTGCCTTTAAAAAAGTAGTCACAACCTTGCAATAAGGGTTTGTGGTTACTTAAATCATGAGTGTCCAACAAAGTAAAGGATTACTTTGTGGTTTCTGTCATTTTCAGCTTCTCAACCTCTTCATGAAATAAAAACTTTTGCCTCATGGTTTTCTGCGGTTCAAGTCCTTTCAGACATGTTATTTTTAGGCAAAGTACATTAAAATTGGAGATGCATGAATTCAAAAGTGAAGTTGGGGAGGATCTTTTATTATTTAGACTGTTTTAGTAGGTAATACAGGGTTAATTTTGCATTATGCTAATGTGTGTGAGCCAAGGCACAAGCCATTAGAAAAGCAGGGCAAAGATAATGTGCGGTAGTTAACTGCTGCTATTAAAGGCATGTCTCATTGTTAATAAGTACTAATTACTTCTTTTTAAACTGGTATTTTTCTTCTACATTTTGACAATACAAAAACTCTGTGGGATTAAACCAAGGCATTATTATTCCAGTGTATGAATTCAAGCCTAAACCAACCACCGGCAGTTATCACCGATTCCCTGGAGCTAAATAACCGGTTTGTTCCTGATATTAACACACCAGGACGCTAAACCTTCATTCAAAAACTTCTGGTTTTTTTGTTGGAAGTTGAAGTGTAAAATGACCCGTTCTCTGCCCAGTTCAACCCGAGCTTTTAACCTGATCTGAATCCCATCAGGCAGCCATGCAGCTTCTCCTCCCCCTCCTCCTCCTTTTCATTCACACTATATTAACTGCACAGCATCTCATGTGCACACCTGTCCCTAATGGCCTGATGCTATGGCAACCAATTTAAATTTCTTTCTCTCAGACAGCATGCAGCCAGATTTTCAGCTTCCAACCTCCCTTTCATTTTATGTGAATCCATTACTGCAACAAAGCAAGGCACAGTTGTGCACTGACACACTCAGATAATCCCTGCTCCCCCTTCTCCTTTTACTAGACACACACACTTGAGCCACAAATACACCCGTCTGAAATGTAAACAATATACTACACTGTGCATCAAACACAGATTCGGTCACTACACACACATTTTAAGTTCTCTCTACTGGTTTGCATGACGTCATGTCTCAAAAAGGACAATGATTTTCTGCGGCTAAACCTGAACTCAGTTTGGTCTGATCAGCTTGTACTGCTGGCATCTTCTCAACAATGTACACTCAAGAGGAAAAAGAGACAGCTGCTGACTTTCAATTACACAATAAGTGGTTTAGAAGGACCCTTGTGCAGCAGCGTGCCTTTCACAGCTTCTGATTCACAAAGCGGCTCCAGAGTTCCAGACACAGGCCAACACGCTGTCTGACACACGGCAGGTTTCACTCCTTTAAATGGGTTTATGATGCAGGCCCTGGCACGCCACACTCACACAATGTTATTAGGAGGCTGTGGTGTTAAGTCTATTTTCTTTTCTTATCTTTCAATAAAACACGCAGATCACATTTCTGCTGTGCATGTGACAGCTGCCTGCAGCTCTAAGTCTATTTCAAGGATTAAAATGGAGATCTCTTACAACAAAAAAGCAAGCAGACACTCTGGGAGTACTTACTTTGTCATCCTACTGAAATGAAAATAAGGTTCTTTAGAGCACAGATGTGTCAGTGTATGTACAGGAATAATACAGTGTTAACATTAAACATACATGCCGTTTCCAGAGTCACCCGGGTGGACTTTCAAACGTAAACCAGACAAAGAATCTACAGCTGAACAAGCAGCTCTGTAAGGCTCAACTCAGACACAGCAGGGCTTTGAGTGTCACAGTGTCTCAATATGCTGATGACGAGCAGATTTATAACAGCGCTGTGTTACTTCATATAATCTGATATGTTATTACATGCAACATTTTATGATAAGGGTCTGGTATGTTTTTGATAGATCAGACCATTTCAATGAAGATCAGATTGTTTCTCATGGTCACAGATTGCAATAGACTAACTGTGATATTTTTAATAGAAAGAAATCAGCCTTTTTGACACTAGTTTATTTATGGTGGGACAGCCAAAGAATCTGATTGAAATAAATGACAAAGGCAGGAAACTGAAGACACAAAATCTCTCAGTTACAACAGAGAATTCTGCAAAACTAAGGATGTTGCATGACCAAAAAACCTTACTGAAGAGGCATCTTTTCTCACCCTCAACCTGCTCACTATACATCATCTCTCACACAACGATTCCCATCATCAGCATTCTGCTTGTGGATGTAAGCATTCTTTATAATGATGGAATATAACTGAGGGACACAAAAGTTGAAATTTTAACTCAATGATGCTGCCTGAGAAAATGACAATAGTCAAAGTCATTAAAGTTCACCATTTGCACTGGTTTTTTGCTGGTCTCTTGAGATGATCTTTTAATACCTCACAGTATTATTCCATAGAACAATTCAACCTTCTAGTGGCGCTGTGGGGAATCTCAGGATCCTTCTAACAAATGCTTGTGTCAGCTGTCGCCAGTTCCAAGCAGAAATGTCAAACCGCGCTGTGAGCGCAAGAATTCAAAAAGACATTACAAAAATGGCTGAAACCTTCCTAAAGGGTTGCAAATATCAAACATATTTGATCTGCATGACACTTTGGGCACTCTTTTGACTACAGTTGTTTGTCAAAGTCTGAATATCCAACTAAACATTCATTACTCAACTTCTATTGTTCAATGTCTAGTTTATACCTTTTTTTTTCAACTGTATTTCCTGAGTGTGACTTTGATAAACAATTCTCAAAATTGGGCGCTTTAGACAAATTCTGAGAGTCTGAAGTATTAGAGTTGATCATTTTAAAGCTGAAACTTAATGAGGGTGTACAGGTTGTCTGCCTGATAGGCTGTGAGAAATATAAAGGGAAGTTCTGAAGAAGCACAATACTTCTTTATATGTCCAAGGTTGCTTCTGATGTCTGGTTTTAAAATTAGAAATGGTTAGGAGTGTGCTTTTTGGTTTCCTGAGGTCTTAAATGTTGTCTCAATATGCCTTCATTGTTTGGCCTGCATAAAGCAATCTTTTTTATCTTTCCATAATCAAAAAAGACAAGCATAGTATGCTCCCATGAGAGATGCTGGATTTGTAAATGTCCTTCAAAAGGACAACTCAGCTCTTTTATCCCTATTTCTAAGTGTTGTTATTTTACAGCTTCTGTTTGAGATTGTATGCGTGTGTTCTTTTTTTTTTTTCAATCTATTTTCACAGGTTCGATTTTTTTTAGATTCTTCTCAGGTTGTGGAATCACTTACCTGGTGTAATCAACGGCTGAGCGCTAACAGCTGAAACATTGCGGCTCATGTTTATAGCTCGGACTTCTGTCGCTGCTGCGCTGTCTCCCTTCTTCCCTCCCTCGGATGAAGAGTCCGAAGAGCTGGTCTTCCCTCCTGAAGAGGCTTGGCTGGGGTTTTTGACCAGAGAGGCAGGCTGGATGGGGACAGGAGTCTGCTTCAGACTCAGAGCCTGCAGAGTCTGAGTCTGAGAGGAGGCAGTGGTCGCCCCCTGCTGGCCACGGATGGCAAGATTCTGGACCTGATTCTAATGAGAAAGATGGGAGATTACAAACTGATACATTAACTACATTTTTAACAAAATAAATGAAGAGTACCTTTTGATCTTGTCTTCTTGTGGCACCTTTATCATAATTAGTGAAAATCTGTTCCATGCACTCACCTGTGAGGAGGCCTGTGTTGAGCTCTCTGACTGGACAGCAGTCACGGTGGCCGTTGGAGTGAAAATAAGTTGCGGGGAAAGAGGGACAGCTCGACCCAGACTCCTGGCCACCTGCACCAGGTTACTCTGCTGGGCCTGGAAAGAGAAACACACACACATACACCAAAGGTGAACTGATCTGTCAAAAACATCTCTGGAATTCTTTTTACAATTAATATGAATTCAGTCTGAGTTAAACTGTTTTATTTGCCAGGACACTACACAGGTTTTCACATCCATGGTGATCCAAATTGACACGTGTTTTCCAGTCTGCCAGAAGAATTACACAAATCTAAAAAAGCTTTGTACTCTGTCATAATGAGGTGGCAAGACGACTCTGTGTGCCAGCTGTCCAGCTGATGGAAAATTAAAACTGACAAGTTACCAACAACTGGCTGTACAAAAATAGCCCAATGAAGACTGGCTCTTTCCCTGAGCGACTGTGTTTAAAAACGACTGGACCTGAAGCTACAGGATGAACGCCCTGAGCTCCAGGGAGTGTTTTCTGAGAATTCATGAACATCCAGGAAAAATCACTGCTGTGCTCATGACCCCTCTGAGGCACAACAGATTACTCCGACCAGCTCCTCTAAAATAAAGAGCACCACTCACTGTGGGAGAGGGAACATGTGCACACTTAACATGTACTAATCTGAAAACACACAATGTCCAGAGGAAGAAAAAAACACAGCATATATTCAAGCAGCATGTGTGTGTGTGCAGGAACTGTGTATGCAAATATGCACACTCATATAAATGTGCCAATGGCTGTGCTCTGTGTGTCTGCAGTCTCACCATCTGTGCACGCAGGTACATCTGTGCCTGGCTGGCTGTGAGAGTGGAGCTGGATGGACTGCCCAGAAGAACAGCCTGCTGGGAAATACTGGTGGGGGCAGAACTAATGCTCTGAGCTCGGCTGATCAGCTGAGCCGCTGCTGGGGAGGTGGTCAGGTTGATCTGTGGGTAACACATAAACAAGATTATTAAGCAGGCTTATTGTTACACATTTACCCCACTAATGTCTCAGTTAAATGCCCCTGGCTCAACTGTTTTTACATCTGAGCACAACTTAAACTTTTTAATAAATCAGTTCAAAAGCAGATGGAAAGCAGCACAGAGCAGCTCGTCTGGTGCTCAGTTTCCCTTAAAGCAATCTTGGAGCTTGAATAACCTTCGTTCAGTGTTAATCTAATAAACAAAGAGAACATAAACTTTAGAGGCACCTGAGGGAAAAGCTTAACACTCAAAACTGCACTGACCGTAGTCTGAGTTGATCCTGTTTGCTGAGATGAAGTGCCGTTCTGTGAAGAGCTTTGCCTGCCAGCTGCTATGCTGGCCTAGAGAAAAAACGAGAGGGAAAGAAATTTAGCATTTCCTGGAAATTGCTCCGAATCATCTTTACACCGTGAGAATGATTCAAACATATCATGACCGCCTGCAGACCTGCTGCACAGCTGCCAGGCTCTGTAGCTGAGCTGTGCTGAGGCTGTGCTGCTGCTGGAGGGCCGCGGTTTGCAGCATCAGATGCTGCTGCTGGGCGGCGTACATCTGCTGCAGGTACTGCGCTGCTGTGTTAGGCTGTCTGTGTAACGCTTGCTGGAACACCTGCAGAAAGACGGAGACAGAACGGGTTGACATTTTGATGGAAAAAAGGCAAATTTTTCTCACGCATGCTTCAAAGTCATGGTTTACAAAAAGTGAAGGAAACACAGATTCATCCCTTGTGCATGAGTATCAATACAGCTTCAGAAATACAAAATCCTGTGTCTTTATCTGAGCTAGCGTTTAAGAAAACAAGAGTGGAAAATCTTCTTTTTAAATCTGCCAACTGACAGAAGAACTGGGTCCCTCGATCACTTCCTGCTGAAAAAGTCTCATTAACTCCTTGGTGTAATTAGCCCTGAGTTGAACCTCTGAGCAGTTGGAAATGACTTTCCTCACCCTTCACCTCTAAAGGTGCCCTCTGCCTGGTTGCCAAGTTACTAAAGAGGATATTGACCTCTATTCCCAAATCTCTCAGGGCTATTCTGACCCGCTCCTCTTGGAATGAGGGTAGAATTAGCAGAGATGCACTTCACACATGCATTCAACCCTCGCTGACATGAGCCCTTAGTGTTCGCCTTTTAACTGTCAGCAGGCTGGATGTAACAAAGCCCTGCTGTCAAAGATTCAGCACTTAAGTTGCAACGGCCTCATTCAGGGCGAGGGTAAGCCTGTGTGGGGACTTAACACTGGGGTCAAAGGTCAGGTGCACTAGACAGAAAGCATTCCTTCCTTGGATTTGGAATCTTCTTCAGAAACTGAAACTCTTTTCATCATTTCTGTGTGGGTTTGGAAGACAAATGCCTCATTTTTCTGTCTTGTAAGAAGAAATCAAGGCTCAAATGTAACTCCTGGAGCCCATCAGAAGCCTGAACATGGTTTAAAATACACCATTAGAGGGCAGTATAGCTACGAAACCAACTTCTGAGAATTTCGACATGAACATGGATCAACATCCCCAATTTATCAACCACATGCCAACAACTTTATTAGCTCACCTGCACAGTTTGTCGGTCAGGTATCCCACTGTAAACAGATATCTGAGGCACTGCTTGTCTGCCCGCTGTAGTAGTACTACTGGAACTACTGCTAGTGTTACCACTGCTACTACTGCTACTGTTATTACTGCCAGTAGAAGTGGTAGAAGTAGTAGTGGTAGTAGTAGAAGTCGTGTTAGAGGTAGTACTACTGCTTGAAGCTGTGGTGCTGGGAGAAGAGGAGGTGGAGTTGGAGGTGGAGGTGGTGGTGTTGGTGGTGGTCCCTGCAGGGGCCCCTGGCTCACTCTCCATGGTGCCCTCTGCTCTTCTCACCTTTGACCCTCGGCTCTTCTGAATGGCTCTCCTGTGCCTGAGGAGAAAAAGAAGAAGAGCATGTGAGAAAACTGCTTTGGGTATGAAGAAGGGAAATGGTTTGGAGCAAAGGAAATAAAAGGTCTCCTCTACAGTAAAGGTAAAATTCTAAGGAAGGATATTAGGAAGATATGCAGCTCAATCATATTATAGAGGTTAAAGTATATTTTAGCTGCCTAAATATAGCACTGACCATTCTTACATTTTTTCCTGACTGTCTCTTGTTGACTTCTTCATCTAATAACCTGCTAAACTTATACATGCTTTGCTGGTGATCACAGAGAGACTAATGTGCACTGAAATCAGCCGCATGAAGACAGGAAAAAGATTAAAAAAAAAATACTGGACAGGACATGATATGGTTGATAAAGAGAGGAGCACTGCAGGTGCAATTTCTGTTTGAGTCTGTGTGTGCTGTGTGTGTGTGTGTGTGTGTGTGTGTGTGGGGGGGGGGGTTAAGCATGAGCCTAATCCACAGAGGCAATGGTCACGAGATACTAAAATAAAGTGGGAAGAAAAATACAAATATCAAAATTCCTTGAAACATTTCATAAATTAAAGACTCAAAACCAATAACAGGAAGGGGAATATGTTGCAACGCTTTTCCAAATTCCTTCCTCCCCCACAACAGGTGTAGCTCCATCTGGTGGGAAACACTAACGTTTTAGTCTTAGCTGAACTTGAAACATCAGAAGAATAAAAGATGACCCACACGGGACAGTCAGTTTAGCTCAGTGTGTAGAGATGGAGCCCCATGCGCAGAGGCTACAGTCCTCAACCTGTGGCCTGCTGGTTGTACTGAAAGCTTGTTGCAGCATGTCTACTGAACTCTCTTCTCCCCACACTTCCTGTCTCTTTTAAGGTAAAGGAGGAGGGGGGGGGCTGTAAGGGAGCAAGGCCAGGATACGGAAAAAAATAAATGTAGGATTATTCTGGACATTCCAGCACAGCTACAGAGGAAACAGGATGCGTTCTGGCGGCAATGCAGAGAACAGTTAAACTATAGGATTTTTAAAATTCTTGTTTCTTTTTTTATTATTTATCCATTTCATTTTTAGCCAAAAAACATCAAATTTTATATAACAGAAAAAGCCCACAGTTTTTGGCAGATCTTCATAAACCACTAACAATTAGTTTTAATTCACCTTTGGGGAGCCTTAAATCAATGCATCCAAGAACCTGGAACTAGATCAGGACAGACTTTTACTTTGAATGACAGGAACAAAGAGTCAGTCAATCACCGGACATTTCACAGACTAACATTAAACTCTTCTTTCTCACAAAGCGTATAGTTAGTGTTAGCTGCCAGGGGAACAGGCACACTGACCTCTCTATGCACCTACCCATCTGCTTGTCGGTAAATTTAAATGTTCATGTTTCCTTGAAGTTTCTAACCACAGATTTTTCTGGGAGTCCCTGAGCTCCCTGGTCTTGAAGGTTCCTCAGGGTTGTTGCTGCAGATGAGTTGCTGCTCTGGAGCTGCCTGACTCCATCTGCTACAGCTATTACTATCAGTCTCACTGTTATTCCAACTACTAAACCTGTTGACCTTACCTGAGTGTTTTTAAAGAGCAGTCTATCATCATTCATAAACGGTTCCTGCAAACAACACTTATGCTCACCAGCCTTCTGATTAGAAACACCTGTTCAGCTGCTCGTTAAGGCAAATATTTAATCAGCCAATCACATGGCAGCGCCTCAATGCAAGAATGATGCAAGAATGAGTGACTTTTAACGTTCAACTATTTACTGTTCAACTATTTACTGTTCAACTACATCTGCTGAAGCTGAGGAAAGAATTCTGCTCACTTTCACACGGAGGCGTATTGCTGCCATGCAAGAAAATATAAAAAAATATCAGTCACAAAATAACACGATAATTATCACGTTGACAATGTGATTGTTTATATTTTTAAGTTTATATTGTTGATTTGATTAAATTGTAATTAATGCTTGGGTGAAGACCATAGACTATAATTAATGGACGTAGTCTCTGCGACGTCACCCGTCTGTTTCTGAAACGGACTTTTGAAGCAAAACGGCCGGCACGGCCATATTGGAAATGAGGCGGGCTTTGAGTCTCCACAGTAACAGCCATAGGACGCTCACAGTCACGTGATCTGAGCTGTGCCTCTGATTGGATAAACTGATAATCTTAATATTGTCAAATCTGCCGAGTCAGAAAATAATTCAGCCCCGTACAGTGTGTGCTGTTAGCAAAATTAGCGATTCAGACGGGCGACATTCTTTGTACCAGGCTGTAAATGTGCTTATTTTGGCTGTGAAAACGGCTTTTTTTTGGCTTGGTGTGTACGTGACTTCTGGTACTTCCAGAGCCAGGACTCAAGGAACAGCAGACTTTAGCACTTCCGCATTGTCTCATATTTTCAGACCGGAAGTTGCCGCTTGGTGTAGACATGGTGAGATCTGCTGTTATTGAACACTATGGATGATACAATGATAAGTAAGCGTACATTAAGATTTTGAAATGCACAGGGCTCTACAGAAGAAAGAATCAGTCCGACACTCCGGAGGTAGCTTCATTTATCATCAACAAGCTGAAGGGACATGGAAGGCTCCATAAATACAAGCTGCCCAAGTCCAACACTGCAAAAAAAACCTATGATGTAATAACTGTCAGGTTATTACAATTGTACCGTAGAAGAATATTGGAGGCTCAATTAATGAATGAGCAACAAACACTTCATGCAGGTTAACTCTGTCTTTATTAACTGCCCCCCGAGTAACGACAAACACAAAAGTTCCTACCCGGGTATTTGCCTTTTACAACAATAGCGTCATAATTCATGAACACGAAATAACGTGATAAGTATCACATTATCTCATGAAACTGATAATATAGTTTTTATTTTCTAGCGTGGCAGCAATACGCTTCCGTACTTTCAGGTACAAATTCTCAACGGAAATATTCCAGATTTAGGAGCGTCTCCAAATAAACTTTCTTTGCAGAGTTAAACAGCTCAATTTCTGCAGCACAATGCAATGACTTCATTCTCCAAAAAGGAAAAGAGAGAAGAAGAGAAGCGTGGCAGAAGTCGGAGAAGCACATAAAAATGTGAGTCAGGAAGCTTATTAAATCTATTGAATTAAGAATAAAAAAGCATTCTGTCTGGCTAACGTAAAAACCCTCTAAATTACATCCCACGCTGGAACATTTCACGTAAACAAACACACATTTGGACCAATTGAATTAACTTCAATTCCTTGTACACACTCCAAACAATGACCTCAACTCAACAAATCACACACTTTAATATAGCAGCTCTAAACACTGGCAAAACTCTCTCACAGACTCCTTCTCCTACTTAATAAAATCTGTCTAATGCAGGTTAACACAACAAAACTTTTCAATTTTAATATTCTTATTTATCATAAAGATGAAGGAGGAAACAACCAATGATTCAGAGTCCTCCCGTAAAAGCTTTTCCCAAAGTCATTCCCTTGGTGCTTCTGCTTTCCATTAACGCAGACAAAAGGCTCCGAGCTCTCCAGACAGATGAATCGAAGGAGGAACCCGGCATGACAGGTGATGAGACACAAAGAGGAAGGGAGGACAGGAATGATCTTTGAGGATATCGAGATAAAAAGGCAAAGAAAACAAATACCATGAAAAAAAGGCCTGGTGGAAGTGTTCAGGAAAAGATCTCACCAAGAACTTAAGATTCTAGTGAGGTGAGGAGGGGGTCGGGTTAGTGTGCATGTGTGTGTGGTGGGGGCTTCAAACAGCATGACAGCTGATGTAACAGAGCTGAAAAGAGAGGCCAAAACGGGGAGGATGGAATTTCTAGCCTTGAGGTTAGAGGTGTGAGCATTAAGTTATAAGAAAGGGGGGGATGGTGAGGGTTGAGTGAGCAAGTTGAGGGCTTTAACTGAATTGGAGGGGAAAGAGGGTGTGATGGAAGTAATTAAATAAGGAGCGATGCTGCCACCATACCACAATTCTAAAGCTATTTCCTCCTCCTCCTCCTCCTCCTCCTCATTATTCTTTGAACGGATTAGCAGTTAAAGCACAGCTCTATAGCACACTTATGTTACAAAGCAGACCTGAAAACAAACTGCAATCTCTCTGAAACATGTGCCCTAAGCGGCTCATGCTGAGCGGTGCTTAACGGACTAAAATATGTGCAAATCAATCACAACCAGGGTGCCAGACGAACATTTTGCATTGGCTACACTGGTGCACCTAACTTTTTTTTTTTCTTTTTGGTGCACCAGCACAAATTCAGGTGCAACCAATTTTTTCATTTCGTTTTTCTCTCTCTCCAAAGCTTTCATATAATGTGAATGATTTTTAAAAAGATCAAAGTGCAGAGAAAACGATTAAAGTTGTTAAAGCACACAAGCAGAGGCACACACATTGTGACGTATGAAAATAAACAGGCTTTCAGGTTTGTTCAGCAAACGTGAAAGAAAACTCTTCTGTTGATTTTTAAAGAATGAGAAGAAAGATGTCCAAACTACAACTTCTGCTCCAAAGAGAGCAGAAAGGTGACTCATGGATGGGGAAGTGAGGAATAACGATCAGCTGGTGTGTGATATGCACGAGTGAATTCACAGCGTGAGCACAGCAGCGATCATCATTACAGTCTCCACAAAGTGATTTTGATGAAGTTTAAAGTAAATTTAAACCACACAGAGTGATAAGGGACACTTCTGCTTGTGCTGACTTTATTTATGGATATAAACCTGGAAAGAGCGATGAAAACAAGTTTTTTTCTGCAACTGACAGGATATTCACGTTGTGACAAGTGCACCATTACAATCTATAAAACAAAGTGTTATTGGTAACACATTTGTAAACACTGGTAAACAGGGCTCAAGACTGCGATCAAAATGGTCGTATATGCAGCCTTTTTTTCATCGTGTGCGAGTCAGAATTTCATCTGGTCGCATTTGTGCGACTTTATGTTTTAATGCTGCTTCAAACATGCACTGAATCCTGCACCTGCACTCTCTCCTGGTCTGAAGACAGCGCCGTCATCTACACCCGTGGCACAAATGAAGAAGACTATCGCTGAGTAGTTTAAAAACAAAACATGGAGAGAGAGGAGGAGGCTGGTGGGGAGGGAGAGCAAGCAAAAGGTGCAAAATAAGACGGTACTGAGGATGAAAATGAGAAAGAGACACCAGCTGAGCAGAATTATGATTTTTTTTTTCAGATCTTTTAAATGTAAATTACATTATTTGAATGGATCCATAAACATAAAGTCTATATTTGCGCACATTTACAGAACATAGAGTGGAATTGCACTTATGAAATGTGACAATGCTCTGCAAATAACTTAATTTTAAAAAAAGAAAACACTGGAGTGTCAACTTCTTTCCAGCTCTGTTGGGCTCGCTTGAGAGTGGCGGCAAAGAGGCGACAGAGTGGGGCTGTCACTTTTTCAAAAGTTCAAATTCAAACAAATATAAAATGACCCGTTATTCATTCGAAAAAATTCGAATATGTCAGGTTTTCAATTTGGCAAATGACCTGTTGACAAACTTCATATTCACAGTAAAATACTTTGCAAATGTCATAACTCGAGTCACTTTCAATCTTTACTTCAAACAAAACCATGGTATGCCAGTTAAGACAACTATTCATCAGCAAGCATGGTCATGCATGTAATTATTATCTGTTATTATACATTTCAAAGTGAAAATTAATTCTACTCTCCTTAAAAATTTCAACTAGGTCTGTTTTCCTTGAACAAAACTAAACTTTTCTCTTAACCTAACCACACTCTGTTCAGTCCTTCATCAGCAAATCTGACACCAGGCCTGTAAGGCATGCAAAAAAAAAAACTAGTGCAATGTGAAGTAACATGTTCAATAATATGATATCGATAGCAAGTGTTGTAAATTAACGTTATCGAATAGTGCAAATTCGCTTTTCGTCATCAAAACTTAGCCTGGCGGAAGTTGTTTTCTTCAATTTTGCTGGCACTCGTTTCTTTCTTCTTCTTAGATTTTTGGCCGTTGGCAAACCAGCTGAAAGGTGCATTACCGCCACCTACGGCATGCATGTCATGTAAGGTTGTGTCTGTGTACATAAAACTTTTTTTTCCCTTTTTTTAAAACGCAGCCTTTGCAATTTGAAGATTGCATTCTATTACATTGTGATGTCGGTTGAAATTCAATTAACTGTTCAGCCGTAATCCAAATTGTACCAAAGCTAGGTCAGAATGCCTCTGTTAAATGCAGAGGGAAAAAAAAACAGATCATTGGATAAATAATTTCCTAATTTATTGTGACAATTAAACAATTTTTGATGCATTTCTTGCATAAGTTCATCTGTGCAGTACTGACAGATCTGAAACAAAGTGAGGCAAACCAGCTTGTGGAAAAGTCAGCAGTGCAAATCTGTTTAAAACTGTCATCTTGACACCAACAACAGCACTAAGATAAAATGCTTCATGATAAATTTTTTTGTTCATTTCTTAGACAGAAGTGATACTGCATTTTCGTCAAAAGTGATATTGCATTTTCAGAGAGGCACAGCATTTACAGATTCATTGATATCTAATATTGTTTGTGTTTTCGTTAAATTCAATTCACACCCCCACAAAACGAACAGCTTTCAGAAAGAGTTGCATTTTGCAAAAAGAGAAAAAAATACAGGTCAATAAAGCATAACTGAGCACATTTAAAATGGATTTCATACGCTCCTATGGCTGAAACCAAATCAGGCAAAAATGCCGGGTTGTAAACAAAGCACGGCTGCTGCCAAAGCCGGCCTGCCCTGTACGCAGTCATTAGCCTACATCCCACAGTCTGCTTCCCATCACCTCCTCATGTGGGAAGAGGGGAGGGAATCCCCTCTGGTAATGATGCCTTCAGTCCCCGTCCTTCTGAGAGGAGTCAGCCATCCATCAGTGAAAGGGTGCAGGGCAGAGCACCCCCACTCCAATCCTTTTTAACCCCACTACATCTACAACAACATTCAAGCTTTCAGCCCTTTATTTTGGGACAAACCTCTTGTGCTGGTGATGAGTGGTGAAGCCAGTGTGTCTGAGAGCAGCCTGCAAAGAGCCGGTCAACACCATAACAGCATCATTTCAGCACTTTGCGCCCATTACAAGACAACATATTGAGCCCTGCGTGCTGGCATTACAAGACCGCAGAAAGTGTCTGTGAGATATTTGCATAGCCTGCAGGAGGAAGAGAGCTGTTAAGAGACTGTCAGACAGACTGGCTGTCTCTACAGAGCTGAGATCACAGAAGCCCTCATCAGTGTCCACACTCGGGTCTGTGTACAGGAACAGTCTGATGACCCACATTAAAAACACAACAAGTCAGCTGCTCGGATCGATTGATGTGTGATAATGGCTCTAATAGTCAGGACATCCACAGAGATGCATGTTTGGATGTGTGTTTGTTTCTGTATGTGTGTGTGTGTGTGTGTGTGTGTGAGTGTGTGTGTGTGGAGGGGGAACTCTGCTGCTGAGACAAAGCCCCCTAACCCCAATACTCCTACCTCCTCCTGCCCCCCCAGCGCGATGCAGGGGTATGATGCCCCATCCCCCGGGAGTGTGCGGTCCTTCTGCAGGATGTTGCTCTTCTTTGTCTGCCTGACTGACTGACTGACTGGCTCTCTGGCTGAATGATGACTGAGCGTGTGCGAGCGTGTTTCTGTGCCGTATCCAAACCCCCCCCTTAGCCCCTCTTTTTCAACCCCCAACTCACAGCGAGATCGTCGTCCCAGCATCAACACCCCACTCCACCAACCAGGCCGCGGCCTGCCTCCTGATTATGTGGTATCCTAGCGACAGCCAACGGGGTGCCTATGGAATCCCCGTGCAGAGCAGCATGCTGATTGGACAACAGGATCCTCCCTAATGAAGATGATGGTAATGATTTTACGCCGGGTCTCCCCTCCCCCCCTTTGCTGCTGCCTGAATACTGAATTTTTTAAAGATGCATGGACCCTCCTACACAGGGTTGTGTTTTTGAATAGTCAAACCCAAAGTAATGATGTGTCACATGAAAATGACAGCTCAAACACAGCACGCTCTTTATTTTGAAAGATATGAGTCTGATCAGCTGAACCTACTTTCCAGTTTAGTTTGTTAAAAATGCACTCCAGGTCAACTTAACCTCACCATCAGCATTGTGGCACAATTTTCTACCATAACATCAAGCAAAGGACAGGAGCCCTGACTTCTATCCTGACTCAACATCTAACCCATTATCCTGCTAGCAGGGCAGCGATCATCGTCAATTTAGTGGAAGACCAACACTAATGCTGGAGAGTTGAGGAGAAAAACTGAAAGAGAGAAACTGTGTCTGAAGATATTTATTACTTAGTAATTGCACAGAATGTCAGGTTTGGACTGAATCTGTGGTGCAATTCACCCTGATCCTGCTGAAACAGCACCATTAAGCCCCAACCGAACACATCCAATCTAAGAGAGCTGGTGGAAAGCATCATCAGCTTTTTTTTTTTTCAAGCAGTCATACAAATGAGATGCAAAACAATACAAGTAGAAAATGACAATCCTACCACAGAAGTGAAATGGGATAGCTTTGCAGTTAAATTCAAAGCATCTTTAATGACGGCAGAATTCATTTCTGTGGAACAGGCAGATAAAACCAGAGGATAATGGCATACTTATAGTCTGCCCCAACACATTAACACGCCACCCAACTGTCTGGCTCTATGAAATGTCGCCATTTGAATCATTTGGTGCTACTATGTGGTATTGATTGGGGCCAACCATGCGTGAACCCCATTGATTATCATCTTCTCATTAGCATATAGATTAGCTGGCAAAACAGCCGGGAACGCAGGCCTGGAGTGTCATACTCAGCCGATGGAGCTGTGCGCACCAGATGGGGGTCAAAACACGAGGAAAGGAGAGGGGAATGGGGAACTTTGGGATCTTAAAGCTTCAGAGCGCTGTGATGTCCCAGAACAAACAGAACGATTCAAGTGAAGTGAAGTTTCAGAGGTGGTCTCGAAAGCTTTCAGACAAGTGGACTCCACCTTCTGTTCAAGGGGCATTAAAGCCCATTATGAATTAAATAAACACTAATGACAAAGACGCTTTTCTCAAAAGAGGAAAAAAAAGCGATGTAAAAATAAAAAAACAGGGTTCATACGTCCAACATCCCAGTCATTTGAAACAGGAAATCCTTTTCGCCTTTGAGGGGCTCAATGAATTCATTAAGGTTGTTTGTCCGTCTGCTTTCAATTACAGTTTTGTTGAGAACTGCCCGTTTATATTCACACAGGAGAAATGTAACATCTGCCTGCCAGACTCCTCAAATTTTATGGACACAATTGAGAGTTCAAGCTGGGAGGTTTTTTTGTTTTGGTTTTTTTTTAGTAGGAGGTAGAAGATTAGACATCCTGTCTTAATAAGCTAATCCTTGGGGATGGCTGTTAATACTGCAACATATTCATCGGCACTTCAGAATAATTTATATGTATGCAAAAAGCAGACAAACCATGCAACGTAGCTGCCATATGACAGGTCCAATGGTATAAAATATTAAGACTGTTTCAAAATGATGGATCAACGCAATTTATCTGAACAGCTGAAAAAGTATAAGTATGAGCAAAAAAAAGTATAATAAGGTATAATTTTGATAGGGATGCACAATATATTGGCATTAATATTGGTATTGGCCGATGTTTTTAATCTTTTGACATACCAGCATTGGTAAAACTAGGTTGATATTAACAACCGATGTTTATACCTGCCTAGCTGCTGTTTGGTTTGTTTTGGGAGGGGGCTGCCATGAACCCTGGTAAGTTTGTTAAGGTAACTTTGTCAGGATATTATTTTAATTTATGATGCCGTTTGGGATTTATGACCAAGACTTTCTCATGGGAGTTCTGTGAGTTGAGAGTTAATTACAGCCTTGCTACAAGTTGTGAGGGTTGCTAAAAAGTAACACTGTTGGTCACTTTTGTTAATGGTAGCCTTGTCACGTTCTTATTTGAAAGTGAAACACTTTTTGAAAATAAAGGAAGACATTAAGAAATTCAATTAGCATGATTTTCAGTCTGTACAAAATTTTATCATCTCAGAAACTTTTTTCCCATATATCAGTCAATATCAGTTATTGACCATAACAGAAATATTAATATCGGATGTCAGTATCGGCCAAAATTTCCATATCGGTGCATCCCTAAATACTGATGTTGTTTCAAGGGAAACACCATCAAATACTTACATTCTATAATTAGCAGACTGAAACCTTGATACTCTTTGTTTACTTGACATTTTAGCTTGAAAATGAGTGAAATCATTATTTGATTATTACAATGAAAGCTCAGACTTTTTTCAATTTTTTGATTTTTTTAACTACTAATAGCAGCATGAGTGTAGAGAGAATCTGTTCATCATTTTCAACTCAAATATACTTGCTGGAGAAATCAATGAAAATAATCAATTGCTGCAGTCATAAACTAGCACAAGTGATAGAGCTATTTAATGTCTTATCTACAGCACAAAGCACACGTCAGCCTCGCTCTGGTTAGCCTGTAATGGATGACAAGGCCTGCCCCATGAACCCTGACTGTAAAAGTCAGCCCCAGCATCCTTTGCTCCACACAGACGCACTTCCTCAGTCATGCAAGGGTCATCCCCTGAGGACGATGATGGTTGATGAGTCTTGTCCAAACAGAGCAAAACAGGCCACTGCCTTTGTGAGAGTGGATGTAAAAAAAAAGAGGTATCCTCTGATCCAGAGGCCAGATTGCTCCAGTCTCTGTAATTGAGACATCTGACTCAGGCGGACCAGGCCTTCCACAGCTGAGTAGACCAACACAAAGACACTCTGGCTGCTTTCCAGGTTAAGTGTGCTGAGCGTGTGCGTACCATTCCAGCACACAGACTCATGCTGCGTAGATACAAAACACTTTCACTTGATGCTGCCCTGCAGTCTTTTTTTCCTCCGTCACATTTGGCCCAGGAGGTGCAGATTGCTGCATGAGATGCAAAAATCACTTGGACTGTTCGTAGCTCTCAAAATAAACACCGAATAGGCAGACAGAGAGACCGAGAGCGGGCAGCAGTCTGTCTGATACATGAAAAATTCTCCCTCTGATCTATAAATAACATGGTTAAATAGTTTTGGCAAAGCTCGCAGATTAGAAACCGGCTTCAATCAAGACTTTCAATCAAAGCCGTCTCTGAGGAATCCCAGGCGTCAATCACATACCAAGATGGAAAAAAAAAATAGGTCAGGTGCGAGCCATGATAAACGCAGCAGCACAGAAGAAAAAAAATGTAGGGCTACGCTACAAAATTTCCATTTTCTATCAGAGGCAGATGAGAACCAGCTAGACATCAAAAGTTCATTCAAGGGCAACAGACGAGCTTCTGGGTCACAAGACAAACAACTTACAAGTAGGACAGGGAGACTCTTTTCAAAATCTGCAGGGAACTTCTTCCATTCCATTACAATCAATTATTTGTATTTATTAACATCTGTGCTCCTCAGAGCAGAGGACTAAACTCTGCAGAATCTGTCCCCGTATATTTAATATGAACACATCATTTTGCAGGTGTGTCTGTGTCAACTTGATGTAATAAAGAATGACACAGAGTTCCTCACCATGGGGGAAAAAGTGACATTTGTTTGAGACGAACATCTTTGTTGTTGCATGTTGATCTTTGATGAGCTCCTCTGTGTCCCGCTGACTGACAACAAGTGACAAGCTCTTTTTTTTCCCCCTCAAAGTTTTAACAGTAGACACAAAACATTTACTTCTCCCACTAAAATCCGGTGTGTCTTTTTACCTTTTAACACATTTGCTTTTGGAATAACAAAACATTCTCTCCCCTTCAGTTAATCTTCTCACTAAAAAAACTAACTTGGAAATAATTGCTTGAAATAAATGCTGTTTAAATCTGTGTCTGGATTTGGCGCCATGCACATATGGAAACATCTGGTCAGTACCATGCCAATGAAAACTTGCCCAGGTATGCGGATCTTGCACAAGACAAAAAGATCAAAAACCTGTCTTGTTTTTTTTTTTGTCTGTCTTGCCAATGTATTTAAATCATGAGTTTTGCTCAAAGATGAATTTCAGGATCAAGTGGGCGCAATGTTGGAGCATTGCAGACACGTTTCATGTAAATACATTCAAAATCAGACTATGATGATGAGTAAACGTCACTCTATAGTGAAATAAACAAACCAGAGATTTCAGAAAACTAGAAATGAGTAGTTCATTCAAACAAGTACTGACATCAGGACAGGCAATTCATTGTAAAAGCTTTCTTTGCCTTTAACTGGATGAAACAAGCAGCCCCCTGCAATGAAGCCCACTCGCCTTGAGAAAAAACATTCCTGCTCCTTCAGTGAGCCTGAGGCTGCATTCTAGCCTTAAACTTACAAATAACGGGCTGTGATCTAAACCCTTTCAGAGCAGATCCAGGAGGAGTGGTGCACAACAGGCAACAGTTGCAGGCACACTGCAAAAACTGAAATCTAAGCAAGGGTTTAATGTTTATTGTTTTTAGTAGAAAAATGTCTTAATATTTTATTTCAAGTTACTGAAAGGCAAAAATGAGATGTGAAATGCTTGTAATGAGTAAAAAAAAGCCAAGTGGCAAAGAACAAAATAACATTTAGTTTCTTGTACAAAAAAATTATTCTAATTTTAAGAAACCCGACAAGCATTTTTTTCTTACCCCATTGGCAAATTTTTTTTAACTCGTTACAAGAAATTCAGACCTCATTTTTGTCTTTTAATATCTTGAAAATAAACGTTTTTCTGAACTTGTCAACTGAATGCAGTTCATATCAAGTATAATGAGACAATTTTTACAAAAAAAATAAGACAAAAACAGTTGCTTGGATTTCAGCTTTTACAGAACAGTTAGTTGATGATGAGCATGTAATAGATGTTTAATTGATGTGGCTGTAGGAGGCGTATTTAGTACTTCAAACATGCCAAAAGAATTTGAGCCATGTCTTAGTTTGTGCAAGAATGATGGTGAAGGCCCATTTTTGGGTGAGGAAGAGATAAATCTGAATTTTTCAGCATATTATTAATCCACTTTACACTGTCTTCAGAGCTGCACTCAGGTGATAACATAAGTAAAATTCTTTTTTCTAAGGCTGTGCTCCATGATAATGCATGTGGATGTATTTGGTTGTGACAGCGAAGGCCTTATTCCAGAAATGGAGTGCTACATAAAAGCTCACTCTCCCTGCATTTCTACAGCTTCCCACACTACAAATCAACATTATCAAATCATGAATCTGACACTACAAGCAGCACAACAAGCATCAATAAAAAAAAGTCAGTAGAGATGACATTGTGGGTTGAGAGCTTGCCAGCCCTTGTCTGAGCTGATAATCTGTACACATCAGCTGCAAGTATGGCACGATCCAACACTGAGGAACCTCAAATTTGGAAAATTGGACTGTTTTTAACAAAAATTTTACAAGGACACAGAAGAACTGTTGGCAGGCAGCCTGATGGCTCCCGGACTCTTCTAACTGTGTTATCAATTTAGTGTGCTTTTATGCCCGTTGATGAAATGCTCTGTTCAGCACCTGATGATGTGAATGAGGTTAGTGAGGCATGTGAGTTTGTTTTTCTTTCCAGGTATCTGCTGCCTGAATAAACAGAACTTTGTTGAGACATGCTCAGCCTTGATGGTTTGGTGTACACTGTGTTTATAGTTATACTAATATTTTCATTTTTTTATTATCTTTTGCTTCCTGTATTTTTCTTTTTCATTATCTGTTCACGATGTTGTTTTCTGTCAGCTGTCATAATTTAGGCACAATTATACCAGGTTAAAGAAAGCAATCTCAGTAGGTGTTCTTCCTCTGGCTTACAAAACAATGACAAGAACAGCTCCTGCCTACCTGGAGTCCCTCATCCAGGTCTAAACTCCCTTCCGCCCACTACGCTCTGCCTGTGAGAGATGCCTGGTGCTTCCAGCCCAGCATGGTTCTAAATCTCTAGCCAGGCTTTTCTTCTCTGTTGTTCTCAAATGGTGGAATGAATTACCCAACTCCATATGAGCCGCAGAGTCCCTTTCTACTTATAAGAGACGTCGAAAGACTTTACTGTTTAGGGAACACTTAGGCTCTTAATCTGACCCTTCTCCTCTATGTCCTCAGGGGAAGAATAAACCAGAAGGTCTCCGATCCAGCTCTTAGTGAATGAAAGCACTGAATATTAACGGATGTTGAATGTTGAACAAAATTGCTGATATTGAATTTTTAGCTGTGGCTACATTATTTTAAAAAAGGCACTTCTTCTGGAACTAGATGGCAGCACTTATGGCCAAACAAACTTGAAGCACTTTGTAGCACCTACTGAGTTTTTTTTCCCCTGGTTTAAATTTTTGCTTGTATTTCTGTTAAATGAAACTGTTGCATTACTGAATTGTAGGTGTTAAAATTTTAAAACAAGAGGGTGAAAAATTAGGCGCTGGCAAGAAACTTGAATAGTATAGCTGTTCAAACAAGAAGTGCTTTTGTTTACCAAGAATGTCCAGCAGATATATGAAACTATGACTATCAACTACTACTCAACTATTAACTTTCTAACACAAACACAGATGCCAAGGTTTTCAAAGCAAATTTAAAAATTAAGATCAACAATTCATTTCCTTATCACTAAAAACATAAAGGATGGGTTTCTATCAGATAAAAGTATTAGGGGTATAACGATCGACACAACACATAAAAAAAATGTACTGCAAATAGACCGCAACACAAAGGAAGAGTTTCCAGTGACATTTAAAAGTGATGCACTCATCTGTTAGCCAATATGCTTATATCTGAATCATGCAATCACAATGTTAAAATAAATCAAAAGCACTTACTTTTGTCTCATTTTCCAACACCACTGAAGGAAAGACAACTTTAATAGGGTGACTCAAAATGTGTCAACAACAAGTGTATCAGGAGGACGTGCATCACTTTTAAATGTCCTCTGGAAACACTTCCATTTGCAGTCTATTAACAGTGCATTTTTCTAATGAGTTGTGTTGTGGTCTTTGCAGCTCGTTTTTCTAAATGCTGCACAAATGTTGTCAAATAGATGACGATTTTTTCTTAATATGCTTGTGTTTTATCTTTTCACATGCCTTTTCTTAAGTTGCAGTGCTGTGAGCTCTCAGGGCCACCACACATTACAGACAGAAATAAAACTAGTCCCAGATTTAAACTCTCTCTACAAAATACCAATAAAGTAGGTTATGCAAAATAAAACCTTAACAGGCTAAATATATATTTTTTCTAATATAATAATTGTACCCTATGTGATTTTAAAGTATAGCACCAAAAATATGAAGACCTATTAATGTCAATATTTCAAAATCAGCAGTAGCTATTAGCCAGTTTTCTGTTTTGGGATTAAGTTTATTTCACTGTCAATATAAACACAGTTCAATACATGCTTCATCATGCTTTTAGTTTCTCCATAATCGGGTCACTTCAGGGCCAAGACAACACTATTTGAGCTCGCGGGCACCAACCTCTCTGATGACCTACACTTGTAAAAATAAGTAACTCCCCCTCTGTGCAAGGGGTCAAGACCTGAGAGAGCAAAGTTCCCCAAGAGAGCACCTGGCTAACTTTTGGCAATAGCTGATAAGATTAAGAAAAGCAAATAAAACTTAAATAACAGATGCTGCGTGCTGCCATGGACGCTTAATTTACATGCTTTCTCACGCACTAACTTCATTCATGGCTGATGTTTTCATCATAACTGGCACTGAATTCCGTTACAACACTAGCTAACGTTAGCACTACTTGGGTTATGTTATTCGTGATGGTGCATTTGTTTTTTTACCAAGCTAAATGAGGCTATGCAGGCTAAACTTAGCCACTAAACTGATGTCAACATTAGCAAGCAAGCTAAAAAAAACAAATAGTGCTGTTTAGGGGCCTGAGAAGACGTTAGCTAGTGCGACCGTTTAACCTCACGCGTTCCGACACACACAAACAGCCCCTCGTGCCAACCGTTTACACCGCGTGCCAAGTAAGGAACAACAACGTCGCCTTACCCGTTTTTTAAGTCCTGTAGCCTTGTCCCTCTTTCTGCCTGCTATCCCTCGTAGATTTTCCTGTTATTCTACACCATTTCTGGCTGGTGTTTGCTGTCTGTATCCGACAGGCTCTGAGAAGACCAGCAGCAGCTAAAGAGCAGAGCAGGGGTGGGCCAAAGCAACTCTTTTCATTTGCATTCCAAACTGGTAACGTGACGCAGCATTGACCAATGAGAACTAAATATGATTCAAGACCCCGCCTCTTCTGCTGTCAATCACTGGACCCCCAACTTCCCCCGCCCCTTCTTGTCCTCTGCTCCATGCGCCTGTCAAGTGGCAACCGCTGTCCTCATCTCCATGGTAACAAACGAACCAAAGCTTCTCGCTGTGGCAAAGCTTACTTTTCGTTTTGAAGTTATTAGTGCTTTATGGACGTAATAAGCATTAAAAGAGGACTTGAACAAGGTCTCAGCACAATTTTTTAATTAAATGCCTACTTTAAAGACTCCTTTCTTCTTGAGTCCCACAGGAAGGTCAAATGTCAGGTTCTACACCTGCAAAAGGCATCATTGTGTTATAGCTCACAGCAGATCACGAGGTTGCATTTATTTCCATCCTCTTTAGCAAGTTGAATCTTGCTGCCCCAGAATAATACAGTCTGATTTTTAGACATTACAGGGAAAGGCCTTTTAAATAATTTTCTCAGCTGACATTCTTAAAGTTTTGGCAGAAGTTAAACAAGTGGAACAAATAATATGACAACTTCTGCCCACAGAGTGACAACAACACTCAGCAGGAATTGTGCTGTAATGAATGCTGTAATAAATGCCATAATGACTGGTGTTAGTCACACCTGTTTGACAAGGCAGAGTGTCAATTGTGTCTAATTGCTCCTGTTACTCTGCCAGATTCTAAAATAATAAAAAAAAACAAAAAAAAACAAAAACAGTTGTGTCAAATTAATGATGGTTTTTTAAATTGAATGAGTATGCTTTAAAAATTCAACACTGAGCTATCAAAGCATCATTTTACAAGTCTGCTTGTCAGTCTTTGTGGGGGATTTTTTTCTACCTCGGTGTATTATGTATGTTTTTTTTATAAATATCTTGTCAATCAAGTCCCAGCTGTTCTAGCAGCACACTGTCCTCTCTTTTCTTTGTCTCTTTTCTTATGAAGTGTCATTTTAAGGGAATTTTCTTTAGCAAGTTGATACTGTCTAAAGACAAAGGCAGGACGTATTATTGGCTTAAATTATCCAGTACTAACTTTACTAGATTTTACATATAAAAATCAAGCTAAATTAAGATTTTGATTGTTTTATATCTTCAATAAAGAGATTATAAACTCTGCACATTGCACCTGCTTAGCCTAATATAAACATTTATGATGTGCTAAACAGTATTAGCTGCTTAACCATTAACACCGCAGTCTCAATTTCTGTCTATAACCTCTCCTTCTGTTTGATTGAAGTATGTTTTTAACATTATACAAACGCTAACTCTGTTGAAACAAATCAACACGTTAATTACTCTTTCTGCCATCAAAATAAGTTTAGGTTAAGTATTTATTTTTGCTGCTATGGCTGTATTTGTTGTGCTTCCTCTTTTAGTCAGCTTGCCTCTTGATTGGCTATCATTTCACCTGTATGATGTTTCCTGTCTCCTGTCTATTCTCAGGGTTTCCTCTAAACAACAAGATATCTGAGCTCTTCAGTGTTGAGGAAAATAGCCTGAAACCAGCCAAATATTTTCCCATATGCAGAAATGTAACGTCTTTAAGATACTATGATAAAAGTTGAAAAAGAGAAGGCCAATTAATTGTATTTGTGTATGTATTGTGCCCAAACATTATGCAACACCTGTTGTGCCCCATTTGAGCAACCCCACTCATAAAAGTCTAGACACACTCCTGTGTCCAAAGTATTTTAATTCATGCAGATTTCTTCATCCAGTGTTTTCAAACATGAAAAAGCATGTGCACAACAAATGGTACAAAAATCGATTTTTTTCTTGTGTATTATGACCAAAACAGACAATCTTGCCCAGTCTTTTCTACAAAATGAATAGATTTATGAGTTAAATCTATCTCCTCTGTACCTGTCAGCTCTCCAGCATTTGCTATGTCATAGTCCAAATCATGAAAACTTATTTATTTTACCATGATATGGAAGATTGGGGTTTCTGTCTTCACAATTTGCTGTTAAATCACTCTTTCACTGTCTCTAAAATGTCCCAAACAACACCGACTTTATACCTGAGAATTATTGAGCATGATAATATGGAGAACCACAAACTGCTAGTGTTTCAGTGAGTTGTTGTTGTGTTTCCTGTAATATGAGCTGGGAGCACATCCAACAGCCTGCCAGCACTGAATAATTGATCAGAATATGACTTATTTGGTTGGCCCCTGAGTTAATTATTCGCTTTTTCATGGCTCCCTCGATGCCTCGCTCACAGCATCAGCATGAACACTGTATCATTTCAGTTAATCCCCAAAGACATGTTGTGGGCTCACAGCCAGGCACACTTCGTGATATTAATGTCGCCGAGGTAACGCTGTATTCCGACATGACTCTGCTGGGGCTGGAACAAGCGGTCTGAAAAGACGTTTACATAATTTCATGGTGGCAGATGTAATGGTGTGTGAATGAAGTTTGAATGTTTCAATGTAATACTCATATGAGTATGTTCCTGTTCAGATGTATTGATCATGTATGTCCCCTGGTTTGATGCTCTCTTCTTTACAACAGGCAGTTTTCAACAGTCTGATAAATGACATAAAGTCACCAGTTCAGAGTGGGACGCACTCTTGCATCGCAGTTGTGTGTGTTAGTGTGTCTTCCCTTTCGGACATGTAGAATTTGATCAACTATTGACAATGTGTGATGTTGTATAAGTGTGCTGATGTGCCCGAAATAAATAAATAAATAAAATAAAATAAAAATTTCTGTGGTGCAATGCTTTCTCACGCCTGCAGCTTTGAACATTTTGTGGTTGGTGGTGGAGGCTTTTTAAAAAGCCTCTAAAGTAGTTTTATACAGAAGTGCATTTCAATCTTGTCAGTTAATTCAATTTTAAACAAAAGCTGCAGACAAAAGATGTGGCTTGTTTTCAAACCAACAGGAAAAAAGAGGTGGGTTGTTACCCGAAATAGTGTTCCTTTTGCTCAAATCTCTGAAGAGAAAAATGTACATCCTTGCACACTCTTTTTTCTTTGATTTTTTTTTTTTCTTGCTGCTGCAGGATGGTGCTTTCATAAATGTGCAGACCATCAGGTGTTGGCAATCTGGAATGTAAAAGTTTAGACCACATAGTTTGGGACAATTTAAGGTTTATTTTTTTTATATCAGCCAAGTACTAACTCAAACATGATGTGCATGCTTTGTAGAGTTATTGAACAATTTAAAACACAAAATGGAAAATCTGACGTCTCAAACATTATAATCACATAAATACCCCGTGCAATTTCACCCTTTTGCTTGAAATGTGGTTTCAACCAAGAAGCCAAGGTATTTTCTAATTCACACAGGTTTTTTTTTGTTGGCTTGCAATTCTTCTGTTTGGGACATTTCTTTTGTGATGGTGGCATATTTTGAGTATGAGGAAGAAGTTGAGCACTGGGCCAAGTTCCTGAACTGTTGAGACTGTTTTTGTCCACCAAACTTCACAGAATCACTGATTAACATTACAAAAAATAAAGGGGGGGGGGGGGGGGGGTTAAACCTCCATTCTAAGAAGTTTCTATTAGACATTAACATAAAACATCAAGAAGAGCTCATTTTGAGTTTGATATTCCTGATACAGTCACTGAAACAAACTGTGAGAAAACAGCCTCCTGCTGGTGAAACTGAAGCATGAAGTCATGTTGTTTTAATACCAGCAAGACAACAGAAAACCAACTAATCTGTTGGTAACATTTTTTAGTCATTTAGTGTGAAATGATTAGTTCTGTCAATCAAATCATGCAAACTGACAAAGGTTGTTGGAGAGACTCTGGGTATCTACTTGCACACATGCAACTTAATCTCATCATTAGATGATAATTTTTGCATGAAACCATTTATTTCATGTCTTTCCAAAAATGATTCTGGTATTTTACAGCTTTCTGATCATCATCCTTCTGTTTGAGGAGATAAAAGGAACACAAAAAGGTTTTAATTCCTTTTTTATAAAAGAAAAAAAAGCTGATCCTCCTGAAGGCTAAAAGTACTTAAAATTCTTTCCACTCTGATTTCCTTGCCGCAAGGACATCACAGAGTTTTTACCTGAGAGTTGAACTAAACGCTGAACGAAATCATTTATCCAGCCAGCGGTCAGATTAATACATGCTCTGGAACTTTTAGCCTCTTACTAAGGCTGATCCTCTTATCATTTTTGTTTTGTCTGTTTATTATTATTTATTTATCAGTTGTTTTAATATAAGATTTTTTTTTGTGAAACGATCATTATGCTGTAATCTGTCTTTATGGATTTACTATGTCTCAGCTTGTGTCTTCGAATTTTTAAAAGTTATTCTTAGTGTCTTGTTGTGTATTCGGGATTCATGTCTTGTATATTTTAATTTGTGTTTCCTGTTTTATTCTGTAGTCCTTGCTGCCTGTGCGGTTTGATTTTACCCTCTGCTCTTATGTTTCTCTCCTGGTTAATCGCACAAATTAGTTTCACCTGTGACTTGTCTCACACCTGTGTTAATTAACCCTGTCTTTATTTGGCCTATTTCCTCCTTTCTTTGTACCCTTATGTCATATCTCTGGATACCTGTGTTTTTTCCCTTGCTGCAGTGTTCCCGTTAAATGTTTCTGGATTTCAGATTTTTGTTTCGTAAATTCTTTATGACAGAGTCCATGTTGCTCTTATGGCTGGCTTACTGACATCCGTGCATAGCTGTGTTTTTATGTCTGTCATGTGTTGCTCTAGACCAGTTGTGTCAGAAGGATTGATACAGTTATTTAAGCTGAACTGAATGAAATGAAATTCCTTTAAGCTGAACTGGACCAAACCAAACCGGATGAAGTGTTTGAATATCTCCCACTGTTTTCCACTGGCTCAGTCCAACTGATTTATTTTGACAGTGAAATAAAAGTTCGGTGATAATCTTTTTACGCCAACATTAGCACCATAAACTAATCAAACATTACCGGAAATCCAGCAGGAATTTGTCCCCACAGACTGTTATAAAACAGCCTCACAGATTTAGTCATCAGAACTGTTATATCTTTATTATCTTTACCTAAACATGCAAAGAACAAAAGCACAGTGTGAAGTTCAAAACGAGGAAATTCAAACTGTCTGTTTGGTGTCTTTTAAAATCTGTTATAATCTCTATACCTCTCTCTTTCTCTCTCTTCAGCTTGCATTATCTGGTCGAGGCGAATGCTAAAATAAACATGAACATTTGAGAAAAGGCCTATTTCAAAGAGTCCATGTCTGAAATAATCAGTCGACGCTTCCCTTAATGCCTTTAACATGAAAACACATGAAATTGTCATGGAGCCGGCTCTCTTCTGGGACCGATAATGACTTCATAACATTATAAATCAGGTGATGGGAGAAAGGAAAGAGGACCCTGTGTGAGAACACTGGACAGTGTGTGCCAGATAATGAGATTGAAAGCAGCCGGCTTGCAGTAATTTCTGTAACAGTGAGTACAGATCATGGATTTCTCCTGCAGAGAAAGCTGCTGCTGTGAAAGGCCACTGTGACATGATGGTGAGTACCAATTCTGCTAGGTTTGGGGCAAAAGGATTCATGGCTGTATGTTAGTGAGCGAGAGTTTTCATCGGCAAATACAGGCACTCTTCTATCTTGTGTTGAATCAAACCCAGAAATGGATGAAAGAAGAAGGGGGTCGGTATGCAGTTGTCAAAGAAAACTGTAAATATTTTGGTCATGTTGCCCCTCTTCATTATGACCTTTGACCTTTGACATTCAAAAAGGCAGACATGAATCCTCCGTACAATAAGGGCTTCCTGGTCTATGTATTCATGCACTTGTTTTGAATTATTTATTAGTGTTGTTTATGTATTCGTGTATCTCGAGCTGCAAACAAATTTCCCAGTGGAGACCATAAAGATACCTTTGACCTCTGACCTCAAACTAGACTTCCTCATCATTTTACAGCAGTATTTATTTTGAGCCAATCAATCCTGTGTCACATTTTGTCAATGAGATCTTTGACCCTATTGTTCATATCAGCCCCTGGATGGGTCACTGTATTTCTTTGTTCCTGGTGAGGTTACAAAATAAAGTTAAGAGGGTGTATAATGCAACACAAACATTTGTCCAGAGAGGATTTTAAGAGCTTAGTCTCGCATTCGTGTACTGATTGATTTTTTTTCAACGTAATCATAGGTGTAGTCTTCTCTTTTGCCTTTTTGTCAAACTCTAATCAAATCAATAAATGAAAGCTTTTTTTTTCTAATGGTAAATTGGGCTGTCAATTGATGATACAGTATGAAATGATTAATGATAACTGTTGAACTGGATGCTTGCTGTACAATTTGATCATTGGGTTAATATGATCTGGTCAGAAATTTACACTAGTTTCACTCTTTTAATGAAAGTTTTGCACAAACCAGCTGGTAATAAACTGTTTTTCTTTAATTATCCATCTTAAAAAGGAGAGAGGACAACACTGCTGATCGATTGAGATGCTAATGTTAGCAAAGAGGAGGCTAACAAGTTGCTCCCCAGTGGTAGAAAATTGGAGAGATGAAGTTGAGCATCAACGTGGGATCCACTGTTACTGTAAGACTCTTGAGACTGAAAGTAAGTAAATTATTTCTGACTTGTGCATGTGTGCATGATGTTAATGTAAACTACAGCTGAAGCTAGCAGGTAGCTGCTACAGGATAATACTCCAACTCTCACAAGTGTTATAGTCTTGTTGATCACAACTGGAGGTTTATGTTAATCCACAAATAGTTTACTGGGTTACTTTGATTTTGAAATACAGTTATTTTGGATTGTTGTTTGATATTTTTAAACTCATTTGTTCTGATCAGCAGTAATATGAGGAATTAGATTTTTTTCTAAATTTGTTGTATACATTTGTCCATTGAAAAACCAAAATAAAATAAATAATGTCCTTTTATTTTTTGACTATCATTCTGAGAAAAAAAGTCAGAATTCTGAATGTAATCTCAGAGAAAAATAATAATAATAATAAAAAAATTATCTGACTTTTTTCAGTTGGCTAATGGCTGTATGTATGGCTTCTTCCATACATACATGATGTGACTGGATCAGTTTTGTTGTACAGAATTATTTGTTTAAAGTTATTTTGTAGAAGGAAAAAAAAACAGCAGGGTGCTATTACAAACAAAAAAGTTCTCTCATTTCTTCATTGCTCCTTGATTTTATATGACCTGGTAGTGATGTGTCATGCTCAAAAGATGCAGCTTTAAAAGTCAATGCTTTGCAGTGAATTAGAAGAGCCGACTCCCATGGAGTGAGAGCCAGCTCCCAACTGTTTTGCTTTTGTTTCCCTGTTCTGCTCAGGGCAGAACTGTGTTTTGAATAACAGCATGAAGGCAAAGTAGTCCATCACACGTGAGGATATAGGGTCATACCATTATTATTATTGATAGCAGAGAGAAGGATGCTCAGTCAGGTATGGTTTCTTGTCTCCACTCAGTGAGAGAGGCAGCAAACAGCAGTGAGGAAGAGAGTGCACTGCATCGAAAAAACACACACAAAAAAAGTGACATCTACAAACGAAGCAGCATTTGGATCAGCATTTTTGTTCATTTGTTTTTTATTTTTGTTGTTTTTTTGTGTGCAAAAAAAGCTTGATTAAAATATTACACAAAAGAAAGAATACCTGCTGTAGCAAAAGAACAACTGCACAAAACAAGGCAATTGTGAGGCTTCTCATCAAAACGGTGGATACTAAAGGGTTTATCAATACACAAATCATCCAGATTTGTCAAAATATGAGGCAACAAATAACACTAAATTAGGAGCTGGTTGGGAGCCAGTGAGATGACTCATCTCTGGGAGACGTGCCAAAAGACAAGAGGCAAACTTCCCATCACTACTATCTGGCTCTGCTGAGTCACAGATCCAGAAACTGCAGATTGAGGACCCCATTTGTGGTTACCAAGGAACACATTTTTTGTTCTTTACAGCAATTTAAGTGATGTTATGAAATGAAGTACTTTAAACAGAGCAGTCGTAGGACAGGTGTGTAGGAGAGGAGCAAGAAAGCCAAATATGAAAAAAAAAAAATCTTACAGTCTGTCCAACTTGCAAAAAAAATTTTAGGTCATCAAGTTTTTTCTTCAAAACTTTTGCTTCAGTTTTGCCCTCTTCAATTTTTTCATGATTTAGGGCCTCCATCATCACTTGGTGAAGTATTTTTTAGGTTATCACTTTAAAAATAAATGAATAAATAAAAGATGCCGTCAGATTTTTCATTGTGGTACAAGACCTTCATCAAGCGTTTGCAAATATTTTGTAATGTCATCATTTTTGGTGTCTTAACTGTAACCCCAATTCTAACCAAAACTGTCACATCAACTCAAGAGCCATGATGCGGTCCCAGAGTTGCAGTCCTGAGAGCCACTGGCTCTACAGACGCATACCACTGGATCAACAGCAGAATGCTGCATCCTGACATTTTAGTCAGCCTTGTGATAGGTTGAGGTACTGCACTTCTGAGCCAATGACAGCTGGGCTTTGCTCCAGTTCGATCAGTCCTGTAACCCTAAAGGGGATAAATGGTGTAGATAATGGAGGCATGGATGAACACTATTATCTATTATCTTGACAGGCACTCAGACTCTCCTGTCAAGGGTGAAGGATCCTTTTCTAATTTTTATTAATTAACCAAGAAAATGCTTGGCACATACTGAATTTGGTATTCTTGAAATTCCCCTCTCCATACGCACACACATGAAACTCTCAGACTGTTTTATAACAAACAGCACAAGTTGCTAGCCATGTGATATGTTCCCAAAGGGCTTCATAGTGAATCATTAGAGAAGAATTCATTAGTGTTGCTAATTCAGCGATTCCTGCTTTATACAAAAGGCCCCTTTATGCCTTCTTATGTGTAAGTGTGTGTGTGTGTGTGTGAGGTCATCTAAGTGATGGGAATTTAACTTTAAATCTGCTAATCAAGACCATTAAATGCACTTAACAGCAGGAAACCTTTCCCGTCTATAAATCAAGTGTCACTTATCTTAAGTCTTCATGTTATTGCGTCTCTCATCCACAAGAGGGTGCTGTGATGTTTGTAGTCTACAAAGGGGTTTCTTTTACTCAGGCTCACACTCATTCGTCTGGACACAGACACTTTGACAGATATGAGCAAAAAAGGTCAAAACCAAAGAAAAGATATTATGTTTGATAGCTGCAAATGTGCATACTGAAGGTTCATACTGTGATCATGCAAAAACTGCCCTGATGTCCCTTATTTGTTCTTCAGATAATGGATTTTTTATCTTGAAGTCTATGAGAAAACAAGTTAGTGCTAATATAATTCATGAAATCTCCGAATGATTTGGTTGTAAAAATAAAGAATTAAAGAATTACATTTTCCGGTGGTGTTGAACCAGGAGTCCCAGGACTGAAGAGGTGTTTTAAATAGCATCGAGGAACAGAGATTAATTGTTCCCTTGAAACAATGAAAATTCCTGAAGTCAAAGGCTGTGTGCAGTTGCTTCCTCCCTGAGCAGGACTGTTGTGTTTGCTTGTGTTATTTTCTTCAAAGACACACCGTAGCACCACCTTAATGCCTGTTTGAACTGCTGTTTTTTCGAGCTTGGGAATGACGATAGAGCGGCCTCTGGCATCAAAGTTTGATTGTTAGTTCAAGAATTACTCAGTTTTCTCCTCATTGTTGTGTAGCTCTTGGATTTGTCTCACTGGGTGTTTGTACAGCAGGGATGACTATTGTGAGGAAGGATATTTAGTCTGATTCAGGTCCCAGCAGACTTCCCCTCCCAGCTGCATTACGCAGAAAAAATAATAATAATAATAAAAAAAAGTTTAGGGATTACAGGCATCCTGTATGTTGACCTCTGCCTGGGTCAGGGTGCTCTTACACCACTCCTATTTACACACAGCTTTAAGATTAAAGGGCACGTTTTTCCCTCAATGGTGCAAGAACAGAAGAATAAAAACCTGCAGACTCTGTACTAAGAAATTACCTTTCACCTGATGCAGTTCGTGACATTTGAAAATGAATCAAGACATTCATTCATTCATCTTCTATTCTGCTTATCCTGTACAGGGTCGCGGGTTGCTGGAGCCTATCCCAGCTGTCTTAGGGCAACAGGCGGGTACATCGTGGACTGGTCGCCGGCCAATCACAGGGCTGACACATAGAGATGGACAACCTTTCACGCTCACACCTACAGGCAATTTAGAAACACCAATTAAACTAGTGAACATGTTTTTGGACTGTAGGAGGAAGCTGGAATACCCCGAGAGAACAGAAACATGCAAATTACACATAGAAAAGCCCGCAGAAAGACAGGAAGTCACATACACATCAAGCCAAACAAACTGACTTTTATAGCATTAAAAAGCATATTTACAGCCTGGTTTGAAAAACAGCTTGGGTCTGAAAAGCTAATTTCGCTATCGGCACACACTGTACGGTGAGTGAATTTTTTTCTAACTCACCGGTTTATTAGAAATTAGGATTACGGGTTTGTCCAATCAGAGCTTCAACTCACGTGACTGACGGGCGCCCAATAGCTGTTAGAAAGGAAGGTCAAAGTCCACGTCATATCCAAGATGGCCCGGTCCAATAATTGGCTTCATTTGACTGTATCAGGAACAGATGGGTGACATCACGGAGCCTACGTCCATATTTTATACACTCTATGGTGACGACCTTTTGCTGTGAGGTAGTAGCGCTAACCATTGCGCTAACTGTTGCACAACTTATTATTATTACTGTGAAAGCAGCTAAATACAAAAAAAGGCATTAAGGTAAATCATTATGATCATATTGTTTGGAGATGTAACATGTTCTATCAAATTATGTTGAACTGATCATATCATGTGATACTTGCGACCCTGAACAGGATAAGAGTATAGAAGATGAATGAATGAATATCATGTGATATCATGGGTGGTGAAAAATAACAGTAAGAGTCATTATAAAGTCATTATCGGTCAGTAAAATAGCAATGCTAGGAACAAATGGGCATACATTCAGAAAAATTCAGGGTCTTACAATAAATATGTTTTTATTTCCACTGAAAAATTAAGAACAGTCGAAACATGTTCTGTGGTCGAGGTCATTGAAAAAGAAAAAAAAAACCCTTTCCAAAGAACTTGAATCAAAGTGGCTTGAATCATCTCCTCCTCTGCAGAGCCCAAATGACATAGCACATACAACACTCTCATTACTTCAATTCCCTCACAGCCGATCAAAATAACAGGATCTTTGCCATCAGAATTACAGCATGCAGCCCAGTGTGCACTGAAGTGTGTGGAGGAACAAGGCTCCACTGTTTTACTGGGTGCTTCACTTATTATGAACGCACCAAAAACTGTTTGTTTTCTGCGTCCACCCGTGCCTCAGTTTTACCTTTTGGCTCAACTTACTCTCCTTTTAATTGTCAGCAAATTGCACTTTTAAATGAGAGTCACACAAGCTCACGCAGAAACAGTGATACAAAGTGACACCATCAAAACAAATAAAAGCATGAGTCTGATCAGTTAATGGAGGCTATGAGTCTAACTTTTTGAAGGCTGTGTGTTATTTTTCCACTGCTGCTTCCTGCTTCCACACCTGTTGAATACCTGTCATTCATCATCGTGTACTTCTTCATTCCAATGACGAAAGCTAGTATTTCACTCAACTCTCTTCCACTGTTATTGGATGAGTGACCAAATGATTAAATAACACTCTCGAGTGGCCAGATTAAGAGCTCAGTGGAAACGCATGAACACCTGAGACTGTAATGTTACTCTGGAAGATAGAGGAAGAGTTAATGTGTGGTTTGGTTTTAAAAACAGGAACAATCACACACTGCTCAAAGGAAGTAAAAAAAAAAAAAAAAAATCACACACATACACACTCTTACAGAAACAAAATAAAAAATAAATAAAGAAAAATGTATTAATTTAGAACAATAAATGGTGATTTCCCATTATATTATATTATATTATATTATATTATATTATATTATATTATATTATATTATATTATATTATATTATATTATATTATATTATATTAAAAGTGTTTGTCATACTTTGAGCATTAAGAAGTAGTAGACTTAATAAATTAAATAAATTAAGACAAGATAAATAAGTGTTCAAAACTATGGAGTTTGCTTTTGTAATTGTCTTACTTTTATTAATTAATTATTTTATTTATTTTTATTTATATTTGGCTATGATCTGAGTATTCACAGCACCAAGTACCATCAGTCTTTACACTGTCATCCAAGCATAACACATTAACTGGAAAAACAAATGGTGTTGTGATAAAAAATAAATAAATAAAAATAACAGTTACTTAAATAATAGATTAATTAATAGACTAGAATAAATAATGACAACAACCAAAAAAAAGTATGTTTTTGTTCTCAGTATGTTGAAAGATGTGCTTAATTTTAGCATTAGGTATCACAAAAAAATCCATTTTTACTTTAGAACAGAGATAAAATCTTAGGTAACCAAGTGTGTAAATAATATACATTAAGGTATATCAAAGAAGAGGACTATCAGACAGAACAAAAAAAGCTTTTCAGATGATATTTATCACTGTGTTGTTTGAACTTGAACAAATGTTTTTTGTGTTTCAAACCACCTGCACAAAATCCCAAGGCAGCTCCAAACCACAAAGCTGTGTTGACTTAAATATCTGCTAAAGGAAGCTTGGCAGTGCAAGGGTTAAGTGAATATTATAGACTTGTTAATGTCAGCTGTGTTTGGTAGAGAAGGTTAATAGATGGTTGGTGCTGTTTACAAAGCTGCCTGAGCTAGAAGCAGTGTCTTCTATATCCTGTAAAGCTGTGCAAATGATTATGTGTATGGATCCTGTATGTGTGTGTGTGTGTGTTGTATCTCATTTAGTATCATGTCTCATAGGAATTTTACGAGACGGACACAAGACTTGTTGAAACCTGTGATGTCTCCTGAAAAGAGCGTGATAAAACAAAAGGCTCTGTACTGTTTTTGCTGTTTACTTGGCCCTATAGATCAGATTCATTTTACCATAATCAATAATTTCTCATTTCAATTCAGGGAACACACAGTTTTACTCATTGTAGCATGGCAACAGCGGAGGAGGCTTCCAGAAAACTGGTCAAGAAGAAGTTGAAGAGATTGTAGCTAAAATAAGGCAATTCAGAAAAAGCTAAAGTGAGGCTTTAAAGCCTAAAAATGAGCAAACCACACATACAGGAAAAAATGAAATGATTCAAATACAGTGATCTTTAATCAATAAATAAATAACCACATACATCCTGTCACCGCACTCCTTATGGTGCTACCTTTTCAAATAAAACACATGGTAAGTAGCTTCATATGAAAGGATAAGCACTCAGGGTGAAGACAATATTAATGACAATAACATAAAACTTTAAAATAAAAATGTTAATAATTCAAACGAATCTTCAATAAGAATTCAGGAAACAGCCTTTCTCAGGTTGTGTTTTGCATTTAAATGAACATAGATCCCATTTTGCCAAATGAGTACAAGCTAAATTTTAGAAATAAGGAATTTCACATTTAGGGATTAGCCGATTTATTATTAGCATTACAATAAAGCTGATTTCCCTCCCTTTCCTTGCATGTCTGTGTGTCAGAGCATAGGAGGTTAAATAAGGTGCTCTCATAGCAGCAGCAAAGGCGGGACATGATGGAAGCAGCTCAGCCAGACACGATGCTGTGGTTTGACCTACTACCGAGCTCTATTCCTGCTGAATAAGAAACCTGATCTAGCTGGTTGAAAGTAGAGTGAGCTGGGTGGCTTTGTGTTTTTTTTTTTTTTTTGTTTTTTTTTTTGAAGCTGCTATATGGCACACCTATTTTTATGCTCTTTGGTTTAATAATTTGGTCTGCTGCTTGCAGGTGTTTGCCTGCCTGGCTGCACGTATTCTTCTATATCCACTCTGTCAAAGCGAGAGAGTGTTTGGGGTTTTGAACCGCAGAGGCTCGTCATCTGTGAAGAGGTTGAAAAAAAGGCTGAAGTGTAGTCTGACAACTTGCAGTGAGTCAGACAGAAAGAATGAGAGTGGACTTTGGACTCCCTGCACGTCCGCTATGAATGCACAAGGGAAGCAGTAAAGAAACAAGAAATATGAGTCACCAGCTTATCCATATGTCATCCATATCATACAGTTCATGAGAAATTTAGTTCTACGTCACTGAATTACAAAAACATCTCCCTGGAAACAGAAGTGTTAAGATAATCACAGCACCATCACTCTTGCTGATGTAGATTCAGTTGAGATGACGGTGAGGTGAGATGATGAGAAACAAGCACCTACCAGTAAACTAGAGCAAGCTGCACATTGGGTGGGGTGACGTAACCGCACACACACACACACACACACACACACACACACACACACACACACACACACACACACACACACACACACACACACACACACACACACACACACAGTTAAGGTTGTTGTGCTGCAAGTGTTTTTTTTTCTTTCTGTAAATGTTATAACAGCTTACACTGAGGCATTTGTAAGCTTATTGAACCAAAGTGAAATGAAGTTACTTAAACACCAGGAGGGAGGACAAAGATGAAAAAAACTAGGGAGGAAGGTTGGTGGTGGGGAGATTTATTGAAATAACTGCTAACCTGCTGTGGCAGGTTGATTTCATTAAGAGTGGGTTGCAGTCACTAATAGACCTACTTACTGTCTGTCTGCAGTTACAGCTGTGTGCTCATTTTGGCTACGGAAGTACAATGGTTTGTCAAGCTATGCAAAGAGGTTAACCAGCAGTATGAGACCCAAGTCATGTCAAGCCAGAAAACTACTTCCAGAGAGAGAACTGCATCGATTATATCAGAATAATGTTTCTTTATTTTAAGAATCCTAATGAGAATAGTTAATGGTTCAAAAATACAAAGCAGTTTTATTGTGAACATTAATTGTAATTTGAACTTCCCTGTTCTATATTTTAAGTCCTCAGTGTCGTACTTGGTCATTACCTGAGCTCCAAACCAACTTTTTTATGAACTACACAAAGTGAGAACTAGATTTTGAATATCATCAGCTAATGTGACTTATCTGCTATGAAACCTGGTTCACCGAGGTTGGATGCAGAGATCACATTTAAAGGTTTACAACTACAGATTTTGCTGGTGTTTCAGTGTAAAGTGTGACCCTGTTAACTGGTGACTGTCAGCAGACAACCACTGACACGTTCAGCACAAGGTTACCAGTTAGCATGGTTACTCTTAACTGTAATCGCCATGATCCAGACAGAATTCAGTAGGACTTAAATCCACGGTGGAGTATCATTTATGTCAAGCGACCAGAGAACAACCAGACACATTCAGAATTTAAAGAGTGCTAACTCAGCTGTATGAATGGAGCTAACTTTGGCTGCCGAAATGCGTGCACACTGTCTGCTTCATCTGAAGGCCTGATTAACAAAGCAAATTGCTGTAATGACATTGCAGCTCTCTTGAAAGAAAAAGCAGAAATCCTAAAAGTAAACTGAAAGAAAAGGATAAACTGATAAGAATGAAAGTATCTGTGAAATTATCCCACATTTACCTTTCAGAACATGATATCTCCAAAACATATGTAGGGCATGTCTTCAAAATTGACACAACCCCCTCCCTGAGTCCGTTATGATCTTATATAAGTTTAGTCGTCAATGTGCCCAATTTCCTGGGAACACATTCTCTCCGCACATGCTCGCAGTATGATTTACCTCAAAGAGGGATGATGAAAACTCTCATCAAGGAATCCTCCTTCTTTCTCTCCTCCCTCCTCAACTGCTATCTATCTGGCACTGAAAGGATGAACCATCAGTCACCCGTTTTGCCTGAAGCAAAGAGAAAGAGGAAGAGGAGCCATGGACTGCGGTGTGTTTTTTCCTGCGTTATGACCTACTTACAGTATGTTGTGATTTGTTTCATGATGACGTATTCTTTTCAACATTCTATGAATTCATCTCATCTTCTGTCCCGTCTCAGCAACATTTAGACCCTCATTATGTGGCTAACACTGACAGATGCTCACTTCATAGGTTAAATAATGCAAATACATTCTTTGGGATAATTTTAGTACCAGTTTATATATGAACTATTAAAACTCCACATCCTCTTTTGTCAGAATAGTTGCACTTTATCTGAATGCAAACCGCAAACAAGAAGCAAAGAGAAGGAGCAGCTCGACGTAAAGAACCACAGGTGGAGAGATTTGTGGACGGATAGGATGTCAAAATAAAAAAAAAGCAAAGAGAGAGAGAGAAAGAGAGACGTGCTGTCAGAAACGTAGAGAGAGGAAAAAGGAAGGAGGGAGGGAGAAAAAGAGTCATGATCACATGCCCGTATGAGTGAGGCTGAACCGGTGTAGTCCTGAACACGCCGGCTGCTACAACAGCTCCTCCCTCAGACCGGTAGTGTTTAATTATGCATCATCATTATGACTACAACAGCTACACTCTAGTTCCCTTTGAGTTCAGTTTACATCACTCTTATCCAACAATGTGTAAGCAGTCTTATCTTCATCATTAAAGCTCCTATAAGTAACTTTTATGTCCATTTTGGCAACTGCTGCTCTCTTTGGATCTTGTCCTGAATATGTCTGAATATTAATCTCACAGTGAAGTGTACTACAAAACAGACTACATACTACACTGATAAGTAGTATGTACTAGTTGGTATCAGAAACAGCCTGAGTGACTTCTTAGCTAGTTCTGAACCACAAAAGTTACGAGTGATGTCTTTAAACAACTCACAAAAGGTAATAAGACTAATGGGAGTGAGGTTGTTGATTTTGACTGTATATAACTATTCTTAAATGGATGTTATCACCGTCTTTAGGACAGTGCTGGATGAAGTGAACACAATAAGCACAATGCACTGCCAGCTTTTGTTTACTTTTAGCACAACAAAGACTTTTGGTTGAAGTTTGACTGTTAAAAGAGGCAAGATGAGATTCATGGTCATAAAACAAAAAAAAAATCTTAATTGGGAAAGCAATAAAACACAACATTTGTCTACGGGGGGACCAAGTTCCTTACAGTTGTTATTACAATGAGGGCAATACTTCCCATGATTCAGTGAATCTGTCATAACCCATTGTCAGTCAGAGACACCCACAGAAGTGACGCCCTGTTTTTGTAACATTTTTAGTTGGTGATTAATCTCCAACAACACATATTACACACAGTGAACAGTAAATGTACATTTTTTAAGTTACAGTTTTTATCCGTGCCTTTACATACATAAGGGACTGATACTTTTTTCTAGAAGGTAACCATGATACAGAAGTTCTTCCTTCACCTCAGAATCTGGAAGCATCACTTTAAGAACAGACTGATCAAGCTTGATGAATGAACAATCATAAAACCCTTTGGCAGGTTCTCCATATTTCACACTTTTCTGGCTTGTGTGGCTAAAACTGGTGGTAAAATATGAGTTTGAGTCACAAACAGTCATCCTCCACCTTTAGGTCAGATATCAGTGCATTAATTGTTACGTAGTCAAATTTTGAGATGTGCAGAAATGACGACAGAAGAGGCAATGGGCTTGCATGCATGTCCCCTCCTTGTCTCCAGCCTCCTGTTACCTCATGTGACCCGGGACGGCTGCAGAGCTCAGCGATGCTCCAGTGGATTTGAGCAAACACTGCAGCAGCACACTAATTCCGTGTGACAGTCTGTTTTTCAATTTTGCATGGTTCTGAAGGCGGGGGGACTGATGTCTCTCTAATTGGACGTAATGATGGAGACAGTGGGAGAGAGGGAAAGAGAGAGGAGGGTTAACTGTAAGGAATTATTATGTGTGTACGTCTTTTTTTCTTTTTTCTAATTTAACTCTTTTATGGCACATAACTGCTGTTAGTAGTGGTGAGTTATTCACCCATTGGACTGTTGAAAGACAGCTGGCTAAGACACATATACAAGACAAAATTAGCAAAGGGAGGGGGCCCACAGGGGGCGCCAAAATCAACACAAACCTGAAGTTTCTTACAGGAGCTTTATCCGGATTTCTAAGAGACTTCGATGGATATTCTACACAGGTCACATGATTCAATCTAACACCTATGAGTGCCTTTCTTTTACTCCGACTTAGCTCTGTCTCAGCTCCTGCAGTAACTCTTAGCTCGCCAGATGAATGCTAAGAAACTTGAATGCATTAACCAATAACTTTGGTGAATGTAAGCCTGAGACGGTTCAACAATAGTGCAAGGGTCATGGGAAAGTTTACCACAAAATATTTACATTAAAGTCCAGTCTTTCATAGCCCCCCTGCTTTGTTTCTGCACGTTTCATTGCTGTGGGATTAGTTCAGTTCCCTCACCCCTCCACGCAGGTCATGGGCATCTTAATCGGGACGGACTTAGGGGCCCTGTGTCACCAGGGGTGCAGCCTTTGTGGGCCCAGCAAAGAAAGGAAAGGAGTGTGTCAGCGATTTAGCCGAGAGTTACAGCCTTGTTTGGCCTCTTGCCTGCTGCCTAGTCCACTGAGATTCTGCAGGAGCACTGGGCAGAGTGACAGGGCCAGTTACAGTGAATCAGGACCTTGTTGGACCAAGGTGAGCTTGCAGAGATTGATGAGGCGAGTTGGAAAGAATAAGAATGGGCTTTTCGTCCTTGTGATGGGATTCTGGCGGCCTTTGAACGGGCCGGTTCATTCTAGTTGGTTCGGGGTGATTCTGAATGACTTCGGTGCCAAAAGCAGCAGTAATGCTTGAAGTCACTTTCTCTGTGGGCTCTTTCATGTGGTCTGCCTAGTAACTATGCCAAGTCTGAGCAGTAATGAGACACTGCTTTGGAGGGGAAAAAAAATCAAGGGGTCCTTTTGCTATCCAAAATATAAAACTTTTTTTTTAATTTTTTTGTCTCTAAATTAGTCATGTTTTGTAATTTATTGCTCATCGTCTGTATTATACGACCCATACCCACACGCTGCAGGCGGGTTGGTGCATCTGAAAAGTCCCTAATCATTGTGTAATGTCACCATCAGGCTCCCTGCACAAAGCAGTCTGGGGTACTTGGCAGCACAGATCTGGCTGGCAGTGCCACTTTTTGACAACTCTTCACCCTCATTAGATCATCATCATTAGGGGTCGACCAATTATCTTTGGCTGACATTCCCCTTTTGCATAATTATCTGGATCAGCATCACTTTTTACAAACTAACTGGTAAAATTAATTGATTAACGAGTGCACCATTTTTTCTCATATGTGTCTTTCGATCCGAGTCTCAACCACTTTGTTTCACCTTATATCCCAGAGAAGGAGCTGAAATGTTCAGTTTTGAGTCAATATTTGCAGAAAGGGTTTAAACTGTTTAAAAATTTTGTGCCTGAGTTTGTGATACTCCAAATCCTAGATTTGGTATTCACTGTAAATGTATATCTGTTTTAAATATTACTTTCATGAACTAAGAATTAGTATCGCCATAAACACTGGAAAACGAAGACTAATCAAACCCTAATTATCATATCATTTGTCATAATATATTATGATTTAAAGCAAAAAGGGGGTGTGCAATTTTGTAAATATGCCGCATTGAGTGTTTCTTATATCTAAAAGCCTCTTTACAAAAACAAATGAAACAGCTGAGGTGGATGACACGTCTTGGGGGGACTACGCTGTATGTAATGGGTGAAGTCTTCATACATGTTGGTTTGATAAAATCATAAATACTGCAGGTGTCCCGAAAAGGGATAGGGGCCTCTTAGCAGTTGAAGAAATAATAAAAAAAAAAATTCGCCCCCAGCTTGTAAATTTATTATATACATTCAAAAAGCTTGATTCAGCAAAGCTTTGTTTAGGCAGGATCAGGTAAGGAAGTGAGCCTTAAGCTTCTTTGCATACAGCCTCTCAGTTAAATCAGCCATGCCCTTATATGGACAAAACTCGTAAGTTTAATTATTTTAAAAATAACAAGTTAAGAAAAAATCTGCCCTTGAGTGTGTGCTGATAGACAAATAAGACCAAAACCTTTTTTTTAACCAGGATGTTGACATGTTTATTCTTAAAGATTTGCTTTTTTGAATTGGTGTCAATGCGATTTCCACTCCCTTTTCAGTCAGTCTCTAGTGGGCGTACTATGAACTGCAGTTTTTGGCACTTCTTAATTGGATCAAAGTCATTTAATGAAGAAGTTCCAACAATGATTCACTGACACAGTTTTGTGGAAAGTGTTCCATGAAGAAATACTGAAAATTTTGAACTCATCCCCATCCCCAACACACTTCCCTATTTAAAGTTTCCCAGACGTAACTTAAACAAAAACCAACCAGTCAAAGAAATTCTAGGAAACGAGTATATAGGGATAAAATATAGCACTGATACTGAAAGTCTAGACAAAGCTGACTTTTTTTCTCACACTCTTTATTCCTGACTGTGCTCTATCTTTCAGTTTCACAACCTCTCAGGCAATGGGTGAAGTGAAACAAGAGATTGAGAAAGTCTTTGTGACTAAAGTTGACATGCCAGCTCTCCCAAAGGCCACCACACACTTTGGCATACTGCACCACTCTGTTGTCTGTTGCCAGGGTGAATGCCGGTGTTATTTATCCATCCTGAATGTTTAACACACCTCCTGTGTCACTGAAGGTGTATCTTATAAAACCTGTTTCGCAACAGGGTTAAATGCACATCATCTGACTCTTTGATTAACAGTCATTAGATGTCAAAGAAACGTTCCTAAGATTTTAATGTTAGTCGGAAGCTGTTGGGAAAGATATTCAGAATTTAAATTCTCAGGATATCCAGATCTGCTTTTCTAACATTCAGTAAAATCACAATGCTTTCTCACTGATCAGCCATGATGATAAGACTTCCGGACCATGGGTCATTGCCTTTTTTTTTCTAAGATGAGATGTCTAACTTACTAGACTTCTAGACCACAACCCTGCTGCACATCTAACCCAAGCTGCAACCTCCGGTTTTAAAACACAGAGCCTATGCAAAGTGTTAAAAACTGCAGTTCAATGAGTGTCCACCAGAGGCTGGCTATAGAAACATCAGAAACCACAGACGCATCAAGCATAAACCAGGCTTAAGGAGGCTGAGTATTTCAAAATTTATAATTTCTGAAGTTATTAGACTTTCAGGTTTTGCCCATATAAGGGCATAGCTAACTTGATTGATAGGTGGGTACCCTGTAGCTGTTTGCCAAGAGGTTAAAGGCCCACCTGTAAACCCCATCCAAGTCGAACAATGTTAGGTTGCGCCCTTGGCAATAATGGGCTTCAAAACACTATCAGAAACAAAAAGATGACGTTGCAGACACAACGTCCATGTTTTACACAGCCTTTTATAGCAAACTTTGCCAGGTCTGTCTTTAAGAAGAGCAAAAGAACAACTTTCAAATTAAATTTTGATGAACAGAAGTCAGATTAATCATTTAAGATGTATTCAAGGGAGTCAGGGAATCTGACCCTAATTGGCATTTTTACCGCACAGTGTCAGGTTGATCAATTGCTCAAACTGGATTTTTTTTTTATCTAGAGCAAATCATCAGCTGCACTTGCATACCAATATCTGTTTTAGAGAAGAGATCAGTTGTGGTCAAATTATCACTGATAGAAGCCAGGTTATCATTAGTCAGCATTCTTCTACATTTGTCTAAAATGCCGGCTGATTGGTTGATAACCATTGGACTACGAGCATATGAAGAACAGAAAGAAGAACACTTTCCCTGCTGAGAAGTAGAATCTGTAAATAGAGATTGAATTGGGCCTTATTATCATTAATGGATGAGCAAAAAGCTGGTTGGGATCAGCATTTCCAATATAGTGAACACCATCTTTGGGCTTCATGGCATTTCATCGAGAACCAATAAGTGATGCAACAAAAACTTGTCCAAGTTTAATTCAAGACTTTGAATGATACCACCTTTAAACGTGGCTGCCATTGTTTCTGCTCCTTGCAATACAAAAACAACAGAATAATAATGTTTCCTGCTTCAGGATCACAGCAGATGAAAGATTAACTCAGAAGTAATGAGCAGCCATGGCATGTCTAGAGACAAAGAAATAGATTTTGTCTGTTCCTATCTCGAGTTTATCTGTAGCTTATCAAAGGTAGAACTAGGCGGACACAAGTTTTTACTCTCTGCTTGTGTTTCCTGGTCTCAGAGTCAGTGCAGATGTCTTCCTTCATTGTATCTATTATGGATCATTAACCAACATAAGGTAGTGTGGAGAGATCCCTTACATACTTTTTCAAACACCTGAACCAATGATTGAACACAAAGACCTTCTTTGTGTCAATGACATAAGAGCTTAGCAGACTTGGAGTAAACAAATACAGCAACAACGTCCACGTGTTCCTATGTGATTGCGTTCATCAGACCACCCTGCACGTTTCACTAAGCTTAGGTACAGCAGCGGATGCTCGGGAACATTTCAAACTGACTGATGCTCATTAAGCGTTGAACACTTCCTGGCTGATATGCTTCCCGGAATGAGACCAACAAAACAAAGAAATGTGTTTCTTTCGAATTGGGCATTTTGAGGCCTCATGATGAAATAACTTTGAAAAATGTGTTTTTTATATGCGTTTAGCCACTCACTACTTAATGTGTCACATAGTTCAGATATTAGAGCTTTGCACCAGCTCAGGAACATGCCACACTTTAACCCCCTGGTGACACTACTGTTGGTTCTCTTGCATACCAAAATTTCCCCAGGGATTAATAAAGTATTTCTGATTCTGATTCTGGAGAGATTTGTTTGACAGATTTTACAGTAAATGACCAGAAACTGATGTGGCTTAAAACAAAATCCCTAAATTTAGCTGCCAAACTGTTTTTCCAGTATGGAATCAGTCAAAGCACTCATTTTTTGAGAACAATCAAGATTACTGCCATTGGTATGGTACGTTTTGAATCCACTTTTCCATTAATGTCAAGTAAACTCAAAGGAAGTGTTTACTATCATATGATATTAAGCTACCTTAGCATTAAGATAATTATCTTACCTGATATTTTTGTCTTAGTCTGTTGATGGGACTCCTTTGAAATGAAAAGATGAACCGTGAGGTTCCAGCTTTACTTTTATTGGTTTTTCAATGCCAGGCTGAGGAGTAAATAAAGCTGATCAGAAGAAAAAGTAACTCTATAAGAACTGTGACCTTGGGTAATGGTTATTTCCTTGTCTGTATTAAATAAAAAAAGAAAAAAAGGAAATGCCCATTGTGGTAAATCCTTGATGGAGTTTGTTGTCCTCCCAACCTCTGAGTCTGTTAGGTCTGTATGGCTGAAATGAATAACTTCATTGACCTGCTCACCCTCAGCATTTTTTTCCGTTAAGGTGCTAAAATTGTTTTATTTGAAAACTGGACAATCCCCTGATTATGCCATGAGCCAAGCCTTGGTGTGCGCTTTCAGCCAAATCAGAGAGGGTAATTCTGTCAAGCACAGCTTTGGCCTTCTTATGTCATAAACCTGAAACCACGGCTTTGGCACAAGTCATAGAAGATCAGATCATTTCTTTCATATTAGAAAGTATGGACACCTCTTTAAGATTTAGTTTCTCCCTTTCAATGCAAATGTATCACTATTTACAAGTAAAATGGTAAAATGACACTTTTATGGATGAAAGACACCTCTTGACAGTGGCAATCTCTACAATTAATTTTCATAAACAGACAAATAAAAATGTTGGGTGCCAGTTTGGTTAGAGGTTAATACAACATCCAAAAATTCAAAGGCTATAGTCTCAAAGTTGGGCACCTTTCCTTCATATCAAACCCCACACTTTTTCCCAATTTCTTGCTTCATCCACTGTCATATCTTCTCATTAAAAGCCTGAAAACACAGATATTTGTGAGCACCTAACTAGGATTGTTGTTACAGCAAACACCAGCTGGTTGAACATGAGAAGACTGTTTTCTTCAGCCTCTAAATTCCTCCTTTGTTATGTAACATATTTACTGTTAATCCTGCAATTCGAACAATTCCAGCATGAAAACAAACAATCCAAGCAGACCTGATGAAAGCCCACAGACCAGCCCTCCCACTGATCTCCCATGAGCTGGTATCTATAATCCTGTTGGCAATTTTTCTCTGCATTGATAGAAATGTCACTTTACTCAGGTTAATTGGTTTTAACCTGCTTCAGGTCTCTGTGGTTTGGAAGGGGCCATGGCTATAAGCGACCGATTGAGAGGAACTTTCCAAAGTCTACTACAGCTTTAGAAGGTCACAATAGAGGTTCGATTGTATGGCACTTCTGGGAAGAGTGGATGATTAGATCAAAAGGAGTGTTTTATTCTAGAGAACTCTTCTGGTAATTTGCATTGTAAAAGCTGTGAGACCATTTCATCATTGTAGGCTGAGGCCAGGGGCACAGGTCATTGGGTAAAAGGTTATCAGTGATCACCAGTGCAGAGGCCTGTCAAAAGTAATTAGACACACTGGACCACAGATAAATGTGAATAAAAAATTCTTAAAGATGCAGGGGTAAGAATTTACTCACTTAAACTAGCTCTTCCTTTCCCTGGTCTGTTGTTATATTTGGTGAAATTTAAAGCTTTATGAAAAAAGACATGATGATCCTAAAACACTTCAATACAAACAGAAATGTCAGCTACGCTAGCTTTAATACCCGTGGTCAGAGTTTTCTTTTATGTTACCCCTGACTGTTTATTTATTAATATCAAGAATAACAGCCATGCCAAAGGCACGGCTTCAGGCATATTTGAGAAACTATACATTGGATGAAATTTGGTACAAATGATCATGGCCCACAAACCTCTGATTTTTTATTTCCCAAACATGAGAACCATGAATCACAATATCCAGGAACTTGATTGTCTAGATTGTATTGTTAAGTATGTGTTTTGGTTGTGGGATGTTAGCTCCATGGCTCCACCTTCCACATCAATTCCACACAAGCCTTGGCTGCACTAGACCAAAAAAATCAGCACCCTTTTTATGGTTTCAGGACTACACAATGGGAGGAGTATGGTTGCCCATGACCATATTAAAATATCATCAATAAGAGAGAACAAGGCCATGTTTTATCATAATGTATTCAAGTCATACTTCTACCACTAGCAAATAACTTATCCTAGGTGATTGAGCTAATTAGTTTGAAATTTATACATTTTCCATTACTTTTTGTTCAATTCAGCATGTTTACTTGCTACTATGAGTATATTAGCATTGAGCTTAGACCACCATTATGGAGAACTTCTGATGTGCTAAGTCTGTATGTCCATTGTCCTCCAACAGAGACTGTGGTGAAACACACTGTGTTTAGATAAATCTGGCAAGAACTTTCTATTTATACTCCTGTTGACTGTAGATACAGCTTATCGTGTTGCCTAAGAGACACACAGTGGAAAGAGTTTGTCCTCAACCATTGCAGATATTGTCCTATTATTGCAAAAAAAAATAATGCAAAAGACTTCATACCAATAGATGTCTCAATTTCAGACGTGTTGGAATTGTACGGCTGGAGTTTCACTGTAGACCAACAAATATGACGCTGGCCCAAGCATTGCTACTGCTGTGGTTTAAATAAATGACTCAAATACCGAGATCTTCTTTGTTTTGTCCCCTTTGTTCCAATGTACATCGCTCTGGATTTGCTGTATCCATGGTGTTAAAAGCATGACCCTGTGAGAACTTGTAACCTAGCACAGCACTATGTGGAGCATGGGCATCTTTCACTTGTTAACAGTCAGCAGTAGTAGAAGTTCTTGTCCCCAAAGTACAACCCAAATGCCTTGTTAAATGAATGACAGGGCAGCCTATGGTCATGGCCTTCCAGACATGTTGGTGATGAGCCAAGGGAAGCCTTTACACCAAGAGTCCAAGTCCATAACTCTCAACCTGTGACGGAAAACGAGGTGCACAGGGAGGTCACCGTTCCCTCTCAAGGCTCCCGAGTCTGCTGCAGCCTCAGAGCAGGAAGCTGTGACAAAGGCTTGAAATGAAATCATAGTTACCCCCTGGTGATATGTTGTTGGTGCAGGATTAAAAGCTTCTTTGTTCAAACTCTTTTGGAATGAAACTTGTTTGTCAAAGAGGTCGCTATTCCTTATTGGCCTAAAGATAACTGTCACTACAGTTTCACTTTTACTACTGCAGCTTTTTTCCAGCATCTCTCATCTCATTGTTTAGCCTTAATGGATCACATATGACTGGCCTAATGCTGTGATTAACATAGATTCCTGTTATATGTATCATTTTCATATCAAGCCTCTGTTCTTTTAGTAAAACCTGGACTTTGCTGTTAACAGACATACTTAGCTGCTAGCCAGCTAACATTGGGGGATTTTGCTGTAAAAAGATGTCTACCTCAAGTTTATGACTAAAACAAAACCAAAGAACAGTATATATGCTGGACTTCTCAGCAAACAAACATGGACATGACTCCAAATTCATATTAAAGTTGTTCTTTTATGCTAAATATGTAAATAAGGGAGCTAAAGGGTTGATTACTGGACAAATCAAGGGACTCGCACATATTGGATGAAATTCTTGGGCAATATTACAATATTTAGCTGCCATGGTTATCCAGTATTTGAGGAAATTTAATAACTGATATTTATGTTTGTAAAATTATGCATGTAATTGCTGATTTAAGTATCAAGGTTAAAATCTTTGGGAAACAGCAGCCTTTGGAACAAGAGGCACCTCTCATGCACTGTTTTGACCCCATGATATAAAAAAAGGCCTTTGATGCATTTGTGTTCTGAAGGACCACAGCCCAGGAACCCGAGAACAGGAAACAAATCTGTTTTTTGATAGACCCAAACCCAGACCCATGGGAGTGTGGATATTACGTCTTGAGTTTGGTTCACGGAAAGACTCCAACAAAGATGCAAAGTGTAAAAAACAGGTGAATGATGTCACCTGATGTCGCATTTCCGCTCATAGACTGAATTCCTCGTCTTTGAACATGTTCAGTACTAAGACTGAATGGTTTGATCTAATGAGGTCAGCTTCAGGATCAAGAGAGACAAGGATGGGCGCCATCTTTTTTGATGTAGGTCAAAAACAATAAAGTAGTCATAAGAGGCCATGGCATGACTTTTTGTCCTTGAAGGCCACCATCCCTTACCATTTGGGGGGTGAGCAAGGAGGCGTTTCAGTCAAAGATCAGACTGTTTGATAGTGCTAAATTTTCCAAAGAGATAGAATAGAATATAATATAATATAATATAATATAATATAATAGAATAGAATAGAATAGAATAGAATAGAATAGAATAGAATAGAATAGAATAGAATAGAATAGAGGCAGAGGCAGAGACACGCAGCTACAATGCAGTCTACATTGCTAACAATGGATTTCCAGTCAAGCAGTTTAGCATAAGACCCAATGGAGATTCCTTGGCTTTTAGAGCTTCCTTCAAGTGGACAGTCAAGGAACTGCAGTGTTTTTTACTCTCTGAATGGTTTAATTTTTCAACTGCCACTTGTTTTAATTTCAAAAAGAATTAAAGGTTAAAAAAGAAAGAAAAAGAAAAGCTTAAGTTTATGGATTATGGCTCATGGCAACTGTCCGAGATTTGTTCCTGCATCTATCCCTTATTAGGCTACTGCTTGGTGATTCTATCATTCTCTCTCTCTCTCTCTCTCTCTCTCTCTCTCTCTCTCTCTCTCTCTCTTCTTTTTTTTTCTTTTGTTTTTTGTTTTTTGTACAAACAACACAGAAACATTAAGATAGACTGATTTTGCCAGCGCCTGTTTTAACCTAATACAAGTGTTGAGTATTTCCTACTTAGGAAAATATCATATCTTGTACATTGTTTACATTGGGTTATCAATGGATTTACTTTCTTTTTCACTTTAAGAACATTATGAGCAAAAGCAAGTGAATTTCTCTGGAGCTCATTAGTTGATGCGTCATTGCTTTGTCCAACAGGCGAGTCACTTTTTGTCTCTCTCTGGGAAAGATGCCAATAATGTCTATGTCACAAAGACACTCACTGGAGCATACGCCCCAAATTAAAACCTGTATCAGGAATCTCATTGTATAACACACATTCAGGGTTTGAAATCATGAGATGAAGATTCTCACAGCTGATCTGTTTTACAGGGCAGAGAAAGGGTGTGGACAACTGGTATTACAGGAGATCCATGCTAAAGGGGGCTGTGATAAAACTCTGCTCCAACGGCACAGCCAACTGGTTCTGAGAAGAGTATTAACGACACAAAGGCTGTTGATGGACACTGGCTTGTGGGAATAACATAGCAGGGGAGTCTACGTGCATGAGAGAACAGACCATGGCCTGGGCTCTCATTGTTATCAGGAGAATTTGAGCTGCCAGTTGACTCGAGTGAAATTAGCACAAGCTTTTAGGAGAGGTGCTGTCAGGTGCATGGGAGGTCAACATCAGGCTGCTGGGAGCTCTCAGTAAATTACCTAACACTACATAGTGGACATAAATCTAAACATATGTTACACTCAAAGCAGCTTTTGTAACACTTTTTCCAACAGTGTTCAACAGCTATTAATCGAAGACATCTGTTCCTGCGAGGCTTGGTTCCTCAAAGTGGCCACACTGTGCCAACATTTTTAGGCCCAGGTCTGGTCTTGTTGTGGCCCGATCTCCCAATTCAGAGTAGAGTAACTAAATTCAGAAATTTTTGATCCAGAGGGATTTTTTAAAGTTTTCCATGCAGTTATAAATGCTTTTTCCTATCATTAGGTTATAATCATGACTTTAAAGAAGCTGCTTTGATGGAAAGAACTTTTAAATTAACCTCTAAATTACACTTAATCTGTGCCCAGTCCATCTTTTCTCTGATTCTACATTAGCTGATTTCAGGTTTCAGTTCTTTTCAGCGTCTAACGTCCATTGGCAGCACACTGTTCCGTTTTGACTCCATTCAATGTCTAGCAAGCTGGAGTCCCCCACAGCAGATACACAAGCCTTCTGTTTTTTGCCGGATTTCAGAGCCAAACCCGACATGCACAGAGCAGATCAAACAAGACGAGACAAGAGAGAAGGAGCCAGGAAAAGAAACAGTATTAAAACATCTGCAGTGTTCCAAAAGTGCAGTGGGTTGGTGTTGTCGAATAAAGGAGCTAGAAGCCTAATTGCAATGGAGCAGAGATGGACCGGACACAGATCTGGTGGAAGTCTGGGGTAAGACAACCAGGTCCCCGGAGAGGAAGATACTAATAGAAGATATTGTAGACTGTACTTAACTACTGTATAGGTGGCTTGCAAGGTAGCAACAACATGTTGTCTCCATCTTACAAGCCACCTTGGAAAGAGCTACACATTTGCATTTAAGTTGCGGTCATCTTTACGCGGGAACATGTATGAAACAAACTGCATCTTCTATACTGGTGTGATTTACACTCTTGAGTATGAGGTTTAGCAGTAGCTTATTGATTTCCTGTCCCCATATGACAGACTGTATCCAGTGTTATTCAGCCTTTATGCTAAGCTAAGTTATTTAATCGTAGCTTTGGGCTCAGTATTGGCCATGCAGACATTTGCAAGTTATACATTTTCTAATTTCCTGCAGTAAAGACGATAAGCACATTCCCTGTGATGTGAATTAGCCATGCACTCCTGCTGTCCCTTTAAGGTTCTTTTTGGCTGAAGTCCTGGAAATGTGTGAATCAAAAAGGATTCCTCTGTTGACAAGGAAAGCAAATTTCCAAGAATGAAGACGGGATGTATTGAAAGGTGCAGAAAAGTTTCCTTGAGATAATGATTTTGGAGTTCTCTATAAAACACTTTGTCTAAACAGGACAAAAACTTGGACTTCTTGCGACTGGCATCCTGAGCATTTGATTTAGTGCACAATACCATCCTTCAGAACCTTCGCCCAAGTCTTTGTTCTTCCAAAATGTCTGTTATTGTTATCGTTGGGCTTTCAAAGCTTTTCGGGTTAAAACCAAACAAAAACAAACTGTCCTGTAATGTGTCATTTTCCCCCTCAGTGTCCCCTCTCTGCTGCTGGTGTATGAATGCAGCCTTTCTTCCTTCGCTACTATTAAGATTATTTTCTTTTCATTTCAATATCCTTCAGCCGGATACCACCCAAACACCTATAACAAAGGACACGTGCATCATCTGCAACATCATGACGTAAATGGTAAGTGAATTGAACTTATATAATGCATTTCTGGTCTTCTGACCACTCAGGGCCTTTATACATTACGTATCAGCTTTTTCACTGACTGAATGCCCTGCAACTCTATTATTTAGCTAGTGGAAGCAAAACATGAAGTTAGATGGGTTTTAGAAGTGGAGATCCAACTTCTTGGCTGATGGCACCAATTGGAGTGTTTATAAAATGTGTCCTGTACACCATATTGTAATTGAAGTGATAGGGAGAGGAGGTGACATATAAATGCCACTCCACTCGGTGCGCCTTACAGCAAAATTTAACATTTATTACTCTGTTGAAGACTTTGTCTTACTTAACCTTCAGTGGAAATGTTTAGTGTAATTTGAACAATGACTAAGCAGTAAGCTCCGGCTGTAAGAATGGAAGCTATGGGGAAGTGCCAAAAACTGCAGTTCTTCAAGAGTTTGCTTGAGGCTGGCAGCAGAAAGACTGGAAACAAGATACAGACTCAGCCAAAAATGCTGATTTTTACAGCATTCAAAAACATATTTACAACCTGGTTCAAAAACAGCTAAGGTTCTGAGAAGCTCATCCCTCTATCGACATGCCCTGTGTGGGGTGGGGGTGGGGTGTGGTGGGTTGTGACTCAGCAATTTAGAAAATATTAAGATTATGAGTTTAACCAAATTAGAGGCACAGCTAAGAGGCGGATAACCCTGTAGCTGTTAAAGAGGAGCCTTGAGGTCTGCTTCATTTCCAATATGGCCCCTGCTGGCGCTTTATATATATATATATATATATATATATATATATATTTTTTTATTATTATTTATTTTTTTGCAAATTGTTTGTATCTCAAGTTAGTTGCCAGGTAATATGTGGGATAATGTGTGGTTAGCAGGTGTTTATGTGGAATAGAATCCAGACAGGGTGAGACAAGAACTGCCAGGATTCTTTTCAGCATAACCACCTGCTAACCATACATTATTCCATACATCCTGGATGTCAATTTTTTTTAATCACAAGTCAACTGCATCTACCATCTTTTTTTATGAATTCTCAGTAATCTGAACAGTGTGATACTGTACCCAGGGACAAGGTGGATTTCCTGCAGAGCCTGATGCATATTTTGTGTGGATGCACCACATCAAGTAGTGACACTAACTTTGTTAACTCTGTTCTTAAAAGGTGCCTTTTTGATAGACTTTCCTGACAAATTATTATCCTTGTGTATTTGTTTCAGTCTCAGCCATCCTGGGCTGGAAGAGGACTGGACATGAGGGATTTTTTTCAGTTTCAGTGAACCATCACATTAGTTTCAGCAAGTGAATTTGAATTTATTTTGGATTTAAGAAATATGCAAATGTTTGACTGTCACTGAGAAAACCACAGAAAGGCTGATGCTGTTGACTGTGTGAACACTGCTGTTTAGAACAAAATCAAACTATTTGCTACGGTTTTCATTTTGAGTTGATCAAAGTATTAAAAAAAAAAACAGCCAGTTCATTTTGATTCACGCTACACATTTCCCTGTTATTGTTTTCCCAAGCTTTCAAAGGGAGAAGGTAGAATATGAAGGGGAAAAATTGACAAATTCAACCAGTCACCCTCCCTTTTCTCAGAGCTTTCACAGCACTGTGCAAACACATGCATTTCCCTCTGGTAGCTCCTAATTATTTTCCTAATTTTTTTACACACACTAAGACCGGACACCTCCCTTCAATCCCAAACAAAAGGTAGAGCGCAGTTTCATGTGAAGAGTTGTTTTTTCAAGACTTAGTGAACAAACATCCAAGAACAGAGCAACGGGGTTGAACAGAGGGCAGACGTTGCATCACCTGGATGGTGAAAGATCATTAGATCACACATGGAGATGGATTCAATAACTTATTGTTTGGAGGTTTATAACTGAAGGAAATCAGACAGATGGTGCAGCAAGAATCAAGCTGGAGGGAAAGCAATAAATACTAAATATGATAAATAATTTATTTTATTATCCTTTTCCCCCAAAACCTTTATTTTACAAGGGATGCTCCCATAGAGATACCACATTATCATATCAAGAGTCCTGGTCAAGATCGAAACACAAAAAACAACCAGTGACAGAAAAAACACTATAAAACAACAAATTATTCAACAATAAACATTAAAAATAATTGGGGGAATCATCCTCTTTTTGTGTATACTTTCTTGCAGTTTCATCTCAGCACTCATCCTGTTGTCTTTTCTCATTGCTTTTTTAAGCACAACTTTAAGCCCTGCCTTGCTGAAAAATATGCAGATAGCCAGTCTTCTGATTATTTTTTTTATCTGCAGCTTCATGCAAGATTTGCAGACAGTTAGTTTCACTCAAGTTATCATGTGATACAGAGCCTTAAGATCAGTGGATGTCCTGATAAGAGTTTCCCTGCAAGGATTTCCATCGAAACTTATTAGAGGACACCAAATAGATCAAATTGGTTTGATGGTATAAATTATGATTTAGGGAAATGTAGTTTTGTAACACCTTAATAAGCACCAACAAAAATAAAATTATGGGACACTGACTTATTTCGACATCACGGTCTGCACACTGTCTCTAACCCGATGTGTTCCCTGGGACAAAGTTGTGTGAGCTACGGTGTACAAGTTGCATCGCTGATACTTAGGCCAGTGGCTTTAGATATCCACAGCTTTTAAACTCCCTTATACCAGAGCAATGAGCTGTCTCCCAAACTGAAAGTGTTATACCATTTATCACCTACACCAGGGTTAAAAAAGATAAAATAAAGAAGGGCTCATGGTAAACACTGCAATCATTTCTTTCACTCGAGTCCACAAAATTTCCTAATTTGAGTATTTTTTTGTTTATGCAAGAAATGTAAATATTAGCATTTAGAGTGGGTTGAATTAAAGTGAAATTATTTATAAGCTAATCATGTATTTTAAAATTGCAGATCTCACAAATAATTTCATACTAATGAAAATTGACCTACTGGATTACTAAAAAAAAGTTTGGAAATAGAGGTAGAGAAAGAATCTGTGAATTATTTAAAACTGGATGAAAAGCTAATGACTGTTTAAGGACAATAGCAGATTTTCAAACATTCACGTACAAATATAAGGTAGATGGCAGTAGTTGGTTGCTCTTAAGTCTGCAGTAGTTGGCTGTAACTGTGTGTACAGTGACTCAGGCAGGCTTTTGTTTTTCTTGGTCACACCTTCGTGAGTAACAACGAATAACCTTGTGAACCGTGGTAGACTCTTCATCAATAATTTTCACATTAGCCAGGTTTAAGGTACTCAATTCAGACATATTCCCTGGCCCAAACATCCAATGTGATGTCTGACTCTTATATTGCTATGGAATTTAAATTTTTTCTTAAATTAGACATTTGCTGGGATTTTACAGTTAAAATGGAGACTTAATCTTGCTTAAATGTTTAATAGAGGATGTAATCTCAAAAGATATGCTCTTCAACACGTAAAAGACAACTTAATACAGATATATTTACCAAACAAATTTTGTAAATCAGTAATGTTTTAAATCTCAAATTCATGTATATTTAACATTTGCATGCAGTAAACAAATTCAGAATTGTTAAATTAATGAAATATCCAATATGCTGAAATCTGATGGGCATATCTATCCGCTGACTGCATTACTGTGCAAGGTCAAAATACTGCTTTAGGGGATGCTGACACTTTGCTCTACTGGAGCCATGGCATGTGTAGAAGTCTAACCACAAAAAGTATTTGAAAGCATAACAGATTGTTGTGCTGATTTAAAGCAAACAAATGTGACTTTGAAAGTTTAAAAGACCCTAGTGTTTGTCACATTACCTCCCAACGGTCCTAATATTCTGGCTCACATTGGTCAGCAGAGCTGTCAATCAAGTGTCTTTTGGAACTCAAACAACCAATTAGAACAAAACTTAAGAAGAGAGAGGAAAAAAACACAAATTCACATTAAACAAGAGAGCTGCCATTATTATTATTATTGTTATTATAATTATTATTATTTATTTTGCTTTGTTCCATCTATTTACATGAAGATGGCAGGGCATATGATCTCTGCTGCAGCGATGGGAGGACCAAATAATTTGGCTTCACAGTCTGTGAATACTTGTGGCATCTAATTTAGTATGATCGAAACTCATATCTAAGTTGTGACCGCATAATACAAACATCAAGATTGATTCATCAGCATGGCATCTCATAGTCTAGCCTAGCCGGTGTCCACCCAGTTGTTTTGTTTTATAGATAAATAGAGAATTATCTAGAAAAAGAAAACAGGCTTAGTTTTGACAAATTAAAGAGAAAGATAAGTGAAGATCCCCAAATTATTTGAAGAAAAAAAAAAGTTATCATGGGAAAATGAAAAAAATGTATCGATTCATGTGAACCCATATGAAAATGTGTTATTGATGTTATGATTATAGCGTATTCGAGCAGTCTGTCCCGTAAGTGCAGGACATCTATCTTTATTTTGTGTTTTAATGTATTTTTCTTTGATTACAGCCCTAACAGATCGTTTTCATGAGTTTTTGCCTCCTCTGCGTGACATGTTAAAGCTTCTGCTTCGTCATTGGCTGTTTTCGTAGGATGGGCCTTCGGTATGTACAACCCATATTGCGTCAGCTCTATATGAGCCACAACACCCCAGATGAAGTCCCGAAGGAGCTTGTCCAGAAAGCTGTACAGGAGGCATAACCCACCCAGCAGCTAAACACCCACATCCTGGAAGACGATACACATCCACGAAGCTGTGACTCAAAACTGCCGGAGCTCTGACACACAACAACTCAGGAGAGACTGAGAGAGGACCTCCAACTCAAGCTGCCGGGCTGTTAAAGACAAAAAGCCTGAAAGAGGACTCGTAAAACTTATCTCTCTTCAACAAGACACAGAAACTTGAGTTTATTTTGACGGAGCAAGACCATCGAAATGACTGACTTTTAAACGACGGCACTGGGAGACCCCCGAGGAAGTTCGTCATCACCGTCAACTTCGTCAAAAGACGCGCACAGAGACAAAGAATCACAAGAAGTAGTATTTTCCTAACACCGCAGCCATGGACTCGGGAAAGGTATTTACATATCTTTGACTCATTTTGCCACGATAAGGTTTTTTAATCCTGTCAAACCTGTTAGGCTGCTTGTGTTGGTCTCCTTTTCGGGGCTGCTTGCTGTCACTGAGTCTTGGAGTAAACGAGTTCAGCGAGTTCATGGTAAATCTAACCATGAGGTACGGATACATGTGCCATGAGGTGGAGTCAGCAGATATGATGCAGTCAATATTTATGTTATGTTTATAACAATAATATAAATTAGTAATCTACTTAGTAGTTACCATGCCGCCGGTCGAACTGGCACCGTATTTTTGGAGGTTTTGACGTCTTAATATTTAACATTTTCACTGTTCCATCACTAGAAATCCTTTTTTTTAGAAAAAACAAAAACAGAAAAACCCTCAAATATCTCTAGTTTATTTTACTTTAAACAAATGTCAACATATTAATGCTAACCTTTGCCAGTATTTTTCGTAGAATTTAGTCAGGATTTACTTCCGCAGTTTCTTTGACGTCACAAGTGGCGAGTTTTGGGTTTTGGGATGCTTTGTAACGTTTCGCGCCCTGTTCGCGTTTGTATTCAGTTTAGGAATGTGCCATGTCACTCCAGTTAAGGGGGGGTTGCTGCTAAACGGCTGTGTGACTGAAGTTTGATGAAGTTATTAAAAGTTTTAAAGAGCCTGGTTATACTAATGGAACACAACAACAATCCACAAAAGAAGTCATGGTCCTGAACTTAAAACCTTAAAGTAGCGTGAAATTGTTTTTTAAAGGACCAAAAATGGGCATTAATGTGCAGGTAATTACTAAAACTATTAACTTAAATACTGAAATGATAAAAATCAAATTGGCATCACAAGTTCTGTTGTTTAAGTGAGTCAAAGATAGGCACTGTGTCTTACTATTATATTCAATTTGAAGCTGCAAAGCCTTCCAGGCACATCCAAAATTAGGTAATATTGGTGTAATGCTAACAAAGCTATTATTATAGCACTAGACAAATACAGTGATATTAAACAAAGCATGGTAATGTTGCAGTTCTTAAGTTGGAGCTTATTATTAACACATTAAATGTGCACAGTTTTTAAATACAGCTACTTTTTTAAATGATTTGGTTATTTAATTGTACTTCATCTTCAAATAGACAAAGGTTCTTCACTAAATGGTGTATTTTAGGTAAAAAAAAAATATTTCCCATTAATTGAATTGAATTCTTGGTTTCAGAAACAAAAACAAAACATCTTGAACACCCAGTCTTGCTCCCCCTGAACTTGCTAAGTACATTGTCAAATCTTACAGTATTTTTTTTTTTTTACAAATATTTTTTTGTCGTATCCCTAGTGATTGATAGGTTGCATTCTGCTTCTGCATTCGAATCAGTCATTGGTGAACTCACTGATAACTGACTGTTACATACAGCTCATCTCCGGACTTCACATTGTGTCTCAACTTTAGACTGTCATGCTCCATGTTCTGAAAGTCAACATGACTTATCTGGTGTCTGATACTGCTGTCTCCATGCTTCGGCTTGTGGTCACATTTTCATATGCAGACATGCGGTATGAGCACCATTTGTCTGCTCCCTCCTTTTCTTTTATTGATGTCACCCAGTGGGGGAGCACAGAGTGGCCCAGTGTGACATACTGGCTAAATAATGTTTCCATAAGATTGTGTTTGTTGTTTTCCTCTCTCTGCTTTAACTTTGACTATTCTTGCTGCACTGTGGTGGACCTTCAGCTGGAAGGGTTCGCTGTGGACGTGATGGGAAAGGTTCCCTCTGTTCCCAGTGACACAGACACAGCAGATTTCCAGAGAGAGTGAAACCCTACCAGGGGAATACGCAGTTGCCAACACTGGGGTGTTAAAGCCTTTCTTCCCAGGCTTCTAGGAGCTCCTTAGTGTTTCTTGCTTCCCGGAGTGTTCAGCTGTTTTTTTTTTTTATCTTTGTAGTTAAAAGGTTGTTAAGGATTTGCTAATTGTCTTGTGATCTGGATTTTCATACCTGACTTTCATGTAGTGTTTTGATAAATTATGTTTTGACAGGGTGTTGTGCATGAAATGAGTTGAGTTCTCATGAAAAGCGTATGTAAAAAAAACAAAACAAACAAAAAAAAAAAAAAACATTGACAGGAAGTGTTTTCGCTTTGATTTCCAGAGAAGTGATACAGATTCAGAGACGTGTATTTGACGCTCAGAAGAAAACCTGTTCAGGTTATTTTTCAGCAGACGTTGACAAGGTTCTCTGACAAAAGAAAATAAATTTGTGTTTTGCTGTGCCAATACTTGTTTCAAGGATTCATGAGAAACTTTTGCTTGTTTGAGCTTCTTAAAAATTAGGTTTTGCTGCTTTTCTTCATCATTAATGACATTAAATGAGGATTCTTTGGGTTTTCAACAGTTGGTAGACCTTCAGAATGAACTGTTAAATTTTATTCCTCTGTTGCAGCTGTAATCTGATTATGATACAGTTATTCCCTCCAGTCTCAAAGCTCCTCCATGAAAATATGCGACTCTAATGCTGTCTAACTTCACACTGCTAGCCCTCTAAAGAGCTTTATCCCCATCAACAAGAAGCTTTGTTTGGGTCTCAGAACTCCTTAAAAATAGATTCGGTAATTGGGGTCAAGCATACAGTTGACCTCCTCTGTTTTGAACACAACAGCCCCTAAACATTTTATTCCCGATACTCCTGACAGCACAGGTATTTTGATTGGGCCTCCAACAACCTGAACAACATTGTACAGACCTTTAATTGCATGGGCTAAATTCCTCTCCATCCTCTGCTTTTCAGTCATCTGCCAACTTCTGCTTTCCTTAAGAGAGTCCACCAGGTTTCCTTTTATCTGCATGACTAGCTCCCTTCATAATGTCTCATACTGTAAGTGTCAGCCGTGTCTTAATGAGGATTAATGAGGCTTTTGCTGCAGAAGTTGGGATTAAGAGATCTGCGAGGATTTTAAATAAGATGAACAAGAAAGCAAGAGTGCAAGTTTAATTCACTCTTGTGAAACTTGATGGCTTTGTGCACCGCGTATGGATAAAAAGACTCATGCAGGGCTGAGCTGTGTTTCTGTGGGTTTGAAATTAGCTCAGTTTAATAAACCACCACTGACACTTCGAGAACTATTAATCAATGTCGTCACCTTTAAACCTTTGGTCCAACCTTTGGCTTGGCTTTGGCCCCCGCAGAAACAGTTTACAGTATGATCAGGGGCTGCTGCTTCTTCTTGATTTTAATCTGTTTTAAATATTTACAGCATCTGAAAAAAGCATTTATATATAATTCATGCTGCCCTCATACAAGATTTGTTAGATATACTACAGAGGAATGTACTTTCTTTCATCTGTTAAGGTTATCATGCACCACATCAGTATACTGTTACAGTTACACCCCACCTAACCCTGCCATAATGTTTTTCATGGGGAATTTGACTTCTTAGTGGTTGTTAATCTTTAGAAAAAAATTCTTTTGGTCTTTTTGTTTCTTTTACCCTCAACCATTCCCAAACATACAGCCTTGTTTTGATTTTTTTTTTGAACAGGTAGTCATGGCCAGCCTTGTAGAGAATGTTCTGAGGATAAAGGACAGAAAAACTTGCACCAGCAATTATAACCATGATTTATAAAGAAGAGGTGATTATGTAAATTATAACACTGATAGGGTGAGCAAACACTGATGTGAATTAGTTTTGCTTTCTTTATTCATTGAGAACACTAACTGAAACTGTTTTTGCCACAGTGTCAACAGGCAGAGGATTAAAATTTGAGAAAATACTTTTTGTGGATTGGTTTGATATCATGAGCAGGATCTGCTGTGATGCGATTCTGACCAATCAAAATCAAGTATTTAACAAAACCTGGTAGTTGTTGATGTTTTTAATAAGGAAACCAAAAAGTTGCTGTTTTCATAATTGAGGAATCAAAGAGGAACACAACAGCTACTTTAGTGATGAAGTGACTGAACATTTAACTTACAAGAAATACTACAAAGAGATTTGTCTGCATACTTTTAAAGTTTCTAAAGATTATTTGCGGAAAATACTAAAACTTAAGTCTGGCTGTACCACGTCACAGCAGCTTTAAGCCGGTACTTCATTACAGGTCTGGCAGCCATATCTAAAAGTTTGCATTGAGTGCAGCGTTTTTATCTCATCTCTCTGCTGCTAACTCTACTTTTCTGTTCCTGATAGATAAGTAGTTTAACTTTTTCAGCTTGTGTTTACTTACAGTACATGTAGTACTCACAGATAAATAAGCACATTTGGAAATGACAGCCTTTATACAGGGGGATGAAATATTTTAAAGGTTAATTATGTCATTCTGGGGTTCATATTGTTCCACTATATATAATTGAAGATTGATAATAACCAGGTAGCGTTTGAGTCTATCCCTGTTACATAATCATTTTATTTAAATAGGTTTCCTCCCACTATTCTTCCTCAGGCATGTTTTATTTAAAAGGATGCTAATGCTGCACCCGGCACTTTCACCTGCGTTTGTTTTAACAAAGGTGTGAAAAGTGGAGATGTCAATGAGATTTGAATGGTATTTAGTGTTCTGGGGTCTCACCTATCTTCAAGCAGAATGTATCCCCCACCTTTAGATTTAAGAATATCATATTTTAGAGATGTAATGTCCAGAGGCTGAAAAACGGCACACAGCTGAGCTGAGGTGAGAACGGGGAACATATTGGATTCCTCACAGCTGTGTAAGCTGACACTGTAGGTTGTGCCGCAAGGAGGAGGGACGTGACAGTAGCGGCATAGGCCATCACCATGAATCTGGCCCGCTCTGGCACTGAGCTGAACTACAGCCTGTTTGAAGTCAGTTCTGTTTTTCCTTATAGGTATTCGGATGTCTGACCTGACTCAGAGGAAATTCTCTAAGTCCAGCTTCCGAACTGGTTTTAGGGAAATTTTCTGGAGGTCCAGCTGTGATGAGTCAAACTGAGTTACTGCAGGAAACACAAGGACATGACAACTGCTGCTCCCAGTAGCAAAGCTCTGTAAACTCAAGCAATATATTTTGAAGTGAAGAAAGCTTTTTGTCTGCTACCAAGAGAAAAAAAGTTACCTTCAGGATATTTGTAAATAATTCCCTTTGTCGGCTGCTCTGTTGACTTTACTGAAACCGAAGAGACACAGATGGAGTGTAGCAGACATGAGGCAAAACATGTGAAGTTACTTTGTTTCCTCAAATCATGTACTCATGTCAAACTATGAAAAACTTAGTCCGTACTCAAGTTTCATATTCAATAAGAAGCCTCCTCAACATATCATATCAAGATACTTTTTACTTTACAACTTTTATTGACATTTTTAAATGGATGGTTTATTTATTTATTTATTTAAACAAAATTGTCTGCATTTGTCCTTCCAGTTGAGCACTGTGTCCGATGTCAACACTGCAGCGAAACGGTTATGATACGTTGCTGTCAGTGACCATCACCAGCCCTCCCCGTAGGCTACTCCGTCAAATCAAACTTTATTTATTCCTCGATGTGAGCTGAAGGGGATTGTATTAAGGTTTTCAAAACTTTCAGGACAACCATTTGCTTTGAATTCAGACAATCTCCTGTTATTTACACGTTGGACAGTGCCTAAAGTAGCAAAGTTTAAGGATAAACACATCGGAGAAAATGTCATTAATTTACCGTAAGCAAAAGAGAGGGAGAGCAGCTGTTAGTCAACATGGAAATACTAGAGAGAGAGAAAATAAAGAAGTGGTGAAATTGACATGAAGTGGTATTTTAAGGTGTTTTTTTTTACAGTGGTTATGTCCAAAAAGTTATGTATACCTCTGTGGTAATGCACAGGAAGGTGCCTGATTCTTTTCCTGTGTGTCTCTCTGCTCCGCTCCCTGTCACAGGGCGCTACACTTTAGTTTTCAGTCAGATACAATCACCTGTCGCTGTAAAAGAAAATTGACTCTTGCCACATTGTCGAAGAAGATGGATGAAATACAGACTTTTTTTTTTAAGATACTTTTCTTTGTCGATGACAACTTTTCACATGGTGCCGAGTGATGAGTTAACGTGTCGATTTGTGGCTACAAAACATATTCAGCTGTAATGTGAAAACAACAGAGCTTTGTTAACTAGGTCATTAGTTGACATAAGGTTGACCAGAAGTACCAGTTTATCATTACCCGTCACATCACCAGTGTTTTGATGCGGGCTCTTGTGTCCCAAAAAATAACAAATGAGGTCAATGTGAACTAAAAGTGGACTGAAATATTCACACACGGGCACGTAACCTGTACCACTCACTGCCAAAGTCTCCGGACAAGATCTGGAGATCACGTACTTCCAGGTTAGTGCCACAAATCAACCCAGTTTAGAGACTCCAACCCAGAAATGCACACCCTAATTTGATCATAAAGAAATCTTGTCACTGTTAGTCTCTCAGAATTACGTTTGCCAATATTACTTTGGTACTTTCACTTACATTAAAGATCCTAACTTTAAGCCTCTACTATTACCAGTTAACCCACTTTCCATAGAATTACATCACATCTTTAAACTACAGTTAAATATTTGTGCCCGGCAAGTATCCTGCTGACATATAAAAGTAGGTCATCAGCTTCACTTTGTAGAGCTTACTGTAGTTTGGAATTCCTGTTGACATTTGTAGTTGTGGTTAACTCTTTGATGTTTCTTAAGGTAAAAGTTAACCACAAGAGAGCTGAACTTTCTTTTTCCCCCGTTTGCTGCTCTATGTTTTTAACCTTAGTCTATGCAACACACAGTTCAAACAACGTGCACTCCAATATCAAAAAGTTTAGTCATATCATGTTTTGTAAAAATAAGAATTCATCATGTATGTTCAAAGAGGTTTTCGATGAAGAACGAGGCTCGGCTCAGACATAGAGTGTTACACATGGTTTATGATGGCTATTAAAACTTTTACACATCCTTTCCTGGATGAAACATTTCATATATTGTCGTCATTAATTAAAGTGAAACTTAGTAGTGTGTGGTTTGTCTACGTGACTCAGCAAAGGACAAAAATGGTGGAGTCGGATGTGTTCAGTAAATGTTTGCACATATCTTTTATGTCCTCTCTAATGCAAACCCTGCATCATGTGCATTATTAATACACTCTATATTGGTTTCTTTATGCTAAGTCCTACAGAGCCAAAGCTGCTTTCAACAATTTTAACTGCAGCGAAGACCAGACTGGACAAGTCACTTTTTATTTTTCACATGCAAAGAAGAGAAGTATACATTTGCATGGATGTCATTAGGCTGTGAAGAGCGTTTACACAAAAGAAAGGCACAGGCATGCCTTGATCTCAACATCCAAATCCTCATCCAATCTATCTATTTAGACTGGTTAATTGAAAATACATCCATCAAATCATGTTTTCTCTACAGAAAAAAAGGCCTCCATTCAAAAATATCATGAAATGCACACAGAAGCCAGTTGGTTTTAAAATGTGTATAACACAAAGCTAAGATGTAGCTATTAGCGCTTTAAAATAGATCAAACTTTAATCATTGCTGAAATTTGGGCGCTCTCCGTCAAACTTTAACAGTTTACCATCTTAGTTCATTGCAATGAATAAGAAAAATTGCATTAATAAAATAGCATTTAGCATTATTTATTCATTAAAAATAAAAGTAAACAGGTGCAAGTAAAGCAATCAGTCAATGTAAAGACTGATGTAAGTAATGCTTTTTCATGCAGCATGTGCACATTTTATATGTTGGTTGGTGGGTTGGGTATGTTAACTATGCTTTCACACTATTTTTCTGCAGGTAAATGAATCTCAGATCTGCTGATACCAATAAAGCTAAAAATCTCTTTGGATTCAATTCAGGCTCTGGAGGAATATCTTAAGCATTTGTATTATGTTAAAAATGAAGAGAACAGGGAATGGCTGGTAAGCACACCTAAATATTAGGATATTTATCAAATTTTGTATAGTTACTGCAATATTAAAAAAAGTGCATCGTAATCACACATCAAGCCATTCACATTGTGTATCTTGCAGCCCTTTGATTGCTAGCAACAGCTTTATGCATTGGCGATCTTTTTTGTTCTTGCACTTACACAACTCTGAGACTAGTTTATAGAAATCTAACACTAAACCTCTAAACCTGAAGTCTTCCCAACATTGTCACAATTTACAACGTCACAACTAAGAAGTCCTATATTCTCAGCATGCTAATTCAACATCTGTGCCAAATTTTAGCGTCATATTTAGTGTGTAGGTTACGCATGGCTTCAGCCCAATGGTCACATGCCAGTTTAACCAGATTTGACTGAAAGAACGTGTTAGCCCTATTTTTTTCTTTTAGCTTGAAGTGCTACCAAACTTCACTGCATTAGAAGAAGCCATTTATCATCTGTAATTGTTTACATCAGGGTAGTTGAGCATTACATGGAAGTAACCACTGACTGTACTACAGCTTGGACACAACATATGACCGACATTTCAGGCCTACAGTAACAGAAATAACAATGATCACTTTCTACTTATTACTGTTTTCTGTAATACATAATCTGTATTTTGGATTTGTTGAATCCTTTTAAGGGAATTTCTAACAGTTATTTTGCCTCTTGGACTCTTCCTGTAATGGGATCTAAGGCTGGGCTTGGCCGTGTGAATGGCTAGCTTAGTCATCATGTGTAAGTAAACAAGCACGAGACTCCCTTTGGAAACGTAAATACAAGAGAAAGCTTGAGCTGGGTGTAATGTGCTGACAGGTAGAGAGAGAGGGCACGAGAAGAGGGCTGGCCATCAGAAGTGGCTACAAGGCTATGTACAAAAAATAGTTTTTATGGGTGTGTCTTTATTGTTCCAATGTTTCCCCAATGAGGAAGTTATGCATTGTGCCGCTGTGTCTGGTTCCTGCTATCAAACTCTCCAGGTTCCTTAGTATGACAGGTATGAAGAGCAGAGAGGGTTCAGATGATGTTTGTATTTTGGATTTACTACGATTTGATAATATTTTAAAGAGACTGAATTGAAGAAAGTCAAAAGAAGTTGCGTAACTGTGTGTTTGAGTTAAGTGTACTGGCAAATATTGTGTGTACACTTAGAGCTGAGGGAGGTCTTGTGTATTTAGGTTAAAGGTAAAGATGTAACAGAGGAGTGTTTCATTTCACTTCCATCCTCACATTTGACAACAATCTGCAGCTGGATTCAAACATCCACATGTTTGCTTGTTTCTGCAAGTCATTCCAGCTAATCCCAAGAGGGGGTCCAGATTCAAACAACCCCCTGCAACGGCTTTTCCCAATCCACACAGATGGCATGTTTCTGTTTGGAGCTTGTGTTTGATTCAGGATGGTTCTTGTTTCTAATCATCAGTGGAGATTTGGCAGAATGAGCTCTGCTTGGTGTCCAATTTGGCAGCGTGGCTCCTTTAAGAGCCCTTCCCACTACATTGAAGAGTGTGTGTATACATTCTGTGCCTAAACACTCCTGTCATGGTCTTGACAACCCTCGCAATGAGGAAACTCATTGGTTTAAAAGTGCAGGCGGGTCCTGAAGTGTCTTAAGCCCTGCTGAACACTGACGTTTTTCAGCTCTTTTCCCTGCAGCCCTTCTTGTCCCTCTTCATCATGCAGGGGAGGTATTTTGGCCTCTACAATAAGGAAATTGTTGACTTGTGTTACCCAGACTACCTCTGTCACAAAGAGGACTGTAATTTAAAAGTAGCCAGCAGCTCTTTGTTGATATTACAAGGAAGAGCCAAAAATCCTTTCATGAAACCCTGGGGGGTTAGGTTGGTTGTTGTTGAAAATGCTTCACGTCCAGTTTGCCATCACAGGAATTACTTTTGATTTAGTTAAAATGAACAATTAAAACAGATATAAGTGTTTTTTATTAAAAGATGAAATTGGATTTTCACTGAAAACAAAAACAACTCCTCCAGTCATCTCAGCTTTAACTGAAAATTAAAAACAACTCCTTTCTTTCTGCTCAGTGTTTTGGTTGTACTTCCTGTAATTTAATTGTTTCAGTTGACTTTCCCTGCTCTCAAAGCACCAATATTGGAAAAGATCCCATAATCTCAGGACAGAAGATGGTGAAAGTGAGCGACTATTTGGTAAATATGTTTGAGGATTAAGCAGTCACATACTTCCTTCAGGGGTGAGAGAGGACGTAAGACCACAGCTTAGAGGTGTGTAAATATCAAGCTAATGTCTACACACACATGGCCAGAAGCACAAATTTCAAGGGGTTATAATGTTGCTTTTTTGAGTTTTATTCCCTGCCAAAGAGCTTAGTTTTCAAATCGATTATGAAGGTCTTTATTTGAGATTATGTGAAACTTGGATGTAGCCCTGACGATGGAACTCATTGGCTTCTGTCAAACTAATATAGAAGTCAGCAAAGAGGTGGATTTCAGGCAACAACCCGATAACCTGTCAGTCAAATCAGCCACGCCCTTTTAGGTACCTAAATATAACGTATGATCCAGATCTAGCTTAGTAAGTATTTTCTTAAACAGTTATTTTCTCTCTGGTTTAGCGTTTAACAGCTGTTGTTGTTGTATAGTTTTGTTTTGTTTATGAGCCAAGATGGCAGGCTACTGGTTTAAATTTTCGATATTGTTAGCTTTACACTGAGCTGTTTTTTTAATTGGTATTTCGTGGAAGTGGTGTGTAATAAATATATTTAGGCTTGATAAATTTGACAAGGAATTGTGTGAACAATTCGAAATACATCGTTTAAATGCTGCTCAATTCTCAAAACTCATGCATACAGGGTGTGATATGATGGACTAATGACTCTTTATCGCCAGTTACAGGCCCACAGAAAAACTCAAAAGCACATCTGGTGATTGTTAACATTTCCTCTATAAATGGAGATATGAATCTGGATTTCCTTTGCATTTTTTTCTCTTTTTAAATATCAACTTCAGTCATTTACATGAAAAAGAGTGAGTTATAAAAAATGGCCACCCTTGATGGTAAAAAAAAAAAATGAGCAGAAAGGGGAAAAAAAAAATTGTACCAGGCCTTAAACTTGTTTATTTATGCTACGAAAACAGATATTTTAAAATGGTTTCCAATGGGATTTCGTTGGCTTTGGGAGACAGCACCTAGTGGACACTCAAGGGACTGCAGTTTTTCTACTCTTGTGCTTTGACCTCACTTTTTTATAACTGGCTCTGCTTGGTCAGTGTCAGTTTTTGGATCCAACTGATGTAATAAAAAAAAAGTTTACATCAGCCTCCAAGGGTATTACAGATTCATTAAAGGTTATCCTTTCCACATGTGTCTTAAAAATCAAGTGTTTAGTAATGTCAAAGTGTCTTCCGTTCTTGAATGGTTTTTATTAAAAACAAAAGACTAAGAAATCTGTGTTTCATCCTTGTAACTGAAAACTAACCGTCCTGTCAGTGTTCGATGAACATGTTGAATTTCTACTCGTCCTGTTCACGTATGATAAAAACGGGAGATTCTGAGGTTTTATCTCTCCTTGTTAAGGTCAAGTCCTCTGTTGCCATAATAACTGAGAGGACTTATCTGGTGTGAATCACTCTGCCAAAGGATTGGTGTGAATCACAAGCCTAAAGTCTAAACATTAATCATCCAGTCATGGTGGCTGATGGTGAGATGTGGATGATGAAAATAGTGAGCAGCTCTTTTGATGTTTGTATGAGTCTAAATTTAAGCTGGAATACGTGCAGAGACTCGTTTCTGGATCTTTCTCATGAAGTCACTCTGTACAGTTAGTTTACAAAGTAAAAAAATGAAAGTTGGTTGTATGGTAGCTTAAGGCTGTTCTTCTTTCCTGAGATGAGGAAACAAGACAGCGACATAGTTCCTCTCAGCTTTATTAGCTTTTTGGAATGAGGAAAATCTCTGTTGATCTTCTGGGCTCTGTTGAGATCAAGCAACAAGTGAAGTCTGTAACAATAGAAACAGGAACATAGACAATGACATTTACTAAACCAGGGTCAGACCTGGACCTCCTCTAAGAAGCAGATTTATTAAGTTACCAGGATGACTAAGTAAATCCTGGAGCCTCCTCAGACATGACCTTTGTCTCACCTGGCAGAAGTTATCAACAAAAACAGAGTCTGAAAACACATTTCTTCACTCCTTCCCTGTTTGTCAGGAACCTGTCACTTGACTCGTCCTATAGCATCTTTTTTAAGCAACTTTTGGTTGAAAATCTGGCGTCATACCAAGCACCCTCATGATGTTTATGATGTTTTAACAGAGCTGTCATTATACCTGTTGTCAACCGCCGGGAGGATGAAATTAGAAGCTGACCAATGTGAACATTTTGTTTTTGTCAGCTTATTTCAAGGTTCCTGAATCAAACCGCAAAGATACAGAACGACAGTGATGCTTTATCCTAAAAACTGACAACACCTTCTTCCTGTTGCTTGAGGAAAAGCAGCTTATTGTCCAGTTGGGAAGATGATACATCTGTTTATCATACTTTTTGCACTCATTCAGGTGAGGAGCTGGTCAGACTGGTCTTTTTGCTGACGGGCCTTCCTCTTCTTTTCTCTCTGTTGTCTTGCAGAAATTAACATTCCCGCTGTTGATGAGCGTTGGAACAGCTGTGATTGGCTCCCTGCAGTTTGGATACAACACCGGTGTCATCAATGCCCCTCAGACGGTGAGTAATGTGTCCAAAACATCATATCAAGCTACCAAGATACACAGTCACAGGGTCAACAGAAAAATAATAATAATAATAATAATGATAATGATAATTTTAATCTTAAGTCTTTTTATGCAATACCTTTTTTTTTAAAGTTAGTTATAAAACATCATCAAACAGCCAAGCTAATTCAAAATTTTGTATATTTTATAGTTGGAAGTATGACAAAAAGTAATGTAGAATTAAAGAATTATAGATCAGGATAAACTTTGAGTTAATGGAAAGAAAATGAGAATTTAAAGCAAGGATTTCTTAGACTTCCCAGCACAGCATGTTTTATAACCCTTTAAAGCCTGAACCATCAAAAAAATAGCCAGAAAATTCCATTTTTTTGGAACTGAGATATTTATTGACCCTTTTAAGAAAATACACAAAAATATTGCTATGTCATTTTGTCAACGATATATGAAAGAAAGAGAGCAGGAGTGGTCCACTGATATGAAAGATGGGAAAGCTAGCATTGCTAATGTAGCAGGTCACAGGAATAGGACTAGTGTTCATGTACTATATCTTGTATTGCTAGGTCTTTGCTAATTAACAACCCTACATTGAATCCTGTGAAACATAAAAACTAGCCTACCTAAGAAAAGAAAGGAACAGATGTTCACACTGTTTCTCCTTCTCCCTGATAACTCAGACACTGTTTCAGTCACTCTCTGCATTAAAGAACAGGACTGAGGGTGCAGGGCAGCTGGGTTAAGGTTTGAGATAATAATAGCTGCATTCAGGCCTATCATGTCCAAGGACATTAACACACACTGTGCAAAAGAGAGTGTCTATGCCCAAAAATGGGCCTCCTCTGACTGGTAGGGGACAAGGGTGAAAAAAACAGACAGAGGAAATGAAACAAAAAGGTAGACAGTCACCTCCTCCTGTGAGTTAATAGAATAAGATGCTTTCATGACCCCCTGTGGACTAAATCCACCACGGGAGCAGACAGGTACACCGAAGACTCATTTCCTGTTTGTCTACATGGTGATAATTTGCGCAAATAACATGTGTGTTTGTGTTCGGCTGAATACACCCTGGAACCACACAGCTGTCTGTGCACAGGTCACAGGTGTGTCGACTCAAAGGCAGCAGCTCCGCCTGCTCCTTTTGTTCACCTGCAGAGACCTGGGAGAGGTGGAGACCGACAGTCAGGGTGATCCACAGCAACAGCTGTTACTCCTCTCTCTCTCTCTCTCTCTCTCTCTCTCTCTCTCTCTCTCTCTCTCTCTCTCTCTCTCTCTCTGAGTGAAAGGAGAGAAAGAGAGTTTACATTCCTCTCTTCTAATTATTTGGGAAAAGTTATGAACACACAGAAGAGACTGACTTTGATCACATCATTCATTTCTCGGTAGAAAAGGGGATTTTAGGCATTTAGAAATCCATGTCATAATTGCATCATGGATTATGACATGAAACTAACTGAAACTATACTTGTGATTTTGTGAACTGGTAATAAAAATAAGAGACGAAATAGATCAGATATTAGAGCTGGTGAAATAAATACCAATAACAGATAGAACGGTTTCTGATTTAGCCGTGAATTTAGGTTATCAGGTGTAGATGAGTTGGTCAGCCGACTTGTTTCCTCTTCTCTTGAAGTTGCACCCTTTATGACAACAAAATGTTTAATGATTGCCTCAATCAGTTATGATTCAGAGCAAAGAGGAAGAACTGATTCCAGATAAACAGTAATCAAACTGTCAAATGAAACCGTACAGTGGTGAAGGGTGTGTTTGTCAAAGCAAGCACCACTTCCTATTCCCGGTTCACCATCTTAATGCTGCATGAATTTCAAAGAGGAAAAAATACATCACTAATAACAAAAAAATATTAGCTTAGCTTGTTTTTTTTTAAAGCAGTGAGACAGTGTTAGCATTTAAAGCCCATTTTTACACAGTAAGAAGAGTAAGAAGAACAGCCTTTAAATGATTATTAAAATTACACAGGTGACGGAGGAATAGTCGGTGTATTCTGATTATTTTGTAGGATCAGGATAAAACCAGTGCAGACATGTGGAAGTTAACCTGCAAGAAGGACTGAAGGTTGGAGGTGCTAGCTCTGCTACTGTTAGCCAAGCTCAGCAAACTCATCTAGTTGTTTTGGTTGATTTTCCAGTTACTGGACCCAAATTGCCCAAATTGCATCTTTCTGGTGACTGTAAGAGGTATAAAATTTACTCTTAAGTCCTCACACAGGATGGATGAAGGTGACCAGGACAATAACATATCAATCCTGACCACCGAATTCTAATCATCTCTTCATCTTTGAATTCAAATGTTACTTTGTCCAAAATAAGAAAACCCCTTTATTAATTGGGCCATTTAACAGTTATGTCCAGTTTTCAGAGGACTCTGTGACAGTTTTCATCTTGCAATATGACTTCTTTAAAGCTCCTGTGGGAAACATTTTGTCTTTCAATCTTGGCGCCCCCTGTGGACAGTGAAAACTCTTTACTGCCCGAAACCTCGACAAGTGTAGTATTTTTTTAAATTATTTTTTTTTAACCCTGCAGTCTTTTAACAGTCAGCCGTATCACTCACTGATAAACTTAAACGTGGAAAATGTAACTGATGGCTAACACTCATTTAATAGCAGCACTTAAAGCTCCTGTGAGATTTTTTTTACTTGCCAGGAAACAGACTCTAATTGACAGTGTTGTCTCTTTATGACCGAAAAAAACAACAACAAACAAACAGGATATTTACAATATTACCAGTAATTCCTGATTTTCAAGGCCTGTAACCCATGTGAGAGGGTAGGCGTCAGACCAGGTTGTGGTCAAGAGTGACACATTTCACAGTTAAAAGAAAGCATGATGAGAACTTATTTCATAGAAAAAAACAGTTGTCCATTTTCAGGAAAAGATCTGCAGTAAAATGAACCATCAGCTTTTTTGTCCAGAGGGGGCGCTAAAAGCTACAGAAACAGAAAGTTCCTCACAGGAGCTTTAAATATTCAAAACTAATTAACTTGAAAACAACACTTGTTGGCTTCTGTAGGTCCGAATAACACAGTGGTATTAATTCAATCTGTTTCATAATTAGCCAATAAAAAAGTCTCATGGGAGCTTTAAATGTGTCTTGAAAACTTCTTTTAAAAGTTTTAACGCTGTATGCTGCAAAATGATAAACTAAAATCATGAACTGATCTTCAAAATAGCTGCTGATTCCGAAAAGTTCAGAAACTTCCTGCTTCCTTGTCAGATTTAGCCCTAGACGACGCCTCAGGTGTCAGAGCAGCAAAGATTTGTCTGGAATATGAACACAGCACGTGTTTGGGTCCATGAAGCTTGTGAGCGACTCAGTGAGGTGCTGCAGACTTAGAGGGGGGTGGTGAATATGTGGTCTGCTGCACACAGGGCTAGTGTCAACCTGCCCTCTCGGCTTGTTATCCCCCTCCCAGCACTCGACACAGGTTTCACTCACACATACACGAACAAGCACACGCACACACTGAGTTCTGAAAAACCTCACGTGCTAACAGTTGAACAGCGAGCGTGCAGAGCGGTTAATGGACACAGACTTTCAGCTCTTAATCCTCGATTAGTTGATGACCTTTGTAAGGGGCTGAAATTTCACAAATGTAAGTTTTATATAGCAGCGGTGGTGCAGATAATCAGCAGGCCCTCTCCACTCTGCATGTGATAAAGGCTGCAGTGATGCTGGTGACGTTGGCCTTGCACTGTTTCAGCGTCTATGATTAGATACGCTCTTTCAAGGGCCTAGCTGCACTCACTTGTTCCTGCTCTCCCTCCCCTGCTGCAGCGTGTCTGCTCTCTCCACGTAGACAACAACGTCCTTATTTGGAAGTTTAATCGAGGGGTCATCTGGGATTTGTTTATATTGGTTCAGTTTTGGGAAGATCTTCAGTGCTTAGGACTGGGGATCTACACTTTTCTGATCTGAGGATTGAAATCTGTTCCTAAGGTTTTCCTTCCTGCAAAAGCAAAAAAAGACTAGTCTGCTATAAAATAATGCAAATCGCCCACTGTTTAACCTGGAATTTGTTTGGTCCAACTTGAAATTTAAGACAGGTCAGAAAAAAGGAGAAGCTTCACAGAAACAAGAAGAAACAGTAACCCTTCTCTCTCAGTTTCCTGATGAAGTCACTCCCTCAAAATTCAAAGACCTTCTAAAAAGCAAAAGTAAAAGAACAAAGACACAAACTCAAACTGATTTGTTCAAATTTAAAATAAGGTTTAACTTCTCTCAGAAAAAGAAACATTTTTATTTCCTCCCCTCTCTATCTCCTGAACGCAGAGCTCACCTTGGCAGCTTCCAGCAGCATAAGATGACAGCCGGCAGCATGAATGCACAGTCTGTTTCATTGTGCGGTTCGAGCCAGCTGGTGGTTTGGGCCGTACAGCCTATTGACTGTGAAGAGATGAGGGAAAGAACATGAAGTTATTATGCAATGCTTTCTGATTGTCCATTCAGAACATCTTAACTCTGAAAAGTACTGTCAGACTGCACAGTGACAAGAAAAAAGCCTGACATTTCCCCCTGAAATCCTGTGAAATTAAAGAAACAGGAAACAAGTTGGAATCGTTGAGATGCAACAAGTTGAAGTTTGTCTAATACTCTGCCTTCAAGTGGATATCTGTCAGCAAGATGAGAATTAGACATTTAAAGTAGTAAATGTGTCAGATGCATCACAACAGTTGACTTATGACAAGCTAATACGCCTCCTACACTGCAAAAACTGAAATGTAAGCAAGTGATTTTTTTTGTTGTAAAAATTGTCTTATTATACTTGATATGAGCCAAAGTCCAGAAACTTGTCTTATTTCAAGAAAAAAATTCTTGTCAAGTTTCATAAATTACAATAATTTCTTAAGACGAGAAACTTTTTCTTATTCCACCGGCAGATTTTTTTTTTTTTTAACTTTTTACAAGCAATTCATACCTCATTTTTATCTAATTAACTTGAAATGAGACATTTTTCTGCACTGGTCTGGTGAATGTGGCTCATATCAAGTATAATAAGACAATTTTTACTAAAAATAAGACAAAAACACTTGCATAGATTTCACTTTTTTGCAGTGTATTCAAGTCTACTGTTCGTTTTCTTTTGTCGGAATAAGAAATTTTATCTTGAATGATCTTGCTGCCGTCTCTAGGATTACTGGACAGGATCCACTATGGAAATATCCACTTTAAGTGAAGCATGCTAATGTTTTAGCCACATTGTTTACCAATATGATGCTAACAGAAACTAACAGTTTTACCTCACCTTATGGTCTATGTGTCAAGAAGCGGAGGCTGAACTCTCAGAACGCTCTGAACTTAAGTTTCATAGAGGGGTTGTTTACGGGTTAATCAGAATCAAGAATCTTACACAGCGGAAAGATCAGAATGGAAGCTGAGTAATAATGTTATGTGAACAGGAACAGGTCTCATTGAAAGGCTCAATATAAAATTTAAAACACTGTGATCAAATACAAAAAACTATCCTGAAATCCTCGATATTAGCAGAAAAAGACTTCATAAACACAACAATAAGCAGTAAAAGTTAATCTAAATGTTTGAGTAGGAATCAGTTTTTGGTGAAGTCAGTGCTGGAAAGGAACCACACCTTCAGTTCAGTTTAAATCAAAGACTTCTTTAACTTTTTAATGTATGAACCCTGGACTGACTTTTGGGTTTGTTGTTTTTGAGTGACATCAGCTGCTAACGTCACAGCTAGCTTACCATCAGTTGCAATAGTCTGAGTAGGCTAACTTTAGCATCTCGCTGACTTTTCTGATTTCTGGACACGAGAGCGTCTAAAGTAGGATTCAGATGACCGGCAAATAGTTAGCAGCGACTGTTAAATAGTACTTTTGCTTGAAATGACCATCCCTACTGTCAAGGAGTCCTGGGAGGAACTGTTGCTGAACAAGATGACCCATGCAGGAGACCACACATACCAACCCTTGCTCCAAGCTTAATTACTGGAACCTTAACAAGACAAAAAAAAAAAGAACAAACAAAAACCAAAGAGTTCAATGCTTGAGTTGGAGTCTGAGTCATCAGTGCACGGGTCACAAGTCGAGTTGCAAGTCCTGAAAAGCCGGACTCCTGGGCTAAACAGTTATTTTTAACTGTTTAGTCAAGTCTGTATGTGAACTGATGTCTCCCACTGCTTACATACAGTAGCACACACAGACAGAGTCCACCAGTCCCTCTAAATGCACAGCATGCATTTGAAAAGGGTAAATGTTATGGGATGAAGGTCAGAGGTACAGTAAAGGATGTGATGACACTCGTGATCGCCCTGCAGGGTCTTGTGAGTGAAAGGTGATATCAGACACGACGTCCGTAAGTGTCACCCTATATGTCCCCCTCTGACAGAGCAGCACCCAGCGGCACCCGTCACAACGGGAGCCTGATGTACGGGGACACCGCTGAGTGTGTTTTCCACTCACACATGGTGCAGCTTCATGTTTCAAAATAAAAGTGCTGTTACTCTATCTCCGAGGCACATGACGGAGCAGGAGACGCACTCTGGAGGGGTCAGAGAGTTATGGGACGAGCAGACGAGGTTCTGACCTCTGAATTATTTGAGAAGTGTCATCGTGACGCACACATAAACACACACAGGCTGCTGTACTTAACCCTGTCAGTAGCTGGCTGCGCCTGTTTGTCAATGTAGTGAAGAGGGTGGAGGAAGGGGCGGGAGGAACTGAAACTGGACAGTAAACTTCCTGGTTTTTGGAATGGTTGTACAGTGCTGCCATCTGGTGGTCACAGAAAGACATCCCAACAGTTTCTGAGTACTGGACTGAGAAAGATCTGACACGGTTAGTTATTCTCCATTTTTATTGCCTTCAAAGGACAAAAACAGAAATTTTACATATTTTTCAAATCAAAGATTGAGACTGAAGAGAAAATAAGACACTAATTGGACAAATGAACACACAAATGGCACAAAAAATCATGCTTCATAAAAGTTCATTTGTCTTGTTTTTTTGGATTTTGAAGTTCTGTACTCAGTTCTTTGGCCTCACTTTTGGGGCGCAACCATGTCAGACTTTGTTAAACTCAATCTTTAAGTTTGAAACGGAAAAACGCTTTGTGTCATTGTATAAATGGCTTGATTCATTGTTGTTGTGTTTTCCAGGTTATTGAGAATTTCATCAATGAGACGTGGTTCGAGCGCTACCAGGAGCAGATCTCCAGGAACTCCCTCACCGCCATCTGGTCCATCGCTGTGTCCATCTTCTCCGTCGGAGGCATCTTTGGCTCCTTCTCTGTCGGACTCTTTGTCAACCGCTTTGGAAGGTAAAGGGATTCAATAAATTACGGTGACTTTGTGGACAGTTTTCATCTCTGTTTTAGGGCTCTGGAGTTTGTAGCTTAATGAAACCACAACAATAGCTTGAGTTATTAAATCTCAGCGTTCTTAACCACATCTTATCCTCTCTCCTCTACAGGAGGAACTCTATGCTCATGGCCAACGTCCTGTCTTTCATCGCCTCTGCTCTGATGGGCTTCTCAAAGATGGCGAAATCCTGGGAAATGCTGATTGCTGGTCGTTTCGTGGTCGGCCTTTACTCCGGCCTCTCCACAGGCTTCGTGCCCATGTATGTGGGGGAGGTTTCACCGACATCCCTCCGAGGAGCTCTGGGAACTCTCCACCAGCTGGGCATCGTGCTCGGCATCCTCATCGCACAGGCAAGTGGAGAAGAGCATGTTGATTTACTTGATTCTTCTTGCTTCGTTCTTGCTTCCTCTTACCTGTGATGGATGTCTTTCTTGATTTTAGGTGTTTGGATTGGAGGTGATCATGGGCAACGCTGACCTGTGGCCCCTTCTCCTGGGCTTCATCTTCATCCCTGCATTGATGCAGTGCATCCTGTTACCTCTCTGCCCCAAGAGCCCGCGTTACCTGCTCATCAACAAGAACGAAGAGAACAAGGCCAAGAATGGTAACATTTGAAACAACAAAGTAAAATGTGTCGAAAAGGGACAAATGAAGAAGTGCACCTACAGGAATGAAGCATCTGTCGTCTTTCTTCGTCTTCCAGTGCTGAAGAAGCTCAGAGGCACCACTGATGTGAGCGCCGACATGCAGGAGATGAAGGAAGAGAGCCGGCAGATGATGAGGGAGAAGAAGGTGACCATCCCGGAGCTTTTCCGCTCGCCTCTCTACCGCCAGCCGCTCTTCATCGCCGTCGTCATGCAGCTTTCCCAGCAGCTGTCTGGCATCAATGCTGTAAGTGTCATCACCAACATATTATCCTCACGTCAGGATCAATCAATCTCTAAAAGTCCCAGAACATCCAACACTTGGGACAAACTCAGTGTTGAGCCACAGAGCATCAGAAAAAGACGGATGTATCCTGAACAGAGTAAAACTCCTTTGTTTAATCTTTGCTTCTTGTACTTTTCAGGTCTTCTACTACTCAACACGTATCTTTACGAAAGCCGGAGTGGAGCAGCCTATTTATGCAACTATTGGAGCTGGTGTTGTAAACACAGCTTTCACTGTGGTGTCGGTAAGTAAAGCAAACAGCCTTTATGTTGATGTTGTAATTTAAGGTTTAGGCTTTACTTGTTGTAAAATTGCTGCTGTAACACCACAATTCCCCAGTTTGGGATCAATAAAGTCATTCTATTCTATTCTATTCTATTCTATTCTATTCTATTCTATTCTATTCATCAGTATCAGCAAAGTTGTTTCAATTTAAATGTTGATGCATAACGACAAATAATTAGATGAGTGTGTAAGTCGTCAGTTAAACCTTCGTGTCGTCTGTTCTTGTTCTCTCCTGTAGCTGTTTGTCGTAGAACGAGCCGGTCGTAGGTCTCTGCACCTGGTGGGGCTGCTGGGAATGGCCGGGTCTGCGCTCCTAATGACCATCGCCTTGGCTTTACTGGTAAGCTACTTTAAATATTCTGTGGTTAAACTTCAATTACGATGAGCTGAAATGTGATTGGTCTCACGGATAGAACACCAAACCAACCTGCTCTGTGTTCTCCCTCTGGTCTTTTAGGAGCAGCTGAAATGGATGTCATACTTGAGCATCGTGGCCATTTTCGCCTTCGTCGCCTTCTTTGAAATCGGACCGGGTCCCATCCCCTGGTTCATCGTGGCTGAGCTGTTCTCACAGGGACCCAGACCTTCAGCCATCGCTGTCGCTGGTTTCTCCAACTGGACGGCCAACTTTATAGTGGGAATGGGATTCCAGTACATAGAGGTGAGAGGGGAAAAAAAACCCTGCAGGTTTTCATTTTATTTATTTTGACGTCATTGGTTTCCAATTTCTTTCATTTGTAAACCTTGCATCATTTTTATATTTGTGTTGTTTCTTGTTTAAATTTATATTCCCAATGCTTATGTTTGTTTGTTTATTATTTCTTTTAATTATTATTAATTATTTAAGAGCCAATCAAAGCGTGGGCATTGCAGATTTCCCTTGAGCTGTAGATTTTTAATGTTCTGTGATCTACAGCTACATCCTCCTCTCTCATTTAAAATAAATAGGAGCAAAAAATCTTTATGTGAAGTTCTGGTTAGTGCTGTTTCTTAAGAAATAATTGATCATGAATGGTATTTTTTAAAATCTTGTAATATCTGTTTAATATTTAAGGAGAATTTTGCCTTTTCCTTGCAAAGGTTGTTTCTTCTCATATCTTCTTAATTTTAAAGATTGAGTTTAACAAAGTGCTACAATATAGCGAGTAATAAACGCAATGTCTATTTTTAAAATAAAAATCGTCTTGATAAAATGATTTGATCATGATGTGTATGGCAAGTAGAAAAAGATTCTCATATTTTCTCGGATACGTGAAAACAAAGCTTTGAAGGACTCCACCCTATAACCTTTTTCATCCTTTCTCTTCACAGGAGCTGTGCGGCGCCTACGTCTTCGTCATCTTCATCGTGCTCCTGCTCTTCTTCTTCATCTTCACCTACTTCAAAGTGCCGGAGACAAAGGGCCGGACGTTTGATGACATCGCCGCAGGCTTCCGTCAGACGGCTGCTGGAGGAGAGAAACACTCGCCGGAGGAGCTGAACAGTCTGGGAGCTGATTCCCAGCTCTGAGAGACTCAGTCTGTTTTGTTTTATTTTTTTATTTTTTTGTTTAAACTTCTAACAAACTATTTCTCAGACAGAGGACGGATTTCCGGAGGGTCTACTAACTAACAAGTAGACAGATTCATTGGTAGAGTTACTTTCACACCTGTCACCACATTTCGGGCGTCGTTACCCAACACAGAGCGAGCCTGTGTGATTCTCCGACATGGTCCTCTGCTTCCCATCACACAATCACACACACACACACACACTCACACTCACACACACTCCATGGGCACTATGTCGCCTTGAGGATGTGGACAGGGGAGTTAAGGAGGAGTGTTTTAAATATTTGAACGATGTTTTAAAGAAGGAGAAGGAGTGTCTCCATCAATCAATCGAACCTTTTTAAAACCTTTTCAAACCTTTTCTCACTGAGACGTGCTTTTCGCTCTGTTCTTTGTGGCCTGTTACAGCACAGTCAGTTCTTATTCGCTGGTTTTTAAGCTTTTAGAGATCTGCTCACTGTGCTCAATACTTGTTTGTATCAACCATACTGTAAAACTGTAACACTGTAGACTCGAGCACTGTAGATGCTGCACAGACTGTCACCAGCAGATGGTGCACTGCCCTCAAAGAAGTCCCAGGACTTCCTTATTTATAGCTTATAAAGTCACTGAGTACACAAACTGTGATGTGTTAATCTAATGCTGTAAGGTTTTTAAATTTTGTATTGAAAATTTTTAACAGAGAATAGACACACTCCACATATCTTACATTATTGTTACTCATTTACTCTTGCTGGATGGCATGTTACTCTTTTTACGGCTGGTTGTGATATTTTTCTGAGGGAAAATGCCATTTCTAAAAGACAAAACTTCATCAAGATAACATGCAAATTTATAAAGTAACTATTTGTGTATTTTAACGCCATTCCTTTTTAGTGAAATAAATATTTTCTGCAAGAGGAGCGATATCTGCAGAGATAAGTCATTCATCTTTTTTTTTTTTTTTTTACCACAACATGAATTAAAACCAATCAACAGCCCCCAAAAACCAAAAACCACAACAGCAGAATGTTTGTGATTTCAAGTGCCTGTTGAGAAACAATCCAGCCTCCTTTTTCCTCGAGCTTTTCAGCCTCGTCATCTTTTGAGGAGGAAGTTCGAGGTCAGAGCGGCCTGATCCAGACTGAAAAAATTGTTTCTCAGAGGAAAGATCTCCAGTCAGAGTGTCCGTGAGTGCAGCTTTTAAAGTCTGCTCAGAGCTGTTTGAGCTGCTCGCTGTTCTCTCTGCAACAACTTCACAGCATCTTCAGAAAATCAAAGGCAGAAAAGAAACTAAATGATTGGGACCAAACTGCTTTTTGGATGGATTTCATGATCCTGAATGTGCTCTTATCAGGTCAAATTCACCGTCTTCCTTTAGCTCGACTATGGACATGTTTTGTTTTGGAGGATATTTTCTAACCTGTGCGTTTTGATCCCCCCTCCTCCTCTCCATCCTTTAGCTGTGTACTGTATCTTTGTTCGCCTGGCCCACTCCGCTGTCTTCGACTGCTGTATCACTTTGTTGAACCTTTCTGCTCTTTAAATGCGTCATTTAAGGAAAGTTATCTTTTTAGCAGCACTTTATTATTCGTAGTTCTTTGTTACTGTTTTTTTTTTTTTTTTTTTTTTTACTCACAGTGTGGAAATGTTACTGAGGAGAGACTGAAGTACTGCTGATGGGTTACTTGATGTTTCTGAAATAGAAATATGTGCGTTTGTAGCATTTGTTCATATCCATTACAGCTTTGCATGCAGCACATTTCACTGAGAGTACATGAGGAGATTTTTGACGGTCAAACGAGGACCTCAGATGAAATCCGACACAGCAGTCAGAATCCTTTCCATCATTCCGTATTTGGTTGTTCATTTTGTACATAGTCGATCTTATCTCTCTTGAGGTGTCACGTCACTCATACTGAGAAGCACTGTATCGTCCACTCCGTGCCTTTCTTTTTTACGGCCTTCACTTATCCACACCAGCAAAATTACGTAAAGGCACAAAAAGAACACACTTCCACGCACACACACACCGATGTCTGATGCAAAAACTGTATTTTTTAAAAAATGTACATATCCACCGGTCTGCTGGGGCATTCAGTTTTAATGATGTCTGTAGCCTTTAAATCTCCGTACGGCACAGGTTTGTGGTTTGAACACGAAACATGATGTAAATATGAAACTCACTGTGGCTTCACTCGCTCTAAATTTATAAAATATTTAAACTGTTTTTTTTTTTTTTGTTGTTGTTTATTAGGTGAGTTAATGATTAGGGTGTGTTCATCTTCCACACTTCTGTTTCCTTGTGATTTTATATCTTAAGACATGTTGTGGCCTAATATTACTATCCTAATTTTAATCCTGACTTTCCATGTAAGGATTGTGAGACATTCAGTAGTGTCGTATGTTAGCGCACAGAGTGTATTTTAATATTTGTTATAATAAAATGATCTGTGTGTACGGTGTCAGAATGTGAACCTCAGTTGGAGAAAAATGAAATGTGATGGATGCTGAATGGTTCCATGAAGATGTATAAGTGGTTTAATGGCTGAATAAAAGAAATCATGCATACAGAGAAAGCTGTTAGGAGCTCTGTTTTTTCCACTTTTAATGCACAAGCAGGTTTATTCCAGCCACTTGGGGGCAGTACAGCAAGCTACAAACACATCCTGCTGATGTGATGAACATTTTAGCAAACACTTGCTGCATTAAAATATGCAACTGTGGGTGCAAGAAGTCCTCAAAGCTAGAGTAAAATAGACATTAAGCAACACATTTTTAGTATCTTTGATAGAAATTTCACTTGTTTCTGTCATAAGAAACATAAGAAAGAAAAGTGAATGAAGCTCTGACTTTAAATACATTAAAGGAAATGCTCAACTCAGCTCAACTTTATATATACCAAACCTTTCAGACATACAAGCTCGCAGCCCAGAATGCTTCACAAAAGAACAGAGCAACAGAAAATCACAAATGAATTTAAATCAACAAAAGATTAACTCAGGGTAGAAAATAAAATCTAAAATTAGTTCAGATAAAAAAATACCCCAAACGCTCAAGGACCAGTCACATGGACATAGGCCCATGTAAAACACTCAGAGAGCTCACTGTTTTGACATGAGTGACATGCGGTAAACAGACCACAGGCTGGACTCAAACTTGGGCCACCCACTCAAGGGCGAACCTCATGGGATACCACTAGGCCATCTGCGCCCCAGTTGAGACATCTTTTAACATGAGGGAAAAAGTGACAACTGTTGTTGATAAAATTATCTCTGCGTATGGTTTAAGTTACTCTGTAGTGATCAGTAATTTAGAGATGCTTTGTTGATGCTGCCTGGATTGCAGAACAGAATGTTGCTCCACTTTTCCCAATAAGTGATCGTAGCTTGTCAGTCCACTCTCACATCTGTGTCCAATAATATCTGGCCAATCTAAAGACCAGTCTGAGACGGGGACTAACATATCAGTCACAGCTGACAACTGAGAATGCAAATGAAAATTAACACTTTTGCCACAGTGTCAACAGGCAGGGTGAAAATGCTTTCTTCTACTCCTTTCTGCAGATTAATATCCCTTTGGTCTCACTTTCAACTTTCACTGTGGAGAATTCAAGTTTTGACCAATCAGCATTATGTATATTATAATAATTAATGGCTGAGTAATAACTGGGAAGTGTTTGAGATAAAAAGTTAGAATCGACTTCAAATGACAGCTGGTGATGTCCTGGATTGTATCATGGCGATGCTTTCTCCTCCTGCTCCTCATGTGAACTGTTTTCCTGCACACGATCAAAGTCTTTCCAAACACTTACAAAGAAATTGCAATCAGACTAAAACCACACACGTCCTAAATGGTGTGTCATGGTACCTTTTCATACATAATGGAGATTAGAGACCAAACCGTATCACTAGCAGCCCTCTTCAATTTCTTTTCTCCATCTCTCTACCCCAGAAGTTCTTTGATTTCCCTCCTTTTCCTGACAGGCCCAGCAATCTACTCACCTGCTCCTTCTTCTCATTTCAACCCTGCGTTTATCTGACCTCCTCTGCACACCCACTCATCTGTTCCCACTTCACTCATCAGCCTCACTCCATATACGGGCGGGGACTTTTGTTCCCTCTCTAGTTAATGCCATTTCACATCATTACCTGTTGACTTGAGCCTGTTTTTGTGCCTGTAGCTTCGCTTTTAACTGTGGTCTGTGTTTGGGTTCAAACTCCTGCAATTCTCAAGGCAAAAGATATACAATAAAATAAAAGATAGAGAAACCTAGATCTCCTTTTCATGTCAGTGCCGGAGTGACCAGATGTGATTCTCTAACTTCAGAGAGTTCTTTGATCTTGATTCCTTTAGGGACATAACCTGATCCAGAACCTCCGAATCCATATTTTATCTTCTTATTTTATTTATACCACAAATACAATGCCTGATATTACTTTTTAAACCACTCCATCGTACTGACACTGAATGACTTGTTAACCGAGCCATGTTATGTCTATGGAAGGTTGAATGTTATGTGCAGCAGGTGTGGGACTCTTCTCGTTGAGGTCAAAGAAAATGAGATCATGTTCACCTCTATGAACGACCCTGAGATGAAAGAGATAAGGTTCATCATGGATAGAGACACGCTTCACTTCACTTCACTCCTGTCCTTCAGCTGTCTTTAAAGGTGGGAGTCTTACTTCATGTGTTGATTTTACAGAGAAACCTGTCAAATAGAATTATCTCTTCATTATTTATTGACCCTGTTTTTTTCAGGGTTTTTCAATTCAAACAAACTTTTCATTCTAGAGTCCAAGGCCAGTCCCACAATCTGTATTTGTGGGTGCCACGTCAAACCCCTTTCACAAACGATGCTTGATCGAAGGGGTTTTTGAGCCCATGCAGTGATTTTCCAAAACGAGCGTGACCTCCTGGGATCTGACGACCAGGAGCTCAAGTGGGAGGTGTTCAGTCAAAACTGACTGAGGTTGACGTGCAATACCAACTCCAAACCAGCTGCTGGTGACAAGGAGCTGAAAAACTCTGACACCCTGTGGAGAGGAAGAGAGCAGCTCTCTATGGGTGGGACCAGCGGGTCATCAGAGAATCCTCAACACCTGCTTGGATTTTTTTCTTGACTGACAAAATGTCACAGAAGAGAAATTCAGTACAAGGATTCAATGGGAGACGCTTCTGGTAGGATTTCTGTTAGTTAAAGAATGTTATGTTACACTGACAGTAATTTAATTTACGGTTTTCTGTCATTTTGATTTTTACTAATATGACAAAGCTGTCTGATTAATTTAAGTAGTAAGCAAATGTTTGAGTTATTGTTTAGTTAACACATGTTCTTTTGTGTTTTTGAAGATTATCAAGCTAATTTGTCCTAATGAAAGAAAATAACCCGTGCCTTCAGTAAATGGAGAAAAGTGGAATGAGTTGTCCTGAATGTCCTTTCATATGAATCCAGGCCTTTTTCAAGTTTGGGCAGGAGCTGAACAATACCATACATACTGTAACCTAACATCTACAGAGCCACATCTTTTTTTAATGCAGTGTTTCCTGAGCTCCTGAAGACCCGTCCATTTTGTATTTGTTTTTTTTGGGCTTGTCATTTTTCATATCGGTGTGCACTGATTCGATCCAGGTGTCGGGTGTCACTTCAGTACGGACTCAAAAAGTTAGATCAGATATCGGTGACAAGGAGGCAAGATGAGGCAGATCTATTCGATTCAGTTCTGTGCTCTTGTGTGTTCTGTGCATTTTTTGCTAGTCAGGGGCCGTCCGGATGAAGACGGGTTTAGGTGTATCAGCAAAAGTTTTTTATCGTATGTACGTTTCATCCAAGCGGAGCTGGCGTTTTGGCGACTCGAATTCAATCATTTTTCAAACCGTGTTCCAGAGTGGATAAATCTGAAACTGTGCATTGGTTTGGTTCCATGTTGACAAACTATCCGGTATTTTCTGAACTGATGATGCTATCCCCCCCAATTACTTCTTGTATCCCCCATCTTCGCACAAGCAAAATGCGCACGGGCCAAATGCACACGCTCCGTGTGAAAATCTCTGTTTTTGGTGTGGCGGTTTCAGTGGGTTTCAGCGCTTTCGTCTTGACGCCCATATTTCTTGAGAGGGTTCCACATTTACAGCAAACTTTTTTGATATGAGAGAGAATGAAACCATTTTTGGCTTCGTGTGGATGTAGTCTCAGAGCTAAAATATCACAGCGGCTCAGCAGTTTGGAGACACTTCACGTTTGTTTCACCAACAACTCTGTCAGTTTGCGATATGTGCACATTTAATTCCTCACTTACCCACGGCTGAGGTTTACACTTAAACCGTTAGTCCTGTTAGTTTTAAAGATTAACTCAACACATTTATACAACACAATTAATTCCATAAGATAATATAGTCAGTGTAGATATATTTTAATTTCATTTTGATTTACAACATTAGAAAAGCCTGGAGTTGCCAGAATTTCATCATCAGTCTCCCCTTCCTGTTAAGGAATAGAAAATCTGAGCCAATACCGAAGCCCTGGTATCAGAACTGGTATATGAACATAAAAAGCTGGATTGTTGCATCCTTACTTTCCTACAGAGATTCTATGTATTTTGTCACGAAACGGGATATTGTAAATGATGAAAATTTCAAAATCTTTGTCATTTTATTATGTGGAGCATAATTATGGAACTGCTCACACAGTCTCTTACAGACTTGTGAATTTATTCAGGGAGACTCTGCTCAGTTGCTTTTAGTATTTACCGTGATGAAATGTGTTGCTGGCCTCATATTTATTTGGCAAACTATCAACTTTTTATTGATATTTTACGCAACATCCCGACTAGGAAACATATTTAATGTGTGCCATGTAAAAGATGATATGACTGACAGGACAGCACATGGTTGACATTGCTTCACCTTACCCCATGTAATGCATGGTTTATGAAATTTACCCAGAATGCATCACAGGACCCTCACTTTTGTTATTTGACCACTCATATCAAGAATCTCTCAACAGATACTTTTGACCACTCTATTCCCAAAAGCTATTAAATGTGGCTCTTTGGTGAGAATCTCGTATTTTACTCTGATCTGGTGTTCTCGTCACTCTGGAGCAGCCAAACAAGAGCAAACATTAGTGTATTAATTATCCAACATTTGTGACCTTTAATCTGTTTGCTAAAAGCACTCCTACAGCAGAGTGAAAACAAACTAAACACAATTTAAGTCCTGATCCATCTCTGTGAATATTAAACAACCTTCAAGGTCGCCGAGAGGAACATAACCGCTAATGAGATACAGTAGAGGCCCAGGCAATTGCCAGCATTTGAATATGTTTGATCTTGCCCTGGCACATGAGTGTTTGTAGCCAGAACAGATAGCAGGATAACCACAACCTCCAGGGTGGAACAAAGCAGAGATGTCATCTACAGCGGGACCCAGAGCTCAGGTTTCATATCTCCCCCCCTATTACTCTTATTGTAAATCTCAGCCCCTCCCCCCTGTAATGAATAGGAGCGACCGGTTCAAAGGCATGTTTGCTGTTAAATATAACTGTGACATTGCCTTGCCTCATGTCCTGACATATTGATTTCAACGTGGGGATGAAAATCCTCAGAGGAGAAACCACATGTTGTACACAAGGTTAGATGACCCCTATTAAAAAGCACATTTCCACTTTTTCCACACATGAATGTGTACCGCAGCCTCTGTGTTTGGATACTCTCCAGACTCTGTGATAAAAGAAATCCAGGATTATATACAGACTCTTCTAAGCCGAGACCTGCTTATTAATTGTTGATTGGTCATTTTCTTTCAACTGTTTTTTTTTTTTTTTTTTTAATCTTACCATTTCTTTTATCTAGTGAGAAGAAGAAAACGACACCTTGGGGAATCATAAAGGTCAGTTCAATTCCATTCCATCAGATTTCATCCCCACTTGATGTCTGCAAGCTCAATTTAATTTAATACAATCCCATTCGGCTCCATTTGATTCTCATTCTGTATGAGAAAACCTTTAACCATTGTGCTCAACAATGTTCTCTTTTCTGTGCAACTGTGTAGCTCTTTTTTGTGGTACCATTTTTTCCATATCATCAGCACTCCTAGTACTAGTTGTGCACAGCCCAAGGTATTGTTGTACACTGGCAGCAATAAATGTAGACACTCGTACCTTGTGTCCTTCAGCTGGTCATTTGTTGTCTTGCACCTCACAAAGTTTAGTGATTGCTGTTCAATCAGTTTCCTCCACCTCACTTAGCACAAAGTATGCTGCTTGCTTCTTCAAAAGCCACCTTCTAGGTGATATACTATCACTAAGGCCCACCTCTTTATCTGATCCAAACAAGAATAAATTTAGAGATGTGTCAGGGTCATGTTTCCCACTGTTACATCACCTTTCCTTTTAACAACACTCAGCGTAACTGAGGACACTAATTGTTGAAGCTTTGGAGGTGGAATTCTTTACCATTCTTGTTTGATGTACAACTTCAGTTGCTCAGCAGTCCGGGGTCTCCGTTGTTGTATTTTGCACTTCATATTGTGCCACACATTTTCAATGGGAGACAGGTCTGGACTGCAGGCAGGCCAGTCTAGTACCCGCACTCTTTTACTACAAAGCCACACTGTTGAAACACGAGCAGAATGTGTCTTGGCATTGTCTTGCTAACACTAACACACCCCCATACCATCACAGATGCTGGCTTTTCGACTTTGAGCTGATAATAATTTGGATTTTCCTTTTCCTCTTTGGCCCAGAGGATGCGACGTCCATGATTTCCAAAAACAAATGTGGACTCATCTCAGCCAGCGGTGTTTCAGTGTGTTGTTGATATATGGCTTTGGATGTAGTGACGAACTGTGTTAACTGACACTGGTTTTCTGAAGTGTTCCTGAGCCCATGTGATAGTATCCTTTACACAATTCAGTTTTTAATGCAGTGCCCCCTGAAGGATCGAAGGTCACGGACATTCAATGTTGGTCTTTGGCCTTGTTGCTTACATGCAGAGATTTCTCCAGATTCTCTAAATCTTTTGATGATTTTATGGACTGTAGATGATGAAATCTATAAATTCCTTACAACTGTACATTGAGAAACCTTGTTATTAAACTGTTGGACTATTCGCTCACGCAGTTGTTCACAAAGTGGTGAACCTTGCCCCATCCTTGCTTGTGAACGACTGAGCCTTTTGGGGATGCACCTTTTATACCATATCATGAAACTCACCTGTTTCAAACCTGATCACCTGTGGAATGTTCTAAACGGGTGTTTTATGAGCGTTCCTCAACTTTCCCAGTCCTTTGTTGCCCCTGTCCCAGCTTTTTTGGAATTTATTGCAGGCACCAAATTCAAAATGAGTGAATATTTGCAAAAAGTTTACCACTTTGAACAATAAACATTTGTCTTTGTAGTGTATTCAGTTGAATTAAAAGGATTTGCAAATCATTGTTTTCTGATTTTATTTATGTTTTACACAACATCCCCACTTCATTGAAATTGGGGTTGTAGTTTCACTAACTTCAGTTGTATCTCATTCGTCTCCATTAAAATCTGAGTCATTTCATTAAAGTTTATCTGATTCCACTCCATTTCAACACAGTCAACAATTCAGTTACAGTACTTAAATTCAAAACAACTCGAATCCATTTCATAGATCCACTATAGAGATCCCTTCAGGTAAACAGTATTATAAAGTTGTAAATAGTACTCTAACTTTAATATGGTAAAGATTTCTTTGTGTAACAAGGTTTCGAATCGATATCAGGCTGCAGCTGCTGATTTTATACATTCAGTTTCTGCTCTGTGTGTAATCCCAGAGTGTTCGCAAGCCACAAACTCTCAGCTGTGAGATAGTAACTGAGGCTGAGGAAGATTTAAGTGATGGTAGAAATGAGGCCGAGGTGAAATCAATACATGAATACAGAAGAGCCCAGATGTATGTGAGGGAGAATTGGCGTTGACAAAAAGTCAATCGAACAGGAGTGACACAGGCGTTCAGTGGGGAGCTGCACCGAAAGCTCTGTGTCTAACCGCTTTGTGATCCCTCTCTGGGTATGACGGGAACATTTAGGGGTGGGTGGTGTTGACTTAAGGTGTTCAGAAACTTGGCCACAACCAGAGCGGGATCAGTGTCAAACCTCAACAGTGAACAAAGACGACTATCTTTTGATTCTGCTTTAAGCGGGATTGTCGACCCTTATTCTCTCTGACGAATCTGCTCGGCAGCCACCACTAATAGACTGCTGGTTTCAGGTGAATGAACATCAAACAGGTTGATTCTGACAAGTGGATGTGTACCAGGCAGCCCGTCCCTGGAGAAATAGATGTCAGGGTGAGACAGGCACTAGAGAGGGAAAGATGGATGAAGCATGGCAAAGGGAGGAGGAGTGATTAAGTCTGGATGGCTCTGTAACACTATCAGTGACAGCAGTCGGACTGATAAAGGAAGGATGGGAGTGTAATGGCTTCTGGGTTAGTTTCCAGAGAGGAACTGGGTCTTAAGTTTTGCTAAAGAGTGCTGAGCAACATACATGCTTGTCACTTACATCTGTGAGGCGAAAACTCCTCAAATGACATTAAAAGTGTGTAAGAGAGGTGCTGCTGATGGACACAAGCCCCAAGTGTGTAGAACCAAGAGGACTGGACTGAACACAGAAAACTAGTACATGTGTTCATCTTTAAAAACTTCTCATAAAATGCATAAGTAAAAAAAACATGTCATTTCAATAACACTATCATAATGAAGCTTAAGGGAAATTCTACTAATAAAACCTGGTGAGATCAGTTTTCTCTTAATAAGGAGATGGATCAAATAGAACAGAATAGAATAGAATAGTTATAATTTGTCTATGACGGGCTTGTTTAAAGACAACCTTAAAAACAGATACAAAGAATACACTCTGTTCAGACGGATTGCTTTGTCATCTTTGGCACTCGAGACAGAGCTCACCAGAGTTTGAAAAATAATCCCAGACAATGTCAGCAGGCTTGTTTCGAATCCAACTTTGGGGCTGTAATTAAAGCTTGTGCCAGAGATAATAAGTTTGATGAATGTCGGCATTGAGCAGTTGGGTTCTGAAAAAGGATGCTATGAGCTCTTTTGTAGTTCCTAGGTTACCTAGGTTATATCAGAACATCATCTGCATGTAAAGAAATATTCTTTCTCACAGTTATGCATCTCATTTAAGCAATAACTTGTGGATCGTTTTACAAGCTGAACAAGAGGAACCAAACACAAAACAATTGACAACCCCCCCAACACAAAAAACAAAACCAAAAAAAACAACAACAACAACAAAAAAAACAAAGCTGACAGACAAGAGGGCACCATGTCTCGGTCACTATCACTTCTGTCTCCAAATGTTATTCTAATGGGAATTTGAAAATGTAAAACTAAAAGTATGGAAATTTTTGTTCGGTAGATAATATCTTAGCTGTCACGATGCTTCTTAATAATAAATTGTATACTGATGGAAAGCAAATTTTTCATGGGTTGCATGTTCCTTACAAATGTGGCACCATTTAAAAGGGAAATAAACAGGCTTTCCAGCAAAAGAAAAAATTATTTAAATAGAATAGAATAGAATAGAATAGAATAGAATAGAATAGAATAGATGAAGACCAGAAATATGAACATGTTTAAAGGCTATGTTTTGATTTAAGCCATAAGTAAAGAAAGCATAGCAACATGTCTTTGTTTTTAGTAATAAGTATTTTATTGAAGTATTTCTTCGTGAATCAAGGACAAAAGGACACACTCTGCAGATTTACCCTTTCCTTCTGCTTCAAGCTGAGCCCTCCTGTTGGTGTTGTTGTCCTTACTCCTGTGGAGTGTTCATTACCTCAGTGCCACTGCTAGTTTGCCAGCTCTGAGTCTTCCTGCAACCACCCCCTTCCCTCTCCTCCACCACAGGGGCTGCCTCCACCTGGCGCTCTGCCACAAGCACTGCGACCCGGGGACAACTCCAAGATTATTTTAGAAACGTGGGCTGTGCCAGTTTAAGGTAGCAGAGACAAAGAATTTACCGGCCACACACTGTGATTCGGTAAATAATGGAGGTGATATCAAGGTTATGCACAAATGAGTCCTTTTAGAGGATGACGGGAATGTTGGTGTTGAGTTTAACTGTGATCAGTGACGGTAATTTGTTTTCAATCCAACAGGGAAAGTCGGGTCAGAGTGAGGACATCCTTTGCATTCTCACTGCTGTGCGTAATTCCTCATCATTAAACTCCTGTAATGGAGCTGGCATATTTTTTTTCTGGGAATGTCATTGTAAGTCAGAACAGTGATTATGTACAAGCACAAGAGTGTGTGTGTAATTCTTAATAATCCCCAAGATTACTCCGCAGAAGCCAGGGCTTCACCCTTAAGAGGAAATGCACCAGGAAGAGGACAGTGATGAAAAAGATTAGGCCGACATTATATTTGAGAAATTTCACATCTACTTTTGGAAATACAAAGAAGAGTCAGCATTATTTAAAGACAAAGAATCAGAGAGAGAGAGAGAGGGATTTGGACTCACTGAGAAAGACACTGGATGAAGTGATGAGACTCAGCAGACTGAACAGAAGGTCCAGTCATTGCAGAATTTGTGACAAAGATGCAAACTTTAAGACATTTTGGTGCAAATAAGAAAGAATATCTGTGAATTTATGTTTGCATATCTTTTATTTCTCTTCCCGGGTGGTTTTTGTTGGAAAAGGTTGACTCTTGAATGAATACACAAAGCTTTGTGGCAAATTTTCCCTCCATAATAATCTTTTATTGTAAAGGATGGTTGTTACTTTAAGATTCACCTCCTCATCCAGAAAGATTTCATTATTTTTTATTTTATTTTATTATTGTTCTCAATGGCATCATCACCCAAACTTCAACAGTGAGGCGTGAAAAGCCGGAAAAAAAAAGCTCTAAAAAGAGATTAAAAGTAATAATAAAAGAATAAGTAACTTAATATTACACGGGGCATGACTTCACACAAACGGACAGCTCCGGGTGCAAATGTCAGCCATGCTTAATGTCCTGCAGTTTTATAATTGGAATTTCTGCAAGTTCACTTTTGAGTCATCATTTCTCGCAAGCTGTGCGCAGTCGGAGCTCTCTCTCTCCCTCTCTCTCTCTTACACACACACACACACACACTCACACATGCAGAGCTGATCTTTGTCAGCATTGATAACAGCTCAGATGAGGCTCTGTTTGTTTTAGCAGCAGAAGGATGGAGGGCAGCACTGAGGGCGCACCATCCATTCAGCTGAGTTTGGATTTTTAGGCGCAGCGCATATTTATCATCCGCAAAAATCCCCCCACTGATAGCAATTCCAATCACTGTGTGTGTTTAAGACTTCGTTATGCAAATGTGGTCGAGATTTCCGAGCCCTCAGGGTCACGCGGCTCATGCTCCAGTGGTTTTCGTCATGATGCAGCGATGCCTGGATCTCGTCCTCTCTCTCTTGACAAGAATCTACAGATGCCAGACTGCTGTAACTACAAGCCAACAAACAAAAATGACTGATTATGAAAGGTAGTGAGATTAAAAAAAGGGAAATGTGCATGTTATTCAGAACTAATCCCAGAGGGCTTGTGAGGGTAATTTCCCCTGAGGTGCAGGATAATTAAAGTGAAAGTACAAAATACATAATGAAAAGAAAAGACTAATTCAGCCTGCTTATTTCAAAGTGAGAAATTATTTCAGTAAGCACGAACACCTCATTTATGTGCTAAACACTAAGAGACAATCATGATGAAAGTAACGCTTTCACTACATGTTGTTAGACCTTCATCAGCTCTTGCAGAACGGAGATATCACTCTCCTCAGAGACTGTATAGATTATACCTGGAAGCACTTACGACTCCAGATATCACCTGTCCAATACTTTATTAAATAAATGTTGGTGACTGACCTGAATGAGGGCAGATGTAACCTTCGGAAAGTTAACAATAGGTTAGTTCACCTTTTAAAGTCACTGTGAGGAGTTTTCATGTTGTGTTGATTCTGGTGATCCCTGTGGACAAAATCGGTGGTGCATTTCCACAAACACCATCACCCACTATAGTCATATGTTACTCTTGGCAAAGTGCGCATGAGGAGGCAGAGTGATGAGGTAATGTGCTGATTTCTTACTACATAAAATGCAACAAAACAACCTTTAAAACTTTAAAATCTGTGTAAAGCAAAATCAGCTATTTTCTTTGAAACACATTAAATGGGTCACAAATGTATTTCCTTAAAACGTGTAAAAGCCATTCAGCCATTTAGGGTTTAATTGTGGAACTAGGCTTCACAAACTGTTTCAAATTTCTGTGTTCAGGATTAAATGGGTGAGTCTGAAATCATAGCCGCAATACATCACGGAGCCATCATTAGCATAACCCCGCCCCATGCTGCCGCCAGCGGCGGTCAGTCATATATTTACAAGGCAACAGGTAACCAGGTAGGAAGTAGTTATCTTTCATAGCAACACCCAGAGGCTTCTGAAGAAATGGGTGGATTGATAGCCTAGCTGTATTTAGCTAGGCTATAATGTTACTAGTCAGTAATCCATGTTGCTAAATGTCATAAATGGGAGAAACGAATAACTATTCTGATGGAGACTGTGAGTAACAAGGCTGAGCACTATCAGTGTCTGACTCAGAGTCAGTTTCTGGCTCTGATGGCTCAAACATCCGCGTCCGATGACGCTGCTTAGCGCTAAGTTCCATTTGACTCGGTTGTCAATGACACGTTTCTGTTAGCATTACTTAGCCTAAAAAGTGAACAGACTTACTTGTTTAGCACAGCCCAGGTTTTATTATTTGTGCTCCAATATACCAATAAATGTCCACTTGGCATCAGTATGCACACAATTTTAATTCTTGTGTCCTAAAAAAAACAGCTAAGCATTCAAAAGCTGGAATATACATTACACTCTATTCATAGCCGTTTTGCTCTTTTAGCTAGCAATGTCCTGGTTGTAGAGTTTTTCCATTCTTAACAATGCTCTGACAGAAAATGTACATCATTTTGCCAATCATGCTCAAGTTTTGGCCATGAATATGACACATTTATGTCAAAGGAATTTTTTCTGAAGAAAAAGTAAACTCCTCCTTTTTTTGCTATTTTATGTCTCGCTACCAAATTAACCAGTGAGTTTCTAAACACAGACACTTCCCAGTGAGTGCCAAACATAAACTAAGGTGTTTTTGTTGGCAATCTGACTCAAACACATGAGCTCAAATTCATTATAATAAAGTATCCAGTCTCATGGCTGATAATCCAGATTAAGTGTGTAGGTCACAAAGAGGCTTTGGTATAAAAATGAGAGCGTTTCAAAAATCAGTGAAAACTCCTTACTGTGCCTTTAAAGTCCAAATCAAACAAAGGTGATGTAATGTTCTTCAGTGAGCTGTAACAGTGCTGGTAGGCATATTTACCTTCTGAAATTTACAAGATCAAGAGCATGAAACAATAAAGCAACAATTATTAGCATCAGAACAGCCAAGAGACTTTAAATTCCAAATCATGTCATGATTAGAAAAGAGTGGATACTGTAAAAATGGTACAGAAGACAATGTTTAGTGAAATAAAACTTTGAAGCAAATTAAAATTCTTCTAAAAGTCTCCAGATTAACCCCCCAGCATCCCCTACTAACCCCTACACTGCAGAGGAGAGACAAAAAAGAGAGACGGAGACAGTGAGACATGGCCTGAGAACATGCAGCTATTCATTCTGTGACTTGGGTAATTATTCTGACATCGCACATCAAGCGTGACAAACTGTGACAGCTTGAGACATTCAGGACCGACAGTGTGAGCAACATGACAGAGAAATGAACCTTGAGATACAGACAAAGACAGGGACAGAGGGAGTGGGACGGCAGAGCGTCGGGAGCAAAGAGCCAAACAGCAGCAGGGCATCAGTGGGCGATCTACGAGGAGGTGAAGTGGACATAAAAAGGATGAGGAGGCTGCTGCTGTTGATGGGGGAGGGAACAACAGGACATGATGTGCTCTAGTAAAGGCTATGTAGGGGGAATTATGATTCATTGAAAACACAGCAAGAGGCCCGGCCCACCTCCACTGCTTTGTGCTTTTATCTAATGTCAGAGGATGCAGAAGCAAACACACGGGAAGCCTGTGGTGATGGTGTGCCACTACTTTGAACGCTTTCTGCTGGAATTCTTCAAACGATGCCTTCACTGCCTCTGTTACACAGACTATCCCAACACTGCAGGGTTTTCACTGCTGCAGATTTATAGACATGATTTATTTTCACATCAAAAGACAAAATATGTTCTCTTGAACTGACCAGTGCAAACAAACATGCAGCTGGACATTATCTCTTTGCTCCCTTTAAAACTATTCAAGTTCCACACAGTGATGTAACACACACATATTGTAGGTAAGGTTTAGAAGTTACCCAGTAGTTACTGAACCTCAACTTGAACCAGAGGTGACCAAATCTGGTCAGTTTATCTTGTTCTGTAGGAAAATTGTGAAGTCTCAATCCTGGTTTGCTGATCCTGTTGGAAAAAAATATCAATCCCAGATAAACCACAAATAACAAACCATTTTCTGTCTAATCATACCATAGGCTGTAAAAAAAATAAATAAAAAAAAAGGACGTCATCTCGCTCGGCTCAAACTGAGGTCGCTACAAAAACTGCCCCCTCTGGTGGCTGGCTGCAGTACAAGACAAAAACTCTGCTTCTCTGTCCATTCCAGATGGGCTGTGGTCAAACTTTAAAAAAATCATCACACCTCATAGAAACTTTTCTCACATCCGTATGCTGTGGTGATATTTAGATATTTTTGGGCTAAAATGTGTTCAAGTCCTCTTTTTCCTGAAATGTTTCTTTTTCATTAGTTATTAGAGGTTAAAAACAGGGTTTTACGTATTGTTTAACGATGATTGACAGCTGCCGTTCATGTGTAGTTTTTCGGGAATAATTAAATACATCAAGAAGGAGGGTTAAGAAAAGATTAGATGGTCTAAATAATATATATATATATATATATATATATATATATATATATATATATATATATATATATATATATATATATATATATGTATATGTATATGTATATGTATATGTATATGTGTATATATATATATATATATATATATATATATATATATATATATATATATATATATATATATATATATATATATATATATATATATATATATATACATTTGTCACCCGCTTCCACTCAGATTTTCCCAGAGTTCCTCATAAGTCTTTACTGTGCAGACTCTAGCTGCACAATGGCGGCCAATGGTACAATGGTCAAAGGCAGAGCCATGTCTATGAATCATACTCTTTCAATCAAAATGATACCATAATTTACCCTGTGGGGTAATACCCTGGCTACAACCTTTTGCTGCATCTCTCTCTCTCTCTCTCTCTCTCTCTCTCTCTCTCTCTCTCTCTCTCTCTCTCTTTTCAGCTTTTCTGTCCAGTCATGGTAAAAAAATAAAATAATAATAAAAAATGAATAAATGAAAATACCCAAAAAAGAAACCGTGAGTTGAGTTCATACATCATCTGAGCAGAAGATTAACTTTTCTAGTTAGCAATTAGACTTGCAACCAGGGCTCTAAATTAACTTTTTTGATCACTAGCCAATGTGGCTGGTATGTTTCTGAAGTTACCAGCCAACCAGAATTTTCACTGGCCATTTTTTCCCCTAAATAGACAGATTATGAGAGATTATTAATTTATACAATATGTATTATTTGTAGAAAATAAATCGATCATATCTTTAAAAAAAAAAACTGGAGCTTTTGCAGTACAAACAAGCGTCTGTGGGGCCAGGCCCACAGACGCTGGCCCAACACGGGGAATTGCAGAATCTGCCTTGATACCCGCCAAAATGAATTTTCACCTGCATGTAGCAGGTGTTATATTAGGGCCCTGCTTGCAACCATTGACAGTATAGGAAACGGACGTAGCCTCCGTGACGTCACCCATCTCTTTCTGATGCAGGCTTTGAGCCTCCACGCTAACATTCATAGGACGTCTGTCTGTCTGTCAGTCATCTGAGCGCTGCCTCTGATTGAGCAAACTCACAATTTAAACACCTTCTCAACTGCCAAGTTAGAAAGAAATTCACCCCTCTATAGTGAGTGCCATTAGAGAAAATAGCTATTCAGTTTCAACTATTTTTTGAACTAGGCTGTAAACATGTTCACTTCTGCTGTGATTTTTTTTGTTTGTTTGTTTGTTCGTTTTTTGGCTCAGTGTGTGTGTGGTACTTCTGGAGTTAGCCTCAAGAGAACACTTGATGAACTGCATATTTTAATATTTTTACATGGCTTCATATTTCAAGATCAGCAGTTAATGCATGCTTGCAACACAAACACTCAAGCTGCCCCCTGAAGGGCATTAGAGAGAATGCAGCCTTCTGCCATGCTGCACTGGTGTCACTTTAAAAGCAAGCAGCTTCCCCCATTTCTTTTTTACTTTCTGAACAAAAATGAATGTTTGTGGTCAGATGAGACCATATATAGAGATTTTTTTTTTAGTTTTTTTGTCCTTTTTATGGACATTCAGTCAGTGCCGATGTGACTGTAGCCAGCGAAGGCATACATTTCATCACTGCGTCCTAATCTGAATTAAGCTGTTTTCAGATGTGCACAAAACTCCTGAAAGAATTCCCTCAAATATTCAGGATGAACTTCTCATTCGAAGGCCTCAAGCCTTATCTTTCACCTGTCATAATCTGCCCTGAGGAAAACAATTTCTCTAAGAATTCAGGGTGAGCAGCAGGTGTGAGAAAACTACAATTTTAGAAAAATTCACAGCAAGAAAGTGGGCTTAGTCGTGACATTTATATCATACGACTGCTGCACGACTACTGCAAACAGTGAAGCTGTTTCTTTCTCTTTTCTGCTCACTGTGTGGTTTTATTAACTTCTATGCTATTTGCTGGATTATGTACCATTTCAGATGGATTTACATTCAATATTGGTATAACAGCAACATACTGTCATCATAGCATTGAGGCCGGTTTATGCTCAACGTTAAACAGGAATATGGACAAAGCCTTCTGTCCGTGTTTTGAAAATGTACATTTTCGTACATAAAGGGAGTATAAATGGGCCTTTAGACTCTACATTGCCCGTCATGTAAGATAACTTGTTAACATTGCATGATGACGCTTTATGCCATGTGGCCACTCCCCTTATTCCTGCCAGCAACTCTGGGAAAATCCAGCAGTTAGCTGTCCTGAGATTTTCTTGAAGATGCTTCAGTGCACGTGAAAACAAAGCCGAAGAGAGAAGTCAAGGCAGAGCCAGGAGTGCCTCCACGTATCAGGATGAATATGAGCAGCTGCAGCCTGATCTTTGCTGTGTAAACGCATCCATACCTTGTGTCTATCATACACCAGGATTTCTTCTTTGTTTTCATATCATGTTTCTTACTCCTAATGAAAAAACCGTGGTTGTAAAATCTGAAAACAACCCCTGCTGTCAGTCGATTCTTGTCTTCATCCATCCCATGTGGAAAGCTGAGTATGAGAAACAGCAGCTATGGTGAGTGTTACTAATAAGGTAGCTTTCCTCTCTGGGACTCTGGTGAATACTAATGAAGAGCAAAACTAATTCTCATTAGGCGGGCTAACAGCGAGCTGCTGGAGACGTACAGTTGAAGCCTTGTGTCTGCGAGCTGGAAAGGAAACTTGACATTTGAAGGAGGCTGATAGGAAGGAACAAGAACAAGCGTTCCCTCCAGCAGATCCACTTTCTGGAAAGGATCTAAGGTCAGACAAATTTAGAGCCTTCTGTTTATACACAGACTGCTCGGCCGCTGTTTAACACCTCTCAGCTAAGTTGTGTGGGCCTTTCACATGAGTGTGTGTATGTGCATGTGTGCAGATAACAGCCGTGCATTTTTTTTTTTTTTTCAGTAAATGTTCCTGGAAGAAATATTGATTTTCAGCTGTGCTGTTTTTTTTTTTTCTTTTCCTTTATTCTTTTCCTGCAAAGGTTCAAATGAACAAACAAATCAATGCACTGCCTGCAAAAGATGGAAGATAAAACAACCTCTGGGCTATTTCTGCTCACGTGTTTGATGCAATTTTAGTCCAATCATAGCTCCTTCCATAAAATGTGGAATCATGATTGCTGTATTTTGTAGCTGTTTCTACAAAATCTGATGTAAAACAAACCAAGAGGAGTCCATTTAAGGTTCAGTGAAGGGGAGCGATCTTTCATTCATGCTGTTATGGAGGTCTCAGTCGATGCACTGCAGAGAGGGATGGAGACAGCCAGGGTGGGGTGGGGTGGTGGTGGTGGTTGGTGGGGGGCATAAATAATTCAGCAGCTTCTCCACAGTGAGTCCTGGATTCCCATCTTCCACCCGACCAGCCTCCAGCCCAGAGGACCCACAGTGGGCTGCGCATGCACCGGAGCTGCTCTCCACCCAGGAAAAAGACCACATGGGAAGTCTCGGGTCCTGAGGCAGCTGTCGGGGAATTCAGCTGCATTCAGGGACTGCAGCTGTGATAACAGAGGGGAAAGCTCCCCGAATTGATCCATGAACAATTGCAAAGTGTAGTTAAGACAAAAAATTAATGAGGGGAGAGCAGAGTTGTACCAAAGTTCAGGAAGTGCACAAAGCTAGTTCATAATATGTAATCTGAAAACATCAGCTGAATGCTGAATATGCTAATTTGATGCGAAATAAAACTGCAGCCTAAGCAAAGTGAAAGAAAACTCACCAAAGACTTAATACGATGATACATAAAGATTATATAGAAGGAGACAGTGATGAAAAACCTTTCCTGTTTCTTTCATCTCTAATTTTTAGACTAAAACATGCACAGAGCTGCACATTGTTGGCCACATAACAAACCCACTAATCACACTTTCTCCCTCCCTTGCTCTCTCTCTCTCTCTCCCTCTTTTTCTCTCTCACACACACACACATACACCAGTGTTATCTGCATGTCGTTTGAACCAAGACAGAAATTTGTTATTAACTGAAATAAATGCCAATATCCGCTTCATCAGCTGCACTGCAGAGCAGGATCTTGAATCCTCTTTAAGCTGTGTGCAAAGTGTTTCACGCACGCATAAAGAAACATAATTACATCCACAAGCCTGCTGCAGATGATATATGCAACGGAAGCGAAGATTTTGAGACATGCTTAAATGCATCATGTAAATCATCCAGTGTGTCTGTACGGCTTCCTAAATCTGTCATTAAACCATTTATCCCTTTCAAAACATACAGTCGAAAATGATCTAATATTTACATTCCCCCCCTTTTTTTGTACATCCAGTAACATGTTTCCTGTGGCTGCAGAAAAACCGAAGAAGCTGTTATCGGACCTTTCGAGTGGCTGATTGTGTACGCTGGCGCACAAGGACGCCTGGCTTCGAAGCACTGAGGGATTCAGCATTGATAATATCCCAAGTGACACAAAAGTGCTTTCAGCTGCAAGATAAGTGAAAATACATTCTGAGATTAGAAAATTTTGAGGGGAAAAAAAGGTCTCAGCAGATAATCTAAAGCTTGCAATTTCTTTAAACGCACAGTCAGAAAGGGGCTGCGGCTCTTTTTGATGCACACTGTTCTCTCTTGTTGCATGCTGGTGTTAGCCTTACCAAATATCACTGTGAAAATTCACACACTGTCATGGATGATACATTTCTCGGCTGGCCACATGGTGAGACCCAGCTGAAGCTCTCAACAAATGCAAGTTTCTATTGTTCCCGTTTATTTTCTTTGTGTTCTAATCTTTGATTTCCTTTTTAGATTTTGTAATTTTTCCCTGTTTTATACATCTTTTCCCTCCATGTTTGTACCAGTCAAGAGTTATTCTCTTGTTTTCTGGTCCAATGAGTTCTAGTTATATTCATTGTGTGTACTTTCATTCCTGTTTGGCAGAGAAGTCTGCAGTGTTTCCTGTTTTACTTTGAAGTCCTTTCTCCCTGTGTGTCTGGTTTAACTTTACTTCCTGTCATTGTGTTGCTCTCCTCCTTGATTACCCTCATTAGTTTCACCTGTTGTTTGTTGACCTGTTTTCCAGTCTTGTTGTGTCATTTGTATCCAGTGTTCTCTGTGGTTCTTTTGCATCATCTGTTGGACCTTTTTGGATTTAATTTCTTGACCGTTTTTGGTAATTTTTGTCAAACTGTTCTTTAGAAATTCAACACAACACTCTGCATGTGCATCCTCTTTTTACTTCTTGTCCATGCTAAGCCTCCTGGTACACCTCCTGGGCGACTGTAGCTCAGCTTCGATTCCCAGCTCCTGCAGTCTCATGTTAAAGTGTCCTTGAGCAAGACACTGAACCCCAAATTGCTCCCACTGTTGTTCAGTGATGTGTGAATGAGTGTGACTGGGTTAAATAAAACTGATGTCCCAGATTGTTCTGCCATCAGTGTGTGAATGTGGTGTGGATGGGTGAATGACACCAGCAGTGTAAAGCGCTTTGAGTGGTCAGACAGACTAGAAAAGCGCTATATAAGTACTGGTCCATTTACCATTAACACACAGGAACGATCTGCTTGGTCTCATGCCCTCTCAGTCATTAAGCACACAGTCGACATTGATTGGATAGCAACATGAACCCACATCTAAACACACAAATATCCAGTTCTCGATTGATCTCAAACCAACATGTGTACCACAGACAGAAGAAGAAGAAGATATGTGTGAAGCGTCATGAGCTGTATTGACACATTAACTCGAGCTTCTTTGTGTGAGTTTACTTTGCCACACCTGGATGTAAATGAGATGATAAAGCAAGGTTCAAGTTAACAGAAGCAACAACAAATTATGTCTTCATGTTCTGGCTACACCTGGGAGTTGACAATTCCAGCCTTTTGTCCAACTATGGTAACTTCTGGTTCCTTAAACATGCTGAAAAGTTGCGTGCATCTGGGTTTATTTTTTTTTATCTTTTCCTATTTTTCTTCACTTTTCTTTTTTTGCCTTGAGACCTGAGAACAGCTGTCAGCTCACCTTCTGGACCGCTCGTCCTCGCTCCTTCAACATCCTGTAAAAACAAGCTGTGTTCAGCCTGACCTGTGTGTGTATGTGTGTGTGTGTTGTCACCAGATCAATAGCGGTACACGTGTGATGGATGAACACACATATAATCCACCTTGATAGATGAACCTATAGACTTATCACGTGTGTCTTTTCTGTGACGGCAGCACTTCTAGGAACGCAGGGAACAAACACGGCGCTGCAGCTGGAGAGTCGCTGCTGGAATAAAGTGCAGATTAATAGAAGCAACAACAAATTACATATGTTTTTGTTTGGTTAATTCAATTCCGTTGCTTAGATCTGCATAAATTGCAGTTTGTAAATTGAGTTTAGAGTTGAAATCAGAATAATTTCTGTGCAAACAACAATCTGACGCAGGAGCAGTCTGAGTCAGTGTCTTTTGTTACAGTTCCAGTGTCGTAACTTGATCTTGCGTCACACACACACACACACATAAACAGACAGACAGAGACATATTATCCCAGCAAACAATGCTCATGTAGACCTTCCCAGATAGAAACACATTTCTCCTACCCCTCCTCCCAGCTGTGCAGCTCCTCAGTTTTCCATCATTCGTGATGTTGGCTGCAGCACTTGGTGGAGCTCTTTTCTCATTGGCAGTGAGCAGTAATGCTCCGGCTTATTACACCACGGCTGAGATTAAACTGGGTTATATCGATCCCAGGCTCAATGGAGCTTGCAGCGCAAACCATCAGACACAGATCACTCAGCCGTTTCAGCCTGGAGTAAAAGGAAGAAGGTGCTTTGTGGCTCTGCGGACAAGTGGAGATAGCCCGTCTTATAAACTTTCCAAATCAGGAGAGTGCAGGAATGTTTTATAACCCTGTTCCCTTTGGATGAACACATCTTCCAGCACTGATTAAAATTTCACCTGATAAGCCTGGAGAGTTAGATCCCCCTCAGATCAGAGGATGAAGCAGTGCAGATAACCCTCTTTTTCTGTTTTTCGTTTCTTTTCTTCTTTTTTTTTTATCAGCAGATAAGGAGCTGTGGATTCTGCCCCGAGCCTCTTATTGACTGGTGCCATTGTGTTTCATATTCACATGCCTCCCACATGATTTCTCTGCCCCTGCTGTTGTTCAGCGTCCGTCCAGCAGAGCAGCAGCCTCATGTCAGGGTCACACAGAGCTTAAATCAAGGCACCTTCAGAGAATTCAATCTTCGGACACATCCCGCAGATGTAAATCATTTTACCTCACGATATACGGATGCATCTTGAATACAGAATCCCTGTGCGAAGCTTGGGTAAGGATATATTGACAACCCACTGGATGTTATGGTTGTTAGTTGTTTTCTTTACTTTCAAATGCAGCACATCCAATGTTGTTCTCACTTTGGCCTCTGATTCCATGTCCCTTAACTTTTCTAGGATGTGAAAGAAATTCCTCTGAAGGTTTGGAGTTGCAGAAGTTATCTGCATGTTTTAAGGTTTGTGCAGTGCAGTGCAGCTGATGATCCAAGTCACCTATAGACCCCTTTCCTGTTTGTAAACAGTGATGACATCTCTATGGCTGCTAAGGGACGTGAGGGTGTTAACCATCAAAAAATGTGTTTTTTTACCTAAATAACACCAATTTGATGGATGGTAAAGAACTCCTGGGCTCGTAAGAAATCAGTAAGCAGATGGAAAACATCAGCAAGTGGACAGACGTTCAGTGGACAGAAATTTCTAGTGGAGAAATCCAGTGTGTACCCCAGAGAGGAGTTTAGACACACAAGTCACTCCATGCTCATGACTGCATCATCTGTTGACATCAGATTAGACTGTGAAATATTAAGACATGAACTGTGTCAATAATGCAGAAACTTCCCAAACCAAAAAGAGCACACAGAGAGCCGAGTCTGAGACCTGGGTCATAATAAGGAATCAGGAATGGGCCAACTGTCAGACAAACCTGACCACCTCCCCCATTTACTTCCATTTTAAATCTCAAAGGATCACTCATTTTAAACTCGGCTGTGCGGGCACATTTTTTGCCCGACAGATATAAAATGCACATTGACAGATTCCTCAGAGTCTCTGAATTCTTACAGTGTGCTTGTTTTTCTGATAGCCATCACGGTTTTGGCACAGCGAGTGCTGGTTTAGACCCATGTCTCACCCAAAAATCCGGCCTAAAATCAACTGTCACTAAGAAGTCTTCTTTTATGTTCCATCACCATGGAAACCAAACAGCTGTTCATAATGACTCTTGAGGACATTCTGGGACATTCTGGAAGATCCTGGCTACACTACCAAAACAAGTACACACACACACACACACACACACACACACACACACACACACACACACACACACACACACACACACACACTGGGAGAGAGAGCGAGAGAGACACTATACTGGCTGTTTTCCAAACTGCCTACTACACTAGCAGTGCCTATTGATTTGACTGAAATTCAGCATGTAGTAGGCAGTGTGCCAAAACTTGCAAAATCTGCAGTATGCCAAAAATTCCCGGATGTCCTACTGACCCAGCAAAATTTCTCAGTATGCATCGGACCAGTGTACCTGGCATCCTGTTTCCCACAATGCACGGCGCAAATGCTATTTCTCTATGGGGTTGGCACTCAGGTTTAGAGGAATTACCGCCACCTCCTGGAAGGAGTCAGAATAACAACTACAATACAACACTTCAGTTAAACGGTCCGTGAAAAAAAAGAGCAGTGATGTGAAAGAAAAGTTGTTAAAACTTCACTTCTTGTCTTAAAAGAGGCGTTTACTTCTACAGATTCAATAATCATCATATTGAAGTTATTTTTACCTATTCTATTTTTGCTTAAAAGAACTCTTTGCTGAAATGTAATAACTATTGTCTTCCCTTGTTCAATACTATTTATTTACATTTATAATTAATTATAAATTTAAACGTAAAAGAAAAATCCATCAGCTGTAGTTCAATTTTCCTTAACTGAAAACCCGAGCAGCAAACTACAATACAGACCCAACAGAGCAGTCATACTACATACGACATTCAAAAGTAGTAGGCAGTATGCAGTGCCTATTACATACTAAATTCACCTGTAATATGTAGTAGGTGGTTTGGGAAATAGCCACCGTCTTAATCAACTAATGATACTACCACTACCAACATGGACACATTGTTTTTGCTTATCTGTCTCATCAACCAAGACACAGACAAACACAGAGACTATACTGCCTCCAGCTAATGAGATCACTACTTCACTTATTTATTGTATCATTCAACTTCTACTTCAACTTACTCTGCTCACTATTTATACAACTATTTCTGCAACTAATTCTATTCAAACCATTTCTGCTGCTTCCACTTTTTCTTCTTCACCTACTACTTCATTATGTTTTTTAATAACATCTTCCACAATTTAAGCTTTGTTTAACAGCTTTCAGCAATATTATTTCACATTTTCAGCTTTGTTTCACCTCCTTCAAGCTTCAGCATTTCAACGCATTTTCTTCAGGAAATGCAGATTTTCTAGTTCCCTTCTGAAGTTTCTTTACTGAACTTGATAAGTTCAAGAGATTTCAGACAGCCATGATACACTGACCATTAATAGGGACCTTTCACCCCCCCCCCCCCCCCCCCCCCCCCCCCGAAATCTTTAAACTCTTCCTTTCTGTAACAGCACTGATAAATGTGAGGTTGATGGAAAAATGAAGAAAAATCACCAAGTGCTTTAACTTTTATGATAACAGATTCTTAGAGACAATATGACTGCACCAGCCGAAGCTCATTGAAAAGCCAGCACACATAACATTCAGTCATCAGCTCCTCCAGTGGTGCTCACTCTCCCGCTCTATATGTGACTAAATTGTGACTCATGAAGGGAGGAAGTCGACGGCACCACACATGCTGGAATAAATAACAGAGGACATGATTAATTGGTTTTGATTTATGAAATGGAAGGGTTTTTAAATGATGTTTTCCTGTGAAAGTAAATGCCTTTTTCTTGGCAATAATGCATCTATCATCAAACGTGTAATTTCAGACATGATAGCTCATAAATGGGTTAATATGAACCAAAGAGAGCACGTGCAGAGAAGCCATCATGCTGCTCTATATGGCTATTTAAAATCCAGCAACATCACCAACAACAACAACAAGCGTTTCTACGTTCTCTGAGCTCACGCCGTCCCCGAGTATGTACTGCAGGAGTGGCCTGACTCATGTGGAGAGTCTATTTATAATGAAGCTTCCAGTGCAGCGTTAACATAATGTTCTCTGGTTAACTGGAGACCTGGACCTGACTTATGGAGAATCACTTGGAAGCAGATTAGCCCTCATTAGTTCAGACCGGTCGACAGCCCAGCTCTGAGCAAGGACACTGAATGAATTGATTGTGGCACTGTGGTGAGAGACATTTTTCAATTTTAAGCTGACTTTAGCTTGAGTGAGCAGAGGTGTTGGGTTTCTGTCAGACACCGGAGGGAAAAAAAAAGCTTCCTTAAAATTATTATTACTTTTTCTAAAGTTTTGATCTGTTTCGCAGTCATCTTACTTTTTCACTTTCTTGCGGAGGTCAGACTGGATGGCTTTTGGGTAAGCCTATAGCTGGACTCAGTTATTACGGTAATACTAAACTCAAACTCTAACTTATTTATTTATTTATTTATTTATTTATGAGAAAGAAAGAAAAAAGAAAGAAAGAAAGATACCCAGAGGGACAGAGTTCCACAATTTGTTCAAGAGAATAGAATAGAATAGAATAGAATAGAATAGAATAGAATAGAATAGAATAGAATAGAAAGTCAATGATCAAAGGGAAATTCAGAGTCACAGCAGCAATACAATAAGTATATAGTGCAAAAATTCCAAAAATATTCAAATAGTATAATATAATAAATTTTGACTAGGAAAAAAAGTCTACCAGAGATGTCAGCTTGGCCATGATTCTTTTGTTAGCCACTACTTCAACAGGGTTCAGAGGGTCCACAGGGTCTAAGACTGAGCTGGCCTTCTACACCAGTCTGTTCAGTGTAGCTCTCCTGTATGCTGTCTGCTCACAGCAGGTGAAATCCTTCCATTGTGACTTTTGTGTCCAGTGTTAGCTCTGTCAGCCATGTCTCTGTGAATAGTATGATGTTACTGTGCCCTCTGGTATTCCCTCTTGTGCTGGGTAGAACAGCTAACTTGTCCATTTTATTGGCGATAGATCTTACATTCCTCGTTATGATGAATGGGAGGACAGGTTGATGGCGTCTCTTCTTAGCAAACCGCAGTACCAGCAAATCCTCCTCGCCTCTTTCTCTTCAGCTTGCAAGGAACTTTGGACCAGTGAGCATTGACATGCTACAAGCTGCTAACAGCTGAAGATCAAAAAGTTTAAAACACCACCACAAACATAACCCGTTTGGTTTCAGTGGTCAGCAAATGAGCCATAAAAAGTAATAAAAAATAATGACAAGCTCAGAATATGAAGATAAATGGAAAGATTAAAAAAATGGACAAAAAAATAACAACAAACAGAGCTGCTGCAGCAAGCTGCCACTCGAGCAGCGCTTAGCAACGAGAACCTCATTTATATCTACCTTTATTTCAAAATGTGACAATTACAGAGTGAAACCCTTTTTATTTTCCGGCTTGTACATCCTCAATCCGATTTCAAAAGCTCCTTGTTCTACAAAACTGTGAGCCAAGAAAACATCCCTGTCATTATCTCTACAAAGAAATGACATTGCTTCTTGCTACAGACTCATGATGTTGACATTTCCCTGCAAATTTTCTGTCTTTTGTGAAGCCACGGTCTGAATAATGAATACAGATCTGTTAGGCAGCCTTGATGCCCTTCTCCTGACAGGCAGATTGTGTCCTCACTCGGCCGACTTTAAAGCTGCAATGATCTGCAGATTGTTCACCGATTTCAATGCTATCTGAATACTGTCTCACCTTCCCAGAAAGCACTGCACAGCACCCTCTGAATGAATGCATTTCGTGTCCATACAAAGGTGGGAAAATGATGATTATGAGGATGAGTATTAAACTGGCTCTGAGTCAACTGGGACATAACCCTCACTTCAATTATTTCAAATGGAACTCATCATGATTATGGTCCCTTTCCATTAAATATTTCCTCAGTTTTACACCCTGAAGTGAAAAATAGTGAAATTATCTTCAGATTATCCCCATTTCTTTGAATTATAAGATTGGTGAAATAACTAAGGTGGGGCTTTTCTGAGACATCTCTCCAGTTGTTAGTGCAGTTAGACTCCAAGCTTACATGATCATTATCACAATGTAGTGTCTTTCTCCTCAGGTGACTTCCACACCGATGACATTCATCCATAACCACAGCCTGCACTCTGAATGTCACACGGTGAATTTGAAATTGAATTTTCCAAGGCCTCAGAAATCTAATAACCTCCCAGCTAATAACAATCGAGTCAGAGAAGATGACTGAAATGCTTTCAAAAGGTTTCAGGTGTCCCAAAAAGTCAATATCCATTTGCTGAACATTTGGGCTCAAACCAGCTGAACTTTATAAAACATGAACCGTATTTAAGAATGACATTTATCTTTAGAGGAAAACGACAAACATGAACGGAGCCTTACTGAAACAGTCAAGTAAAAACCGAAGCTGTGATGAAAATACTTAAAGGCAGGGTTGGTAAACAGATTTAGACGGACTATTTCATATACTGGTTGAAATGATCTTCATGTCCCAATGGCAATCAATGCATGATGTGTTCTTAGAATAGAGTGAAAATATATATGCTGTCTACAGTTGGAGTAAACCTGGGAAAACACACACCAATTCTAGCGGTTAGGATCCAATTTATTAAACCAATCAAATCCTGTCATGCCATTCTGCCCGCCTACTGCGCGTACATTTCGCCGGTTTGTGCTTGCTCTGAATCAATGCGCATAACCAAGAGAGAGCCAAATACGCTGGAGAGTCGCATAAAAACTACCTATACCCCGATTACTGGTAACATAGTGGAAACAAAAATAATGTGCTGAGGACCGTTTTTGAGTCTGTGGTTTTGAATCAGTCACGATCATATGGTCACGAATCAGTGGCTTTTGAGCATACTAGTAGGGGCGTCATTTTGATTTGTCATTTGCTCCAAGTGTGGGGGTGGGGGGTGAACGGAGTCCTGAGGAGATGCTACATTCAAATTCATGCTGGTTTTCTGTGACTACCAGCCCTGCCTTTAAGCCGACATTTCACATTTGTGGTAACTTTGTGTGTATTTAGAACTTTTTTCAATCAACCACAGTTGATTTTTTTTTTTTTTTTTTTTGTGGACTTGAAAAAAATATTTGAGGTGAATAAATTTGTGCTGTTTCACGATCATCAACTCTTTCTTTCACAATAGCGAAAAAGTGTCCAAGCAATACTTCACTGAAAGCTTTCATTTAATCACCTTATACCTGACCTGAGCTGAGTTCAGTCGATTTTAAGGATTGGGGAGGGCTTATGAACATTGTTGCATTGACGTCACAGTAAAAGATTTTCTGGGATTTAATTGATCCATTAACCAGCTGACCTGATTTGCTCTGCCTGCACAGACTTCAAGCTTTAGAGAAGGATTCTGTAAAAGGTAAGGATGTTACGCAGTTTGGTGGATTTTAAAAAAAAACTATAATCAATTTATACTTGATCGCTTTCAATAGAAGTGCTTTGTAGTCTAATGGGTGCATGTCTGTATGTAAGAGAGAGAAAGCTTCTCTTTTGCCTGTTTTCACTGGATTATTGTGCGATTTTGCAGCTCGCCTCTCATGGCAGTATCAGACCACTTCTTTGGAATTATTTGTTTATCAGAAAGTCTCTTTAAGAGTTTTCCATCTCTTCGAGTGCTGTGATTTCACAAGCAGTGATTCAGAACAGCTTCTTGCAGCCCTTCAGGGATGTGGAACAGATGGACTGTAACAGGTCAGGGTTGTGAGGTCAGGGTGAGTGAGAAAGATTAAAAAAAATGTGTGTACACACACGTATGCACCACCAGGTGACCACACAGAAAGATGTCCTTGCTCTAAAACACACACTGTAATCAAGAAGATAAATCATATTGCCGACTATGGGGAATGAATCTTTTTTTTTGACATTCAGTGTTCAGAACCTCCTGGAGGAGAAGGATCAAGCTGCGATGACCTGCAGCCGACAGATACGTTTTGATTCGTGGATGACTTGTATTGATTTTTCTGTGACTGATGCTTCAGTGGTCGACCTCAGACAGAAAGTGTGGAAGCTGATCCCGAGAAGGAAACAAAGACAGAAAAAAAGAGGACTAGACAAAGGCAAAGAGGAGAGATTAGATGAGGACATCAAGCGGCAAAGAATACGAGAAGAAGAAGCAGAGACACAAAAGAGCCCTTGAGCCAAATACCTTCTGAAATTTTCAAATCTTTTGGCACCACCACAGTTCATAAATTTCTCTAGGATCTCTTCTCTTCAACGCTCATTTCTGCATTAGATGCTCACTAAAATATGCAATTAATTTGCCGTGAAGCAAAGACAATCACCTCCCAGAAACTGGTCTGGGAGTTACAAGGAAAGCCTCCAGGCCTCATCCGGCAGCAGAGGTGGGACCAGAAACAGTGATGTTTGGAGTCTGAGGTAACACTCTCCTCATTAAAATGCATCAAAATAATACTGTTACGCAACAGATGCTCTGCTGCTGCAGGCTGTTTGGCATGCATTATAGAAGAGACAGTCAACAGAGGATTTCCCTCTCAACTCTTCCAGCTTTAAAATTCAGCTTTAAAAACAGAAACCAGGGAGTGGTGCCGCTGTGCACGGAGAGTTTGGCTCATGGAAGGAGACCGTCTGTGTGAACCTGATGCTGAAAGACCATTTTTTACACCAGATCTTTAACCTCTTTATTATCTGTGTTTTCATTAAGCTGCCGCAACTTGGAAAACTTATCCACTCTTTAAAAACTGCTTATGTTCGGTTTTGATACAGATTGGCATCTTAGTATAAGTCAGATCTTTCCTCTGCCCTCATAATGTCATGAAATAAGATCTTTGTTGTGATCATTTGCAAGAGAAATGTCCATAGTTCAGTCTTAGATGACTGTGTATGGTTCAAGATAAGACCGTTCCCTTGTCAGCAATGTGAATTTGACTTACTAAGGCCCTGTTTATACATCAATGTTTCACAGGGTTTCACTTGAAAACACAAAAAAACGTAGAGAAAAAAAAATCTGTGTTTACATGGAAACGCTGAGCGACTGAAAATACTGTAGTATGCATACCAGGCCTGTAGGTGGTGATATAACTGTAGTCTTTTGGTAATCTGATGCAGAAGAAGAGGCAGGCCGATCATCTGGAGTATACATTAAAAGTGATTTATGTGAGCGCGGAAGTGGAGAAACAGATGCACATTTTGTTGAAAGGCAGTCAGCAGATTCAGCCGCACAAGAACAACCCGGTAGTCCGCCATTGAACTGTTGTTGTTGTGCAGTTTGTGCATTGCAATTAAAAGTTCCCGAACAAAAGTGGAATGCCCACACATAAAACGGAGTATGATGTCAGCGTTTCTACTGAAAACTCTGGCTTGCTGTTTACATGGCAACAGTGGCTGCAGTGTATCAGAAAAATTCCACTCTGGAGGGCGTTTTAAAAAAACTGCATTTTAGGTCGGCCGAAACAAGAGGCCAAAACGCAACAATACTTTTGCATTTCATCCTAATACCGTTCTCATGTAAACACCACCTAAGATGTGGATTCATCTTTATGTCTTGGTGTTTTTGCTTTACAATCAGGTTCTTAAACCTTTGCGAACTTACAGCACTTTCTCCGAATCATACATTATTCCTGTTTGAGGAAGAACTGCCTGCGAAGAACTTTTGCTTTGTAGAGATTTTAGCAACTCCTGTGGTAAAATAGGTGCGACTTCTATTTGTTTTGTAAATCCAGAGAGACACCACAACTGAACCATTAAATCGAGAATAGTCATACATTTATCAGAAAAAAGTCCTCATTTTTGTTTACATTAAGCATGTATTTTATTTTGAAGGGGTATAAAGAAGCCAGCCGCCTAAACTAAAGTGACGAGCATCCTGAGAAGTTGTACCGCAGTTGGAGTTTCATAAATGATGAAATAAGCAAACGTTTACCACATCAGCACCTTATTGATCAAAGTTTTTGGGGTTCTGACTGTCAAATACACTGAATCAGTTTTGAAGGAAGCAGGCTGCAAGGCTTCTGAAACCATCATTTGTCCACTGATATTAAGTCATCTTTTTGGTGAAACTAAAACGTTACACTAAAAAGATTATGACGTTCTCTTTCACCTGAGTCTAATTTTGAAAATTTACAACTTATTTCCTGTGAGTTTACAACTAAACTAAGCAAAACAGTACAGAAATTTGTGTTTGGTAGATTATTTCTTTGTTGAAACACTGCATCTTGGTCATATACAGTCGGACAGCAGAATAAGCTGTTTGGCATTAGAAGGGAAGATTTGGCAAATCTTTCATGGGTGTGACCCACATACTCAGCACTGCTGCTTGTCCCACAAATGAATTCGCACCATTTGCTGCGAAAACGTAATAATGGTGTACGTTGCCATCTTGTTGGAGGTTGTGGCTGCTGGTGGTCATAATGCTATGGCTGATAGGTGTGTATTTGTGTATTTCAGTCAGTTGGTGCCTTGAAATGCTGTCTGCTATTTTGCAAAGGTACAAACAGGAGAAATACACCTGAAGTCAGGGAAATTGGCTCATCGCATGCTTTCAACGAGAGAGTGCACATTGAGTAATCCTGGCTTAATTAAAGCAGCTCATATCACAACAATGAAACAATTTTTAAACAAAAAACATTTGAAACTTGATTAATAAAAGTTTAACATAACTTTTTTTTTTGACATGATAAGCAAAAGCTGTCATCAGATCGATCTTTCCATGCAGTCCTGCTGCAAGTCGGTGTGGATCCAAGAGTTGAAACAAGAGGGTCAGACTTCAGCAACACTTAGACTGAAGAGCTATTTCATCACTTTGCTTGAAGTTGTTCTTAACTTAAGTTGTTTTTTTCTCTGCGCACACCGTGTAAGAATCTTCTACTCTTCTTCTACAGTGCTGGACTGAAGTAAGAGAAATCCCTCGCCAAAGCACAAAGCAAAAAGGTTTCTCCGGTCATCTTTTCTCACCAACAAATGATAAACATTTTTTTTTTTATCCGTCTTTAAATTCTCTCTCTTTCTACCTTTATGTCTAAACTTAACTTCCATCAGTCCCACTCACTGCACTTTTACTCTCCCGGGATCCATCTTTTCACTGGGTACATTCTCGAAGCAGAACACAGCCATAGACATCAAATCCCTCACATCAGCAGAGCCTGAGGCAAAACATAGCAAAATACGACTCGCTGATGGACACAGAATGACACCAGAGATGGATGAGGCTTTAAAAGGAGGTGGTGTGTGGAAGACGGGCAGGTTACAGAGAGCACAGGATGGAGGAAGTGTGAGCTGGGTAAAAAATAGAATTAGAAAAATGAAGGACATTTTAACTGTGATGTTAAGTTTTTTGCTGTTTTTACTACTTTAAAAAAAAAAAAAAAAACCCTAGTCCCTATTTCTGCAACCCTCTTCTTCATATGTGAGTACATTGAATAATTGACAATGAGAGAGCGCTCAGATAACCAATGATATCCAAGCATGCAGAGTGAGCATACACGTTTGTACTCCAGCTGTTTATGAGCACATTGAACTGCAGTATTTAATAGTGTGCGTGGATGCGGGTGTGTGTAGGGGGATAGAGGAGTAGTAGAAAGCGCATTGGACGAATGGGAACGGTCACGTGACACTTGCAGCGTGCTCGATTTAAAAGAAAGGAGATGAGAGTTGAGTATCAGATACGTGCTGAGGACCTGGCAGAGCAGCGTGAACAGCAGCTCGAGTCTACTCCCTCCCTCCTCTCCGCTGTTCCACCAAGGCGACATTACTACAAACACTCCGTTCTTCTTCTTCTTCTTCTGTCAAACTAAAAAAAAAACTGACCCACCTTTTTTTTTTTCTCCGCGGGGTCCGTCATCATAACCGAGGAGAGGGAGCGCGTGCACACGGATCACCTTCCATAAATCTCCAAAACGGTAAGAGAAAACAACTTTATTTGAAACACAGATTCACACAGGTTGGTTCTATTGGTGTGTGTAATCCCGCGTTGTACCACGTGACCCGAACCCAATTAGAAAGCACAGGTAAAAGGTGTGGAAAAATTTGACTTTAATCTGCACGTGCGCCTGTCAAAGAAGTGCGCGGCAATAAAAACTGCGTCAAAGAGTACAACCACAACAACAATCTTACAATTTGCGTTCCTTTTAATGACTGTGGGATTACTTCAGCGGTTTAATTAAATATTTGAGGTGTAATTAATTCACCGGCTGCTGGTAATTGCAAAATCCCCATTTCCAATTAGCAAACCACAAATAACTAAACTAATCATGAAGTTAAAATGCTTAAGCATGTCGAGGCAATACAGATTAAACTGACAGTCTTTTAATTCTTCTTTGGTTGTTTTGGGGGACTTAATTGTTGAAGTTAAATCACACGAAAATAACTAAAGATAGATATAATTAAATGAGCTGTATTCACAAGATAGTACAGCAAAAATAACACCATGCATTATTAAAGGTTTTTAATGTAAGAGAGAAAACATGCTGCAAAAAAGAGACCAAACTAGAATATTTTCCAACTCAAATTGTGTGACACGATTTCATTTTTATTAGGCTATAAAAGTCAAGACAACTCGGCTGATTGTCATGTTTAAAATAAGCGATTATTACCAACCCCTCTCCTTCTTTTATCCCTTTTTTCTCAACGACATGTCCCATTTGTTGGATGTATCACCAACGCCTATCTGGTTAAAGGGCGTCCTGCTGGTTTCAGAAATTAGTTTTTGCTTTGAAGGCCCGTGTCTTGCATTCTTTCTGTGACAAATCTAAGCATGAAAATGTGAGCTCGACAAATTTCCATCACACTGTAGTACAGCGCCTGCGGGCGAGTTTTTCAACAGCTGGTGAAAAACTGTGGCTGTGCTCGGGAGCTCCTTTGTGAATGTGATGGGATGGATTTCCTGAAATATGGGGCCTGTTCATGAGCGAGACATTAAAACCTGACAAGCAGAGCTGTCAGCTGTCTCTTTAACAGACTCCACTCTGCAGTATTAAGCTTTATCAGTTTTCTGGATGCAGATTTGCTCCATCAGACAATGAAGAGGACTGAGTGGCTGATTCTGTATTAGACTAATTGCTCCTCCACAGTCCATCAGGGGAGGATGTGTCTGTCTGCATCCTAATGACGACCTGCACGGTCAGAGATTGAACCCTCGCTCTGGGTGTCCTGGACACCCTGCAGGCAGCAGGCGCACATCATAACCTCCCTGCACACCTGACGTGCTGCTCCATCACCTTTACTGAATGTCAAACCAGCTCTCCTCCTCTGCCAAGATCGTTAATTTTTCACAGCAAACCTAAAAATACGACTCGCAACTAGTACTCAAAGCTTTTAAGTGGGGGAGAAAAACATGAATGAAGATGCCTTTTTGGGTTTTTTTTTCCCAGTGGCTTCTGTGCAGTGTTTGCATTACACCTGAGTGTGGATGTAGCATGCTGTAAACGTATTGCATTCATACACATCTCCTCTAGGTGTGAGTGTTGATGGTAAAAGGAAATGCAAAGTAAAACATTCTTCGGCTTGGACAGTAAATAAAACTACTTTTTGATCTGTGAGAGCATTCAAGTAGAACCTGTTAGACATACTTTTGATGGAAAACAAAGAGTTAGTCTGTTTGGGTTGCTGTGAGTGAGGCCCAGCAAGGTGGATCGAGGAGGAGTAGATTGGAAGTACACTCAATTCCTTTTATTGTTGGGTTTACTGGAAAAGTCATTGTGCAATGTGCAGTGGTCGGTGTAGCTCTATAAATCAAAGATGTTATATAAGAAGAAGGAGTCGAAACAAAAACTCAGGTTTAAATTTAAAAAAAAAGGTCAAGTTTAGAATGAGAGCCCCGTTCATCGTACATGGTTCAAATAATCTGAGCTAATGTCCTTTTAGCCTGGTTCAATTAACAGGATGATTGAAGGCTGGCTAAGTCCGTTCCTCTTTGGCTGAATTGCGCAGATTCAGTCTTGTTTGTTGGATCCAGACATGAGTGATCAGGATATATGGGCATGCCCATTCTACTTGAAAAGGGAGCAGTGTGGGTCACAGAAATCACGATCGTCTGACAGAATCATGGTCATAATTCATGGCAAATAAAAAAGAAAGACTGACATTTTTCGCACAAATGGAGCAGCAAACAACTCCGGAGAAGTTTGAAAATAAAAAAACACATTAAAACTGAAACCCAACATCAACAGACAGCAGCTTGGCAAGGGATTACTACAAGTTAAATGTGAAAGTAAGGAAGTTATGCTTTGCCGTATAAGGATAGTGTAGATTAGTCATATAAATGTGCATCTCGTAGCCGAATGACCCAGATTAATTACATTTTGTGATGAATGCACTTTGTTTATTTTAAGCATACTAATTTGCTCCAATGCGGATTTATTTCAGGAAGCTGGATCTTAAGACCCCCCTTCCACCCAAAAACAAAAAAAAGGCAGCCCCCTTACTGAGAGATCCAGTCAGTTTAGGAACGATCTGTGCTGTGTTTGTAGGGAAAGACTGATCTGAGATCGCCAACATTGTGTTAAGCTACAGTTTCAGTTGCCAAGGCATTATTTATTTGTAACAGCTGATAGGGTCATGCATCGCCAGAACTACCCGGCAAAGCTGTGCACTTACTGTCACTTAAAATTTTCATGCAGTTTTTTTGTGATCAGCACATTTTTATACAGTGGAAATGCAGAGACCACGAGCAAAGCAACTGTGCTGATAACTTTGGGAAACTCTGCATAAAAAAATGTACTGTTTTATAAAATTATAGGAATAGGTTTGTTTTCTTGGTCATAACTATTTTAACTTGGTTATGGTATTCCTTAAAAGCCTTACTTTAAAGAATTTAATCTGACATGGCCAGGGTAACGTCACGTAACAAGGACGTTTAAAAAAAAGTGAAAGGTAAACAGCAGCTTTACTAATGTTTTCCTCATCCCCAACACTAAATAAAAATGTCACTTGCAAAAAACTGCAATCCAACACACAGAATTTGAGTGACAGTAAGTGCACAGCTGCACTGGGTAGTACTGGCTAATATGTCCTGATCAGATGTCAAATAGATAATGCATTGCGAGATCTTGATGATCTCACATCAGTCTTCCCCTACGAAATGCAGCACGGATTATTATTGCTTCTAAATCAACTGGGTCTCTCGGGAAGGGAGCTGGGGTGGTGTGTCTTTAGATCCAGCTTAATAAACTTAAACCTGCTCCAGAACAGTGTCTTTATGGTTACATGGCTATAATTTTATTAGCAAGAGACTTGTAACAGCAAAGTGCTGTTTTATGGTCAAAAAGCATTTGATACAGTCACTTGCTCTTGAATGAGAAACTGCCTTGATGTAGTGAGTTGGATTTCCACTCGAAAAAAGAAAAACTCAGTGTCTGTAAAAGAGAATCCGCTAACTGAAAGCTTCAAAGATTACTGGAAAAACATAATCACAGCCACTGAAATTAAAGACATGTCATAGAGAGGAAACGGCTAATCTGCTTCAACATAAACAAGAACAAAAAGAGCCAGCAGAAATCAGGACAACTTTAAGCCCTCCGTTCAGGCAAAATGTTTGTTTTTGATAAATGAATCCATTAGATTTCAAGGCAGTGAAAAGTGTTTGCTTCTTCCATACACGTCACAGATTGAAAGTGGAAATTTTCTAAATCAATCGTTTTTCTGTTTATTGATCTGAACGCACAGCTTTTGGTTGGTGTAATTGAGGTGTTCGGGGTTGTAGGAGCAAGTGGTCAGGCAGCTGACATTTGCTTGAAACTTTTAATGCTACATGATCATTTGTTGAAAGGCCAGATTTAAGATGAGTTTTTGGGGAAAGCAGAAAGTAAATGCAGTGAAAGGGAAAAAAGAAAATAGCTTTGATTGAGTTGAGACTTTCCTACACAAGCCTCTAAAACCTCTGCTGATTGCGTTGCCCTCTGTGTGCTCACAGATCACTGCTGTGAGAAAACAACAAGTGGTTTGGGCCCCAAGAGCAAAAATCAAGCATAAAGGGAATTCAATATCAGAATGAAATAAAATTGAATGTCCTTGTGTGGTTTCTGTTCCATTTGGGGCATTTTAACTGTACAAAGTGCAACATCCAGTATGATGTTTTTTTTCCTTGGAGGAAGAATATGAAATGAAGGAGGAACTATTTAACACTGTTATTAATTACACTGAGCTTATGTAAACGGTAGATAAGGAAAAAGTGTTTGCTTCCATTTCCATAGCTGTTATAAATATTTCTTTTCTCTTTTTGGATTTTGCACTTCTACTTTGTGTTTTTTATTTGTTTATTTCAGAAGTTTCAGATGATTCATACAAGAATACAACCACCAATCCAACGCAATCTATTACAAAAGCTCAGCCATATTAAATTTAAAAGCTACTTTGTTTTTAACTTTGTTGACATGGTTGGAAGGTAATTTTACCATCTTTTCTAAGTTGAAGTGGATTGTTGTGATACACAAGACTAGAAATGTGTTGTTGTTGTTGTTTCAGTGGGACGTTGTAGTGAGAGAATTTCATCTGCAATAGCTCGACAGGCTGTAAACTTTACTTTAAACCGAGTTTTCAGACTTTGTGCAGGACTCTGGTCTGCTGGCTGCTCTGCAGCTCTCTGCTCAGGTGCTCAGAGAACTCAGGTAAACACATTAAAGGAGAACAGTCTATTCCTGCACCACTGAGGAGTCTAACTCAGGAGTGACCTCGCTGATGTGCTTGGCTGTAGTTTGCAATCAGTTCTGCCAAATGTGTGGTTGGTGTTGCAGAATGGCAGCCAGACGTCAGTTGGCGGTTAAGCAGACCATTCATTCATTCCTCTGTAAACCCATTTGGAAATACTCTGCATAAAGACACTGCCCCAGAGCAGGTTTAAGTTTATTGAGCTGGATCTAAAGACCCAAGCTCCCTTCCTGAGAGATCCAGTTGATTTAGAAGCAATAATAATCAGTGCTTCATTTCGTAGGGGAGGACTGATCTGAGATTATAAGTTATACTCTCGACACGTTCTCCTCTACGAAAATATAAACTTTCAGGAACATCACTCTGTCAAAGTAATTTACCTTGTGAAAGCTGCTGAAAACCTCACGCTGTCATTGTGTTTTGACCCTTCAAAATAAAACAGATTGGCAGGTTTAAGATGGTATTAATATAGAGGATGATTTTAAGACTCTCAGAGGCCACAACTGAACCAGCAAGGGTCTGATTTGGATGGATGTGGCAGAAAGATGTGTGTTAATGACTGGCTGAAGGGATTCCTGCATTATTTATGGGGGCAATCAAGTGTTTTTCTTTTGGCCCTCTGTCTTGTGTCACTGAGGCTTCATGATGGCATTAGTTAGGCCAGAACAGGGCTGAGAGGCCTGCCAGGGTCTGTCAGGAATCTAAACTAGCACAAAAAGTAAGGAAACTTCTTTGCTGTAACAATTCATCTTGTTCTCACTGAAAGCCTCTTAATTTCTCTTTTTAATGGCTTTACATTTTTAAGGAATGCATCAGTGGGATGAGCAGCAGAGCTGAGTTTGTGGTTTGCACCCATTAAAAGTTGCCAAATCTTCTCTGCCAATGCCAAACAGCATATTGTGCTGTTGTTATCGACTCTTGTTTTGAGCTTCTGGTACCACCAGGTGCTGACAATCCGGTACCTGTACCTGAAATCTCCATTCTTGGGTTGAACTCGATCCTCTAGCAGGGTTTCTCAGAGACTACCTCCAAAAGTTTGGGAGTGGAGAGAATGGAATGGCCTGTCAGCAGTTCTGATCTCAACCTCTTTTATGGCTGTGTATGGTTCTTCCACAAGCTACTGAGGCTCCTCTTTGTGGTTCTTGAAACTTGTTTTAAACACAGATAAGACCAAACTTTTTGTTTGTTTTTTTACCAGATCAGAGACCAGGTCACAAAATGTTCCTGTGCTTTTTACCGTTGATGGAAAGCAGATTGAGGTTGCACTCTGTTACAAATACCTGAGAATAATGATTGATGACTCATTGAATCTTACGTACTGTGTCTTGTGAAAAAGCTGAGGCTAAAACTTGGGTTTTATTTTAGAAACAAGTTGTGTTTTTCTTGTAACGTAAAAAATCAGCTTGTTGCTGCAACTGTTTTTTACCTGTTTTAGACTATGGTGATCTATTGTGCATGCATGCCTCTGCACAGTGTCGTCATATGGTTGATACCACCTACCATGCGTCCTTGAGGTTCATTACAAACTGTAAACCTCTGACTCACCATTGTGAGTTGTGCGCTCAGGTTGAATGGCCCACTTAGGTGACCTGAAGGCTCACACATCAGTACAGCTTTATTTATACAGCAATTCTTGGTCTGCTTCCTCTTTATTTATGTTTTTATCATGCAGAGAAATACCAGTCAGTGTTCTCTGTGTTCCCAGGACCTCTTTACGCTCTCTGCTCGGACAGAAATTGGGAAAAGGGCCTTTGGGTTGTCTGCACCCTCAGCCTGAAATCTGTTGCAGAATGACTTAAAGGTGCAAAATGTTTTTAGATCTAAAATAAAAGACAGAGGCAGATTTTAAAGGATGAGGGTGTTTTAGCTCAGATGTTTAAACATTTGATTATCTGTTATGACTTGTGGATGGCTCTGTGTTAATCCATAATGTTTTGTTTTGTAAACTGTACCTTGTACCTTATCTCTCCGTCTGTAACTTTGTGTTTTTGCTGCTACCTTTCTTGGCCAGGTCTCCCTTGAAAAAGAGATTTTGTTTCTTATTACTTAAATTATTCAGTACACAGAACACCAAACAAAGTCAGAATCAGCTGCTTGGCATTGGCAGAGAAGATTTGGCAAATTTTTCAACCCACATACTCAGCTCTGCTACTCATCCCACGAATGCATGTTCCTTACACATGTGACAGCGTTAAAAAGGAAATAAACAGGCTTTCCAACAAGATAGGGTTTATTAACAAGAAGCAAAGAACTAATCAACCAAACAAAGATTTCCTTTGTGTAAAAATAGCATTTTTGTGCAGTGTTTACATCATTGCACTTATTGTAACATTTACAATACAGTTGGGAGCAAAATTATTCAACCCCCCACACACCCTAGGTATATTTGGCTAGGTCAGATCATTACAATTCCCTGATCACACAAACCTGGAAGCATATGAATACTGTTAATTTATTGCAACCTAAGTCTCCTCACATCTCTTCAGATCTCATAACTTAAAACAGCTTAAAAGTAATATGTTTTGCCTGAAACCCCAACACACCAGGGGGGTTGAATAATTTTGCTCCCAACTGTATGAGTTGCACCCACAAATAAGTTGTAGTCTGACCAATTTTTAACATCACAATCTTTGGACGACACATACTGCTTAGTTGTGCAAGACTGCTACACCACACACTTAACATTTGGGGAAACAATTCCTCAGGCATTGGATTTCACAGAAGCCCTTGTGATGTTGGACGATAAACAAACAGTGTGATCAAAACAGGGAAAAGAAGCTCTTTAAATAATACCATAAGCTTGTCTTCTTTTACAATTTTCCACTTGGTGCTGGATACAGTTTTTGTTGTCCGTTGTCATACTTGTGAGCTGTAACTTCCGGTTACTGGCGCTCCTTAGTCTGCTGCTCTTGTTGGTTTTCGTTGGTATCCTGTCTGAGGCAGTCCAACAAGGAATCGTAATTATTAAACATGATAAATATTTCCAGATCAAGTGGCTCTGTCAGAGGTGGTAAAATAGTTGTATTGACGCCTCACACTTGAGGATTATTCGGGCAAACGATCGATTATGATGAGCCCAGAATCTGGTCACGTCCATTCAATGCATAACGAGGCATATCGAACCCTAAATCCAGATTAAAACTGTTTACTCTGCTTTACACAAATGCAAAAGAAAAGGGAGATAAAAGAATGAGGAAAAAGGCCCTTTCCAGTTAAAGGCACTCAGAGTGCCATTTCTGTCGTGTGTATTTATTACTGGAAAGTTCTCTACCGAAGCATGCTACATGTGCTGCACACACAGCATTAGACAGATCATTATGTTAGGCCCTGAGCTGTCAGATGCTGTAGATTTCTCTGAACATTAGTCTCTTTTTACAGCCAACAAGTGACCTATCTCCCATCACACGCACAAATACACAGATTTTTCAACACACTGCCTTCATATCTGATTCGGAAGTCAGCTCGTGCAGCACTGAATCAAATAAATGACACTTTACCTCATCCTGTCGACTGACATGGATTTCACAGAGGATTAAAAGATGAAAGGGACGGTTTTGTTTCTTTGGCCTGCAAACCCGAGAAGGAAAGTGAATGAAAAGAGGGAAAACTGTTCTGCTCTTTAAATGTAAATGGCAAATGTTCACTTTCATGTCATGTCCTGTTTGCATATGTTCCCCAACCTCCCCCATCCCTGCTGAGACCACCCTGCGTCTTTTCAGTCTATAAAAGGCCATCATCTCTTTGTTTGCTTTCCCCTGAAGATAACAACATGGCGAACAATAGCAAATCATAGTCTGCCTCCCAGTTATGATTAATGAGTTGCCCCATTGACTCCCCTGAAAGAACTCCCTGCTGTATGAAGGAGGATCGATGCCACTTTTTCCCTGCTGGAAATCTATGGTGCCTCAGAGCTCTGCTGAAACAAATGTTCGCAGGATAATGTTCAGAAAAACAGTCTGTTTACCTAAGAAAAAAAAAAAAGCCATCGAGCTCCTGTGCAAGAACAAGAGCTGCTGACAGATTGTAAGAAATGTGTTTGGAAGTTTCACTCAGACTGACAGCTCTGAGAAATGAGCATTTGGCAATTTTCTCTCCCAGATGTAATGCAATTTTTAGAAAAGCAGTGTTTGCTGTTTTATGGATATTTTTTGTACAACCATCTGGCACAGTGCTCTGCACAAATGTCCCTGAAATCACCTTTGATATCCAGTTTTTAAGGTTATTTGAAGACATTTTGTTCTTGCATTTCACAACAAATGGTGAGATAGTGAAAATGCATGAGCATTTTTATTACAGGAAATCTAAGTAACACAAAAAATCAATTGGGTTTACCTGAAGATTTGATACTCGTTAAAGTGTTGGGGAACTGTGACAACAAATGTTGGCAACGGACTAATCATTATATCATCTGAATTGGAACAAAGCAAACATGCTACAGGTGTGGAAGCAGAATTTAGTGGCTTCAGGTACCACGAGCCGGTCTACTTTCTGACAAATGGAGCGGTTACTGATATGCCCATTGAGGGCTTTAAAGGTGAGAGTTAAGGATGGATCCTCAAGTGTCAAAGCAGTTCGTTTAAATGCCAAAAAGACCGTCATTCATACTTGAAGAGTGCTTCTAATAAGCTTTCAGAGTGGAAAAAAATGAGTTTAAGGTCAATTTAAAGCTAATGTTATCTAGCATTTAGCTTGGACTGACTTTAAAAACAGAAAAATGGGTCTGAGTGTATTTGTATTTAAGACCTAACTTTTGAAATATTCTCAGTTTTCTTTCTTACAATTCAGAGTAATTTTATGTCAACAAGCTTTGGAGGGAAGTAAATATATGAAAGTAAAGTAGGTAGAGTGGAAGCAGCCTTTGAAGTTATCCACAAGCCTCCATAATTACACACACCTTCACTGAATGGCACTAATTAAATGTCTGAGAGTGCCGCGCTTATATCAGCCAGCTGTTCAGCTCAATCCATCTGCTGAAGACTCGAGTTTAATGTCAGCACAAATCACTACTTTTAAACCTGCTTTTGTAAGACCCTTCTCCGAGGCTTAGAGCATTATTCCTTCTCATTCCTTCACAAATGTCTCTAGGCTTCTTAAAGGTTACTGGGAATTTATTCTGACACTGAGCATGCAGCACTAAAAAGATCACTGTCGCTTTGGATAATCTTTTATTTGCTCTTGACAAACTACTTGGTCTTAAACCTGCTCAAACTTATCCCTGTTTGTTTCTTTATTTTATTGGTGATCAAATTATTATTCTTTCACTTTCTTTATTTGCGTAAGTTCTGAGATAATATATGTATAACAAAAATCTCTCCCTCTCCCACCCTGGGCGATGTTGTCTCTCCCTCAAGCTCGGGTCCTCTACCAGAGGCCTGGGAGCCTGAGGATTCTGCACAGGATCTTAGCTGTTCCTAGGAGTGCACACTTCTGGATGGAGATCTCAGATGTTGTTCCCGGTATCTAATGGAGCCATCCACCCAGCTTGGGTGTTACAGCCCCCAGTGTCCCAGTCACAAGTGGTACCACTGTAGCCCTCACACCCCACATCTTCTCTAGCTCTTCCTTCAGCCTTTGGTATTTCACAGCCTGCATCTGGGGTCCTGCCTGGTGTACTAGATCCCAGCCTCTATTGATCTTGTTTTGAGGGCCGGTTCTTGTGCAGCCATGATTAGCGCCTCTGTGCTGTCTTTCAGTCCAGCCTTTTCCAGCCATTGGTATGTCTTCCCGATGTCAGCCACTTCTTCAATTAGCCGGTGGTACATGCGATGCAGAGGCTTGTCTTCCCATGATAGCCCCTCCAGCTCCTCCTTGTTACTGGGCATTCACTTAGCAGGTCATCACTGGGAGCCATCTTCTTGATGTACTCCTTGAGGCCAGCTGTCTCTTCCTGGATAGTGGTTCTGACACTCACTAGCTTCTGGCCTCCCTCCTTCCGCTTAGTGTATAGTCTCAGGGTGCTGGACTTTGTGTGAAACCCTCCATGCATTGTAAGGAGTTACCTTATCTTGATATCAGTGGCTCTCATCTCTTTCAGTGGCCAGGATATTATCCCAGTGGGGTATCATATTACTGGCAGGGCATAGGAGTTAATGGCCTGGATCTAGTTCTTCCCATTCAGCTGACTCTTCAGGACCTGTCTCACCCTCTGTAGGTACTTGGCTGTGGCTGCCCTCTGCACCATCTCCTCATGGTTACTATTTGCCTGTGGGAGCCCAGGTATTTGTAGCTGTCCTGGACATCTGCAATGTTGCCCTCTGATAGTTCAACCCCTTCAGTGATACCATACCTCATAGACACCATCCGTCCACACTTATCCAGTCCGAATGACAATGCATTCTCCGCATATATCCTCTCTCTCTGGGGTTGCTAGTGTAGTTGCGCTCCAACAGTACCCTGTTATCTATCCTACTCCATGTATGTCTTGTTCAAGTAGCCCACATACCATCAGAGTTCCATGGTTTCCTAAGACCTGATGCGGACCTTGTTGACCCGGGCGACGTCCAAGCCGGTTTGGCTCTTTCATTAATCAATTTGCTCATCCTGAGATACAGCATATATATTAAGGATCCTTGCCACAGGCCCACATGAATTTTCACCTTCTGCTCTGACAGGGATTTGAAGGCCCTGTACCAAAACGGTTCAGTCCGAGTGTGTGTACTGTTGTACCTTGGCTTTAGAGCTGAAGCATGCTTGGGCATGGTACGAATGACCAGTGTGACCGCACCCTAAGAGGTGAAGTACACAACTTTGAAAGCATCTTTAGAATGGCGGTTGAATCACTGATGGATATAGTCCAGGCGGTCTAAAGTCTGCTTTAGTCACACAGGGACCAGCAGATTCACCATGCAAACTGAAATTGTTGATCTGGAACCAATATTTCGCTGCACTTGCATACATGCAGATGTTCTTTACAGAGAAAGACGGACTGTCATCAGAATGCTGCTGATGGGAGCTGGGATGTGTTACAGCAGATTGTGTTCCACATGCTGCCGTGTGATTGGTCTGTACCCCATGGATTGCAAATGGAAGCCAGAGCACTTAAATGACTGAGGTCTTAATGTGCACACAGAGATCATGGTATAAATATAAAGTGAGAAGTAGGGTTGTTGAACAGTCTAATTTAATAATTCTGTGAACAAATTATTCTCCTCCTGCTGGCAGTATGAAGGAATGCAGATGTAAGGCAATTTGAACATTGTCATTTACATGTGTGAAAATAAACAAGTTTACAAAGAAGTGAAATATATAATATCAAACACGTGCCCACAGATATTAAATGCTTTGTTACATTTGTTTCTTCAGATTTTTTCTTGTCTTTGCGTTGAACTGTCCCTCTGTCAGCAGTATTCGGCTGCAGCTCTCCAGAGTCCGTTTATAGTGTCATAAATCTACCACAGAAGCCCTCTGAGCCACAATAAACGGGAAACTTGTACGGCACTCAGTGTTGCTATCAGAGGTCTGATTTTGAGTAACTGCTTTGTTGTCAGAGAGAGGCACTCGACTGGCATGATCATCTCCCTCTTCCCATAACAGTATGACTGCTTTTTTCTGAATGTGTAATGGATACTATCAAGCCAACTTTGCACTCCTCTGAATGCAGGTCTGTGTTAAGTGTTTTGGGAAGGACACTATTTGTTCTTCCTTGAGCCTCTGATTTGTTCTTTGATAGCTTCGCCACTGTGGCTTACAGCATCAGGAATCCATTATCCTTCAGGTATCACTGACCGGGCAGAGACAGAGCACCTTATCAAAAGCACCTCCGCTTTCATTTCAGCCTTGTTTCCTGGTATAAAGCATTATGCAGTACATTATCACACTTATCACATTTTTCTGTGAGTCCCACATATCTCGGAATCTTCACAGTCTCAGCTGGAAAATGTCAAAAAAGAAAAAAGCTTTTAAACAAAATCACTGGCAGCAAAAGTCATTTCCTCCTCTGAGAAGCATCAGCCCAGACGCTTGCAGAGAAGGCCAGATTTCAATTTAATATGAGGCATTTTGTTGAGAGGTTCAGAGGAGCCGTATTGGGCATCTGTGAAACATGAGCGGCAGCTATTCATTATCTTAATAGCTAGCTGAGACCTGAAACCATTAGTGGGAACAAAGCTACCCTGCTGCAGGCACTGATTATGAACAAGGTTCAGTCACGACCGCTGACCCCGAGACGGCTTCTGATTGTCTACTTCATTCAACACTTCTATTATTATTATGATATTTATTATTAGTATTAGTATTATTATTAGTATTATTATTAAGTAAATAGTAAAAGTTGAAGAATCAGAACAAGAAACCTCATAAATTCAGTCTAACCTGGACATGAGTGTCCTGTAACAATAATAGTTTGAAAAAATGCATCTTGATTTCAGTAAATGTCCTCAATTTTGCAAGACTTTTCAGAACATATATTTGATTTTTTTATCCTATATGTATTGAATACAATTAAGAAATTTTTTACAGCTCCTCGTTCCAGAGCAAAATACTTATTTTCAGCTAGGCGGTTAGAAAATTGAATCCTCAGTTGCTGATAAAACTGCCTTCATTTTATGAGGAATATGCACAGTGAGCAGTTGGTTATGCAGATTAGAATTTAGACAGGGTGAGCTGAAGCCTAATGAGAACAAAGAGGTCTGTTTACACTGAAGGGTTGTTAACACTGCCACTCATGGTTTAGGTTAGTCTGTTCCAATCTGCAGCTGAAGAACCCTTTTGCTGATTTTGAAAGCTTGGTTTTGTTGAGCAGTTTAAACACATCGTCTTAGTGCAAAGTTGACAGCAGGGCTGTTGCTGTTTACATATTCCTGTATGCAGAATGGAGATATTCAGAAACACTCATCTCTTCCTGCAGCCTTCCACCATTTTTTTTTTACAGATGCCTCTCTGTAATGTATTCTCAAAACCTCATGATTTTTTTCTATCAGGAAAAAGTCAGTGAGGTGCAAAGTTGCTTGACTCAAAGGATCAGCTTGCAGAGAGAGGCTTTCTGGTGTGTACTTCAGGGTTTCTGACATAAAAAAGCTAATAAATCAATGTGTTCTTCAGGAACACCGTGCTGCGCTGCTGGAGAACAGAAAATGCCAAGTGTGTTAGAAATTGTGATAATGAATACTCATTTATCTCTCATACATATCCCTGAGTAATTATGTTTATCACATTCAAAATGTGCACGATGATAAGCAAATCTAAATTGGTTATGAAACACGGGGTCACAGTGGGAGGCTTTAAATAACACAAACATTAGCAGCCTGGTGCTGTGTGCTGCTGAGTGGGATGACATTTTCCTTACAGTTTATATTTGTAAAAGCTGTCAAAGCCACATGAACGTGGTGCCAAGGCAGAGAGCATGAGACACGTTAGACCGGAGTGGGCTGGTGTTGTTTCAGTAACCATTAGTGGAATCTGACTTTATTTCTCTGTGCTGATGTTAGCTGTGTCAGGAGACTTTGTGATCACAGGTTGTCCATGTATGTCCGCTTGTCTTTACATGTGGACATAATAAAGCTTGAACTCTACTTGTACACAATGGCAAACTGTTTAAAAGATATGCTCCACTCAAGCATGTTTGTTTCACAGGATTGACAATATGTGCTAATAGTCGTCTACATTCACTGGTCACTTTATTAGGTACACCTGTTCAACTGCTCGTTAACACATATATCTAATTAGCCAATCAGATGGCAGCAACTCTGCAGCATTTCGAGAAGTAGACATGGTAAAGAGGAGGGTCCAGTGGTTGGTCGATTCTCTGATTCAGGAGGAACAATGAGGGTTTCATCCTGGTCATGGAACACTGGACCAGCTCTTTACCCTTGCAAGGGTGCTAAAGGAGGCATGGGAGTTTTCCCAACAAGTCCATATGTGCTTTGTGGATCTGGAGGAGGCTTTTGACCTTGTCTCCTGAGGTATCTTGAGAGGGCGCTCCAGAATATGGAGTTGACAGCCCGTTGTTACAGGCTGTTCGATCTCTGTATTTCTGGAGTGAGAGTTTGGTTCGTATTGCCAACAGTAAGTTGAACTTGTTCCCAGTCAGGGTTGAGCTCTGCCAGGGCTGCCCTTTGTCACTGATTCTGTTCATTACTTTTATGGACAGGATTTCTAGTCTGGGATCTTGGGATCCCCTCTCTGCTTTTTGCAGATGACATGGTCCTATTGGCCTCATCGAATTCTGTCCTCCAGCTTTGAAGCTATGGTTCTCCAGAAAAGGGTGGACTGCCCACTCCAGGTCAGGGGTAGTCTTTGCCCCAAATGGGGGAGTTTAAGTATCTCTGGATCTTGTTTATGAGTGAGGGGAAAATGGAGTGAGAGATTGACAGATGGCAGTGTTGGCAGTTATGCGAACGCTATACCGTTCTGTTGCAGCAAAGAAGGAGTTGAGTCAGAAGGCAGGGCTCTCAATTTTATCAGTCAATGTACGTTCCAACCCTCACCTATAGCCATGAGCTGAGGGTTGTTACTGAAAGGACAAGACCACAAATACAAGCGGCTGAAATTAGCATCCTCCGCAGGGTGTCTGGGCTCAGCCTTAGAGATAGGGTTCAGAGCTCGGACAGCTGAGAGAAGCTCGAAGTAGAGCTGCTGCTCCTTCGTATTGATGATATTGCTGCTCCTTCAACCGGATAAGTGGTAGAAGACAGATGGACATGTTGAAGTTCAAACTGAGCATCAGAATGGAGAAGAAAGTTGATTTAAGAGTCTTTGAACATAGCATGGTTGTTGCTGCCAACTTTGTGATGGTGTCATGTCAGTATAGAGCAAAACATCCATTTCCAGCACCTTGTTGAATGAAGGCCACCAGAATTAAAACAGTTCTGGGTGGAGAGGGAAAAAGTTCTGCAGACATTCAGTTTGGGTAATTCCGACAGGTGCCCAACTTTTCCACGACAGGGAATTTTCCAGGAGTGAAGTGTTTGTGTGAAAAGGGCCTATAAGTCCAAATTTCAATTGTAAATCTTCTAAAAATGTACCCCCCCCCCAAAAAAAAAAAAAAGTCTTAAAGTATCCTAAAATCCTCTGTAATCCTTTAGGGAATTGGAGAGCGATAACTCTCCTTGGGCCTGCACTGTGTTAGAGTTGTATCACACACAAACTTTACTCTGATACCCTCAATTCAGAAGACAAGGAGTCGACAGGAGGTACACACTCCTGATTTATTACTCATTGATCCACTCCTCATCTTGAGAGCTCAACAGTGTTCATCGATTGGCCTCTATATCTTAAGTTAAAATCCTTTCCAGCATCTTTAGACAAAAGAGTCACTGCTCTCTCTCTCTCTCGCTCTCTCTCTCTCTCTCTCTCTCTCTCTCTCTCTGTCTCCCTCTCTCTCTCTGTCTCTCTCTCTCGCCCTCTGTGGATGTGGAGGCAGTGAAAGGGGACTGGATGAGTCTGGGACTGTTGAAAGGTCAGGAGGGAGGAATGAGTTTACTGATAAGAGTCATCAAGAGCTCCAGGGCTGGCAGGAGATGTTGACTACACAATCCCCTCCATTACTCATGCAGCATGAGGACCCAGTTTCTGTCACCTCTGTAATGAAGGAGTGTAATGACAGCCACCTCTGACTACACACACATACACACACACAAGCTCACACACACCAAGAGAGAGACAAAAACACATCATCTCCTTGCTGGAGCTCCCGGGTTCTTGCCCGCTGGCCTCCAATGTCACCATTAATATTCAATGATTCTTCACTGACTCATACATTTATTTTGCTCATCATGGAAGCGGTCTGAATATTAATACCAGCCGACCTGCTGTGTTTTAAATTATGAGTATGCACAGGCTGTATGACAGGTGCTGCTACCAGGATTTTGCTGCGTTGGTCAACTCTCAGAAGAATTTCCAAAACTGTGCTCAACTGAAACTCAAAAACACAACCAATCCTCGTGCTTTTTTTTAAAGCAACCCTGCCATTTAATTATTTTTTTTTATTATTTTCATTTCACCTTAATTGAACCAAGAATTCCCATTTTGGAGATGTCTCCAAGTTTTCTGAAACTTTACATCTCATTCCCACTATAACTGTTTGCATTTGCTTTTCCAGATTCACTTCTGACTTTCAAAGCATTGATCGCCTCAGGTCTGCAGTTTTGCAAATATAGAATGATATTTTCTGACTGCATCTTTATTATTGTTGTAACCCTTCATGCAAACATGATAGCTCTGAAAAGCGACAGCTTAGTAGGTTCTTTCTCTTGTCTTGCCTTAAACTGTGGCATCTTCATTAAGACTTAGTGGACATCAAGCACTGGATTTATCATTGTCATAAAAGTTTCTCATGGTGCCTTTAAGTTTAAAATTCATTATTTTCAAACTAAGAATGGAGTAAGTATATTTAAATTAAGTCTGAAAGAAATAAAACTTATTTTTTATTCCTCATTACACTATCCACTTCAGCAGTGGTTCCCAGCCTTTTAGAGTCACGTCCCTGGTTTTTCGACAGATTTAAATGCCTGAGTGAAATTACCATAATAACAACATATTTGTCTGAAAGTGCAACATCTCTGCTCACACAAACTGTTGGATTTTTCCCGATTGTGCAAACTGTTTAGGAATAACAGTCATTCAAAGTGCACTGCACAAATGTGTCAGTGCCAATACGTGTGGTGTTAAAGGGTTAAATGGATCTCTATCTCCTGTTTTCTGGCAAGGGTGGAAAGTTATTATTAGGCAAATAGTCAGCAAATATCTGAAACTCCCTAGTGATAACCTTAAGCAGAAATAGCTTCATGGTTAAACCCCAAGCCATGCAGGAGTCTTTGTGTGGAAAGGCTGTGTTTTGCTACTCCCACTTCCTCCCACAGGACAATAAAAAAATAACATGCTTGTCAGGATGATTGGTGACTCTTAATTGCCAGTAGGTGTGAGTGTGTGCATGTGTATGGATGTTTTTGATAGGCGGTCGACCTGTCCAGGATGTACCCTGCCTCCCACCCAGTGACAGCATCCACCCACTCAACCCTGATGCTGATACACTGAACTGTCCCAGTAATTGGCCTCTCCGTCACTGTGATATCATCTAACAAGCGTCTTCTTTCCTGATTACCTGTGTGACCTGTGATTGTGATTGGTTGGCTTGAGCTGCAACACTAGCACTTTGTCGTACAGTACAGGCCAGCTTGTTAAGCTCGTCCACAACATCGTCATTCGACTTTTCACAACGACCATCTCATCAGAGTTACTTCTGAAGAACTGGAGGTCTTAAAACGTTTGCCTTTGATTTCTACAAGTGAAAAATCTGCTGATGATGGCTAACATTGTCTGAGATGTGCAAAATGTAATAAAATACAGAAACCGGTGGGTTTTCCAGTAGTAAGAAAAGATGTCAGACTTGAATGTGAGTCAAAGAGACTTCAGATGGATGATTTACGCAGGGTGGATCTTGCTGCAGTGCAGTGATTAATGGACTGTGTTACGAAAAAGTAGCCAGTGGTGTAAATCTTGGCTGTATTTTCAAGTAAACCTCTGCCTGTCAGATGTAATAAAAAGAAAGAATGGATGCCTCACCCAGGTCAGACACTTGTGACGTAACAGGGGATAGAAATGCGGGGCTGGGAGAGCCTGGACCTCTGTGCAACACTAACAAGCCTGCAGGAGATGTGAGTCAGACTTCACGATGAGAGAACTACATTCCCAAAACATGTTTGAGTTCTCAGTTTGTATCCCTTTACTTTTCTCTGTCCCTGAAATGCAGCTTCTGGGCAATAAATAAAGTTTGCTCTTTAAGGCTTTGTGGATAACACAAATGCACAAATGATCAAAAGACTTCTTCTTTAATGATCTATGGTTTATTTATCCAGAGTCACATGTCTCTTTCTGCAGACAGTCCTGCTGGGAAATGTGGCTCAATAAGACAGACAGCAAGATGCAAACACAAAAAGGATTGCAGGAAACATGTTAACACTCAGTCTACTCAAGCCAACAGAGATGTTCAAGTTGTGATGCGTTGTTTGCAGCACTGCGATAGTTTTGGTCATTTCTGTGTATTCATCTTACAGAAAACTTGGACTTCCAGGACTGCAAGAAATATATGTATGTCTAAAAAAGAAAAGTGCCACATATCCTCAACTATAGCCTCGCTGCCTCTACATGCACACCCTCTCAAACCTTCACGAACACACAGTCCTGTGCGCAGCATGCTGCGGTGAAATGTCAGCGAGATAAGCTTCCCTCCCCTGGGAGCAAAGAGAGGAGGGAAACACAATTACAGTAATGAGGAGTTGTTGCTGTCTGCTCAGCATGTAGACCTTAACGTGTGATTGCAGGGTTCAGCATTTACATGAGGAGCTATGCCAGGAGAATTTATTCTATATTTTTCCACTCCTGCGAGAGTGTGGTTACTGTTTGTTACACGAGCTGAGTCTCCAGGCTGCTGCTGCTGCTGGCTGTGATTGATTACTGAGGAGAACCTGTCATTCAACCAAAACATGACAAACAACTACCAAACAGACTGATGGGAAATGTCAGTTAAGTTTTGATGTTTCTCTGGTGTAAAAATTCAAGTGATTAATCTAGGACCTCCCTGTGCAGCTCCTGCACTCCAGCCTCTGTTGACATTTCAAAAATCTTGAAATGTGGACCAGGCTTAGCATGAGAGAACCCCCGCATGTGATGACACTTTAACAGTTTTTTCCTGATTAGAAAGCGACAGAATGGCCAGCACAGCACAAGCAATCCAACAAGCAGAAGGCACACTTTAGAAACTGCAAATCTTACAAAATCTCTCGCTGTCAAATGTGACACCAGAGTAAACTAACACGGTGAAGGATGGGACGTTCGTAGAGCTAAATGCTGCTAGCTGCATAGCACACGTTAATTTGACTTTTCTCCTTGACAGCTCAGTTGTCTTTTGTTTTGAACGACACATTGTAGAACTGCTTGTGTTTTTGCCACAGATCAACAAGTTTTCCAAAGTCTGATGTCCTAACTTAAAAAAAAAATACACATCAAGCCAAAAAAACTGATGTTTACAGCATTACTATACATATTTACAGCCTGGTTCAACAGACAATTTGGGTCTAAATCGCTCATTTTTCTTTCACATATATTGAACTTTTTTATGACCTTTTGTGGGCTGATATTTGTGCCACTAGAAACTAAATTTAAATTATTATTTTGAATTTGAATGCATGATGTTAAGTTGAATTCATTTTTTAAAACTTAATTTGCTTTGAAATTTGCCCGAAAGTACACTTTAGGTTTTTGGCCAAAAGACTTTTATCACTGAAACAACACAGCCGAAACAGCATGTTGTGATGATGCAAGCAAAAATCCACGGCTGTCACGCGCTTGTCTTGATAAGGGCTGATGTATTTGACCCACAGATAGTGATTTGTAAAGCAAGTGATGCGTGCAGGAGAAATGATCCAGGCTGGGATTACAGCGGAGAGAGATGCGCAGAGCACAGGAGAAGGAGAGCAGAGTGCAGAAAAAAGGACTCGTCACTCTGAACCAGATGGTGGAATACCTCTTATAGATCAGATCTTTACCCTGTTCTTTTGTTTAGCAGACTTAACAGACTCGTGTTATTTATCTTGTTTGTATGGCGGGATGGTTAAGCGTTCACAACTCTCCTCCGCTCTCTGTGTTGCGCAAGGCAGTAGGTGCACTGACACGAAAAAAAGTGAGCGCACGCACGCATGCACACACACACAGAAGCACACTATGTGTGGGACAGAGTCCAGAAAAATGTCACAACCATCACAAGAGATGCAGAACAAAAAAAAAAGCTGCCTTTCTAAAGCACTCCAAGGCCATCTCTGTGAGGAAGGCATTAATCTTTGGAGCATTAATCTTAATTTATGCTATGCTATAGATAAAAAAGGCTATTTAAAGATAAAAGAATAAGATATAGACCTATAAGATCCGTAAGAGAGTTATGCCCCTCATCTGATTCAAAGTGATGAGTCTTTTTTTTTTTTTTTTGCACTCTGCTCTCCTTCTCCTGCACTGTGTGCGGGTTCTTTCTCAGATATATTGAAATACGTCAGCCCTTATCCAGAGAAGAATGGGCTAGCTGCAGTTTTTGCTTACATCATCAAAACAAACTGTTACGGCAGTGTTGTTTTGGTGCTAAGTTTTTCAGCCAAAAACTGAAAATGCACTTTTTTCCTCACCTGTAGTTAATCTATGCTTGATTGAGTTCAGCATTTTCAATATGGCCCCCAATGGCTTAAAACTCTGTATCAGAAACAAATGGGTGGCGTCACAGACACAGTACATCCATATTCACAGCCTGCTCTGAGTGTTTCCCAGCTGATTATTGTTTTTTCTCCACATTTTGTTAAAAAGTGTTTGACTGTCCTTAAAAAGAATATCCAATTTGTGAATACAAAAAAAAATGATATTTTCAATTACAAATCCGTTAACAGTTGGATCAAGTATCAGGTGAAGAACATGAACCAATGAAAGCCAACAATAATCCTGATTGTTATGCAAATGTAGGTACACATAAATGCAGGTGTAAGGAACACTGAGCACTCTTACAAACAAAACAAAAAAGCACAGTTAGTTTCTTGCTTATGCATTTACTTTTCACTCACCAAAATACAAAAATCTGAAATTTTGACATCTAGGGCAGTGAGAGTCACCCGCTGTGATCCTAAACAGACGGAACCAACTAGAAGAAAATTGATATCCCCAAGTAACCCTTATCATATGATCTGTATCAGTTTTCCATAACTTCTCCTACAGTAATTGTGAATCATTGCTCCAGAAAACATCTCCCTCAGGTCCTAAATTAAGCACTTAATTTTGATGACTTCGTTTACTTCATAATATTCCATGTTTTCATTTTTCTTCCTTCTGGCAACTCATTCTCTCTCCTTCTCTCATCCTCCAAATGTTTTCACAGCCTGCAGCTCTCAGAGACGTTTCTCTGTTCCAGTGAGAGCTTCATTATTATGTTTTTATTTTTCTCTATTTTCGTAGTTTGTCAATCCTAAGGCTACATTACATGAGGCCTAGTATGAAAAATTCATCAAGAAAAATATTGGTGTGTTTTTCCACTCTGGTTATGTAATTATTGTCTTTCTGCAGCAAAAAAAATTCAGAACATTTATTGACAAGTTGTGTTTCGTCAGCTTTTTGTATCACCATGTTGTTCCAACTGAAGCTCAGAGCTCAAGGTTTCACTCTTTGCTTCTTGGTAATTTTAAGACGCTTTGTTGTTTATGATGTTTGAGTCCTGATTCTGCTGAAATGTTGTTTTTTTTTTTGTGCAAGAGGGATAATGAAATTGTAATCCTGTAAAGCTGGTCCATAAGAATGCTTTTCTAAAGTCTCTGTGCTCAGGTCTGAGTGTTGTTGTGGAGACATTTACAGCTGGGATTTATTGTGTTTTGTGTGTAATAACTTCAGAAGCAACACACCGCATTGATCAAGCTGTACGGTCAGAATTGGCAGGAGAGTTCTTTATTGTGTAACAACAAGAAGCTGAGTGTTTGTTGTGTTTTCCTCAGTCTATGGAAGCGTATGAATTTTGCAAAGACATTAAAGATAACAAGGCATACCAAACATTTCAAACACCTGACAGGTGCTATGTGCTTCATCCTGATCTGCGTCTCACTCTGCTGTGTGTTTGAGAGTAATTACAGTCTGCATCAAACGCTGTGATGTAATCCTGGCAACACCTCACATCTGAGAGGCCTGATTACCATGTGAGCTCAAAATAAGCCTGATTATTCTTCATCTCCAATCTTTCAAAATCTTTCCAAAATTGCTTGAGATGGAAGCTTTTCAAACACTACTCTGACATTCACTCGTCTTTAGAATGAATTTAGGACCATGAATAAAACTAGAGAATGTCTTTAATACTGTTTAAAGTGAAACTATCTGCTGGTAAAGCAGAAAGAGCAGAGATTTAATATGATGATTTATTATCTCCCTACTTCATGAAATTTCTCCAGACATAAGACAAAGTTATGTTGTTTTCAAGTAAAGTTAGGTCTCTTCCATGGAGTCACCAGTTTGCTGTGTCGCTTGTCATGATCTGTACTTTTGTGCTCTACAGTTAAAACTCAGTAAACCGTCTCCACAATCTACACTCAACAGGTTTTCAGGTGAGAGATAAAAAAAAATAACTAAGAGACAAATCACATGACATGACTGCACATTTCTGTTACACATGGCCCAAGGGAAAACTGTAGTGCAATGTTAGAGTGACCCTCTATCCCCTCACTTCCAAGGACGACCAAACACAGAAGAATCTGCCCCATACATAATCTTAAAATGTATTTAAACACAAAATAATTAGTCAACAGACTTAAAGAAACATTGCAAAACAACAAACAGAACATCTCTGTGATAACCAGAACTAATTAACCTAAATAAAACAAACTCGAGACAAAAAGTGAGGAAACAATGCTTCACTTTGAAATGGTGCCACATTTGTGAGGAACATGCATACGTGGGTTGAGCCAATGAAAAATTAGCCAAATCTCCTCAGCCAGTGCCAAACAGCTTATTCTGCTGTTGCTATTAATGCTTGTTTTGAGCTTCTGGTACCACCAGGCGCAGACAGTCAGGTGCCAATCTGGTGAGCATGGGCCCTGCTACAAGAATCGGCATGTCATGTTTGATTGATCTGAATAAGGCAGAAGGCTGTAGGCCATATCATTGGCAAATCTGTAGAAGACAGCCGACGGTTCCGAAGTACTGACAGGGTGAGGAAATGGTCTTCTTTGGGTGTTGTTTCCTCGGGATGCCCACTGTGCGGCCTGTCTCTAACATCCTCTGTGTAATAGAACTTGGCCTTTTCGTTTAAGATACTGGTACTGGGGTTCACACTAAACACAACCCCAACTCCAGTGAAGTTGGGACATTGTGTGAAATGTAAATAAAAACAGAATACAATAATGTACAAATCCTGTTTAACCTATATTCAGCTGAATACACTTCAAAGACAAGATATTTGTTGTTCAAACTGATCAACTTTTTGTTTTGTTTTGTTTTTTGCAAATTTTCACTTATTTGAATTTGATACCTGAAACACATTCCAAAAAGCTGGGACAGGGGCATGTTTCCCACTGTGTTTCATCACCTTTCCTTTTAACAACACTCAATAAGCATTTGTGAACTGAGGACACTAATTGTTGAAGCCTTGGAGGTGGAATTCTTTCCCATTCTTGCTTGATGTACAACTTCAGTTGCTGAACAATCCGGGGTCTCAGTCTCAGTATTTTGCGCTTCATCATGCGCACCACATTTTCAATGGGAGACAGTACTAGTCTGCAGGTAGGCCGGTCTAGTACCCGCACTCTTTTACTACGTTTGAACACAACATCCATGATTTCCAAAAACAGTTTGAAATGTGGACTCATCAGACCACAGCACACTTTTCCACTTTGCGTCAGTCCATCTCAGATGAGCTCAGGCCCAGAGGGGCAGGTGGTGTTTCTGGGTGTTGTTGATATATAGCTATCTTTGCATGGTAGAGTTTTAACTTGCACTTGTAGATGTAGTGATGAACTGCGTTAACTTTTTGTAATATCCTTTACACAATGTCGGTTTTTAATGCATAAGGATCAAAGGTCACAGACATTCAGTGTTGGTTTTCAACCTTGCTGCTTACATGCAGAGATTTCTCCAGATTCTCTGATTCTTCTGATGATATTATGGACTGTTGATGATGAAATATATTAATTCTTGAATACATTGAGAAACGTTGTTCTTTAACTGTTGGAGTATTTGCTCACGCGGTTGTTCACAAAGTGATTAATCTTGCCCCATCCTTGCTTATGAATGACTGAGCCTTTCAGAGATGCTCTTTTTATACCCAATCATGACACTCACCTGTTTTCAATGAACCTGTTCACATGTGAAATGTTCCTCCACTTTCCCAGTCTTTTGTTGAACCTGTCCCAGCTTTTTTGGAATGTGTCAAAATGAGTGAATATTTGCAAAGAAACAATACATTTTATCAGTTTGAACAATGAATATCTTGTCTTTGTAGTGTATTCAATTAAATATAGGTTCAAGACAACTTGCATCATTGTATTCTGTTTTCATTTACATCCCAGCTTCATTGGAACCGTTATTGATGCTTCTCTCAGCTGAGATAGTAAGAAAGCTACATGGCTCACCCCTCAGTAACAAAGCTGTGGAGAAATATTTAATGTCCCCGCACAGTACGAAAACAACCTGAGAATATAAACGAGTCTTTGCTTTCTTGATAACAAAGTTTTTGTGAAGCTGTGTTTCTGATCTCTGTCCATGTATGTTTTTATGTCTCTCATGTCAGAGCTGTGGGTGACATCCAGGAAAAGCCAGCTATCTTAACACTCTGCGGAGGTGAGCAGCTTATGCAAACATGCTTTGTGCACCAGATGTATGCAGCAGAGGTGTGGGTAGAAAATCTGAATTTTTCTTTATTGTTGGTACTGATCAGTCTTCTGCAGCTGCAGTGGCTCTGCAGAGAGCGTTCGCTTTCTGCAAACTGTGGAGCTGACAGGAGCGGTCGAAAATGCAAATAAGCCAAGACTTCCTAAATTAATTCATTGAGATGGAACCTGCAGCTGAATCTCCTCATCCATTAAAGTCAGAGTCATTTGGGTTCATTTCGTCATAATAGCTCAATCTGTTCTCTGTATAATGATCAGAAATTTTAATATCATTCATCACGCTCCTACACCTGAAAATTTGTCTTTGAGATGATTTCCCTCATAGTTAGGTTGTGATTACACTTTTGGATGACTCAATTACATTCAGTCTGCCTACTTTTTCTGATGAAAAGAAAAGGTAATTTGATATGGACGAGCAGGCTAATTAACTTCACCTCTTACTGTTAATTAGAGCGAGTGCACCCACCAGAAATATCAGTAGTGGAAGTGATAATGATAATGGCTCTAATGGCTGACTGAAATTAGACCTGGAGTGTGACGTTGGGTGTTGTGGTTTCAGGGAATGATGCTTATTTTAATAAAACAGGTTTTGCTAAAGGATTCTAGTCCATAAAACAGCCACAACGCTGATCAAACCAGTCAGTTTGAAGCTGGATTATTCTCTAAACTGAGTTTTAAAAGCTTAAATCATCATCTCTATGTGATGATGTGTCTCCACCTTATAAAATGAAACTTCAGCTTCGCCAGGCAGCTGTAAATGCTGCTGGTAGGGCTGGCTCTTACAGTGATTGTTGGGGGAAGATAAGAACATCGGAAAAATAGTTGTTTTCTTCTGTTGGAGGATAGAGATGATGTTACTTTAAACTTTTCTGTGGGGAAAAAAAAACTCAGGTTGATCCAAGCAGTTTATAAGGAACATTAAAAGACAAAAGATGAAGCTGAATGGTTTGGAAAGATGCAAACCATAAAAAATCAAAGATTTTTTCACATTTAAACAGTTGTTCACATTTGTAGTCAAACAGGATCCCCACATGTTTATGGCGTTGCTGATATCAGGATTGTGTGTCCCGTTCTTTGTTTTTATACCACATCAAGCCCCTAAGGCTGTAAGAAAGGGTTAAAAAAATAAGAGGAGGATCGTATCGATCTTAAATGAGATGAATGTTACAGAACACCCAAATAAATGATATACACAACACAAGGACATGTGCTCATGTTTGGAAATGGGTTAATTGTAAACATTATTTAAAGGGCAAATGACTCTTTGAGGCCTGGCTGACACGGTGAGACTGTTTAAGTGTTCTGGTGGAAAGTGTTTTAAGATGCACAACTAAATTTTACTCAGTGGTGTAATCGAGGGTATACGCCAGTATACGGAGTGTACCCACTTATTTTTCAGTCAGCATTGGTATACCCGCTTCTAAACCCCCCTGATGCGCACCATTCAGTAATATCTAACTGCCAGATTGCCCTTTTTCCCTCAAGGATGGTGAAGCCATGACCCACCCTCCTCTGCCTCTAATTGGCTGGTACTCACTGCCTTCACTGATTAAATTGGTTAACTTTAGGCATGGTGACTGATGAGCCAGTCAGAAGCAGAATAGGGGTGGTCATGCTGATTAAAATATCGCTAACACCTCAGGTGTCTGTGAACAGAACAAGCAGCGGTGAGTTGAATCTGAACAAGAATGCATTGTCAACTTCAAATTTAAAGTATTTTTTTTTAAATAAATGTTCAAAAAATAACCAAAAAACCATGTTGGCCTCATGATAAATACATTTTACATTCATCCATTCTGCTTGTGTGACCAGTAGTAACTACAAACTGCTCCAAATTAAGTCATGATAATTTTATAATAGAGAGCAAGTAGAAATGACGGATTTTTGGGTAAATAGGGTAGTCTTAATGTCACTGGTTCTAAAATCATCTTTTTTTCTGTACTACTTAAAAAAAGGTGAAAATTTAGAGTATCCCCACTTCTCAAGGGACCACTACACCACTGATTTTACTAATTATGTGCTGTTTGACCCTCTTATCAATATTATTGGTTTTCCTTGTAAACTTAAAGGAAGCAGAGGTTTGAGAAGTTTGAGCCTTTAAATAAAAACCACCTTAACACCATGTCAATAAAAAACTGACAGTTTGCGCATCGATCAGGTGAACTGAAATTTGGCTCGCCTTCACTTTTAGTTTTGTGACTCAGACTTTGTATTAGAATTGTCTGTAAATCACACCAAATTGTGTTTTTTAAGCATTTTTCAGTAATGGGAGTTTTTTTTTCTGCTGGTTTGAAGGTGTTTTAAGATATCTAAACCTTCATTCATTGGGTCATGACAGCAGGGACATGTCTGCAGGAAGAGCTTTAGAATGAATCACATCATCCATGTTCAACTCAATGAAGTAATGTGTATATCAGCACCGCTCATTTCTGCCCCCTGGGACAGTTTTGAGTCAACAGTGATGCTCTGCTGCTCAGAGGAGCATATTATTTCAGGTGTGGGTTGTGTTCCACTTGTTCCGCTCTTATGAGTGATGTTATTCAAGATGAACAGATAATGATGCTTGAAAAATGCGTTTGAAAAAAAATGATCTAAGAGCAAAAGACAACAAACGGCAAAGTGATGTTTCAAGGAAAAGTAATTGTTTTCCTGGTTCTTATTTGCTTGCTTTTATCCAATTTAATAATTCATGCATTTCATGCATTATTTTAACCAATCATATGATCCCACACACATTTTCAATTTGTTATTCAAGCTGGAGGACAGGATTGTCATGCTGGCTTAGCGCTGGCATTAACCCTACAGTTAAAACGCCTGTCGGAGCTTCCATTAATCTACACAATAGAGCCGCCCTGCTAATTTTCACAGCCCCACTTTACGAATAATTGATATTCATGACGTGTGCTCCTGCAGCTGACGGTTAAATCCAGAGTACACAGGCTCAGGGGCGCCGGGTGGTTTTATCAGCGCGGGGATGTGCAACATATTTTACTCAACAAATAATTCATATCCAAACTAAGTGAGAAACTTTTTTACGCACTAGTTCAGTGTGTATCATGCTAAAAAGTTTACATTTCGACACCCCCGACATCCACTCTGTGGCCATTTTGCTTTTGGCATCTTGCCAGGAGTGGGAGGCTGTTACAGTGTTTTGTTTAAGGTCAGATTTGGAAATCTGATAGATAAATTAGTTATTCTGAACCCCATAACCTGGAGGAGAAGATGAGACGTCTTAACCCAAGTTGAGCCATCATGCAATTTTTTTTCTTTTTTTTTTGTCTAAGTTTTTTTATAACTTTTTTTTTTATTGGACGTATTTTCACCAGTGACAATACAAAAGTGAAACAACATTTTTCCACCCACCCCTATCTTTTATCCCTCCCCTAGCCCCTTCCCATTCAAAGCAGAACAAATACACAGAAGTACAGAAATTAAATAATACAACAAAAAGAAAAAAAAAGGAAAAGGGTGTGTGTGAGGGGTTTTATTTATCAGATATAAAGGTCAAAAATTCTCTTTGTTTTGGAGCAGTCTCCAAATCCTTTCAAATGAGATTAAGACTGAGTGAGGGAAAATCTAAGCTTCTCGCGTTTAATCAAATTTAGGAAACGCGAAGCTAACTTCCAAGCTATCATGACTGTATCATGACTCATCAGTTGAGACACCGAAAAAGTCTGGAAAAAAATAAGATTGTCGCAGTATCTGAATCTAAGTAGGCCAACTGCAATAATGCTTCAACAATAAAGGAATGTATGAGCAAAGAACGTGTTTGAATGTGTGTACACTGCAAAAACTGAAATCTAAGAAAGTGTTTGTCGTTTTTTTGGTTGAAAATGTCTCATTGCACTTACGATGAGCCACATTCACCTGATATGTCCAGAAAAATGTCCTTATTTAAAGATATTGAAAACCAAAAAAATCTGCCAGTGTGGTAAGAAAAATGAAAATGTTCAGTTTCTTGTATTGAGACATAATTTTTTATCAAAAAAACTTGACAAGCAATTTTCCTTATCCCATCAACAGATTTCTTTTGACCATTCACAAGCAATTAAGGGGTGATTTCTGTCTTTTAGATTTAATATAAGCCACATCCACCTGACAGAAATTGTCTTATTTCAAGATATTAAGTCACGTGCATGGACATGTCTATGTGTAGACAATGAAGGGAGAGGGGAGCGACTAAGGGGCCTCATCCACTGAGGCCTTTTTTTTTTTGCGCTGACCACAACTTTAATTTCGGAGCGCGTCTCCTCATCTCGTGTTCGTGACAGTTAGGTCTGTTTTAAGATTGACAATGATCAGCACAAAGGACTCCTAAAGCTAAACTCGAGTAGAAATTAGAAAGACTGTTTATTTAGTAAAGGCTCAAAAAAGTAAAGAACCAAAAATCTCAGCAACACTGGAGGAACTAAAGAAATAGGTAAACAAAAAAAAATCACAGATAGGCTAGAAAAAGCTTGAAGTTACAAAGAAGCATCTAAAATTTACAGTATCTACTGGAGTCTTAAAACAAACAGAAAAAAAAGATACAAACAGGAGACAGGACAACCTGCCACAAGACAAAAGGAGACAGAATGTTTTCCAAACCGCCCACTACATACTACATATGACTTTAGTATGTAGTATGACCATTCTGTTGGGACTGTTTGTAGTATGTTACTCTGGTTTTCAGTTTAAGGAAAATGGTTTAACTATATTGTAAATGTACAAAAGGGCTGCATGGTGGTGCAGCTGTTAATGCTGCTGCCTCACAGCAAGAAGGTCACCGGTTGGAATCCCGGTTCGAGCACGATGTGCCTTTCTGTGTTCTCCCTGTGCATGTGGGGGTTCTCTCCGGGTACTCCAGCTTCCTCCCACAGTCCAAAAACATGCTCATTAGGTTAATTGGTGATTCTAATTTGCCCGAGTGTGAGCGTGAAAGGTTGTCTGTCTCTGTGTGTCAGGCCTGTGATTGACTGGCGACCAGTCCAAGGTGTACCCTGCCTCTCACCCTAAGCCAGCTGGGACAGGCTCCAGCCACCCGCCACCCTGAACAGGATAAGCGGTATAGAAGATGAATGATGAATGAATGAATGAATTTACAAAACAAAATATGTACACCTTGACATTTCAGTTATTAGTATGAGATTAACAGATGAAGCATTTCATATAAATAAATCAGCGGTGTAGAAACAGGAAAAATACAATAACAGATAAGATAAATTAATGGTGAAGAAAATAGATATAAAAAATAATTATATAGAATTAAGTAAGGGAAGAGAATAGTTATTATATTTTAACGAGGAGTTCTTTTAAATTGTATTTTTTTGTGTTTTGGTCCTTTAATATTTTCAGTGTTTTAATCCGTCTTGATTCTGATTGGTCAGTAATCTTGAAGGGACATTAATAAGTGTATGTGGCATTTTAAAAGTTTTTTTTTATAATTTCAACAGAGCAACAGAGTTCTGAATCTACATACATACACACACATCTTCACCATTTATTAAATTATGAACTTGTACTCCTTCTTTTTTTTCTCTTACAGGAACAGCTGATCAAGACCAGGTGAAGCTTGGAAGTTTTCAGGTAGGTTTGGAAATCTAAAGAAGAAGAACACTTTAGAAGACACCTGATTTGAATAATCTTTGCATGCAGAAATCTTTTTTTTTTTTTTTTTTTTTTTTTTCATTAATATGTTTATTTGGGAGTTCTGCACAGAGATTTCTCAAACAGTTACAACAGAATATTGACATCTTCATGTACTGTACATGTAAAAATAGATCTCAACAAATCAAACATCTTATTTCCAATATAAAAAAAAAAAAAACCATCTATACAGCTTCTTACAGCACAGACTTATACTCCCATTAAAGTTTTTTACACTTTTTTGCAAAGAACAAATACACACACAAAAACTACTATATGAAACCAGATAAAATAGAGAAGAGAGAAAAAAAAAAAAAAAAAAAAAAAAAAAAAAGGTGGGAAGTAAAAGAGAGAGTGAGTGAGTGGGGGGGATTTTATGGAGTCATCAAGAGTTTAAAGTGTTAAAATAAATCATAAAAGAATCCCATTTCTTGTGAAAAGTGTTTATATTACTTCTGAGAGAATATCTGATTCTTTCTAACTTCAAAAAAGACATCACTTCTCGAAGCCACTGAACACTGGAAGGAGATGTAGTAGATTTCCAATGTAAAAGGAGGTGGCGTCTTGCTACCAAGGAGGTAAAAGCCAAAACTTCTAATTGTCTGCAACTGAAGTGAGTGTAGTTTTCCGGGACCCCAAAAATAGCGATATGAGGTGAGAAGTTTACAGAGATCGAGAGTATTTTGGACATTGAATCAAAATAATTTTTCCAGAAGGCAATCAAACAGGGACAAGCAAAAAACATGTGGGTTAAATTACAAGGTGAGTGGTGACATTTATCACAGCTATCTGTGACATCAGGATATATTTGAGACAATCTTGCTTTAGAGTAGTGAATTCTAAATAGCACTTTGAATTGGATGAGTGTGAGACGTGCACATGTCGAGCTTGTGTGAAGGGTACAAAGGGCAGCATCCCACCAACCATCCTCAAAGGCCGTGCCAAGTTCATTCTCCCAAACCTTTCTCACCTTAGTGGTGTGGGTATCATCAGAAGATAGTAATTGTCTATAAATACTAGAAATTTGAGATTTTTTAAAAGGATTAAATTGTAAAAGCTCTTCCCACATTTGAGTCTGAGGCATTTGTGGGAATGTTGGGAATAATAATTTTGCACAATTCCTGATTTGAAAAAACCGAAAAAGGTGGGAGGATGGAAGATGAAATATAGCAACCAGCTCAGTAAAACTACAGAAAACATTATCTTTATATAAATGTTTAAAAGATTTTAGCCCATTATCATGCCAGATAGAAAAGGATGAGTCTGAAAGTGAAGGTCTGAATAAGTGATTCTTTGATACCGGAGCTAAGATAGACGGAGAAATAAATTTAAAGTGCCTTCTGAGCTGATACCAAATCTTCAGAGTAGAAAGGACCACTGGGTTCTGCGTAAATCTAGAGGGGTTTGTAGGAATAGAAGCAGTAAGCAGAGCTTGCAGGGAGGATGTAGAACATGATTGTGATTCTAACTTGCACCAAGGCAGATTTGCAGATGTATACCAGTAAGAAACTTTGTGGGCATGTGCAGCCCAATAATACAACTGAAAATTAGGTAAAGATAATCCACCATTGAATTTGCATCTCTGGAGTACGTCCTTATTAATCCTAGCTATTTTACCACACCATAAAAAGCCAGAAATTATTTGGTCTAAAGTGCTAAAGAATTTTTTATTCAAAAAGACAGGGAGACATTGAAATAAGAATAGAAATTTGGGAAGAATATTCATTTTAATCGTATTAATTCTTCCAATAAGAGATAGGGGTAAATTTTCACATCTTTGAAGCTCCTCCTTAAGATTGGACATCAAAGGAACGAAATTAGCAGAAAAGAGAGCAGCCATTGTTCTGGTTACTTTTATCCCGAGGTATCTAAAACCAGTAGGGCTGATTTTAAAGGGGATATCAGATTTTTCAAGATGTAGTGCCAACTCATTAACTGGATAACATTCACTCTTTGAGATGTTCACTTTGTAGCCTGAGAATGACCCGTATTTCTTTAAAAAGGCTTGGATAGCTGGAATAGACTTCTTTGGATCGGAAACATATAATAATAAATCATCAGCATAAAGTGATAATTTAAATTCAATATTAGACCGAGATATCCCGGTATATATGGGAGAAGATCTCAAATAAATCGACAAAGGCTCAATTGCGATTGCAAATAAAAGAGCAGAGAGCGGACAACCTTGACGGTTGCCACGTGAAAGGGAGAAAAAATGTGACTGTATACCATTGGTATGGATACTAGCTTGTGGAGAAGTATATAGGAGACGTATCCAGGAAATGAACTTTTCACCCAACCCAAACCTTTTCAGTACTTCAAACAAATAATTATATTCCACCCTATCAAATGCTTTTTCGCTGTCGATTGAGATGACAACTTCTGGAGCGATAGTGGAAGGTTTGGAATAGATAATATTTAACAGGGAACGAACATTATAAAACAACTGACGACCTTTGATGAATCCAGTTTGTTCTTTTGATATAATAGTTGGAAGAATGTTATCCAAGCGAAGAGCGAGGGCCTTAGCGAGTATCTTAGAGTCGACATTTATCAAAGAAATGGGTCTGTAAGAGGAACATAAATCTGGGTCTTTGTCTTTTTTCAATAACAACTTTATGGAGGCTTGGCGTAAAGTTGGAGGGAGAATGCCGAATTCAAGGGATTCAATATATACAGAATGTAAAATTGGGACTATTTTACTTTTAAATTTTTTAAAAAATTCGATGGGAAATCCATCTAAGCCGGGAGCCTTATTACTCTGCATATTGTCAATGGCAAGAATAATTTCCTCCATGGTTAAGGGTGAGTCAAGGTCTGCAGCAACATTAGGGTCAACAGCAGGAAAGTTAAGTCTATCCAAAAATGAATGCATCTCAGTGGGGTCAGGTGACGCATCAGATTTATATAAGGAAGAGTAGAATGTAGAAAATACTGAATTAATAGCTGTTGGGTCTCTGTGTATTTTCCCAGTTGGATCTTTAATTTGGGGGATGATATGTGAAGCTACTTGGCGACGCAACTGATGAGCCAGAAGTCGACCTGCCTTGTCCCCATGTTCATAGTATGTAGCGCGGGAACGTAATAGGAGTCGCTCTGCTTCCGTGGTCGTAACAAGATCAAATTCTGTCTGTAAGGAAACCCGTCTATTCAATAGACTGGGAGAGGGAGACGGAGAGGCAGCAATTTGTTGATCCACTTTCTTTATATCATTGGAGAGACTCTGCCTTTTATCTTGACGGGATTTCTTTAGATTAGCAGAGAATGAAATAATCTGACCCCGCAAATAGGCTTTCATTGATTCCCACAAAAGGGAGCAAGAGATGGGCTCAGATTCACTTTGATTATTTGCAACAAAGTTATCTATTTCATCTGAGATGAATTTAATAAAATTATCATCAGATAAAAGCAAATTATTAAGCCTCCACAAGGATGAATAATGAGGTTTACGGGAAATCTGTATGTCCATTGTAATCGGAGCATGATCAGAGATAACGATGGAATGATAAACGATGGATGTTACTTTGGGTATTAATCTAGAATCAATGAAAAAATAGTCAATCCTACTGAATGTTTTATGCACATGAGAATAAAAGGAGTATTCCTTAGCTTGGGGATTAAAAAACCTGAAAGGATCAACGCAACCATTATTTGACATAAAGTCAGAGAGGGCTTTGGACATCAATGATGTGGTCATATTACCAGTGGTAGATCGATCTAAATGAGGAGAGATAACTAAGTTTGTGTCTCCTCCAAAAATGAAGAAGGTATCATTAGATAAGGGGAGTTGTTCAAACAATTTATTCATAAATTGAGGACTGTCAAAATTAGGGGCATAAATGTTTACCAGCAAAACCGGGACCTGGTATAGTGAACCTAATACTATTAAATATCTGCCTTCCTTGTCAGCTATTACTTTAGACGATGAGAACTGAATTGACTTACGGACCAAGATGGCAACCCCTCTAGATTTAGAATTAAAATTAGAGTGAAATACATCTGCAACCCAGGGAACCTTCAGTCTGACTTGGTCTTTGTTACGCATGTGTGTCTCTTGTAGAAACACTAGGTCAGCTTTTAGATGTTTCAGGTGAGTAAATACCCTCGATCTCTTGACAGGGCTTCCGAGTCCTTTGATATTCCAGCTGATAAGCCTCACTGAAGAGTTGGTGCCGAGGTTAAAAGAATTAGCGACCATCAGTGGCTTGGGAGTAATGGGAATTAAGCTGCCCCCCCCTCACATGAAGGAGAAAGAAAGAAAGAAAAAAGGATGGAAGTGATAATGAGAAAAACAAGCAGAAACAGACATAATTAACACAGGTATGAAAGAACAATACCTTCAACATTAATTCGAACTGGACCCATCCCAGCCCCCTCCCCCCGAAGCACTTACAAAGACTCTGTGGTAGGACCACAGAGTACCCAGTGCAGACTCCAAAAGGAGTCAAAGTCCTTGTCATGCTTTCGGTATATGAAGCAATAGCTGTCATCATTTGAGCTCTTGCGAATCACCACCACAGATGACAAGAAAAATTATTCAGGCACACAAAAGGTATCAGTATAACTTCAACAGCTTATAACATGGTGTGTGGTATGAGGGCAAATGTTTAGATAATGTGTATAAAATTAGGATACCCTTAAAAATAAATTCTACACCCTAGAGGAAGGATTATGACTTGAAATGATAACTGGTTGACTAAATAAATCATTAATAACTTTTGTCAAAAACCCAAAACATAAATTGCCACTATATGTCTAGTGCACCCTACAGATAAATCCTATGTGGGCCTTAATCAGGCAATAGAAATACTAAATGTAAAATGAAACAGGTATCCTCCTCATAAAAAAAGTGGACATACCGATTTTACATCATAATTCTCACATTATACTTATATCCCAATTTACAAGTGCAAAAGTGTTAACCACACTCAGTATTTAACTGTCATGTAAATGTGGAAACAGTAAAGAACCCCATTATTCAAGAAAATGGATATCACAGGCATAAGTGTTACAACTATATGACATGCCAATTTTGAGACTGGACTTATGTGGAAAGTATCTATTCGTCAAAATCCAAAAAAGTCCAAAATACACAAAAATAAAAGTGACAGTATAAGATTCTTCACCTGTCTTACTTGCCCAACGTTTTGACGAAGATATCGGCATCTGCTGGTGTCTTAAACTCCTTCTGTACACCGTTGAAGGAGATCTTCAGACATGCGGGAAACACAAGACCATAGCGCAGTCCTGGCTTATTCATCTCTCGAAGCTGACGTCTGACATCTTTGAAAGCTGCTCTGGCGCGGGCCGTCTTCATAGTGAAGTCAGGGAAAATCGAAATGGTCATACCTTGAATCTTGATGCGTTGTTGAGCCCTGGCACGGTTTAAAATGTCCACACAGTCTCTATAATAGTGTAGACGGACCACAATAGGGCGGGGAGGGTCATTTTGTTTAGGCTTTGATCTGAGAGTACGGTGCCAGCGGTCAAGGAGAGGTTCTTTATCAAGCTTACAGGCTTCTTTAAGCAGGGAAGCAACAGACTCAGTGGTGGAAACAGCTGCAGAATCCTCCGGTATCCCCACGATTCGTATATTGTTACGCCTGGACCGGGCTTCAAGATCTTCACATGTGTTCTCAAGTTTTATCAGATCAGCCGATAGCTGCTCCACCTTTGTCTGAAGAGTTGTAATATCATCAGAGCAGGTCGTCAATGCGGTCTCCATATCGCATACGGTGTGTTTCAAAGCATTCATGTCAGACTGGGCGCTAGCGATGCTACTTGTTAGCTCCTCTTTCACCGCGTGTAGCTCCGACTTCATAAAAGTTAGATTCTCACCCAAAGCAGCCTGTAGCTCTGTTTTGAAGATGGTCGACATTTCCTCACGTAGCGATGATATTAATTCGGCTTTAAATTCATCGCGGGCTGATATGTCTGCTGGCATACTAGCCTCTGACGACGCCGGTGAAGAGGGAGAGTCATTACCACAGGGCGAGGCTGCAGCTTGTGGTGTGGGCCGTGAAAATTGTGCGAGGCGATCTGTCACCGTTCTTCGCTGATTTTGATTCTTGCGCATTTTGGACGGTCAAAAATATATTTCAAGTTCTTCAAAATAAAGGGCAGCAAAACATTAATTCAAAAGGCGTGCCTTTTGTAATATTAGGGGATGATGTTGCAAGAGCAGCGGCAGACGCGTCCTACTCCATTGCCTGATAAACCGGAAGTCGCATGCAGAAATCTTTAACTTTCAAACAAGGTACACAGTTTAAAAAAAGATGCACCATTAAAACAGATACAGCAGAGGGCTTTTAAATGGTTTTTGGAGGCTGTTATTGGAGGGCTGTCAACAATATGATGTACTCATCCATGCTAAGTGCAGCATGAGGGAGCAGACTGATTTAAGGTATCTTATTGCAAAAACATTATCTATTAAGTTATTAGAATATCATTTCCTCTGTGTCACTGTGGCTACGTGAAAGCATTTATGAAACGTGTACTTTGAGCTGTCTTGTGGGAAGAAAGAGAAGACAATTTATAACAAAGTTTTCACATGATGATTTATTGCTGCCATGTGGTGGCAGCGCTGCGGGTCACTTCCTGCGGTGCTCGAGATGGCTGCGGATGGTATTTGTGGAGATTATTGCCTCTGCGTGGAGTCTGCTCCACATGCAGCCAGCAGCACGTCAACCATAAGAACCCTGCTGCGTTTTACTGACTGTGCTCCAGTTTTGAATATAGATCAACAAAACATGTCAGAAGTCCAGAAACTTTGCTACCCAGCACTTTATCCACAGACGATCTGTGTTTATCAGGGAGGAAAAATGAGGTTACTTGTTACGCATCCATCCGTATGGGGTTATTTTTCCCCGTTCACACGTAAGTTCATATCTCTGTCTGATTTGTCTTTCTCATTGAAGTTGAGAGATTTCCAAAGAAGGGGATGCAGTGAAGTGTGCGAAAGCTTCAAGCTTCTTTTGTGTTTCCCCCTCAAGTGGCAGAACTTATTTACAGTCCAGCTGAACTTCTGTGAACCCCTCACTACATCTCATTTCCAGCTTCTCCTACTTCTCTTTGTACTTCTCGGTTTGCTCGCATTCAATTTCAACTCTTTCTCACAGAAGAATGAAAGTCATTTCCTGCTGCGTGAACACATAAACAGATCTTCAATGAAATGCGAAATTCTCTTGAAACATTTGAGTGTGAAAAACAGAAACTGCTGTGGAATAATAGAGAAACTAACAGAGCTGTTATCAGAAAACTAGAAAATAAGGTGAAATTTATATTATTTAATTTAGAAATTTTTTTCTGTTACATTTTCCATACTCTACCATTCTGTATTGAGGAATTCCAGCAAAACAATAGGTGTCATAAAAGCACATGCAGAGATCTTTCTTATACGTATGACAGATCATGAAGAAGATAATCATTTGAACTGGAATCCATCCAAAGTCCAGATATGGCTTTTAAAAAGATACAGCATTTCCAGTGCTGGAATTCTTCTGTCTTTGCTTTATCGACAGCCGTGGTCGTGCAAACCAGCTTTCTTCTTCAGGGAAAAGCGATCTGTATTGGTTTCCTGTGTACCTCAGGCTGAATAATTCATGACTCAGCCTACTGTCAGCTCCTATTTCAGAGTGCAAAAACTGCTCCCCCCTTTGTGAAGAATGCCAGAGCATGTTACATCAAAATGTCTTTGTGTCTTTTTCATAGAAGTGTCGGGTTTAACCAGGTGGAGGATCCCCTTTGCTGAATCTAAGTTCTGCCTTTAAAGTCTCTGCTTCACTGCTGACCGCACACAAAAAAAAAAAGCTCGAACATCAGAAATCTTCATCGATCAAAACTCCTAAAACTTTTCCATACGTCATCTGAGGAAAGAAATGCATCAATGTCTTGACGTTGTTAAAGTCCACTTAAACCCTTCAGCAGAGAGCTCTGCATCTCTTTGAAGATCTGATCATTCAGCTGTGTCTGAATGTTTATGAATTTTCTGCTCCAGCGTTGAGGTAGATTAAAAGATTGATTTTAAAAGCCAACCCAGAGAAGTTAAAGCAAAGGCTGAAGTCACAAAATGATGATGTCAAGCTACACAAGGCTTCTTCTCTGACAGCCCTCGTATGATTGACAGGTTTGCTTCCTTAATGTGAGGTGTAGTCTTGCCTTGCATGTCTACAGGTTATCAACAGGGTCTGAAAAAGTCTTAGAATGTCTAAAATCCAGTAATTTGAATTTAAGGCCTTAAATTAGCTAAAATTCTCTTAAAATCATATAAAAAGTCTAAGTGCTATTTTAAAGGTCTTTTATTTTAAAACAAATGCATAAACTTTCTCTCTTCTGAACCGTCATTTTTAAATGTTAAGAGTTTTGAGGACGCACACCCAGCTAACGTGCTGCACACGTGCCACAGTGTGCTACAGCCACCTGTCTGTATTATTAGATTAAATACAAATACTTTGCAAGCAGTTTCCTGCCTCTGATTTTCCTTCATGTCTTTTTGTACTTTTTTGCCAGTATGGATGTGAAATGGGTCTCAAATTGTATTCATTATGATCTTAAAAAAAGTCTTAAAGTTGTCTTGTTGAAACCTGCAGTGATCCTGGTCTAAAACTGGTCTTAAATGTTATTGATAGACTGCAGTTATGAAATTATAACATTCAGTCTGTCAGCTGCTTGTTCAGCCCAGATGTTCTTTGTGGCATGCCTAAAAAATGATAAACATACTTAAAGTTAAAGCTTGATTTTAAAGCTCCAGTGCTGAGTTTTCAACTGACTCTGAACTGGATTAATGTGTCATCATTTACAATTTTTAAAGGCCATACAGTACAGATTTTCCATAAATAGAAGTCACAGAAAATCTCAGACATCACCTTCTGTGCCAGGCATTGATTCAGTTGCTCTGCACTTGTAGCCAAAATTACTTGATCCTTCAAACCCTAAGAGCAACTTTGAGGTCGCTCTGCAACGAAGGGTATAAAATGAAGCACTTATCAGGTATAAATATAGTCGTATTGCACATCACATTAAACAGGAGAAACTCGGCTACAAACGCTGTCAAGTCATACTTTTAACAAACTCTCTGTTCCTTTGAGTTATACTTGAATTTTTAGTCTGACATAAATACCAACACTAACACCTTTGAACAAATTTAAGAGTGTTCCCATTATTATGACACCAGAATGATTCAAATAGACCTTGTAAATGCAGAGATATACTCTTTTCAATCGGGTATGTCATTTTTCTAGCAGAGACCCAAAAACAAGGCCAGCATTTAGGGGGTTAAAACTGATGATGCCTGGACTTTGTTGACATATTTCCCGATAACATGTTTGATTTTTGACGAATGACCCTGCAAACAAAGCAGCTCTTTCATTCTCAGAGTTCCCCTTCTAAGGACTCCTGGGCTCAAGGCTCTGACTCTCAGTTGGACCAAATCCCCTTTGTTCCCCTTTGTTTTTCTGTTGTTTTTGCTGACTTTTCTTTGTTCCTCCTCCCTTGTGCCTACTGATGACAGTAGGTATGCTGTTGTTGACCTGACTTGTGAGAATTTATATTGAACCTTTGCTCTGGGAATGATGCAGTTAGCAGGTGTAGAGCTTCCAGTCTGAAATGACAGATGAGGCTGTCAGGAGGGCGTGATGGAGGTTTCTGAACAATAATTCTCGAAGCAGGGTCACCTTAATGCCTGGATTTTCAGGTATACTGGAATCTCGGGTAGAGAAACTCATCTTAAACAAGTCCAGCACATCGGCAGCTCGGTTTGTGCCACCATTTTTTAAAATGCTAGCTATCTAGAAAGCTCTTAACCAAAGTTTGGTGAAAACCATCTTTTGAACATGTAGGTAAGGGATAGTATAGATTACTGATGGACTACATCCCCTTGTCAGAACAAGATACACTGCTCAAAGAATAAAGGGAACACTTAAACAACACAATGTAACTCCAAGTCGATCACACTTCTGTGAAATTAAACTGTCTACTTAGGAAGCAATGCTTATTAACAATCAATTTCACATGCCGTTGTGCAAATAAAATAGACAACAGGTGGAAATTATAGGCAATTAGCAAGACATCCCCAATTGAGGTGTGATTCTGCAGGTGGTGACCACAGACCACTTCTCAGTTCCTAGGCTTTCTGGCTCATGTTTTGGTCACTTTTGAATGCTGGCGGGCGTTGCTTTCACTCTAGTGGTAGCATGAGACGGAGTCTACAACCCACACAAGTGGCTCAGGTAGTACGGCACATCAATGCGAGCTGTGGCAAGAAGGTTTGCTGTGTCTGTCAGGGTAGTGTCCAGAGCATGGAGGCGCTACCAGGAGACAGGCCAGTTCATCGGCAGACATGGAAGAGGCTGTAGGAGGGCAACAACCCAGCAGCAGGACCGCTACCTCCTTCTTTGTGCAAGGAGGAACAGGAGGAGCATTGCCAGAGCCCTGCAAAATGACCTCCAGAAGGCCACAATTGTGCATGTGTCTGCTCAAACAGTCAGAAACAGACTCCATGAGGGTGGTATGAGGGCCCGATGTCTACAGGTGGGGGTTGTTCTTACAGCCCAGCACCGTACAGGACGTTTGGCATTTGCCAGAGAACACCAAGATTGGCAAATGGGCCACTGGCTCCCTGTGCTCTTCACAGATGAAAGCAGGTTCGCACTGAGTACATGTGACAGACGTGACGGAGTCTGGAGACGCCGTGGAGAACGTTCTGCTGCCTGCAACATCCTCCAGCATGACTCGTTTGGCAGTGGGTCAGTAATGGTGTGGGGTGGCATTTCTTTGGGGGGCCACACAGTCCTCCATGTGCTTGCCAGAGGTAGCCTGACTGCCATTAGGCACCGAGATGAAATCCTCAGACCCCTTGTGAGACCATATGCTGGTGCGGTTGGCCCTGGGTTTCTCCTAATACAATACAATGCTAGAGTTAAGTTGTGGCTGGAGTGTGTCAGCAGTTCTTGCGAGACAAAGGCATTGATGCTATGGATTGGCCTGCCCGTTCCCCAGACCTGAATCCAATTGAGCACATCTGGGACATCATGTCTCGCTCCATCCACCAACACCGCATTGCACCACAGACTGTCCAGGAGTTGGCGGATGCTTTAGTCCAGGTCTGGGAGGAGGTCCCTCGGGAGATCATCCGCCACTTCATCAGGAGCATGCCCAAGCGATGTAGGGAGGTCATACAGGCATGTGGAGGCCACACACACTACTGAGCCTCATTTTGACTTGTTTTAAGGACATTACATCAAAGTTGGATCAGCCTGTAGTGTGTTTTTCCACTTTAACTTTGAGTGTGACATCAAATCCAGACCTCCATGGGTTAACAAATTTGATTTCGATTGATCATTTTGCGTGATTTTGTTGTCAGCACGTTCAACAATGTAAAGAACAAAGTATTTTATAAGAACATTTCATTCATTCAGATCTAGGATGTGTTATTTTATTGTTCCCTTTATTTTGTGGGCAGTGTAATAAGGAGATTTAGAGGCACCACTTTGTCTGCAGAAGTCTCCAAGAATGGCTTCCATTCCCTTGTGTTTGCTTGACCGATCTATCAACCTTGACGGCTTTTCAAAGTCGACTTCACCATGTCACATAGCTTCACTAACGCATTAGAACAAGAAGCTCGAAAACCACACTCAGAAATGACACTAGAGGGTTACATTCAGCTTTGTATTCTGACTCTCTGGGCCACTGAATGAGCCACTGCACCAAACATCCTGACAGTAAGAGTGAGCTGACCAATCCACTCGGCTTTACCAAAGTTTCAGTCGACACTTTGGGGTCAGAAGTGAGTGATTTTTGTGACCACATCTGGGCTTGACAAAACTGTGACTAAAGCCTCAGTGAGTCTCATTGCAGAAGACAATGTTTTGCTCAGTGCCTGATTCCTGTTCAACTTTCTCCCTGTCGAGACAGCTGTTGCCAGTTCTCTTTTTGTAAATGTCTCTCAAAAGTTTTTGTTGCAGACTTTTGGAGGTCGCTTACAAACCTCCAAACTGCTCCTAAAGTAAAGGCTTCAAGAAAACTTCTCTCCCCATATTTATATATATATATATATATATATCCACCTTATTTGGAACACATCCCTGCATTCAGATGTACATCTTCTTTCGGGTAATTAGCTTTGTCGTTTTTGTGCAGCTGCTCTCTTCCCTCTTGATTGATTTAGTCTTCCTTGTCAGGTTTTTTAAACAGGCGTGTAAATCTCAGATAGGCTTCTCGGTGCAGGCGGTTACCTTCTGTCACTTTCTCTCCGAGCTCTCGCAGCCACATGGTTTCATCTGTCATTTTAAGCACATTTTTATTTCCACACAGCAGCTGCTGTCCTCGGGCTGTGGTCGGGATTGGTTTGTTAAATGACTCATTTTTTAAAATTCAGAATGAATTTGTAAACCATCCGTGTTCTTTCTATGGTCTCATTTCAGTCTGTGATCCATGATTTTGTCACAAGGGAACCTGGAGATGGTAGTGGTGTCTTAGTAAGGTGAAACAAATTTGAAGTTTGAGATTAAAAAATGTAGAGTAAAAATGAAAGATATGAAGATGAAGATGTGACTGAAACAGATTTTCTGATTGAAGTCCTTGAAGTTAATCAAAAGGTAACTTGATTTGAAACGGCAAAGAAAAGTCACTTGGAGATTTTTTTAATGTGTGGATGTTTCATTAAAAAATGATTGTGCTTCTCAAGGTAAAGCAGGAGACTCGTGTTAGCTGATGATGACTGTGCTGAAAGAAATGAAAATAGAAAAATTCATGTTGAACTTCAGGATCAGATCAGACAAAAAATGGATTGTGTACGGCCCTGGCCAGAAATGTAAGTTTGACATGCTGAAATATGATTAGTTTAGCCACATACAGATTGTCGCCTTTTTGGCTGACTTTCTCATCTGGCCTGGGCGTTGTTTTTGCATTTTGATGCAAGAATTACTGTTCTATTCTGTAGACAAACCAACCTGAGCACATGATACAGATTTGCCACTTTTCAGCTTTTAAAACTCCTGTGTGGAACTTTTACTTTGTGTTGACTGTTGACTTTGCTTTTGTCAAGACAACCAAGGATCAGCGGTTCTTACTGAAAAATTTTGTAACTGTGAACATTTAAACACTCTACTTTTTTTTTACTTTCATGTAGCAATTTCTATGAAAAAGTAGTCAGTGGTGTCAAACACACTTGTTCCATCATTGCAGACTTATTAAATCAAACCTCACCTGTCCCTCAGGTGTCTCTTGATACGAGATGATAAGTGGTCAGTTTTCTGCAGCATTACGTGCTGCGTGAACATCAGCAAACTCTGCGTCTGACCAAGGAAAATGTTCTCCATCAGGGGGCGATGTGGGGAAAATATGTCAGCATTTTGTTATGCCAGGATCAACACCTGGATTTATCAGGACTGTTTTTCATGATGTTTTTGGGGACTATTTTGACCCACAAACAATATTTTAGCTCAAATATTTCTTATCCTGCATTCTGAACAACTTTAAAATGAACCAGGAATGGCCCCTGGGCCTGATGTTGGGCAGGCCTGGTGTAGCTGATCACTTTGACTGGCAGGTACCTAGTAGCTGTTTTGTACATTAAGATATAATTGTGTGAAATAATCAGCGGTACTGGTGATTGTTTTGTTTGCTTTTAAAGCTTATTTAGAGACATCAGTATGAATTATAGTCGGTTTCATAACCATATGAAATCTCCTCACAGGGGCGTTATTTGAAAAAACAAAACAAAACAAAACAAACAAACAAGAAAACAATTAGCATTCCTTATGGAGATCCTTTATTCAGCCGTAAGCCTTCTTCTTGTTTTGACTAAAATGAATCCATTGTGCTCAAGACAATACATTTTCCCTTCTCCTTTTTTTTTTTTTTTTTTTTAATAAAGCCTGTAGTGGTGAACGGTATCACTGATAATTTTCCGGTACCGCCTGGCAGCCCACAGGGGCCCTCCGTGACTCTGAGTTAAACTCATTATAGGCTCCACTTTGCAATCTTATGGCTTCTCAGAGGACTATTGCCTGCTCCAAAATCACCCCCTCATTTTTGCTTTTATGGATTATCTTCTTGTGCTTTACTGATAGGCAGGTTGCAGAACCTTGCATCACCTCGAGCTACACTAAAAACCAAATAAAAAGAAAATGAAAAATCAAAAGAAAATGAAAGTTATCTCTAAGACTGGGGAAGTAATAGTTATTATTTTTTGAACAAAGCGGGTCTCCCACCACTGAGGGGGATTGCAAAGTAAAGATTTAATATGAGTTTGGAGCCAAGATGGCTACGAGTAGGAGTAAGTCCCTCCACTGGACACTGGAGGAGGTATCCCTCCTGCTGACACGTTTCTGAATCAGACAGCTGTTTAATTAGACACCTACAGGCTGTACTGCAGTCTCCCTAGTGATGCATACCATCATGTACATTATTCAAATGACCAATTACACCGTGACAGGGTTTCAGACAGAGCTGCGACTGGAGAATGTATGAGAGACACTGCCTTGAAGCAAGAACTACTAATAACTAGTTTTATCAAGGGATTAAGAAAAAAGCTAATTTCTGATGGGATATCCGATTAAATTATTAAAATTGACTGCATACGTTTATTACTTTGGCACACAAATTACATCATAGTTGGACTTCTAGCCAGTCTATCCCTATCCTAAAAGCAGTTTGCTATTTCTTTATCCCATCATTTTAACTGTGTTTGATCTGCTCACCTTTTTTCCCATTAGTTCTCATCTCCAATCATATACCTACACCTGCACACCATATACCGGCGTATTTTATTTTTTAAAAAAAGGCCCCAAATGCTCTCATTTAATATGTTTTAAATGCATTTTCATTTCTCACTGGGTGAGCTGCCAGAGTCCCAAATTTCACGGTTTAAACCAACACGATTGGAGTGACATCTAAAGTTTAAAAAAAATCTGTTGAAGAAACAGAAACTGCATGCATTGGAGGGATGTAGAAGAAAATGTGGTGTTCTTAACAGGACCAGGGGTGGGTAACATGATGGTAGATTTTCTTTTTTTATATTGGTCACAAATGGCGTTCCCCTGGTTTGCCATGTGAAGTTGTGTCACCTGCTCCTGTCCTGTTTTGAAAACCATGGAAACCTCAGTGGAGGGCTGTAGTTATGCACAGGTTTGAATCTGAGGACATGCTGCCTACCAAAAACTTTGCTGAGTTGTTTCTGTTGCCAGATACAAAAAGAGAAAACTTGTGCTTTGGCAAAGTTTCAATTTCAATTAAAACAGAGCCCTGGGGTACCCCACAGAAAACAACAGTGAGTGAAAAAGTTAATCATAACTATTTTTGTTAAACCATGTCAGCATTTACCATAACATTAAGGGATCAGATGCTCATTTGCATTCAGCTCATTCAGGTCTTTTGAGTACAGTACCTGTATTGTTTCCCCAGCTTATTCACTTTACTACATTTACAGGTAAAAGGGTTCCCTTTTATTTTTACTAGATGCTTTTCATTCTTTGGCTCCAAGGCTATAATGGATGTATTTAATTAGATCCTGCATTTCTCCATCGCTTGTCTTTTCTGTGACCTTGTGTCGCCCGTCATCCATCATTCAGAAACACAGACATCCTCAATAAGCGTTGGTTCCAGTCTGAAAGGTAGGATAGAGAAGGGGATGTCATCCTTGAATTGAGTACTATTTATAGGAAATGAAAAATGGCTCGCGCCTCTCTCGCACTCATCTTCATTTATTTCCATACACTCGGAGCGTTTGCAGTAAACATGCTCTCATCAGCATGAAACATAAATTTCATTCATTGCTTTCTTCTTCTCTGCTTACACTGTAATTGTTGTTTGTTTTTATCTTTAATACTAAAGCCAAGATAATGTGTGTAACACTTGAATCAAGTGACACTTAGTGGTGCGTTTTTTGTTTTGTGTGGCGTATCGTACAGTTTAATATTGTTGAGTTCTGTTTGGTATAGTACCAACTCTTGTCATATACTGTATATGTGCTGAGGCTACAAGAATAAACAGTTTGTGTATGTGTGTACATATATATATGTGTGCATTACCGCAGTGACAGCAGGCTAGCTGTTGTTCCAAATGTCTGAGCTCTGAAGTTTGCGCTCAAACATTTCCTCACCCTGAAAGGTTCAGAGTCACAGCAGGTATCGGACAGTTTCAGATTTGGTGAAATGTCACAGTGTGAACAAAGGCAAATGAAAGAGCTGCTCTGCCCTTTGATTCCAAAACTAAAGTCGAGGCCTGTTGCCAAGAGATGTAGAGCGCTGTGAACACAGAGATCACACAGTCCCCTGAGATTGTCACAAATCACATCCCCTGACCTTTAACAGCTTTTTCAATCAGATGCATCTCAGGGCTCCACTTTGTGAGAAAAAAAAAATGATGATGTGAAAAAAAATGTGAACATAAACATGCTCATAAAAATGACATTTGAATATTTTCCAAAAGAATTGTTGTGTTTTATAGATCTATTTGTGGTTTCCCATGAAAGAATCTGAATTGGATATTTAAATGGCAGCTTTTTCTGAAGCAAATGTCTTGGCCAACCACAAGTGCTTGTTGACCAGTTTTTATGGATTTTTTTTTTCAAGCAAACTACAAATAATGAGACATGAAAGAATCCCTGAACACTTGAGCTCTTCAACAGCAGCAGCAGTGTGCAACACTTAAGTCACTCCAGGATTTTGTGGACTGTTTTAGTAAATTCACAATTCATTTGAAATCAAAGGCAACTTGATCCAGTGAGAATAAAACGGTGTTGAGTGTTGATTCTCAGTGACTTCTCACTCTCTTATTTCATACACTCACACACACACTCTTCATCTAATATCATTACACATTAAAAAGTATATTTAGTATAAAGCTTTTAAAAAAACTATTAATTAATTTCTATTAATTAACCTATTAATATTCATTAATCTATACCCCCCCCCCCCCCACACACACACACACACACACACACACATCCGTCTCGTTTGCTGGCCGCACGCTTCCGTCATTCTCTTGTGTTTTGTGGTGGAAAAGTGTCAATAGATGATTTTCGTCTGTGTTCCACCACAATGTTTCAAAACTGTTTCATGCAGAACATTAGTGCTTTCCACGGTCCTTAGCTGCAATACTTGTTAGTAAATTAGATGCATTTTTGTCGGATATGTCTGCAACTTCATAAAAAAAGAAGAGACTTTGACAGGGAACTGACTGCTATGATTGGAGAAACTTGAAGGGGCAGGTGAAACTGTTATGATTGGTCAAATTGCAAATAAGTTGCAGTGATTGGACAAAGTTGTAAAGTTAATTTGCGTTAATCGTTGCGATCGCAACTTTCTGGAGGGACTGACACCTGCTCATGTCAAGATTCATCCTGCACCACAAAATATGTGCAAAGTTCCACAAAAGTATATTTAAAAAAAAAAAGATATTAGTGTCGACGGCAAATTTAGTTCATGTGCAATACATTCATTCGGCTTTGCAAGCTTGGTCCAACTCGAAAAAGCAGCAAAGCATTAAATTCAGCTAAATAATGAGGCAGCGTGAGCTCGTAATTTATTAAACTTGCTTTTATTTATTAGTATTTCCAAAGATACTTACTTTGGGTCCATTTAGGAATTATCCTGACCAAAATCTATCTGACAGAACATGACTTTTATGGGATGTGAAGTTACTGCATCAGCAAATGTTACCCGTCTCAGCACCATGGAGAGCAGAGCTTATAGTCGCTCTGCTCCACAACTCTGGAACTCGCTCCCACCAGACATCAGAAACACTGAATCACTCCCCCTCTTTAAATCCAGACTCGAAACCCATCTGTTCCAGGCTTCATTCTCTCTTTAATTTCATGGATCCTTTTTAACCTGGTGTTATTTTCCCTCGTTTTATTTCTATTTTATCGCGTTATTTTATTTACTGTGTTTTTAATCATCTATAAAATATCCTCGACTTCTCACAAAGGCACTAAATAAATTCTATTATTATTAAAATATTATGCTAACCTGAGTGGTGAAACTGCTGCTTTGTTTAGTGTTTTACAGTTCATCATATGACCTTATGGCGATGAAAAGGCTCTCTTCAAGTGATAAATCTCAGCTCTACAGTGTCTGATCTTGCATTCTGCAACAACATGTAACCGCCCCACTCACTGTGAATCTTTGCCAAAGGCTCCTTTAGTCTGCGTGCTGTAAATCACCTCATCTGCTGGAGATGGCATGAAGAAGAATCAATCTTGATGGGCTCTTTTTTGCTTTTGGAGCTCATAAAGAGGCAGCAGCGTTGATTGCAGTTTGTCCATAACCAGCTGAGAAAAGCCCTCCTTCCAACTCTGCATGTATTCACATCCTAAATCATGGTCATCATATATTTTTGAAGATTTCAAGAGTCAGTTTACAAAACGCGATGATAGTTGTGATGATAAACACATACTGTTTATAATGTTAACCAGGATTACATGATTGGATTATATTCCCTCTCTTCTGTAAGTGCTGAAAGCTTTCAGCACCACGGACAGAGTCTAAACGAACAGAAGTGTTCATTGTTTGTGTTGCTGGGAGACAGCAGCTCCAAAGCTCTCGGCAGCTCTGAATGACATGTCCTCCAGTCAGACTGAGAGGTCACGGACTCGACATCTTAAGAATAACATGTTGAAAGTAAAATACCTTGTTATTTGTTTGGATTTAATTTGCAGTGCGTTCTCTCTTGAGCATAGCTGAGTTGAACAAAACAACTGAAAAATGAAGTAGCCTTGAATTGATGCGCAGCAGATAAGAGAACACTGACTTTTCAGAGGACACATTCAACACATGAATTCATGATTTTATACAAAACTCTCCTGATAAATAGCTTTTTAGATTACAGCCATGAAAGACTAAGATTCTTCCTTTAATGCAGGTTTTTGAAAGGGAATAGGAAAGAAAAGAAATGTTCAGAGTTTAGCAAGTTTGTCGAGTTGAAAAGAACTCGGAGAACTATATTAAAACAAGGAAGTTTGGCTTTTATTGTATCATTCCTCATCCACAGTGGCTCAAAAGTTACTCCAATTGAGAGAATAACAGGAAAAATTTGCAGCCCATATAATTTGCAAGCAGCCTCGCAAATATGGTGAAAGCATTTATGGTTGGTCATATAGAGAGAGGCACTTCCAGAGTCACAGTGACTTCAATCGGATCACTCTTGAGGAGGAATAAAACCTTCAAACCTTTTTTAAGTTGAAGGTTCTTGAATTATTTATGATCCATTTAGCCCAAAACATCTTAGATAAGTTGGGAAATTGCCCTTTACAATTTCAAGAAGATGTGCTATGAAATGTAGCTTCCTATTTTCTGACCATCAGTCTAAACTAAAATGCATAAAAACTGAGGTCAAGATCCTCAAAAATACACAGAGAAAACACGTGGGCTGAGGCAGGAAGCTTTTTTTTTCATTCGGACTTGATTCTCTGCCCTTTTTCTGACATTTGTGACCTCTTAAATCTGTTGGTTGAAAAACCATTAAATATCTGTCAGCCTCAAATGGAAAAACCTCCCTTTCCATATTTTTGCCACATCTCGTTCGACTGAAAGTGCGACTTTCCTGAAGTGAAAGGACCTTCAGTTGTTGAGCAGGTCAGAAGGTTGTTGACTGTTGACGCGCCCTGAAGCCTGCATGAATGATCATTTTGATGAAGCTGCATGATTAGAAATCTCTCTCTGCCTCCTCTCGGCCTCTCTTTCTGCCTCTCATGTGGATAAATCAAAGTCAGCCTCTAACTGAGTCTCTGTTGCTTCTCCGTCTGCAAAGTCATTAATCCAAGGATGTGGCCCGCGGGGGCTCTCTCCTCCTGCTTGACTCACTCGTTGTTACATGAAAAATAAGCTTGGTTTCTCTCTCCCTCGCCTCTCTTTCTTCCCTCTGCATCTCTCTGTTATTTTTCTAATGGGCTTCTGCTCCTAGATTCGCCCCAGAGGATGAGTTATGTGTCCTGCTGTGGGTTTTCTCTGGGATTGTGTGTGTGTGTAGTGGCGCTGTAAATTGCCACGCTGTGCCCTCACTCTCCAGTTCTCACGGGGCACATCCACACAATCCCCTGCTCAGTTGGCGTGATCTGTGTTCATATTTCTTCTTCGTCTCCCCTTTCAGCGTGCTACACACGACCATACATGGGGCGCATGAGGACTGATAGAGCAGAAACAAAGGCAACTGTGTCCCATCATGCCTAATCATCTTATCTATACACACAAACCCCTGCTGCCTGTCTCAGACACACACCCTCTTTCATTTCTTGTCTGCTTAATTTTTTTTTTTTTCTCTTCTTTGTGACGCCCCCGCCTCCCTCCTTCTCTTGTTATCATGGCCTGGAGAGGAGTTGTGAAATTCATGACAACCAGATCTAGAGGGGCTGGGTGATGGAGGGCAAGAATAGTCTCCCGAGTTCCTGCTGGAATCTCTCCGTCTTTGATGAGCGAGTTATACAACGCCAGCACCCTCCGTCATCCCGCTCTGGCAATTTGTGGAAAGGAGGAAGACAATCTCATTTGTTGCATGTGGTTATGGAACAATAGCTTCCTCTTTAGTGCCAGTTTCTGCTCCATAAGTTTCCCACGCTACTGTCCGGTGACATGCCCACAACCTGAAATTGAATAATGGACTATGCCATGAAGATAAAAGGAGACAACACTTCGATGCTCTTTGAGTCATCCTCTCTTTTCTCTGTGCACTGAAACTCATTATACTTAGCATGCTCTGTTGCTTAAAAGGCAGTGAAGTCTATCTGCTTAAAATTCAAAATTGTCTGCGTCAAACAGAGCTCTCAAGTAGCCCCTGAGACTCTCAGCAGCTCCAGAGAACGAAAAGTAGTTCCTCAGGCTAACAGAGAGGGGTGGTGTTGCTCCAAGATGACTTCATTATGTTTCATTTTTTGGATTTATTTAACACATAAAAATCTGAATAAACAGAGCATCTTGATGAAGAGTCCTCTAGAGGCCTCCAAATAAGAGAGACATTACTAGATGGTGTTTAAAAGCAAAGAAAAAGTGCATTTTTACACCTCACAGTCCAGCCAAAAGGAAATGAAGACATGACATTTTGGCATTTCAGGCCACTGAGGCAGAGCCGCTTGTCCTTGTGATCTTGTCAGGGGTGTGTGTACACAGCTGGTGAATATTTCATGCGTCTGTGTCCTGCTTTGCTGTTCCCAGAGGAAAGAGGAAGTACTGTTACTGTGTAATGGCTCCTTAGCCTTAAGACCCACATTGGAAGAGCAGCAGCTGCTGCGATGGAAGCTTTACTAACAGGTTTCACCTGCAGAGATGGTGGCTGTTTGGATGGCAGCTTTATGGGGGTGTTAGTGCTCATCTCGCAGTATATCAGCTAATCTATATTATATTATACAGAAAATGGGTTGAGGCAAAGAGAGATTGGAGCCATTTTTATTTAAAGTAACCTGATAGGAAGTTCCAATAGCATCATAAACTGTAAAGCTGTGTTACAGGACTGCTGGAGGAATGGTGATGGATCATATTTATTCCACAGCTACATCATTAATGAGCAACTTCAAGAAAAATGGATACTGAAAAATCTGAAAGCTAGCTGCAGAAAGTCACAAACGCTAATGTAAGCAGCTTTCAGTTGCCTGACATACGAAACTCTTGTCTTGCAAACAGTGCTGTTAGCTAACAATAAAGTTGGCTAAGATTATTTGCTTCTTTTATTGCCCTTAAAGACACAAAAGGGATTTCACTACTGCATGTTTTATTATATGATTTTTTGATCTGTTGAATGACTTGTATGCTTTACTCAAAAATGAGACAAGAACACTTCATTGATCCCATAAGGGGATTTTTTATTTATTTATTAATTTTTTTGACTATTCATCTTTTTCTTCAGAAGCCTACGGGTGTCGACTTCCGTCAGCAGTTATCGACTTCTGGCTGCCGCCGCCGGCAAGCTAGCACGTTTGTTCATTTTGTTGCTTTCTTGCTGTTAAAAGCCGGTTTTTAGAGCGAGTATGACAGCTAGGCTAACATTATCAGCTTTGTGGTCTCCATGGCAACGTAAACAGAGCGTTCAACTGGAAGCGCAAAACCGGCAACCGCTATGAACTATGGATAGTCAGGGAAAAGGTGGTTAGCATCACGGACATATGCAATGAGAACAAGATGGGAAAATAGAGTACAAAAAAGTTGAGTAAGATCAGTCTACTTAAACTAGAAGAATAAATTTATCACAACAAAATAGATTAAAATAAAATGGTGTATACACAAAAATTACACATCAGTATTAGTGATGTGACGGCTACAGATGAAGTGACAATGCTATGATGAATGCTGCACTTTCAAACGGATAGCATGCTCACACAAAAGATGCCTCAGTTGGTTACTACTGACTTCTTATTAAGGGCCTGGTCCAGGGTTCGGGTTGTGGGCTTCAAAGACTTCTCACTTAACTTGCAAAATCATCTCCCATGCCACATACATGACTTTGGGAAATCAAACATTACATCAAATAACTTTTTTATTATCATTATTTAAATGTAATATTTGACCTATAAAAATTACTTTATTTATTAATTTATAATATTCATACTATGACTATTTAGAACATAATTAACCCCTTAACGGTCAGCGGCCTGCATGTGGGCCTGTTTTGACCTTGATTTGAATACAGAGCCTTCTAGATTCTGCGAGGTGTTTCAGATCTTAATACTACAGTGTCAACATTGCAGTCCTTTTGATTTACACCGCATTTGACCAACTGGGTCAATCTATGATCTCCCCAGAGCCAATAATATCCCCGATCATGGCATATTGTGAACAGATCTGCCCTCCCCCCATCCCCCGTACTCCTATTTGAGTTTCAATTTCATACCTTCATCCTTCCATGTGCTGCCCGAAAAAAGGGGAAAAAATCCAGTTGAGGGTAATAATGTTTAAATCATGTGTGTTCTTACTTTAATAACTACATACTAGTTACAGTTACAATAAGTTTGCAGAGAGACCAAGCTTTTTATGTACTCCTGAGGGTTCAATGATTGATTATGCCTTTTACAGGTGTTTTTGGCATTTGGTGGAGGATTATTAAGGGGGTAAGATGATATACAAATTAGAAAAATTGGAACATGAGAGGTTGGTGTCTTCATATGCTTGACAAAGCTGTACCTCTCACACTATTTCACTCATGTTAAACTCTTCAGTTGCTGATCAAGCAGAAAGCAGTATTAGGCCCCATTTACAACAACAACACTTCACATAGTTTTACTCCAAAATGCAAAAAACGCAGAGAAAAAGAACCTGAAAACGCTGTAGTATGCATACCAGGCCTGTAGGTGGTGATATCACTGTAGAGTCTTTTGGTAGTCTGCTGCTGAAGAAGAGGCAGGCTGATCATCTTGTGTATATATTAAACGCATCTTTTCTGAGTGCAGAAGTCGAGCAACTGATGCACATTTTGTTGAAAAGCAGTCAGCAGATCTGGCAGCACAGGCACAACACGGTTGTCCTCCATTGAACTGTTGTCCGGATTGTGCATGGCAATTATAAGGTCCCACAATGAAAGTGGAATGCGCATGCGCAAAACGGCGCATGATGTCACTGAAAACTCTGGCTTGCTGATTACATGGCAATGGAGCCTGCAGCCTATCAGAAAAATTCCACTCTGAAGGGCGTTTTAACAAAGTTGCTTTTTAGGTCAGCTAAAACAGCGTTTCCATGCAAACAAGCGGCTGAAACGCAACAATACTTTTGCGTTGTGCCAAACTGGTGCCAAACTTGCAAACCTTGAACACATCAGGTAGGACGTCATATCTGCATTGCCTGCCCTGCTGCTGGGCATCAGAAGAAAAATGCTGCCATGTAAATATGATGTATGTGACTCTCTTTATTCTTCCTTCCCTCTCACAGCACATTCATCAATTTGTTTTTAATGAGCTCTCTCAGTGACAAAGTGACAAGCCTCTGCTCTGCTGTGTTGTAACTCCATCTCTTGGGCTGGAGGTGGTTTGTTTACTGCCTTTTTATCCACCTCTGTGACAGCAGTGTGTCAGGGTGGACTGAACCTCATTTCACAGAGGGCATCCTCCTATTTCTGTCTCTCTTGTGCCATCGCTGGTTTAGTCATAAGAGTCAAGGCTGACCTGCTTTAGAAGAACGCTCCATCCAGTCAACCTAATTACACCAAACTACCTTTTCCCTTTCACCTGCCACACACAAATCACTCGGGGTAAATAGCTTTTCTCTCTCTCTCTCTCTCGTCCTGCATCATTGCCAAGGACATCGTTTGAGACGCAGAAGAGAGAAGTCACTTTGAAAAGAGCTCTTTAAACTACATTACTGTGGCAACAGAAACGGGTTTGTCAGCAGATGTCTAGCTTCAGGGAATTAATCTCCTACAGACATGACGTTTCAGTATCAATATCAGACGAGAAACATGGGAAAGGCCGAGGGTGCGCCATGTGTCCCTTCGCTTTTAATTATAAAAGGATCTATCTGCAGACTGTACAGTAAAAGGACATTTGAATCGCTTTCCAATAAATCTGCACATAAAGCTGGAAGATGAATGCAGGAGGCAGTTTCATGGGTTAAAAGAGACGATGCCTTTCCCCATGTGCACAAAATTACCTGACTGCATAGCCTTGTTGACCTGTTAAGAGTCAATAGAAAAAGTCTTTTAATCACGTAAAGAACTTGTGAGTCCACTGTGTTTCTCATCGATCCTTTATCTGACCCGCAGTATGGTTTTGCAGGTTAGACTCCATTTCTCCCAACGTGGCTTTAAAAGCACAGGCAGCCACACTGTGCTGTGTATTGATCTGTCCATAGCTCTTGGAGCTATAAAGCCTCCATACTATACGATATACACTATTTTATACTCTATAAGATCACCTTAATGATCAGAGCGAGAGATAGAAAATGAAGCAACAGTAGCTTAGGATGGAAGTAACTCGTTCTGTTGGAGCTGGGTTTCAGAGAAGGGAGTGGTCTGTACAAATCTCGGTACAGACTTATATAAGGAAGTTGGACTTGTTGCTGGTAAGATGCCAGTTCATCTGATGGTAAATTAAATTTCCCCATGGCTTACTCAAGTATGACTTGTGTCAGAAGAGGGACGAGACCGCAGAAAAACACATCCCCATTGACCATTTCCATAGTTTGACATTCGAATAAGCCCCCTCTGTTGTGTCAATGTTATAGGTCAAATGAGCACGCCACAAGCTCTATTTACTTTATAATACCCTATACCACTGCTTTCTATGCATGATTATAATCTAAGGGAGGAATGCCAGCTCGCCTCTCTTGTATCCAGCATGCTTTGCACACTGAAGTGGTTATTTGCCATTTCAAGCGGCGCCATTCTCTGAGCAATACTGTAATATTGTAACACTTTAAAGGTGTAATAACGCTCCCCACTGTGCAATTTATACTGGTGTATTGGTTGCACTGGTGTATGGGACACAGCTTACTTTTCAGATGCTTTTCAGTGACTGTTGAGTTCAGTGTGTCTTCTACACTAAACTTTATGTTAATTCTTGCACATTAAAGCTCCTGAGAAGAGTTTTTAACTGGTAAGTATCGTTCAGGAACTGATATCGAAGGGAAGGTATTGGTATTGGTACAGGATTTGAATATTTTTGATTGATATCCAGCCCTAGTTGGCGCATAAATAAATAAGCAAACAAACAAAGTAATGAATAATTAAATAAAAATTGTGACACAAGTTTCAAAAGTGTGGTGTTAGAATTCAGAGTAATTTTCATCAAGCATTATTTTTAGGGTCCAACTAGAGGATGCTTATACTTGTCTCAGACTGAAGTACTTAAAAAAGAAAAAAAAAAAAAAGTCGAACTGAATGTTTAATCGCTTTTAAAGTTACCTGCTGACCAAGCTGTCATGTCAAGTAGTCTGATGAGTTGAGGGAGAGAACATTATTCTTAATTAAGGATTCTTAAACTTGAAACACTGTGTTCATGTTTCAAACTAAGACCTAAAAAGCGATTCAAACACCTCTGCTGAGAGGAGCCTCAGTGACTGTTGAGTTCAGGCTTAAATGAGTTTGACGGAAGCCCTGAGGTTATGACCCAAATAAAGCAGGAACTGTGTCTCCTGTTGCTCTTTTTCTGCAGTGCTGTCACTTTATCTTAAAATACAAGTTTTGGTCTCTATAACCAAATTTTCAGGTCAGTTTTTAAAGCTGATGTATGACTGGTTTACAGATGCTGATACAGAGGGATAAACTATGGAGGTATCGCTGCAGGACAGTGAGTATCACTGTCAGTCAATAAAGGAGATGAAGGACCTTGGTGGGGACACAGAGGATGCCCATGACAGATTGTTGTGTCCTCTCAGCTTAGCCTCTGATTTGATTTATCGCCCGTGTCTGGACAGAGTCCAGTCAGACCTAATAGAATCACAAAAGGTCGGCGGGGGAGTCGTTGGAGGCACCCTGACATTAACTCTAATGAGGAGGGGGACAAAAGGACAACCAATGCACTTGACCCACAGGTCAGGAGAGGATATACTGTCAGGATGTAAAAAAAACTTAAAAATATACTCGGGTGTTGTAACTGATACAGAGGAAAGGAAGAGGAGGGCCATAGGAGAGGGTGGAGAAATGAGAACAAGAGGTGAAATGAAGAGGAAAGAAAATTAGAAAAGACAAGAAGAAGGAGATGTAAGATTGTCTGCCATGTTCGAGAAGCAGAGGGACAGAGAGATCACTTTCACAGCCTGATATAGGTGTCACTTAGATGAATCTCTCCGTGATATAAATGCAGGAAGTTTGTTAGGGGCTCTGTTGCTTCCCAGAGGTAAAAATGTCTTCTGCTGGTCTTGGGGGGGAGGTGTGACCACAGCAAAATCTCTGAATGTTGCTCACAGAGCCAGATTTACCAGGTTAAAATAGGTCAGATAACACAAGAGAACTGCAAACATCTGATCATCTTCCTCTTTTCAGGTCATATCCCACCTCAGAGGGATTCCTCATCTGATTCCTGAACCAGTTAATTTACGAGCATCTTCAAGAAAGAGCTGGACTTGATTAGTTTTCCGTTTACAGAGCAGCCAGATTCATTTGGCTCCCTCAGATGTTGACAGTGAAATCGCTCTGTTCGGTTTTGGATCGTCAGGTTTTGAATGGTTGCTCTAAAAGCAGTGACATTGTGAAAGATGTGTGCCAAGAGTGGCTAATATCAGCTGGCGTGGCATATTGGCTTTGCAGTTCTAGCAATACACCGACTTCCTGCCAGTTAACTGAAGCCTGAAGAGAAGAGAGAAATTAAATCTATCCTGCACATGAGCAGCATAACATTTAGAGTCCTTAATAGTTTTCAAAAGATTAAACAAGAAGCACTAGAAGTATGACTGTTGCGAGCCATAGAATATCAGTTTTGATTTTTTGTAGCGCATGAAAGTACCATGTAATGCACAGAGGCACAGGTGTGTGTTACAAATTTGTTACCCCTCTGTGTAAAAGGCATCAATGTGGAAATGTGAAATTTGGCCATTTCAACATTAAGCCAGCAGCATGAGCGGATACAGTGGCAAAACAACATTTGTGCAAACAAGGGATCCTCCAGACAAAACAACCAAATGTGAGGCTACCACAGTTTGATTACACTTTACGCGCTTAGTGCCTTCAACATTGGAAGCAATTTTGAATGGGTGTTAAAGTATCAAGACTAAGAGCTTTGCTGCGTTGCAGAATCTTGATGTAAAAAGGATTAGTGATCCACATTGTTTACTACTTTGTCTTACCTTTAATATCTACCGGCTCCCGATTCCATAGCCTAACATGTAAAAACAAGCTAGCAACAGCTCAACTAGCATTTTGTAACTTTAAGGATTGATTAAAGAAAAGCACAAATGTTAACATCAACCTGCTTTGGTCATTGCTTTTAAATCTTGATTTGTTCAGGAATAGTTCAAGATCTGTTGTAAACCCTGTTAACACCTGGGTGATCTAACAAAACACATGGCTAGCATGCTCAAACTACCTTGCAACAGCTTAACAAGCATTTCCTGTGGGGAAAAAAAAAAAAAAAATTTAACATCAATTTTTTCATTCATCGCTTTTTAACATTTATGTTGAGTCAGTTTTTCTCTCAACAAGTTGGTTCAACAACTGTCAAAAGTCAGTAAATACTTAAGGTATCCTAAACAACATACAAGGCTTTTTCAAATTAGCAACAGTTCGCTAAGCTTTTCCGGGCTCTGATTTGATTAAAAAACACAAATCTTAACATCAACCTGCGTTATTTATTGCGTTTGAATCTTAATGAAGACAAGATTTGTTCTCAGAAGTTAAAAAAACTGTTAAAAACTTTATGAACGCTGATAGAATCCTTAACACAATACAAGGAGGCTAGCATGTTCAGATTAACCAGCTGTGGCTAAGATCACTCCTCAGATGAGAGTGGTTCTTGCGCTTTTTTATGCGTGTGTGTATGTGTTTGTAGTACATATTTTTGATGGTCAAAGCTTTATAAATAAGGATCATGCTTCTCTACAGACAGGAGGGGTGAGCAAGGGAGCTACACACTGTGCCTTAGAGGGAGGCAGCTGTATGGGATATCCAATCTAACACGGAATATTGAAGAAGACTTGAAAACAAAACACAGACCTTGACAACCATATCAAAGAATTGTCAGAGCTAAATTGAAAAATTCTGAAGCAACAAAAGTACAGAAGAATAGAAATCCTTTCTCTCTCCAGACATGAAGTATATTGTCCCCTCTTCCTGTCTACATACCTAGTCCCCTGTGGACTCATTCTTGAGTGAAGAGCACTTCAGATTCACATCATGAGAATTGCTTGTCATAGTGTGGCTTCTGGTGGAGGTAGCGTTTATAGGACAGCCAGGAAATTCAAGGATTTTGTGTCATCTTCCTGCTGGAAATGAGAAAGACCTTACAGCAGAAAATTGTCCTGTTTGTTTCCAGGACGACAGGACAGCTGGACGCACCTTTACTGTTAATATGGTGGAGATAGGAGGTACTTAGTCAGGGAGCAGAGAGGAGACATGAGGAGGGAGGGCCAGCGTGCGCACACACATGAAACAAACACGCACGAGCACACACACTTGCACTCTATGAGGGCTGAGACGGGGAGGGAGAAAAAGAGGTAGAGAAAGAGAGGAGAAACAGAGAGATAGAAAAAGGAGGAGGGATGATTGTTATTCTTTAGCCTCGTGTTGCAAACAGCACAGATTCCTGCGAAGTCTCCTCAGCCGTTGAACGGGATGCCTCAGAGGAAAAGAGCTTTCACGTTCGGAGCTTATGGAGGGTAAGATATTAGAAGACTAATCCGTGTGTGTCTCTGTGTGTGTGTGTGCTGTGCTTTTGGAGCTCGTTAGCTTCTTGTTTGTAGCGGTGCTAGCTTACCTGTTGCTTCTGTCAGAGGAGGAGTAAAAGGAGGGTGTGAGACTGCTCTGGGAGTTTCAGTGCACCTGCTCCACAACTGTAGGACAGAATCAGTCTGACAAGGTCACTGGCTGCCAGCATTGTGTCCTTCTAATTTAAAAGAATAAGGACAGAGTAAAAACATGTGGAGTAGCATAAGGCAGATGTTAAAAAGATTAATGTGTTGGTCATGGTGACCCACTCCTGCATGTGTTTTACTTTTTGACTTATCAGAAGTTGCTTGAAGGAAATAGCAGACATTAAAATATCTCAGCTTTATGCAGAAGTGTGACTTATTAAAGGACAAATGCTGTACTTTAACAGAGCTCTCTTTCAAAGTTAAAGTAACTGATCATAGATCTAGTCACCAGAAATTTTATAACGCTAATATACTTCTGAAAAGCTTTTTCACTTTTAACAATTACAGCTCAAAACAGACATATAAAACTCTGACCATGAGATATGGGTGGTGTCCATCTTGGTAAGCCAGTCAAGAGTCAGTGCCTCACAACTGTCAGTTACTTAACTCAAATAGTTACATAAAGCTGCACACATGACATGGCAAAAATAAATAGTAATTAAAAGGTGTTTTTCAACCACAGGATCATTCCCCAGGAACTATATACATTTAGACTATCTGAAATAGGGTCTACATCATGTTCTGGGGTGATAAATTTATTTCAGGTTATCTCCTTTCAAGTGTCAACAAATCCATCTGCAGTGCAATAAAGCAGTATCAAAGCCAGCCCAGGCTGAATATCCTCAGTGCTAACAGGCTAACAGCAGATATTCACATAGAAATGGTGGCTTATCTGTGTCGTACTACGGTGTGATTTTTGCTGAATGGTCTTCGTGGTTGTTTTACTGCCTTCTATTGGTGTAGTGTCCATTCTACCTGGAACCACGTAGTTCTTGTAGTTTTTCATGTAGTCCAGGACCTATAAGTTCCTGGACTTTCTGGTCAAAAAACACCTCAAGACAAAGGCTGTGACTCATTACTATCACTCACTATTAAGTGCATTAGTGCGCTTAAACAGACACTATGGAAAAACACGGTGCACTTTAAATTCTCTGCTGATGCACTTCATACCTTTAATGGTCACCATCTTGGCTACCTAGCAAAAAGAGCAAGAACTGATCGTTGCAGTTAATAAATAGCAGAAGAACACGCGTGAACGGTTGGGAAATGTCAATCACAATAAGTGCAAAGTAGCAGTGTTCGATTTAAGACAACACTACCCTGTAGATATAGTTCACTGCTTCGGTGTGTATGTAGTGTACGCAGTGTACCTCATGTACGTGTACTCACAGATGTTTCCGATTTGAGACACAGCTATAGAAAGTTACAACAAAACATTGTGAGCTTTGTTGAATGCCATGAAAGCCATCGTGCAGGGAGACAATTCAAACTTGACAAACCCAAAAACAGACTTTGTCTTATAAACTGCTGCAACCTATATTCTAGATGTTACGGTAATCAAAGAGGGCAGGTTACAACTACAAATGAAGTCAGCGCTCTGCAGCTAAATGCTGGCTACAGCGGAAGCCTTGAAGAGTTGTCTGTCACTTCAGAGTTTTTAATCTGAAATAACTGCTGATCAAATCAATACCAACCTGAATAGAAAGGACATTGCCATAGAAAAGACAACTCCTCTGCGTGTCCCTCGGTTGATATAGATCACACACATTCCATGAGTGGAAAAAGAGGCTTCTTGTTATGTCGATGTTTGTGGCCTAAAGGAAGAAATTGTAGAACAATGAAATTAAACCTGTCAGCATTGTAGACAGTGGCATAAAACAGACTCAGAGATGAACCATTTACAAAACAAAACATCCGTGCATTGAAGCAAAGTTTATTCTCATTACTTTGCTGTTTATGCTTTTTGAAGTTATAAGAGGTTTGGTTTGATTTGCACTGAAATAACAGGCAGTTGTAATCTTCGGAGAGTTACTTCTCAGGCTTTGAAATGTTTTATGGTCTGTCATTTCCTTCTGTACAGAAAATGAATCGGTACGTCTTCTTATGCCAGCCTTGTCTTGTTTTTAGGGACGTTAGCTCTTTTTTCTGTAAATCAGGTTGTCTAAAAAACAAGTATGCTATGAAGGAACTGTATTACCTCAGTTGAGAATCTTTCCTTTGCTAATATCTTTCAAGAAAAACAAACATTAAAAAGAAAGCATAAGTCATTCATCATAACCCAAAGTGGTTTGTCAGAAAGACAATTAAATGTGGTTTATACAGCTATTGTGAGATAACCGATTTAATAAAAGGCGTACTTAGATGGTGGGTTTCACTGTGAGGAGACTGAAAATGAGTGCTCAGCTCTGTTAGTACCTTCGCTGCAGAAAATAAGTGAAATATCTTATCAGCATGATTAGAAGCAGCCAGGAAAAGATTGAAGATGCCACTTTGTGTTGTCACAGCCTTGCATGTGTGCAGTAATGGCTTTCAAGCAGTCAGAACATGAATCTTCGAGATGTAACAATACTTTGAATTCTGAGCAGCCCAGACACGGTGTGGATTGAGATTCAAGAGGCAAAGAAATTACTTTTACCATTGTGTTTTTCTGCTCGTGGGCTCTGCCAAGTCTGCCTGGAAAGCCCTCACAAGGCTCATTTTGACATTACCTTCAAGGTTTTCATCTCTAAAGCAAGCCTGAATGCACAGAGAGATCCAAGCCAAGAAATAATAGTTACGAAAATGTGATGCGGGGAAAGTAAGATAAGACTTTATGGAGTCATGCAAAAACTTCTTTTTGGACCATTATGTGCAAATGGACCCTTGTTATTCTGTCATACGCAAATATTTGCTGTTATCTGAGTTTCAGACAATCTTATTGGTCTGTTAACCTCCTATTTGGCTTCCCAATAACATCACTACTTTGTTTTTTGGACCAGAACTAGAAAGCTATAGGCCTTCTATCCAAAGATGCATGCTTTAATATCGACTGGTTGGGTGACTTTAGGCAGTCTGAGGTGTCACAGATCCTCCTCTGATGCCAAAAGACACCTGCTGTACGAGGTGAAACGGTGTGTTTGGAAACCGGTCAGCTGTAAACACTGACAAATCATTTGCCAGATGTGACTCTTGCAGGTTAATTGGAAGCACTTGTTTTTTAAAGAAATGAAACCCAGTGGACTGAACATTTATGATAGTATGTGAGCATCTAATTGAGTCTCATTAAGGGCCAATGAGTTAACTGCAACCACGATCTTAAATCGTACTCCTCATCATTCTTTAATAAAATGTATTATCATTAACAACAAGTCTAGACCTGTTAACGTTTTCGAAAGCATCTTAAGAGAATGTTTGTTATTGAATTGTTTGTCAAGTGAGGAGTTTTCACTGGTTATAAAACTTTCTTAAATTAATACTAATATTTCTGTATGGCCTATGAATGCAAACAAGACCACGAGGAAGAAGATGACATTTCCTGTACGGTCTTTTTTAAGGCCCGGAAGTAGGCAAACAAAGTGATTGATGACAGTGCAGAAAAAAATAAACTTGGCACAATAAAGTGAGACAATTTTTGTTTTGTTGATAATTTATTTGATGTAACAATGCGCCTTTCAGTACATCTTTTAGAAAGTTTATTTTATTTGTTTGTGGGACGAGCAGCAGAGCTGAGTATATGGGATGAGCCCATTATAGATTTGCCAGATCTTCTCTGCCGGTGCCAAACAGCCTATTCTGCTGTGGCTATTGACTCTTGTTTTAAACTACTGATTCCCCATTGTTTCCTGTTTGACTGTTCAAGATAGGGCTGGTGCAATAGGACAACTTCAAGCAGCTGTTCTGCAGAACCATGTTGTAGTATTATTTGGAGTGAGCGCTCTTTGTGCTAAGTCTACATTTATGTTTTGTTTTTTTACAACTGCATTGAAAAGGAAGTAGAAAGGTATATTTTTGGATGCAAGAACACATGTACAGGAAAAAAGCCTCGACCACCAGGGGTGCCAAAATCAACACAAACAGAAAGTTCCTTATGGGAGCTCTTTTCAGTGTTTCCATCAAAGTTATAACCTTACACGCCCTTTCCTTATACAGTAATAATATTCAAGAATAAATGGAGTTTTCTTTGAGATGACAGTGAGTCCTGATTCCAGGTTGTCAAACACTTATTCGGACCCCCAGACATACAAAAGCAACATTTAGTGTCTACATGAGACTCACCAGATTTAGACACTGACTCTAGGTATTACCTAAAACTTGAACACCAGTCCTCTTGATGAAAGTCCTTAATTCCCTGAGCCATACAAAGCCTCTGCCAGCAAAGATTACCCTTCTTTCTGCTGTGTCATCTTGAGCACCTGTTAAGAGGGTCCGATCTAGTAAAGGATTGCTTTGAATTGGAGTAAGATGAAGTCCCAGTGTGTCTCATGTAGCTGTTAAAGGAACTGTAGAGCAGGATATGTTCAAGTCTGGTTACCGATTTAATGACCAGTCAACATCAATTAACGTTTTGATGCAAGTATGGTAAACAATGGACCAGGCGCATCCTTGCCTTTCATGTGAATCACTGAATTGAATAAAGATCCATCTGGGTGTGAGGATCTGTTATTGTTAAAGGTTTCCTTTACGTTGTATTGAAATGCTCATTCAATAGCAAAGGCCAACCACAGCAGTGTGGTTTAAAGCTTCGATTGATTAGAGGAGGATTGGTTGTTGAGGATGGATGAATGTACGTCGCAGAGTGAATGTGGGATGGGGAGTTGTCCATTTAGGCCGGTGTGGGGTGGAAATGAAAATGGATGAGGAGGAGAAGACTTTGTAATAGAGTCAATTACTGTCACCTGACAGTTTTAAGAAAAAAGACAGATGGTATAGATGGGATTGAATAAGAGGAGACAAAGGGAGAGAGGAGAAGGTTAATGAGAGGGAATATGGATGGGCAGAGTGAGGTATTGGAATGGAAACAGATGAGTGACTGGGAAAGATGGGGTGGTTTGAGAAATGTGAAAGAATGGGATGGATTGAGACGGTATTAAAAGACCTGTCAGGGCATTATAAGAGAGAGTTAGTTTTCTTTAACAGGATAAGTTTTCAAAACATTAATTGAATAATCGACACAACATCGAGATAGGTTTGAACAATTTGTCAAGGAAACAGAATGTTGTATAAAGCTAGGGCCTGCTAGATGTCATCTTGCTTTTAGGAGGGTTTCCAAAGAGATATTTCACACAGGGTGAGAGCACCTTGAATTTTTTTTACAAAGAACTTAACTACAGCAGACTTTTTAACCCATGTGCACCAAGCCTGACTATGACCAGTTGAGACATCCTGCCCTCACATTTTTTTGAGTTCTGTGACTATTATTTTTTCCATTCATATGACCTTGAAGAAGTTGACTAGCCTGGGCAAAGTCACAGTCAGAATCCACTTTATTATCTATTATCTAAGTGTGCGCATACAGGGAATATGACTTTGGTAAACTTTGCCCTCCCTGCACAACCTTAACCCTTAAAGCCTAACCCATCAATAAAATGCCAGAAAATTCTAATTATTGGGAACTGAGATATTTATTGACCCCTTAAATAAAATGATAAAGCAAATTTTTTTCTGTTTTTTTAAAGATAATTTTGTATCATATTTGATAAATTAGGTGGTTTTGGCAACTGTTTTGTAAATTTTTTGGTAGATATGCATTCATTCAATGCAAAAAATACTTTAAAATGAGTGACAATTTAGATGTTATTCTCAATAAACTTCTTGAAAATTAGCAAAGATTTTCATTAAAAAAAAAAAAAAAAATTAGTGGATAATTTCCTGAGATTCATAATTTTGAAAAGTGCCAAAGTACAACTTCAGCAGACTGTAGTGGCTTGATAATCCTCAAGGGGTTAGAATACTTGTTTTTTTAATTTAAACAGGTTTTTAATGAAGTATCTTTCATGTTGTCTGCTGTAATGATGTTTAACCCTTTACTGCTGAACGCATCATATTTGATACATGAGTTTCAAAGACAACAAAGCTAAACAGCTTACAAATACTAAAATCATTTTAGTTGGACATATCTTCAACTCATAGTTGAATGTTACACCTCACCCACTTCTGAATAAGCTCGTTATTGGTTTCAACCAACCACAGCAACAAAATGCTTTAACAATGTCAACAGTCCACATAACAGTGGACTGCTTGGCAAGACGATGGTTCAGACATCAATTCTATTAAGTTACAAGTTTGACAGAATACGGCAACATTTTGAAAAACCTGATAAAAGAGATGGTGCCTCTTTTTGTACACATCATCATGAAAATCTACTGATACAGTCAGGAGAGCAGATTCAGAACATTACCTGCTGGATACAATTATCTTTATTAGACACTCTATGAAACATCATATTGAACTCAAGCTGTACTGAATAAACAGAAACATAACTCACCTATCCAGGGCCAGATTTGTTAGAAGTCGGTCTCAAAGGTCTCAAAATCCTCCCCAAATGAGCTCTTCTGGAACAGATTGAGAGTTAAGACGCTTGCCTGTTCAGTGGTTATGTTCCATATTCATTTTCCCTTCCATCTACCATCTAATCTGACGCCCTTGTAGTCACAGACGTCCTCCTCAAGTCTCTAAATTACCATCGCCCCAGGATCCTTTGAAAGCACGCAGCTGTTTGAGATGAATTAACGTGTTTGTTCCAAGAAAAGAAATGAGCTTTTCACTTTTGTCACTTGAATGTGCTTTACAGATTTTGGTTTGTTTGCAGTTGTCAACAAGATGTGTCCCTGGTGTTAAAAGCCTTGCCGTTAAAAAGGAGTGTCCCGGGGGAAATCAAAGCTTAATGAAAAGCGTGGGCGGGATTCTGAAAGTGAAATGGATGGAGTCCAGACCTCGAAAATCAAATTACTAATTTACATTTGTAAAAGGATCTGTCCTTGAAGAAGTCATTTTGTTGTTGCGTAATTTCTGCTTACAAATTCATTGAAATTGCTGTAAGCAGATAATTAGAGGGGTTTTTTAGGCCACAGGAAAAAAAGGAAAAAAAAAAAAAACAGAACAGAAAAAAACATAAGTTGAAAATGTTTCCAAGCTGTGTGTGTTTTTGAGGAGTTGTCATTTTTTGTACAACTTAAATTCAGGTCAGGCTATTATGTAAAGAAGAACACAATTATCACACTAAGTGATTAAGAGGAGCTGTTTCTCAACATGTGTATCTTGTTAGATTTCTCTTTTATTTATATCCATGAATTGTTGGAACCAGCAGTAGAGGTCAATGCCCACACATGAGCTGAAAGGCTTTGTTTGATGTGAGTGACCTGCTTATTTAGAGCGTGAGGTTGTTACAGTAAACTGAAGATTCAGAGAAAGCTCAGCCACAATGCTGGTGCTTTCACAGACTCGGTAATAAAGCTTGCTGGTTTCCTGCTGCTGTGTAAAATCATATTTAACCCTGGAGACAACTGGCAACAGTTCAGCCAAGTACAGGATTAGAGGACTGTACATAACTCTGGACTCTATTTCAGTTTGCCTCTCAGGTATTGTGCCTACCTGATGCTGTGATGATGAGGAGGATGGTTTGATTGTGTACTCAGTACATCTCTACTCTCGGGCATTTTTACACATCTAAGTGCATGTCGTTGTTTTCTTTTTTTCATGGCTGTGTTTTATCTGAGCTAGCCTGTAGATTGCTGTCATTTCAGTCATATACCTTTTAAGAGGGAGAAAATAACCACATTTTCTTTGGAGCAAGTGGTGAGACCAATGGACTTCTTTCATTCTCATGGGTTTTAATAAACTGTGGTTGAGCAATGTATCAACTGATAAATCTTAACACTTAGGAAATAAAGGAAAAGAGCAAATGAAACAACCCAAATCTGCTCAAGTCTACATTCAGATCTTATTAAGATTTTCAGATGCAGTCTTGAGGACTTTTTCTGCATTTCAGCAAATGTTGAAAACCACAAGTCATGGGCTAAAAGTTGCGAGATTACAGGATGATCTGAAAAACTAGCATCCCACAATACAGAGGCTTACCAGTTCACGTAGTATTTGTTTATCTACAGTGAGAAACAAATCCCAGTCCCAGGATGGTTTGAGATTTAGGGTGTCTTCACACCCGTTGCGCATTTGCTTTGTTATGATTCAGGGGCAAAAATGATACTTGGTTCATTTGTGTTCACATGGCAAAAGTCTCCTGCGGTCCACAGTTGTAAACAAATGCCACGTGCAATCAAATTTTTCTCTCATTGGTCAGAAGTCGGGGAATCTGCTGTGCGCGATCCAGAGAGCAGAGAGGAGTTATGAACGCGCAAACGTTCTTCATGATAAAACAAGAATTTGTCATCAAAGAGCCTTTTTTCTCAAAAAGCTGTCTTGTATAAAGGGTCGTTTTATATCTAGGATCATCTTATATATCAGGATCCACACGGTAATCATCACTATATCACCTTCTCTTCTTCTTCTGCTGTTGCTGAGTCTTCTACTCCTTCTTCTTCTATTGTTTTGACTGAACGGTTGGCAACCAATCACATTACTTCCCCCTGACTACTACAGTGTGAACCACAGTTATGAGTCAGTTGTGCCGGTTGCTGAGGTGATTGTGTTCTCACTGCAAAGGAACCGCTACAGGGCTCGAATGGAAGCGACCTCAACCTGCTTGTTTTATCCCGCATCCGAATGCTATTGCTGTATTCACATATGCTCAAACAAACCCGACTTTAGGTTGTTTTGGAACAACTGCCCCAAACGCGCCTGGTGTGAATACACCCTTAGTCTGCTATTTTTGCATAAAAACAAACAACCCAAGGGAAGCGTAACACTGTTTAATAATTTTATCTTAATTGGAACAAGCAAACAACCCACAGGTGTAAAAACAGCCAAAGTGATTGGGTTGGGTTTCAGGCTTATTAGGAGTTAGAAGAAAGTTAAACATCAACATTCCTGTGTTAAAGAGATCAATAAAATCATCAACCATTATGCAGATTATGTAATTAACTTAACAAAACCCATCCTTTGAAGTGTTTCTCATTTTTGCTATCTCCTCATCACCTCTAGTAAAAGTGTCCTTATTGGTGGTGAAGTAAAATCCAGATATATGGTTTGAAATATGCTGGTTTAATATACTGTTAACTCTTCTCATCAGCCATACTCCTGTGAATTTAAGGAGCCTTAGATGTTTACACTTTGGGTAATCAGTGTGCCACCCACCTCCCTCCCTCTCTTCTCCCAGCAACCAGCCAAATGCTGCCTCTCCCCAAAGGCTTTACTTGTCACTTCGTTTTAGTCAAATTATGCAAAAAAGTTTGATGTCAGCTTTAAAATTAGATCAGCTGCAGAGATTCTGGTTCACTGTCACCTCAGTATATCCACATACAGCACCGAGCGGCAGAGATGAGAGCATATGTCTGCAAAAAAAACAGAAAAAAAAAACAAATTTAAGTCAATCAGTGTTTCCAACAGGCTGTTTCTAAGCAGGAAAAGCGTGTTGATGTGGGATAATTATTTAAGTGCTCTTGACAATCTAGAATCTGAATGGTAATGCTCCTTTATCCCTGGACTAATAGAAAGCTTAATGAATACATTTAGCTCCATCCTGCATTGATTTCTCCCTTTCGACATAATTCATGACGCTTTCGGCATGGCACATTCTTGTGTTGTGTTTTCGTAGAAGAGAAAGAAATGAAGCTTGCCGTGGCTCGAGTGCGTCTCTCAGAGCTGTCAGTTTAATCCATTTGATTTCTCAGAAAAATCGATACCAGTATGCACTCTCCAAGGTTATCTCAGCTCATTCGAAATTAAAGGATCCTATAAATTATTTGGCTTCTTGGTAAAAGAAGCAGATATTAGGAGGTGACTCTTAGAAGGATTGGACCATTGATAAAAGTTGTATGTGTGTGTAGTACACTGCTAAAACAATTGGGATTACAATTTCTATACCTGTTGATGATCATCCTGTTTGATTTTCAATATTGTTTTGTTCAGGAGTGCATCTGCATGTTTATCCCATTTAACCACCCTGTTTTTCTTGGCTTGTCCTAAAGAGCAATCTTTCAGTTTTGTGAAACATTTCAAGTCCATACCAAGCTCAGTCTCTATTCATAAGCTGAGCGTGTTTCATCACCCTCTGCCTGTTTGTGTGTCCTTGCCTGAGAGAGTGTCACATGTCCCCACAGAACATGGAGGTGTAGCTGTTTATGCGCCGCTCTGTTTCTCACTCCACACTGTTAACACCAAAACAGTGTGTTGCCTGTGTCAGCAGGGAGTTTCTCGCCAACCGTAGCGCTGACTGGCAAACTCATATTTCCATTCTCGCCACTCAAAACAAACAGCCGAGCGCTCACCTGCAGCACGCATAATGTCACTGTTTTGTTTGCATGCCAAATGTATTCCCCTCTCATCTACAAAGATGAGTTTTCTCTAAAGACAGAAACAAGCACTGCGAGTGTGTAAAGCCAAAGCTTCATGCAATAACATGTTTGATGTCAGAAACACTGCAGACATACTGTTACAGTTCCTTACATCATCCCATCCTCTCTCTTACAACTTTATCTGATATTTTTTAACAGGCACAATGGTGGAAAGAGGAAGAAAAATAGACATGGAAGAGGCATTAAAGAGCTGTGCCAGTGATTTATAGAGCTGTTAGAAACAGAGACCCACACAAACACAGATTATACAGCTGCCCTGGTTTGACCTCTCAACTCTATCCTGACACCCAGTGGTGCGGTCATGCTAATGAAGCTTGAGCCTCTGCCTCATGGAGCAGACTGTTAGTTGAGTGTGACAACTCTGAAATGTAGGTGGAATCAAGATAACAGTACAGTTACCTTACAAATCCTGAATTTTTTTACAAAAATGTGGTGTTTCTTTCATTAAATCCTGCTGATTGTGAAAGTGAAGAATCTGCATCTAAGTGAGGAGTCAGACCCTATCTCCTTCGCAATAAGAAATCAAACCAGGATTATGCTGATGCAGCTTAAATGAATATCAAAAAGTGTTTGAACTGGACTTGAGTATGTGGGTTTTGAGACTTATAATTATATCCGTGAATATGACCAGATGATAAATACTTCAATGCAGTTTCTGATCACTGCATCTCATTTTTTGCAGAAGCCTTACACAAACCTTTGCTGTTTTGTGATGTGAGAAAAAAAAAACTCTGATGTGGTTTATTGCAGATTTAACACTAAAATACCAACAATGCTTTGCAGATTTAGCATATCTATTTATTTTAATGGGAGATGTGAGGACAAGAATATATTTAACAAATCAAACTCTGACTCCTGTCTGCCTTGCACTGCCACCATGTAGGACAAGGGGGTAATAAGATGAAGATGATGTACGTCGCTTTGGAAAAAAGTGTCTGCTAAATGAAATTGTAGATAAATTGTAGATGTAAGACGCTCTTGTTGTGCTGGCATGTTTGTTGTTGATGTGTCACTTAGATGAGGCTGTGCTTTCACAGTTAGTCAGCTGCTGTCAGAAATCAGGATAAAGTGTATACCTACCACACTATACTAGTTTCTTTTAAAATCCTTTATGTCATGAAATCTGGTTTCTCAAAACCTGATTTCTAGTACCTAGTGCCTCTGGTACCCCCAGGTGTTCAAAACAAGATCAACAGCAGAGTAAACTGTTTGGCACTGGCAGAGAAAATCGCTAATTTTTCATGGGTGCAACCAAAATACTCCGCTCTGTGTGTTCCTCACTAATTTGATACCATTTAAATTGAAATAAACAGGCTTTACAACAGTATTAGATTTATTGCCAAGAGGCTTGTTAAAATAAAGAAATAATTCATTAAATGCAAATTTACTTACTTCAGTTTGTAAATTTAAGATTCAATAGAGTTTTTTTTTCATTTCAGACCAAGATAGTCAGAGCATCTATTGTGACAGCATTTTTTTAACAATTTGGTGTCAGCGTCTCGCCAAATGTCACTTCTGCATGCAACTGTGGGAGCTGGGATTGAACCACCAACCTTCTGAATGACAGATTTATGACGAAGACATGGCCTGTTTTTCTGCTCTTTAACGTCATCTCTTAACTCCCTCCTTCTTCTGAACTTACTGTTTGGACTGTAAACACTAGCAACACACAGAAAAAAGTCTTAGTCAGGAAACCTTCATCCAAACCATCATCCGTAAAAGCTGATGATGGTTTGAAACTGAAGTATTCCTTCCAATTAAACTCTTTCCCTACTTTTACTGAGACTCTAAAATGAAGTGCGGAGGGTAAACAAAGTCACTGCTGCTTTAATGGTAGAAAGACTTGCTCTTCCTCTTAACATCTCAAACCCTTCTGTGCATTAATAAGTAATGTTGATAACTTAATAAGATGCTCTTCTCTGAATATTTTCAGATAGGAAACGGTAAATCACAGCCGATGTGCAGTCAGTGTTGCCTTTGAACTTATCCCATACCTCTTTCTTCTCTCCTTTGGTGAATCTTAATATCTTGTGACATTGCCAAGAATCCCATTTATCTTTTTGAAAGCATTTTCATGGGACTGAGTATGTGAAAGGAATAATCAATGCTCTGTCTTTGTCTCAATGTCAAAAGTTAGGGGAACAAACCCAATGGAGAGCGACTTTGTTTGTTTTGCAGCACTCTCATACCAGACGCACCAAAGTCACATTGGTCATTTAAGGTTTCTACTCAAGAAGTCCATGAAAGGAAGAGACAGGAGGTGTTTCTTTGTGAAGGTAGACGTCTTACTCCAGTGACCTGGCTGTTACCTCGGACGCACTAGAAATTGAGTCTCTGTGACACATTACTCATGGTTCGCTTACACCAGTCCTCAGTGGATGATTATCGTTCTGTCGGAAGGAACGCCACAATTACCTTTTTTGTTTTCTTCATTTTGGTGTTTCATACACAGACAGGGTGAGTGTTTGTGAGTGTGTTTGCACTGAATGACAACAGTGATGATTTAATTGGCTTAGCCCCTGTGAAGAAAAAGGATAAGTGGTGATTATCAGAGGATTGATTGTGGACAGCCAGCAAGTACTTTGGTGTGGCTTGAGAGATTGATCCAGGTGGGAGAAATGGGGGCTGCATTATTAGTATGCAGGGGAAATAAGAGGAAGGAACAAGGTGATAAATACAAGTCCGTGGCTGAGACAAACATCTAAATCAATATGCTGTTTGTGGCTACCTTTTTATCTCTTATTTCATGTCCTTTTAATTCTGAGGTATTAAACATTGTCACCCTCACGTGTGGGCACTAGAGCAGCCAGTTTGTTGATTGTTTTATTCTTTTTTTTTTTTTTAATTATTTCATTGCTGTTGGTTAGAAATGTCATGTGTCCAATCTGTAGTGCTGGCACATTTTTTGTCTAACCTACTGTGTTTTCTTTCACTCTTCTAATAGTTAAACATGATAAAACTATGTGTGGATGGTTCTTGTGGATAGATCCATCCATCCATCATCCACCCGTGTGTGTGTGTGTGTGTGTGTGTGTGTGTGTGTGTGTGTGTGTGTATATATATATATATATGTATGTATGTATGTATGTATGTATGTATGTATGTATGTGTATATATATATATATATATATATATATATATATATATATATATATATATATATATATATATATATATATATATATATATGTGTGTGTGTGTATATATATGTGTATATATATGTATATGTGCAAGTTTAACAATTGGAAACAAAATGTCAAAAATGGAAGACTGATCATTTACTGTTTAGATATTTTCAGATATTTTTTAGATTCATCAACCACACCAATATGAACGATGCACGTATGAATAAATTTTTCATTCTCATGTGTGCACATTTGCACATGATACATAATAAAATCAACCACATGGTACAGGATCTTATCCAGCCAGCATCAGACACCATGGTCCAAGCAAACATGAACCACTGCACATCATATTCATCAACACGTATAACTTGTAAAGTCAAGAAAGATTTGCCCAACCATTGGTGCAGTAACAGCAGCATTTTAGCTTGACATGTGTTTTTCTTTACACATTACTTTTTAAAACCATGTTTTTCCTTTTGACTCTGCTGCACTTTTTGACTTCCACACCATTCAGACATTTTAAGGCTCCAACACATTTATCCATCAGCCTTCACAACACATCTGCCAGCTGCCCATTCTCATCTCTGAAACACTGTGGAGGTACTGAGTGTGCAGTTGGCAGGATGAGCAGTATTAAAAGGAGCTGGAGGAAAGAAACAGAGATGTTAAAAGGGTCTTATTTGTAAGGCTTCGTGGAGGAAAAATGTTCAAAACTGTTTCAATAATCTTGTTGTTATAACAGATCAACTTTTATGTCCAAACATCTGTTGTGCCAGAGAGAATTACTGTTCTGCCTCTCCTCCCTGGATTGTTTGAACACCTTTTGGATTATATTGGGTTTTATAGCTCCTACTGGGTAAATTTGATTTCTCTTTTCTCACCACCGCTGTTTCCAGTCTCAGCAAATGCAGACAGCTCTCCTTATTAATAATTTGTAGATAAACAGTGAACAACTGGTAGGTAAAAAAAGTGGGCCATTAAGCAAAACCACATATTTCCCTCAGGAGCTGGTGGAAAATATAAATAACTTCTATTAGACATTTTCTCTTCTGCTGGTGTTATCTGTGGTGGTATGTTTGCCCAGAGAGCAATCACAGGAGTTTTATTTAAGACTTTTACCAAATACGGGTTATAATACAGGTTTCTACAAAGTACTCAGAGTTAAGCTCACGCAGTCAGAATTGTTATTTGCATAACCACCTGTTCACTGTATGTTAATAAATTTATTATCCAGCTATGAATGTAAAGGGAAAAAACACAAGTTGACTTGTAGCATTTATTTAAAAACATTGATAGATTTAGAAATCATCATTTTAATCCAGGAAAAAAACAAACAAAAAACAGTCTCTCAAATTCCAAAGTTGGGAACACCTCTAACACCTGTTATGTCTGCGTTTCTAACCATGGTACAAATCAGTCCAGTGATGTATGGAGGGGAAAAGGCTTGCCACACATCACTAGACCAGTAGAGGAAACTAAGAAAACAACAAAGACCATTCAGCAAAAATGACACCATAGCAGAAGACAGGCTGGCATCTTCATGAACAGCATGGCAGTTGGAGGATTTGATGGATATGTTGACACTTTAAAGTAGATATGCAATAGCAGCAAAGATGAGTCAGCTGTAGCCATTTCAAAGAGCCAAAAAACAGCTTTGTCCAGTGAAACCCTGGTCAATTTATTGCCCCAGAACTAAATGTAGATCCTAGGTCACCCGCTCAGAATTCTCAAAAGAAAAAAAACGCCCATCATGCCTGTTCAAAATACTTATATTTATCTTAAAGTATTTTATTTATACTTTCATTTGGATTCCAGTTAGCTGTTACCAAAGTTGGAAAATCTCTTCCTGGGGTTAGAAAATAAACAACGTAACTGTTACGGCCTCCTTAACCAGACAATAAATCAACCAAAGCTTGTATAGAGACCATAACATGAAAAGGGACACCACAAAAATAAATGTAAATTAACCCACAGGCTTTATTCACACCAAAGAGATCAAAGTAAATGGTTAAACTAAAATGAGATGAAGACCCCGGCCAAAAGAAACAAAAAGAGAAAGGTCCTGACCCAGCCTTGCAATGGGCCGTCATGCCAGCACCTCTCCCAAAACTAAATTATCATGAAAAAACTGGAGTAAACGAAACAGCGAAAACTGGACCCCCAGAACTAAAACAACTTAAACCAACAATGGCTGCATTTCCATTACACCTAGAATTACACAAAACCCAAATATCGCAATTAAAAAATGGTAATGGAAACACCAAAATTTCGAAAAACCTTTCAAATTTCTATTAAAAGTTTTTATGCTCTCATGAGGTGGTTTTTCAGATGCTTTTTATGTTGCAGTTTATCGCAAAAGTGCAATGAAAACACCTTTTTCACAAAAATGCCTCACCGGATGTAACTAACAGACGCACCTCCCTCACCTACCCTGTACTCGGCACAGGTTGCCAGCTTGTTCAGGGCTATGGTTACTAGCTTCTTTATTGATACTGGCTCCCGAGGAGATAATTGGTCTGGTGCAACTAGATCCTTGATTGAATCGCACAGTCTGTCAAATGTAGGCCGGGTCATCCTGAAGTTTTGGATCCACATCTCCTCTGTGAACTCCTCGGCCACGATCCTCTCCCAAAAGTCCCTAATATGTGGATGCTGCCACACATATGGACTCTGGCGTTTGTAGTTTAACATCCTCCGCCTTCGTCTGTTGACAAAAACAGTAACACCCACCAAAATGACAGCTCCAGCTCTTAAAATGTTTGTGATATCCATGGTGATCGCCGGCAACAGTCCTCCTTCCTTCTTCCACATTTGAATCTTGAGGGACAAGATTTTACTCATTATGCATAATTCTAGTTGTAATGGAAATACCGGCAAGGCGCAATTGTACTTTATAGAAACATCAGGAATATAGCTTTTACTTTGGGAAGTAGTGTAATGGTAGCGAAGCTAATGAAATGTGTTGGTTAATACTAACAAAGGAAGAAAAAGAAACTGTGGGAAGAGAAAAGAAAAGGTTAACACGAGCCAAAACACCTTACCAAAACCGTGTGTGTGTGTGTGTGTGTGTGTGTGTGTGTGTGTGTGTGTGTGTGCGCGCCTTCCTTCTCTCTGCCTCCCAGACTGCTCTTCCTGTACCTCTAAATCCCCTCCTCCACTCTGAACACAAATTGTACTCAGGTGCACAGCAAGCAGGAGGAGGGAGACAAGAGAGAGAGAGAGAGAGAGAGAGAGAGAGAGAGAGAGAGAGAGAGAGAGAGAGAGAGAGAGCAACTTTGGCATTCTTGTCCACACGTAACAGTAACAAAGGTGTTTTCTCATAGGTTATATTTTCAGTATATTTTCATGGTGTGGTATGTAACATATCATGATGTATTATCATCTCTTTGAATCAATCACAATCTGCTATTCTTTTGTGTCTTTCCAGAGTTGACAAAAGCTTCTCCAGGACCAGAACCTTGTGGTAAGTCTCCTCCTTACTGCAAAAAACAAATGTATGCAGAATATATCAGGCTTGACTGCTCCATCAGTGAAATAATGAATTTCCAACCAGTGAGGTTTTCAAAATTAAAGTTACAGGACTGTTTTCCTGTTCCACGTGGCCTCACCAAATTTTATCTGACCTCAATGAGAATGGAAAGTAGGTAAGGCTGTGTCATTTCCTGAATATTGTAAGCATGTGTCTTTCTTTGGAGAAATGAATGTGATTATAAAAGAAAAGAAAGGTCAAGACTCTATTTTTAGACCACTAAACCAACAAGTAAAGCTGTTTTCAATCATGGACAGAATTCTGCCCTCGTTTCCAAACCTATCTTCTCTTATCCCTTTGGACATCTGCATGGGATGGAAACAGAGATAAAGCATCCAGTAATTTTCCCACTTGGCAGGTAGTCTGGCAGCATGCGGAGGGAAATGTGTGGCTGTAAATACAGGACAGGAGCAGATGGAGGGAGATAGGGAGCGCAGGTATGTGTGTGTCAGACCAGCTGGCCATGTGGGGAAGAGACCTGTGAGAACCCAAACATTAAGGGCCAAACATGGAGAAGACAAGATTGTTGCTACTTTAACGGTGAGAGTGAGGTGCAGGATGTCATCTGTACAGGAAGCAGAGCGTTTTAAACATTTCTGCAAACGGCACATGCATTATTGTCATTATCCTTAAAACTTTTGGTTTGGATTACTTTGTTGCAACCGAATATGCTCTCACCAGCTTTGATGCTGTTGTCCGGACTGCAGGACAGTATGTTTCTCTATTGGAGATGGCTGGGGTCCAGTAGCTCCTCAGGCTGCCCACTAACTGTTTTATATTTCTTGACTCTCAAGACCTGAGAGCCAGATATGGGAGCATTTTTGCCACAGTGTCAACATGCAGAGGTGAAATGTGCTGGACTTTCTACATTGTCTTAGAATTAATTACTTAGGTCTCAGGAGGCCAACCACTGCCATATTTTCTGGGAATGCCCAGGGATTAAATCGTTCTTTTCAGTTTACCACTTTATTTTTAGGAATTGTTGATTTTCAAATAAAAAATAGTGATAAATACCTTTTCAACATTTTGATCTCTGCCTGTAAAAAACTATCACTAGGCAGTGGTTACTTCCTGAACCCCCCACGATACAGGAGTGGATTAAAATTGTAAATGATGTTTATTCTATGGAAAAATTACTTTCTGTTTACATCTACAAAAGGTTGTTTTTGTTAAACTGTGGACTAACTGGGTTAAACATGTGAAACCCATTCAGATATACTTTGTGGAGGTGACAATCTAAAGAATTTATGGTCCAATTTAATTTCTTCTAACTGCAGTATCATTTTGTTTTACTTTTCTCCCTCTCGAGACTTTCTGCTGTATTCTTGGTTGATTTTTGATTATTTGTGCACACTTTTACCTCTCCCATGTTACATTTAGTTCTTTAATTTTAGGTTAAAGTAAAAATAAAAAAAGAAAAAGAAACTGAATTGCAGAGGAAATTATCAATTTTACATTTGTATGATGTGACTTCATGTCTGCCTTTCAGAACTGAAAAATAAAGAATTTCAAAAGAAAAAAAAAAGAATTAATTACTTAGGTTGTGACCAATCAGAATTCAGTGTTTAGCATTGCGTGGTGATCTTTGTGTAGATATATGCACAGCAATTTCCTTCCTCTATTTTCATATATGCATAGAGATTCATCCCAGGTAGAGTTTTTCTGTTGCACATGTTGAGTAGGCTCAAGACACATGGTGCAGATAAAAAGGACACAAAGGAATAAGAATACTGATTTCAGTAATAACCCTGCGTTAAAAGTCACGTCTGTGCACTGAATGCAGCAGAGCAGCAGAATTAAAATGGCGTTCAGAGAGCATTCTCCCTTTTGTTTACAGGACTCTCAGCTGGCTTGCAAACATCTGAAAGAAACATGTTGCTTCATTATTACGCATCCAGTGGGCTTTATAGTCGCAAGAAAGTGAGTCATAATGACTCTGTAAAGGACAATGGGAGATATGGGAAATGGAAAATTGAAGTTCCGGAGATGATTCAGGCTCAGATGTATGCACTGTGAGTATCATAATGACAATTTGTTGTAAAAAGAACCGCGGTGCATGTTAATAGCACCTCAGAGCTGGGCTGTGTTAACCATCCACAGCACAGTCTCTGATTATAATCACCGAGTCATTACAGAAAGTGTTTTTCCCATCAGTCTCAGGCTGCACTTAGATGAAAAAGCATTAAAAAGTTTCAGCTTATAATACTTATACTAATAGTTTTCATAATTTCTTTCTTCTGGGAAAAGATTTCTTTGTGCATTAATTTATCTCTTAGTTCAGTGAGATTTCTTCTGATATCATTTACTTCTTGTTGACTTTGTAAAAGATTTATGAATAAATTGAGACATTTCACAATTTTGTGTGAGTCTGCTCACAGCTGCTGTGATAGAAATAAAAAACCTGTACTAACGTCTGTGAAGAATTTGCAGCTAACTATCAAACAGCTTGAAATTAACACTGATGTATCTGTAGGAGCTACTAAATTTAACAAGATGACCAGACACAAAATTTATGAATGTTATAAAGTTGTTTTAATCCCTGAAACAGCTGACAACAGTAGGTTTCATCCCACAGCAGATGACTTAATAACACTTTTTGCCCTAATTCCCCCCAAAAATCTAAAAAATCACAAGAACGGCAGCTGTAAAACCCCGTTTTTAACATCTAATAACTAATGAAAAAGAAGCTTCTCAGAAAAAAGAGGATTTGAACACAATGCAGCCTAATAATATCCAGATATCACCACAGCATACTGATGTGAGAAACATTTCTTTGAGGTGTATTTATTTTTAAAGTTGGACCACATAGCCCATCTGGAATGAAAAGAGAGACAGAGTTTTTGACCTATACTACAGCCAGTCACAAGGGGGAACAGATTTGTGGCCACCTCACTTTGAGTTGAGCAAGATGATGTCCAGTTTTTTGCAGTCTATGGTCTTCACATGTGCTTCAACATCACAGAGAAAAAAAAATGACATCATATCTTGATAGCTAATTAAATATGACTATGGATCAGTGGTAGAGTTGTCGCCTCTCAATCGGAAGGTCGGGGGTTCGATGCCCAGCTCCTGCAGTCACATGTCGAAGTGTCCTTGAGCAAGACACTGAACCCCAAAATTGCTCCCACTGTTGTTCAGTGGTGTATAAATGGGTATGAATGTGTTAGAATATACTGATGGCTTTCAATAGATTGTTGTGCCATCAGTGTGTAAATGTGATGTGGATGGGTGAATGACACCTGCAGTGTAAAGCGCTTTGAGTGGTCAGAAAGACTAGAAAAGCGCTATATAAGTACTGGTCTATTTACCATTTAAATACAGGTTATATTATTTAGCTAAAAGCTGCAGTGCTAATATGCTAAGTGGAAAGCCTGTTAATTTCACTTTTAAAGAGTCATTGGTAGAATAAGCCGTTTGGCATTGGTAGAGAAGATTCCAAGATATTCATGGGTGCAACCCGCACAGTCAGCTCGGCTGCTCCTCCCACAAATGTGGCACCATGAAAAAGGGAAATAAACAGGCTTTCCGACAAAGTAAGATTTATTGTCGATAAGCACTTCTACCACAGATAAATAATCCACCAAGCACAAATACCCTTACTTTATGTGTGCTATGCTTTGGTAAATACTGGGAGGGAGACTGGTCTTTGTGTAAAACCTTAGTCTGGAGCTTTATACATGTTCAAAGGAAACAACCACATTAAAGAAATGTGCACACAGCAAAGTATACAGATAACCGGATGGTCCCTGATAGATAGACTAAATCAGCAACACCAACACCAGAGGCTTCAAATCTCTGTTTGTCAGCAGCTGACTGTCCTGCATCTCCCGCTATGAGCCACTGCCTTGAATCCATCACATTATCCTCAGCCAACCAGGTGCAAATGTGTGCGAGTCTGTGAGAGAGGGGGAGGACAAAGACACCTTTTCCCCGCTCCTGATCAATGTTCTCTCACCTGGCACACACATACACACACATACACACATTTTTTTCTTGTGTTCATGTTGACAATACTGGAGCCATTCGAACAAAGAGGTGCTCTTAATGAAAGGTGCAGACACTCTTTACCAGCTAAACTGCTCACAGCTTAGTGTTCCCAATTAAAGCCTCATTAGCTTGATTGCTGTCGATAATGACGGTGCTTATCTTTGTCGGACTGAAGCTGCTGCCAGACTGCAATAAGGGGGAAATACCTCTGCACCTGTGCTCAAACCTTTCTTCTGTATCTGCCAACTTATTTCAACTCATGTGAAAAACATTACAGTAGTTTATTACCATTTGAATGACTGTGTAATGATACAGCTAGCAGAGAGGAACAATTTAAATTTTGGTTTTAATACATCTGATAGAGAGGCGTTAATTTAAAGCTAATAACAGGAGGTTTCAGTTTGTGTTGATCTCAGTGGCTGCAGTCGGCCCACAGTGGTTCAGAGGTTGATTCAGTCATCTCTCTGTTGGTTTTTTGGTTTGATTCCAGAACGTGTGTGACTTGGATAAGCATCCTCTGACATCCCTCTGTGAATGTGGAGTTCATGAGACATGTGGTACATGCAGCTTGATTGCTCTCCAGAGAAAAGTGCCGAAAACACAGATCCGTCATAACATTATGACCAGTGACGGCTGAAGTGAAGATATTTTATTATCTCTTTACAATGGCACCTGTCAGCTGATGGGATATCTTAGGCAGCGAGTGAAGATTTCATCCTTGAAGTTGACGTTTGGGCACAGGAAATTTATGACGACTGCGATGCCGTGAATGACTTTGACATGGAACCAGTTACAGTGGCTAGAAAACTGGGTCAGAGCATCACCAGAACTGCAGCTCTGGTGGCGTGTTCCCAGTCTGCCGACGTCAAGGAAGGAAAATCAGTGAACTGGAGACGGGTCATGGGCAAACGAAGCCTCACTGATGCACTTGAAGAGAGAATTCTGGCCCATGTGGGCTGATCAGACAGAGCTACAATACTTCAGCCCAAACTACTGAAAAAAGTTACTGCTGTTCCTTTAGAAAAGGTGTCAAAACACTTTGAAGCAACAGAGTAACATAAAACTTATCAAAGAATGACGTTTCGGGAAATTTTGAAAATATTAAACATGTCAATCATGGTCATTAAAAAATCTTCTTCCAAATGTCATAATGTGTTTTTGAACCAGTAGTTCCTGCTAAAAATCCCAAGAACTACATGTTCCCTTCAGCCCATTGTTTGTCTGCATTTGTACTGTGGACTGAAGACTAGCGTTGATACTGTGATTCCAGTCAGTGGTATCTGGAAAAAAAGAAAAAGATAACTCCAACAAAACACAGAACAAAACAGTGTGTTGCACTGCAGTTGGATTTGTTAGCTTGGGAAAGTAGATGAGCACTAGTGATGAAGCCGATGCTGGTCAAAGCTGCTTCAAAATTTCCGTAATGGCTTCAGCTGATGAAATACTGGACCACTCTGCTGTTTAAAGCATGAAAACAGCAGAGATAAACCGATGTTTAGGCCTAAAAATCACCACATTGATTAATGACTTCTAGCAGGATGTATCCTTCTCAAACAGCTTTAGATTATCATTATATACATATGTTGGCTGATGATAAGATTTTGACACATTCCCCAGGACTTCTTTCATGTTTCAGCAGCTGTTGTAAACTTGATACCCACGGACACGTTCAGGTGGAGCCCTCCAGTTTACAGAGACACATTCACACCATCAGGCTCAAAGAAGACGATTGTTTAAGAGTTCTGAAACCAAGTCAATCACAGTGTGTGAGATGTTATTGTGGACAGAGGGTGAAATAAAGACACTGAAACAGAAATGCAGGTTTTCCAGTGGACCTGGTACATAAGGGCTACTCTTTAGCAATAAATGATCGGTTTTCTGTGTGCACAGCTGGAGGTGTCTACGTCTGTGTGGATGTGTGTGTGTCTGTTTCTCTGCAGCGCTCCCCTCTGAGCAGCCCTGCAGCCTTGAGTCTGTGCAGCCCTTTGACTGACACAAGGAGCTGTGTGGTAATGAAGTGGTCCTCAGCGTCAGAGCTGTAAGAGAGAGTGGGGCGAAGAGGCCTCTAATTGGGCATCTGTGCCTCTTCAGATTGCTGTTAATGGCTGCTCTCCCTCCTAATATCAGAGTCCGAGGCGTGAGGAGAAAGCAAACAGGAGAGAGGGGAGACAGTTGTAGTTCGACGAGGAGATCAAAACTTTAAATCTGACACAGGGACACAGGGGGAACCAAATCTATTTCTTTTCTAAGGTTAACCCCAGACATCTTAAACCAAAGCAGTCTGCTGCATTAAGCCTCCACAGTGAAGTTATTTAAGACCTCCCTGTCCAGGCTCTAACCCTGCTGACACCCTGAGGCTGCGGTCTGAATGAAACCAAACCTAAAACAGCCAACTCTCCTAAACCTTTGGCCATTTTGACCTGGGTTGCAAATGGAATCCTCTTTTCATGTCTCCAAACTGAGAAAATTTCCTTTCGGGGCACTTTTCAAAATGAAAAATTCTTCTAAGATCAGACTGACACTTTTTTATTAATTAATTTCATTCAAACAACCAAACAATAAAGTTAATAAAAAACAGACAAACATGAAATCTCATATTTGAATGAAAAGAAACGGAAAGAAGACTAATCTTATACTATCTGCCCCTTTTTAACATAACATTAATTAATTAAAAAAAAAAAAAAAAACTCACTAAATACTTGGTGCGACCATCTGTTGCTTTCCACCTATGAGCCTCTCCTCCTCATGTGTGGCTGTAAAACCTCAAACCTGTTGTCTCCTGGCCTGGCTGTATTTTAACTTGATCTGCTCTACGAGGAATCAACATGTCACAGCTCCAGCATCTGACAAAACAAGGATTGTTTCATATATGCTGTGACCTTCCAGAGCAGGGATGCAGCCAGACCACAATGGAGCAGATCCAGTTGAGTTGATCCAGATCGAGTTGACACATTGAATTGAATAGAAAATTATCTGATCCGGTGCTGTGACGGAGTGTAGTCAGACCAGAGACACATCTGGTGTTTTTTGGGCAGTAAAGCACCGGGCTGTGGATAACACAAAATAGTCTTCTGGATGCTAAACTTCACAACAAATTGAGTTTACAAAGTATGATATGTTGTCACGTTCCAAACAACAGCTCTACGTAACTACAAATAAATGCATTTCCTCATCCCTTTGGATCCTGCAAAAAGTTGTCTTAAACATAGAAAAGTAGTGTTAAAAAGAAGATCAGCTCTCCATTTATTTGCATCAAACAAATAAGGCTCATATGTTTACAACAGTGGGTAATAGTATTCATGCATGTATCTCATTCTTCAGTACAAACACATTAGTTTTGGATTTGTCTAAATTGTCGAAGTGCTGTGTCTACAAATGTTCATGTTACTTACCCTGAATGAAATGCAAATCCTCCAGCGTTTCATTTGAGCTGGAGTCTTTTGTTCTTTTCAGAGGTGTGACAGCAGCTCTATTTAAACCCCTGTTGTACCTCTGTAAATGTTTGAAAGAGTCATAGTAGCTGGGGTTTTCTCTCTCCTAAAGACCTTTGAAGCTTTGGTTTTGAACCTTTTTTTTTTTTTTAACGCAGCTGTGTGTGCTTCTTTAAGCTGCATCAAAAGCCAAGCAGGAAGGAAGACCCCCACTGCGACCCAGACAGGTGTGCCCAGTTCTCTGAGCCTTCACAGATGAAACATTATGACCCGGTGCAGCTGCCGCTTGCTCTGCTTGTACAGGTTGTGCAGGTGCTATACGAGGTTATTTTACCAGAAGGGGTTCAGCTGTTACTCTAAATATTCACAAATGCTCCAAGAGATGTTTCTTTATTTCCGTATCCATTTTTAAGAAGGCTGCTCTTGTGAAATATTACATTGCTTTTTGAATTTCTTGGCACCCTTCATTAGTAGATGATTTGAAACACTGATAATGATTTCTCAGAACACACACACACTTGATATTCTTTGCTGTTGTGCATCATTAGCCTCTCTACTTCTACAGACAGTCTCAGATAATTAGATGAAAAGCTGGACTCACTCACAGGGCTAATGTTGCTTGCAGTTGTAGCCATTTAACATTATGAGGAGGTTGACTGCATCTAATCAGGCTCCATTATATCTCAGTTCAGGAGACTCTTCAATTAGGCTCTGTGTGTACCTCCGTGAGTAGGATGACAGAGAGCTGAGGAGAGTAATGACAGAGGAGACTTCAGGAGTTACTCACTGAGCTCAGGGAGATTCTTCCAATCAAGCTTGTATGCTTCTCTTCAACAAATCAGTTGATTATATTTATAGAACCCTGTCAATGTTATTTACATGTCCATGATGACGCACATATAGTGTGGGCACATTGTAAAGGTAAAAGTCATCAGTCGTGGCTTGTTCTTTTGTCTGGAAAGTGGTGGAAACGAGTCATGTTTGTTAGATCTGAATGTCCTTCACATTATGACTCACAAACATTAATTGTTTTGAACATACTGTGAGTGACTTTCAGCTGTTTACCAGGAGACTGAAGGCCCGGTTTAGCTCCAAAGCTTGTTTTAGGCTGAATCAAAGGTTAAGTTTAGTCAGCCTTTTCAATACAACAACTACCATTGTTGGGCTTCTATTTTAAAACCAATGGGTGACGTCATTGAGACCACTTCAATGTTTTCCAAATTCTTTGGTTGCAACCCAAAGTTAACCTTGACCAGGTCACTCCATCATCACCCATGTAGGTGTTGAAGTCATACCTTGGATTGACACTTCATCTCATCACAAATTTTTTTGTTCATACCTTGAGAAAACCTACTAATCTGACATTACAGACTCACACTCGCTTCTTTCTTGGCATAGAAGTTACACCGGACAGGTTGGTTGTAACTCTCAGAGCTAAGTCCTACATCATAAGGTTTCAAACAAGCATATGCCAAACTTGGCCCTTGGTTCTCAGGGTCGCTCAGACTCTTTCCTCACATTAGGATGGCTTTCTTATAAACCATTTATCATAGTCAACCTGCTGCTTTAAATATTGTATAAGTGAAGTCTTGCATCATCATTATATAATGCTCCAACATTTCTCCTCAGCTGTTATCCTGCATTGGCATTGCACCTTTTTTTTCAGTCTGAGGTCAACTGTACACTCAAAAAAATAAACATTGGGTTAGTTGAAAGCAATAATTTCAAGTTCAACTTAGTTTATCCTAAAATATTGTTTTCAACTATCCATTTACATAGGGCAGGTTGACATAATAAATATATTCAAAGTCAATGTTTAATTTTTTGAGTGTACCTTTAAAGTTGTTGTTCCTTTTTTGTTTTTTTCCATTTCTGTTCTCTTCAGTCAGCAGCACAAAATGCCCACCTGGAGTATCTGCTGACAGCTCAGCTTGTCCACATAATGACTTTAATGACCCCATTAGTCACCGGAGCTCTCGGAGACGGAGCAGAGAACAAACAGGTCTAATTTACCTGCAATTCAATCAAGTGAGGAAGAGCAAGAAGAGTCAGAACTTTTATGTTCAAATGAGTTTTTCTCAGTTTTCACCTTCTGAAGACGACTGATAATGTTTTTTAGGAATATAAAATATTGTTGATGCTAATTTGATTGTATTGTTAGTGGTGTGCTCGGAACACAGCTCATCACAGACATAACGATTCTGAATCTCATATTCACACACAAACACACACACACACACACACACACACACACACACACACACACACACACACCACTCCACTTTATGACTATAAATCCAAGGAAAATGCAATGTGTACAGCTTTTCAGGTAAATACAAGCAGTGGTGGACGGTTGAAATACCACTTTGGGGTGCAAGTTACAGTAAACCGTTTTAACAGGTTAAAGCCATTACTGATACTGTTTAGTTGTTGAACAAGTTTAATATTTACAGTTCCCTCTTAACACATCTCAGACCAAAGGATAATTTAATCAGATAATCTTGTAAGGCTAAAGTTAATCAGGTGTTGTTTGTCCTTGGTTGGGCTGAAGGAACATTGGGACAAAAACAGCCCTACAATTGTTATGTGTGCCCCCCAGCCCCCTTTAGTTGATACTTTCCATCAGAAACCTTTGGTAGATTTCCACCAAGTCCACTAAAGTACAGCCAGCAGGAGGAGTTTGACTTCCAATATCTATTTTGCCCCCTTAACTGATAAATTGCTACCCAGACCTCTATCTGAGAATAATTTCAGATATCAAAGCAAATTCATAAAACTATGACCAGTAGTCAGTCTATATCGTTGTGTTACTGTAAGATGACATTATTATAGTAGTTATAAATTAATCCATTCATAACCTGGGACCCATCGTAACCCTCTTGGTGACCTCTGGCAGTCCTTGGACTCCACTTTAAAAAGCAATCAAATGAATCTTAAAGAGATTATCAGATAAATTACCGTGATATTAAAAACAGAATTAAAAAAAAGGATTTAAAATCCAAAAGAAAAGCATGACTCACCAAGTTCACTTTTACCAAGGATGGTTTTTTTTTACTGCTCTTGACAGTTCAAGCATTCTTTGTGACAAACATGCACTGTTGTTGCCGGTGTGGCCTTTTTGTTCATCTTTTCAGCAGCATTCTCTGTATGGTCATTTTCACCTCTGTGGCCTTTAAAAACACCTGGGAGCATGAAGTTCAGAAAGCTGAAAGGCTCAACCCAATTTCCCCTTTTTTTTTCTATGTTGCTTCCTGTTGCTTACTGTACCTGCTTTTCTTCTTGCTGGCCCATACGTTTATCCACACTTGTGGCCACAAGCCAAATGAACTTTAACCACTGAAACACTGAAACTTATTTCAACGGGATATAGCACTTTTGATGCTGTAGGTATATCTGATGCACATGGGAGTGACTGCGAATGGATGAGAGATTGATGGTATCAGTGCATAAATATACTATCCTCTATCGTGTGTTCCTATAAATCAACAAACTATGACAAGGTGTCTAATTTTGCATTAAAACTTGGCATTTGAACAAGAAGCCTAATGGAGATTCCTTGGCTGTTGCAGCCTGTTATACAAGGACACTCCTTATTTCTGTCTGCTACATGGAGTGTGTTCCTCTCTCTCTTTCCCCCTCTCTCTCTCTCTCTTCGTTCACTCTGGCCCAGCAAGGAGTTGTTGCTTGCTAAGCACCAGTCTTTAGCACCTGGAACCAGTGCTTTGTCAGTGGAAACAGAAAGAACAGATGCTAATTCAGGCACTGGCCTGGAACTAGCATTGAACTAGCACTGGTGGATAAGGTGTAAGAGAGTGTTACTGAGTTGTTTTTCTGTGGATGTCTGTTAATAACCCCCAACTTCCTGAAATGTAAAGGTCAAAGTTTCCATGAGTGTGTGATTGTGTTTGTTTTAGAAGTACTGGAGATCTGTTCAGTGAGTACACTGCCCACTGCAGTCTGTGATGAAGTGTGACCTTGAACAAGATTAGCAGAAAAGAAGATGGATGGATGGACGAAGAGGAGGATAGGAACTAATTTTTTATTGCTGCTGCAACCCTCTGTAGTTGAGAGTAGGGCCAGACAGAGCCGTTTACTTGTTTTCATCAGCTGAATACAATCCTTTCCATTTGAACTCTGCACAAATGAGTCTCAGTTTTGTACAGATATTACAGCACAGCTGAACCTGAAAGTGGTCTGAGAGGAAACTGGGGGAATTGCTGTGTTGCTGAACCTTGAATCCATCCAATCTTCCATTTGCTACCTGCCCCGCTGGCGGTCATGTGGTTTTCACTCATAGTTTGGGACCAGATCTATCAGTGCCAGAATCAATACACAGGGCCACCCAAACAAGAGGTAATTATGGGAGCCAGCGGGGGTCTGGGAGTGCTGACAACACTGTTGCTGTGTTAGAGAACTGCTTCCCTTCACAATTCCTGGAGGAAGAAGAAAGGCCTTGACTGAGTCCTGTTCACCAAGGCTTCATGTCTGATTACATTTCTGATAGAAAAGATTCTTCTTTCTTATCCTCCTGGTTTTCTTGTAAAGGAGCCAAAGTTGAGTTTACCTTTTGTGTAGCTCACTTCAAAGTAACGTGTGTGTGCAGCCTTCAGCACTAAAACCATGATGAGGACATTTCAGGTGATTTAAAATGGTATTTAAAATCTGGTACTTTTGTAGTTCTTTGTTCCCACCGTGCCTCCTTCAGCAGGACTTTATACACACTAACTAATGATTGAAGATCAGATTTAGAGGACTGGCTCGTAATCAACCCTGTTGTTACATTTTTTCAACACTATAAATATAGTTGAAAAATGATAAGACTTGAAAGGGTTAATGTATCCATCTTCCTCTAACCCATGAAAGCAAACCAGCTTGTGAGGAGGAGTCCAACAGATTCCCAAACAGCTTGTTATCAGGCCTGTTGAGCCATGAGATTAGAAAATTTGACAGCAGGGGGAGTCAAAATCCCAAACTTGATTCCACAGCCAATATCTCTTTTAACCAACACTTTTCTGTTTCCCTCCTCTGAATCTCAATCATGAAACACATCATCTGAACTCTGGTCATGCTGAAGATATAGCTGGAAACAATACATGACAGTTATATGGTTACTGATCCTCCAGATGAACTCCTCAGATCAGAGGTCAGCGTGCTGTCAGAGGTCCTTTAAAAATGGAAGAGCTCTGCTGAAGGGGAGCAGCTCTGAGCAGGGATGAGTGAAAATGGGGGAGAAAGAGAGAGGTGGGGAGATAAAAGCTCTGGCTGTCAGGGCTGTGGTTTTGGTTTTCACTGGATTCATCACTTTTGACAACCAGGGAAGGATTTTGGGCCAAGATCTCAGTCAATACTATATTTAACTTGTAATCTCAGGTTCCACAGGTTAACCCTTAACGCAGCAAAGGGGTCACTGGATCAGACCCACTGTAATAGAATTAGTTTTATATTATAGACATAACTCTGGAGGGATACATGAGAAATTCAGAGGAAGATAACATCAGCTAATGGCGGAGGCAGAGCTGCTGCTGAATGTTTGCTACCATGCTACTACTAATGGTTTCTCAATGAAGAAAAAAAAAATGGTTTGACTCTCTGTGGTTGCAGAATTCCGAGAATTTTCAAAGTCAGAAACTTCCCATGGGAATTTTTGTAAATTACCAGAAATGATGGGAATTTTTGGGATATTATGGGGAATTTATCAACTGCACTTAACTGGTCTTATATATGTTAAATATTAAACAATTTGGTTTGTTATAAGCAGAAATGCATGCAATCATGTCTAATTTAATATTCAAATCAAGTTGATAACAAAAAAAAAAAAGTCCAGAAAATTTCCAGATTTCCAAGAGAAAGTTTCAAAAAAATAATTTAAGTTGACGGCAACAAAACGCTGAAAATTTCCAATTTTCCTGAGCTAAAATTTCCATGGAAATTTTCAGGAAACTTTCCTTAAATTTACCAGAAGTTTTCTACCCCTTTGCAACCCTTTTTCTGGTAGTGAGAGAAAAATACAGGCAGTGAGACGAAACTTTCACTTGTATAGAATTCTCCATACAGACAATAAATGGCATAATGCATCGTTGAATTATGTTGTAGAAGTATAGAGAAATAGATACAGACAGCAAACCAGACAAGCTCAGACTCACAGTTGCAGCGAAAGTTAATGTGTGTGTACTCTTTGGAGGAACAACAAAATCATGAATCAATTTGAGAAAAGCCAACAGAAAACTTTTACCTCTGTCTTTATTCTTCCTCTTCCGCAGCTGATTATGACATCGCACTTCCCCCGATGCTGTAATATCAGGTAGAAATATCTCAACGAGTGCAGTCCTTGTAAGAAAAAGTTGTTCTTCATGAAATTATCCTTAGCACAGTGTGAAACCTGTTATTTTTAATTTGGGCAAACCCTGACCAGCCTCTGATCCAGTATTAGCAAGAAACAAACTGATAAAACTGCCCTTACAGTTCCTCGCCGACGAATAGAATAGAGCATCCTTACCGCAGGTTTCAGAGCCTCACTGAAACCTGCGGTAAGGATGCTCAAAGATCATATGAGATAAAATAAGGTGTGACTTTTCTGCATGGGATGATTCACCTCTGGTCGACACTGACATACCCGTAAGAAAGATGTCAGCTCGCACCAGGTCCAAGATCCTCTGGAATTAAAAGCCTGTTCTTTTTCTCAGATTTCACCAAAGTATTGTAGCTACTGACACAGAGACTGGCCAGCTAACTGAAAAACACAACTGGGACTGAGGTATAAAGGTTTTGCACACTGAAACACAGAGTAGTTTTTAATTCATAATGAACTCAAATATACTGAAAGTAATGAATGAAGTGAAAGAACATTTTGGAGAACTCTTGAGGACAAGTATCAGACTGCACTTTTTAAACCTCTGGAAGGAAAGTTTTCTTTTGTCTGTGTTTGAGATAATTACACTGTTAATTCAGATGTACTCTGTGGTTCTTTGCTGAGAGTCACTGCTGCTGTTGAGCCATGTCTGTTTGTATTCAATGAAAGGTTAAATGTTTTCCAAGGACTTTTTTATAGTTGCATTAAAGAAAAAAGTTACTGACTTAGAGAAGAATATCTGCACTGTTTTCTTCTTATGTGCGTGATGCAGTCTGTTAGAATGAAAAACTCCTCTGAACTCAGCTCAGCCTGAGGCCAGAGAGTCCGGAGCTCTTCTAAAATTAAGGAGACTAAAGCATGTTTTGATGTCCTTACGTGTTGAATATGACGTGTGTCTGAAGGACTGTAAATCCAAGTGTTGCTGATTCTTTGTAAGCGTATTCTCTGCTGTTTGTTGGTGTGTAAAGTTTAAATTTAGTCCGTTTGCCTCAGGAGAGGGAGGCAGACAGCCTCAATGAGAGAGAGGGATGAAAGTAATGAAACAAGAAGTGGAAAAGAGAGCGTCTGAGGAGTCTTAGCGTGACCCACATACAGTCCCACTCATAGTTGCACGCCGCCTGATTAACTTGACAAATCTGAATTCCCAAGTACTCACTTGGAATAAAATGCTGATAATTTGTTTAGTCAACCTCCTCCTGACCTGATTTGACTCCTATTAGTTCTGCCCGGTGCGAGCAGGGATCCTTTCATCTTCAGCTCCACCCTGCTGGCAGCTCCCAGGCTGGAAACAGGCAGGAAGGTGTTGATTCTACTGAACCTGCACGCTTCATGCTCCTTCTCTGCCCGATCAGGTGGCTCATGCGCTCCCTTGGGTAACAAGATCCATCCCGAGTGAGTTTCAGAACTGATTACCTGGAAAAAAAAAACAAATGGTTGAAGTCTAACCCAGAAACTCCTGAGTGCTAAACCAAAAGGCTTTGTGTCGTCCTTTTATTGTGGTTTCTCTCTTTTGTTTTTTTTTTTAACCTGCTCTAGACTACCTGTAACTTAATACTCACGTGAGAGCAAAGACAAGCCAACATGCTGCCTGAAGGCTTGGCTCACATCCCCTCATTTGTTGGTTGCAGGGCCAGGTTTATCGACTGGCACTACCGTCATTACATTTCCTTTAGCTCTCAGCAGAACTCTGACGGTAATTTCAGCAAGCAGCTGAATCTGTTTTCAGAGGCGATGCTTCAGAGCAGAGACGGAGGAGGAGGAGGAGGAAGGATGCGTGTGCGATTCTGGAAAATGAGTTTCTCTGATTCTGTTTTCCAAAAGGTGGAGCACATTTGGTAAGCTGCCGGCTCATTTCTTGTAAAAATAGGTCTGTTATAGCTTTCTCCAGAATTCACCTGTGTGTTGTGATATGTGTGGGATAGCCTTGTGTGTGTGAGTGCTGTGAGTGTGACATAGCTGAGTCACAGCAAACTGGATCCTTGTAACAATCTGAAAGCACTGACTCATGTTGTTGACATTCAGAGGCTCTCTGCATGTCTGAGAGCTGAGGGCAAGTAAGAGTCACATCATGGAAAAAAAAACAGTTACATGAACACTGACGTCATTAAAAAAAAACATCAAATTAACAGTAAAGACTGTAGCATATCATTAACTGAAAAATCTGAAAACATTTACGTGGTTAAACCTGAATAATTTCACTCAGTGCAAACTAATTTTCAAAGAGGGAAGAAACTAAAAATGACCTTTGTTAAGAAAAAAGCTGTTCATCAGGTCTTTCACATACTTCAGTGCATGTAGGGTTTCTGTAACAGCTATAAGACTGGATAAAGGAGCTAATTATGGTGCAAGATACAATCATAAATGGGTAAATTGATCTATGAATATTTTTGCACAGATTTACAAAAGCCACACGTAATCAGAAAGCCAATAGAGAGGCCGGCCTCTGTTCTGAATCATAAAGTGTTTGTTCAGCCCTTGTTGCAAAAGCACTAAAATTTTCAGCCATCAATTGTGAATACATTTAAAAATGGTTTTACATATTTGCAGATCTGAATGCATATACACTCACCAGACACCTTTTTAGGTACCTCTTGTTATCACCAGGTTGTTGAACCCCCTCCTGCCTTCAGAATTACCTTAATTCTTCATGGCATAGATTCAACAAAGTGCTGGAAATATACCTCAGAGATTTTGCACAATGCCTCTCACTGGATATTTTCTCTGTTTGGGGCAGTTCTTTGTAAACCCTAGAGCTGTTTGTGTGTGAAAATCCCAGTAGATCAGTTTGTCAGATACTTGGACCAACAACTATGGCATGTTTAAAGTCCCTTAAAACACCTTTCTTCTCCAATCTCATTCTCAGTTTGAACTTCAGCAGCTGGTCTTCACCATGTCAACAAGCCTGAATGCTGCAGAGTCGCTGCCATGTGATTGGCTAATTAGATCTTTGCCTTAACGAACAGCAGAACAGGGATTCCTAATCAAGAGTCTAGCTGAGTGCATGTGAAGCTGAGGCTGCAGTGTGGTATAATTCTGTGTATGTGTTTGCCAGTTGTTCTTTTCTTAGCAAATATCAACGTAGTTTAGAAACGTCATCTTGACATCTGGCTCTTTGACATGAGAACAAAAGAGGAGGTCAGACATTATTTAACCCCTTGATGGAGGTTGTTGCAAATTTGCGACATACTGCTTTAGGTCTTGATGCTGCTGAGATGACCTTTGATGACCTTTCTATGGGAATTCATATTCCACTCATACCAAGGAGATATGTGTGTGTGTATATATATATATATATATATATATATATACATATACATATATATATATATATATATATATATATATATATATATATATATATATATATATAACTTGTCGGAGGAGAGTGGCCCTCTCTTCACATACACTGCCTGAAGTTGTCTTCTTTTCATGGGAAAACAGTTCAGCACTGAGATCATAACAAAAAAAAAACTGTGCTGAGGTATGATCACTTTATTTTCCACAAATATTACACAGTGTATATATACAGTGCACAGCAATATTGAGTACACCCCCCCTGAAAAAAGACATTTTTCACAGTATTAAAATGAACACAAACAATATATCCCAAACAGTTCCTTGATGATGTTTATTGCACTATGTTCTTACATAACAACTCAAACAGAAAGGTGAAAAGACAACTGAAATTGCTCTTTTTCTGTTTCCGTGAAAGTGGGGTGGAGCAAAAATGAGTACACCCCACAACAAACACAACTACATCCAATACATTTAGTACTTTGTATGGCCTCCATTACTTGCAATGACAGCCCCAAGTCTCCTTGGCATGGAGCGCACAAGTTGACAACATTTTGCCACATCAATCTTTCTCCATTCTTCAAGGATGACCTCTTTTAGAGCCTGGATGTTGGATGGAGAGTGATGCTCAACCTGCCTCTTCAGTATTCCCCAAAGATGCTCTATAGGGTTCAGATCAGGTGACATACTTGGCCATGGAATCACTCTTACCCTGTTCCTCCTCAGAAAGTCAGCAGTGGCCTTAGATGTGTGTTTTGGGTCATTGTCATGTTGAAAACTGGCACAACGACCAACGGCCCGAAGTGATGGAAGCATCTTAGCCTTCAGTATAGAGCAGTACATTTGAGAATTCATGATGCCATCAATGAAATGCAGTTCTCCAACACCCGCAGCACTCATGCAACCCCACATAAGAACACTACCCCCTCCATGTTTCACAGTGGGCACCATGCACTTTTCCTTGTACTCCTCACCCTTGCGACGCCAGACCGTTTTGAAGCCATCAGTTCCAAAAAGATTGATTTTGGTCTCATCACTCCAGAGTATAGAGTCCCAGTAGCCTTCATCCTTTTCAGCATAGGCCCTGGCAAACTCTAGGCGGGCTTTTTTGTGACTTGGCTTTAGGAGAGGCTTCCTTCGTGGACGACACCCATGCATGCCATTCCGCTGCACTGTATGGCGTATTGTGTCACGTGATACAGTCAGTCCAATTTCAGCCTCTACCTCCTTAGCCAACTGTTGTGCACTTGCATGCCGATTTTCCTCAACTTTTCTCATCACAAGACGCTCCTGCCTGGGTGTTAATTTTCTTGGCCGGCCTGTACGTCTCTGTACTTTGGTTGCAGTTCCATCTCTCTTGAATCTTTGGATCACTTTTGCGACTGTGTTCTTACTAATAAGTAAGGCTTTACTGATCTTCTTGTAGCCCTCACCTTTCCTGTGTAAAGCAATAATCCGCTTTCTCAGATCCAGAGACATTTCCTTGCCATGTGGTGCCATTGCTGACAGCAGGAAATGGGAAAGGGCGGTTTGCTTTAGGTAACAGCCTTTTGTAGCCAACTGTCTAATTAACACAGTGTAATGAGTAATTAGACTCACCTGTAGTTAATTGTTTTTTCAGGTCCACATTGGGAGCCTAAAAGGTTGCTTTACTCAGAGACCTTCAGTGGGGTGTACTCATTTCTGCACCACACTAATTTTACTAAAACGGAAAAAAAAAACAACTTAAGTTATATTATTAACCTTAGTTTTAAGTTCAAAAGCTCAACAGATCCTGTGTTTAACTTAGTCTGTGAACATTTTGGAAATATATTTTTGTGTTCCTTGTCATATTGTATGAAATGTTACTTTTCAAAGAGGGTGTACTCATTATTGCTGTGCACTGTATATAGTCCCTAATAATCTTTTTTTTACATGACAATAATTTGGCTGGTAGCTTCAGAAACTTATCAGCCACATCGGCTGTTGTTGATCAAAGTTGATGCAATATTAAAACTACAACAATAAAACACAGCAATAAAACAAAAGCACAGCAGTAATCCAGAGAACCACAAGCACCAAATAAATGAGCACCGAGCCGCTACAACTGTGTGCGCCACCATTCTGCCATCTTCTTCTCCTTCCACTTCATCTTCTTACTAGCCTTCTGGTGGCCACTTCCTAAAAAAAATGGTTTTGGGCCATTTGGCACTACGTCAGAATTCAGGACATTATACATTATTTTTTACATGGTATACTGCTATTACATATTTTATTCCATTCTTACCAAGTGGGCCCTGCTACATACTGCTCATAAACCTTTTTAATATCATTTTATGTTGATTGTACCAAAAAAAAAGGAGGGGGGTGCATTTAAAGCAAACGGGTGATAAAGATGGATTTGCTTTAATATACAGCCACCCTGTGAAAGATACCTCACCAGAGTTACCTGTCAACCTGGGCTGAGTGGTAACTGTGCACACAGTCATCAGAATAAGGTCTATCTGGATCCTGATTCCTTGTATCCAGATAAAAATATAACCTAGCTTCAGTCATTAACATGCAGAAAAGTTGAGGTGAAAAGAAAAAATTAGGACAGTTTTTTGTAAAAACATGAATGAACACCAGCTTCTTGTTCTTCTTTGACTTCACACTCGGCGTCTCTGAACAGGAGCATGTGATGCTGTGTTGAAATGGACTGAAAGGCTCTTTATGCAGGACTACTTTGTTGTGACTGAGTGTGTAATGTGTTCTGATGCCTTGCTCTGTCTTCTGCACAAGGATTAGGAGGAAGTGATTACGCTGTGATTTATTAGACAACACTGACCTGTGCTTATTCCTCTGTGGGCTGAGCAAGTGATTTTCCCCATTATGTGAGAGCATGTCTACAACATCTGCAGCACAGAGAGCCTTTCCTGCTGCCACTAATGTGTCAAATGGACAGTGTGATGGCTGGGTTAATTTCTGCAGGAGGGGTTTTATGATGCTGGAACAAGCTGTCAGAGCGGAGAGGCAGATAATTAGGACGGGGAGATTTGATGCCGCCTTTCCAAATGAGGTAATGTCCCCTTTTGTTTTAGGAACTTTGCTTTCAAGCTTACATCCGGCCACGGCGTTTTGTCCGATTGAGCGAGCAGAATCTCTTATTAACAAAGAGATTCAGTGGAGCAAACGCTGAGCAAAGCAACACCCACAGCTCAGACAAGCAGCTCTCTAACAAAAGAAAGAGACATCAGCAGAGAGATAGAGAGAAGCGTTTGTACTCCGTCAGTAAACGCATGAATGTGAGAAATAGAGGAGAGAGAAAGTAGGAAAGAGGGAGGGCTGCTCTCAGCATCATCTGACAGGAGAGAGAGCTGATTTCTGCCAGCAGGTGTTGGAGGATAGAGAGAACTGAGTCAGACACACGGAGGGAGCGATACAGAAAGGAGCAGCAAGTTGTTGAGGAGGAGAGACGGAGCTTTGCAGACAGGTAAGAGATGGAAAGAAACTGTTGAAAGAGAGAGATTAAGAAACAGAAGACAGAACAAGAAAGACAGGCAGGAGAGAGAAACTGGGATTAAAAAAAAATCATCATTTAGATTTTCTCTCTGATCTCAAGACCAAAAACTTTCTCTGCGTATCTCTCTCTCTGATTCTCTTTCTTCGTTCAAGAAGTGGCGGATTGGCGTCTCCACTAAATAACTCTGCTTTCATTGTGCATTAGCTGCTCTTCTTGATTAGATTAGCTGCTCTCGTCTAAGTGAACCTGCAAAGCTCAGAGGTTCATGTACACTTGTCTGTCTCAAACTCTGCCTGTGTGTGTGATTTAGTGCGTTTGAGTGTGTGCCGTTTGAAGGAGAACGCAGCCAAGCAGGACATTACTCTGAGGGAAAAACTATGTATCAGAATTTTATATTCGTACAGTATTCGTGATTTTTTCCAAACTCAAGCCCAGAGCAGGAGTTTAATCTGCAATACGATTTAAACCCTGAGCTGCTCCAGTGAGGATGAATAGTGAAATATAATTTCAGTCTCAGAGGGTGCTTTCAGCTTCAGTTTCAGTTTCAGTCCACTCTCTTGAAAGAGCCACTTTCTGGAGTGCCAAAATCTGTTGAAAGTTTGTGCTCAGTCAGATTCAAACTCTTTCTCATGGACTTTATCCAAGGATTTAGACTCATGCTTTGAAAAGTAGAGCTCATACTTTAGTGTCTCAGACCCTGCATTATTTCTAAAAGCCAGCAGGGGGTTGGAAACTCAACTGGTTTGGAAACAAGTCCAACGATAGGAAGCAAAAATGACCCTAATTCTTATGGTTAAGGTCTCAATAAAATAAGTATGTTAAGAAAAGAGGTTAGGTTTGATAAATTGCAGTTGTGATTGAATAGTAACCACCAAGCCCAACTGTCAGCCATGATGGAGACTTATATGAGCCATGTCTTTATCCTTGTGTTCAAGCATGTTTGCCTATGGCTCCAAAAGCTGCACTCAAGCCTCCCAAAGGAGTTTGCAGAGCAATGGATAACATCATGTCTTCTTCTTTTTACTCAGTCTCTGTCTTACTGTACAAGATCCCTCCAATAAACAATAGGAACAATAAGAAAGGAACAGCTTGATGATGGTTACAAAGATGATAATGGTGGTGACTGATACAGCATAATAATGTCTTTATATGTAATTAGAAAAACACAGATGGCAGCAGTTAAATTGAATGTATTCAAAGCAAGGGAATAAAACACTGCAGCGTACAAAGCACCGTGCACTTCTTCAATCTCAGTGTTTTTCAGAGTAAAAGGCAGTGTTCATGTTGTCAGATTTCTCAGAAACCTTCAGGTTTACCTTGACTCAGAAGACGCATGGCTGGCTGAAAGGTGGGTTACATCACCGTCTGATTTACATGGTGTTTAGTATGCTGCTCCTGGGATGCTGTTGACTGTAAAGTCAAAGTAGGCTCACCTAGAAGAATGGTGCCTTCACAGTAAATCAGCTGTTTGAACAGTGGTACCATTATCATTATGAGAAGGCCTCTGATTCTACCTGAAATGTTGCATTGAGTTCCCCAGCTCATGCACCAATCTGATACCATAATTCTTACTGGCATTTGAATAATAGGAGAAATTATTACAGGTAGGGCTTTATAAACCCGAGTCCTTCAAAGTCCTCCTTTGAGTCTTGATGTAGCCAGAGCTTGAGTCCGAGTCCAAGTCCATGTCGAGTCACAAGTCTGACATATCCGGACTTGATCCTGAACTCGAGTCCGAGTACTACAACACTGTTCAGACCACACTGGTGTTGAAGTTTAGCATTTGCTTGAATATTGAATCTAACAGTGAAGATCATAAAGTACATTTAACTGCATTTATGTGATTCCCAAATCAAGACTGATTGCAATCAAAGGGATACTTCGGTCTTTTTTGGAGTGGGGCTTAATGAGGTACTTGTCAATCATAGGTTATTTGGCCACAGGGAAACCCAGTCACCTCATTGGTTGAGAAAATGATTAGAGAATTTGAACAGAAGCCAGACTATCATCTGCTATAGACAGGGTCTGCTCTACTGAGTATTGATCCAAAAACTAATATTGCTTAAAGTCTCTGATTATATTACTGACATTAATAAATATTGTCAATTGATTGTACTTTGCTGTCCAAAAGCCCATTGTTTTCTGTATTATCCTCGGACACATAATCCTCTGCCTGAAATTTTCTTTAAACGATAAATATAGTATATATCAATAATATGCCATATTTGTTGGTACTGGTATCAGAGCAGTTTGGATGTGAGTGTGATACATAAGCTGTGAATGGGGAAACTGGCAGGACAGGAACAGGGTGAGTGTTTCCTGGACATATGTGCGGTCAGGGTTATGACTGGGCACTGCTGGGCACAGATTTAGAAGCAAACCCGATGTTAAGTGAGAGCTTCTCCATGGTGTAATTATGGTATTTCCGATCATCAACAACCCTTGGCCATCGGTTCAGTCATGAGACTTGAGTGGCTGAATCATCACAGCGCTCTATTGCCAGATATGTTTGTGTATTTTTGTGTTTGCAAATTGCCTCTTGAATTATTTGGGAGTCGCAGGGCTTTGGATAGCACGTCCAATCTTCTACAATTGCAAGATTTCCTCTGGGCTTCTTGCACAACAGAATTGTCTGCTTAAGCCCCGAATGAAGCGTTAATGGACCAAGTTAGTCCGCCATTAATAGCCGGGGTTACTCCTCCGTAGCAGCATTCAGTCCACTGATATCTGACTCTTGCTGCCTGTGGCTTTCTTCTGTTTGCCAGTGCATCTGTTGAGCTGGCACACAGGCGGCCGACATGTTCAGCCAGTATTTAGCCCGGGGTCATCAGTATTTATGAGGACAATTGTAGATTTTTTTCTAAGCCTCTGAGGGAAGTCTTTGCATTAACCTCATGATACCTTATCTTTCTTATTTGCTTTTTTTGTGGATTATGTGGAGCCTCTTATTGTGCACCTCTGGAGGTTTTGTTGCTGCTGAAGTGAAATAAATTATTGAGATTGACCAGATTATAGTGACTCATGGGGGGTTGGTTTCAGTTTTTTTGCCACTGAACACTATTTTTGATACTTTATAGATTCAACCATCTATCAGACTTTATGGTACAAACATAATGTATTCACCTCTTAAAATAGAACTCTTTTGTTTCCCAATTTTATGCCAAGGATAATTTAATTACTAACTCTATGAGTCATGAAAATATTCAGATTATACCAAATGGCAGAACACATCTGTTGCTGTTTGTTTCCCTGCATGCTGTGTAAAATTATCTTTCGGACTATTTTTATGCCTTTGAGTTCTGTTTTCTGGCTGTCAGTTCATTTCTACATCCTAATCTTGAAAATGAACCATCTCAGGAACACCTGGAGGGAATGTCTTCAAACTGTGCATAAATATCCACATGGACTGATGAAGGAACTAATGTGAATTTAGAGGTCATGAGCAAGTGTTAACAGAAACTGTGATCTCCACATACAACCCCAATTCCAATGAAGTCGGGACGTTGTGTAAAATAAATAAAAACTGAATGCAACGATTGAAAATCCTGTTTAACCTATATTCAGTTACATATATTTCAAAGACAGTATTTATTATTCAAACTGATAAACTTTATTGGTTCTTTTTGTTTCTGTTTTGATGTTTTTTGCAAATATTCACTCATTTTGAATTTGATGCCTGCAACATGTTCCACAAAAGCTGGGACAGAGTCATGTTTACCGCTGTCTTACATCACCTTTCCTTTTAACAGCATTCAATAAGTGTTTGTGAACTGAGGACACTAATTGCTCACTCATTTCACAATAGGGAAATTTGCAGTTTTACAGCAGCAAAGTTTATACTGCAAACATTACAACAAGAATGTATAAAATAGAATAAAATAATATAACAAGTTTATCCAAAGAAAAATACACACAGAACTATTAATTACAAGAGATATGTGCAGAACCAAAAATACAAGTAAGAAATGTGCTAAGATGTATGAACTAATGGATGGGTAGAGGTTTTGCACATGCCAAGAGGTGAGATGAAGTGAGGTGATAATTGCATCAATCACACTTATACGGTGCAACATTGTGTGTTTGATGCTTGAGTAGTTTGTGGTTTGTTTTTCTCTTTAATGGTTCTGTATGATTTCTGATATTTACAGTAAATGTATATATACCTGTTTCAGACAGAGTTACTCTGCTTTATGTGGTAAATGCTGATGAATGCAATATGCAAATCTGGCTTGTGGTGGAGTCCAAGTCTTTGGCTGTTAATCTGGTTTGCCCTGCCAGGAAACCAAAGGATGGTGCTGTAGTTTTTGTTTTCAGTCCAAAGATTTCATAACCAAGGAAAGATATACATATAACTTCATTTGTTTTATCAGACAGGAGGAGTTGGTACATTGTTGATTTTCATAAGACTCCACCAGCTCTTACCTTGACTGACTTTAACTTGTCTTGATCTTCTACACTTTGACTGCACTAGTATCAGAGAACATTCAACAGTAGAACAGATTCTTGAGTATGTTTGGAGACAGCACTTGCAGTTATAGAAATGAAAACAACTCTTGTGTGAGTGTTGGTTAGAAAAATAAAGATTTCATATTAATCATCAAATTAACCCTTTAACATTTGAGCCTCAAAAGAGCTGCCTGAACTTTTCTTTTCTTTTTTTTTTTTTTTTTTGCGTATTTCGATTATTAAACATGTCAGAAATATCCTGTGAGCTGTGATTTGGCCTGTTTTTCTCGAATACTTAGAACTTCAGCATCTTAGGTTTTTTATTTATTTATTTATTTTACAATTTAAAATATGTTATATGAAAGTAAAATAGTTTAGAATGAAGAAAAGCACCTACAGAATTCAATTTAAGAGGTTTAGTGAAGGAAAAAACATTGCAATTGAACATAATTTTATAGGATAAACTTAGAAATTAAACAATAAAAAACATTGAGTATTCGTCTCTTATTTTGAAAAAAAAAAAAGGGTCTGACAGCATCACCAGAACCTCCACCATCTCCATGGCCTCCCCCTCTCCTAGCACACAAGCCACTTGAGGATGGCTGCACCTCATCACAAGACAAACTGAAAGTAAAGGAGTAAAATATTCAGCTGGGCACACACCATGTCCAAAACAAGACACGACACATTGTTTATCAAAGATTAGCACACAATACAAGCCTCAAATCATGCTCACACAGCAAAAAGAAGACTTGGTACACTATTCTAAAATAAAACCAAAAAATATATGCGCCATATTACATGGTGTGCAGCGCACACACCTACACATACAAAGTACAAACCCAGCATAGTACTGTATTCTAAAAAGGTTACTATATATCATAAACACTGACTTTCTCACATGTTGTACAATTGAGACTTTGCACACTGTTCTAAAAAGGTCACCACACATGAGGGCTTCCCCAAATGCCTGAGTGAAATTACAGAAATAACCACAGATTAGCTGAAAGATCTCAGCTTTCTCAAACTGTTTTAATTTTTTCCAATTGTACAAACCGTTGAGGAATAACGTTCTTTCAAAGTGGAAATGTGTTGGCGCCAACGCATCCGAAGTGTAAGGGTTAAGGGATATTGACAGAAACAGTGTTTGAGAGGCATTTCTCTGACATGTGAGTAGTTTGACTCGTGTTCCATCTGCACACATGGAGAAGGCTAAGCTTTCTTTCTTACCTTTACTGCAGCCATCCTGTAGGAGAGTTAAAAAATTGGCCTCACTTTTGGGGAACTGTCGTATCGTCCATCTTTTCATACAGTCTAGATCGAACTAATGTAGATTAAAGCCATCCTAAACAAATTTCATGATTTGAGATGCAGATGCAGTTGCAACTGGCGTAATGATTTGATTCAAAAGCTCCAGTTCTTAGTGAGTTCATGACCCAGCAGCATGTGGAGTAAACACATGAGATTAAAAGGTGTTCTGACTTAAAATGCTTTGGAACTTTTTTTTTCTGCCAGGAACTGACACTGGAACATATGATTGTAACAGAGGGAAAGACCTTAAAGGTGAAGACTGGTTATTTTGGAGTTTGGCTCACTGGTCCTCTGACGTAGTTCACCATTTGTCCCTGGCAGATTGTTCACCCTGGTGCTTCATGTGATCACTTTGGAATCTGCTATTTTAGGTCTCTGCTGGGTATTAGAGGTAGGATGAGAATCTGAAACATAAAAAAAAGAAATCACATTCTTGACTTCGTTCTGAAAGTAATGCATTAGTTTTACTGAGTGATTGCAGAAGACATTTTTTAATGAAAACTGAAGATTAACATTCACCTCAGCTAGCCTTGGATGGTCTGATAATATCTCTCATCAGTATAATGTGATGTGTATGTATTATTCAGCAAAGACTCAAATGATATTCTCGGACTCTTGGAGCCAATCCTTTTAAAAAGTAAACTGCTCTATCTCCAGGAAAATAGCTTTTCCATTAAGATGACTCATGACTTTGGTAGTACCATTTTCTCTTATTTTATCATTCTGTAGGTGTAGCTTTTGGATTTGTTTTCAGCTGTTACATATTTCAGTGATGGCTGATGTTGCTAGGTGATGCACATTTATACAACTGCAGACAAAAACTGTTCATGAAGGTGGTTTGTTCAGTCTGTCAGTCACAGAACAAGATGAAATATTAGTCAAGGAAAAATGAAGCTGAAAATGTTTTGCTTTGCTCAAAATAAGCCATGCTTTTCTCTGGCAAAGTGACACACAAAGCTACACCACTCCACCTCAATTCTCATTTGGCTCCTCTGCATTTACCTCATTTAAAGCAGTTAATCAGCTGTGACTGAAGGTGGAACCTTTCGCCTGGGGTTATGCATGGAAAGCTCAGCATTAAGCCTCCTCACTCAGTTTGAAAGCTGGATGGATAAGTGCTGCTTGTTATGAGTCTCCAGCGTGCCAATCATCCCGTTGATGTGACACTGTGACCCGGCCACCTGGCTGTTGCTCACAGGCTTGACCTGTGACTGACAGCTGGCCCAGAGCTCGTTAGGATGTGCTGCAGTGTTTTATTCATCTTTAACAGCCGGTTGTTACAGAAGACGTGAACAGCCATGGATTTTCTTTTTTTTATGCACCGTTATCGCGTGGTAACGATTTATTATTTTGTTATCTCAATCTAACAAAGAGCGTTTTCTTGTTATAACAAATTAATTTCTTTGTTATCTTGATGTAACGAAGATAACTTTCTTGTGATTATATGTTAGATTATGAAAGTGGCCAATCACAGTGCCATTACAGACCAACACTGCTTCCTTATCACTGCTGGTACAGGATGAGTTATAAGAGACCATTGCTGCACATTGCTGTTGTGTTCAAATGCATCGAAGGGCCTTTCTGTGCTCTTCTTGTGCAGATATCTTTGGCTTGGTAAAGACTGCCTTCACAAATGAACTGAACTGAATTCAATTCTCCATGATTCAGTCATTGATAGTCCAATGTTTTTACAAGCTAGTGACAGCTAAGTAAGGTTGTTTTTCCTTATTTTTGTCAGATAAGGGGATGTATAAATTTATATCTTAATGCCCACCCATATAATTTTCTGCTCTCCGTCTGTCCCACTTTCTTGACCTGTTAAGTTGCAGATGGCGGTCTACCAATGAATCTGGTTCTGCTGAGGGTTTATGCATACAAGAGAAAGTAGCTTCTTTATGCTTCTAATGCTTCTTATTTGCCTTTTGTAAGGGACTGTCTAAATAGTTAACAGACTGTTTGTATAGCACTTCACACCACTCAAGGTGCTTTTACACCTCAAGTCACACCCACCCATTCACTCCACATTTCCACATTCACACACTAATGGCTGCTATGTAAAGCCTAGATTCAATATTAGGGATGACATTAAAGTCAATGGCAGACTCTCAAGAATGCCTGCAGGCCAGAGGAAACTGGGGATTTTGGAATAACATAGAAGGGTTAGATTTTCAGCATTCAACTCTCAGGAGGACTTTATTACTGTTTAACTTTAGAGAATAATATTCTCACATGCAGCAGGTGCAAGTACCGGTGAACAGGAGTATGTAAATCAGGATTCTGGTGGCTTATAATCTTAACCTTGCAGCTGAAACACTTTGAGTCCCATTAAATAATGACAGATTTCCACCAGGTGAAGTAAGAAAAAGCATTTGCAGAAGTAGAAGCCAAAAGTTCAGACTGTAAGGTACGTTTCACATTCCCTCAACACTTTTTGCATGTTAATAATGCAGAGTTGCACCATTTTTCCCACAGTGTCTCCTCAGCAGATGCATAACTCACTGGTTGTTTCCACTTTCTGAGGCTCAGTAAATCCATATCACACAGTATCATCATGTCATATGTCAGGATGCTGGTATTTGATAACGCGTGCCCACTGTGTTCCTCACAATATGCCAGCCTGAAATCTCTCTGAGTCAAACTTAACATTTACGCTGCACCAGATATATTCTGTTATCTGCCTTGTAAATTAATTCAGAGGCAGCATAAACACACACACACAAACACACACACACACACACTGGCATACACACACCACATAAATGTATTCATCTCCTGTGATGAGAGCCACCAAGCATGCCAGCGGTAGTGAAAGTGGCAGGCTGTCAGGCAGCCGTCATCTTTCTGTCTGTGGAGTCTCCTAATCAAGATTGATTTGCACCTTTGTGCTTCTCCTTTCATTACGGATCAAAAAGTGGCACATGGGAGGTTTGGGTTTTCTCTCAGCATGCTAAGGAAGTTTGAAGGTGATTTACAGCCACTTTGCAAAGGGAAACACATGATGAAAGAAAAAGAAGTCTCTTATATGTGCAGACATGAAAGAACTTTGTGATAACTTTATTTTACCAGCTCCTGTGTTATTTGTTTTTTACTTGTTTGATGCTTTTGTCTCCAAGAATCTATAAATACATCTTACGGCCAATAAAAATATGATAACATGTAATTGTTTGGCTGGTATTAGTTGAAGCAGACACAGTTTACTCATTCTTGTGATCTGAGTTAAGATCAGATCACATTTTATGACCAATTTAGGCAGAAACGTAAGATATTACAAAGGGTGTACTTACTTTTTCCTCCCACTGTATGTACTGTCACTTTACTAATTGTATCTTGGTAACACATACAACAGCATACAACATCTTATGCTTGAGGTTACAGCAACTTAATACTGCCTCAGTGAAATTGGAACTACTTTTCCTGAACCCCATGCAGGGATACATTAGGTAGGATAAACATAAAACACCACGTCCTCCTTACTGTAAGAAATTTAAAGGGGCTGTGAGGACTGTCTGTTTGAAGTGAATTGTAGACACCTGTTGAGCTGGAATCACACGCACACTGTCGTGATGACATGATGCTTAACAAGGCCTGTGTTTTGGAAATGAATGGAAATTGGATCGTCTTGATCGACTTTGTCAGTTTGTAAGGTAGTTTAGTAGCCGGCTACTTTAGTGTCACTTGTAGCCCAGAGGTGTGAGATGTACCCGTAGGCTAACATGTAACATCTTCCAAGCAGAGCTAACGTAACCTCATTCCTCATGCTATTGACAGACTCTGAAGTTTGATCAGATCACTGCAGTGTAACTGCTGCATGTGGGTTGGAATGAACATTATCACAAATATTTTAACCCGTGTTTTAGCCTTTAGCTTGTGGTTTGGCCTTTAGCCTGTTTTTTAGCCTTGAGCCTGTGCTGTAGCACTCCTCCGTTAAGCTTTCTTCTGCCTTTCTGTCCTTTTTTTGTCTGACAGTTCAGCTTCAGTGTCCAACATCACCACTAAATTAATCCTAGAAATAATTTTTAAGTGGATCTTTCTTCTCACAACTAAACTTCATCAGCCAGTGTGGTGTTGTCATAGAGACTTCAAGGTGCCGTAAATCAATCCTGTCCTGTTTGATCCAATTAGGAAGCTAACAAATAGCATTTGAAAATAACCTATATTGGTTCTGTTAATCTCATTTTAAGTTGTGGATTAGGATTTGGCATATATCTAGAAGTGAGACTTTTTCAAGATCACTTAGAAAGTCCTCACAGTCCCTTAAAAGTAATCTTTAGCAGGTTCTTAAATTTAAGAAGCACACAAAATATGCATCACTAATCGACTTAAAACTCCTCTTCTTTTTAAACTTTCTCCAAATAATGATAACAGTACCACTTTTCCAAATGGTCTCCAGTTTTCCAATGGTCTAAAAGCAAATGTTATTTTTACACAAACACTGAAACCATACTGTTTGGTTTTCATTCTTTTTTTTCCTCTTCTTCACAGGTCATGTCTCTGTGGGTTTTATCCCTTCTCTGCCTGATCTTGTTCTTATATTCCCAGGTGTGTTCTGAGTGTTTGTAGCAGGTGAGAGTGTCTTTGCAGTTGGTGAGAGTGTCTCAGAAGAACCTGCATTAACGATGATTTCCACATCTGGAGTGAGATTGGTTTGATTCTCACTCTGCTCTTCTTGTGTTGGGATAAGCATTCGATGGCGACACTTTCTCCTCAGCAGCCTTTGAGGTCCCTTGATCACATAAGACTGTGGGCTGTGGTGGGGGGACATCATTGTTACTTGTGCTTTTACATCAATGATATAAACATGGTCTCTAGATGACAGCTTTGGAAAATCCTCCTGTGAATTTTCTGAGAACAAAAAGAAGGCTTTACAGCTTTTCTGTGTCGACATTTTATTGAGTTTATAAATAAATAAATATGAAACTGGTCAATGGATCTGGATACCTCTGGACGTAAATAAATCAAAATAAGTCAAAATCGCACGTTGATGTATTGTTTTGTTTTTATTTACTGAAGTAGGTCATCCAGTGTCTTGAAGCGGTTATAGCAATGCTTTGAGTTGTTTGGAACCTTGAGCTTACCGTAGTTATGCTGAAGTCAGCCATGAGTTTGCACCTAAATTTTCTTTTGTCTTCCTGTTTGGAATTTTTTTTTTCCTGTGATGAAAGTTAAAATTCTGTTTTAAAACCAAAGTTATATCGGGGTATGCTAACCACTAGAATGTCAATGCAAATTCTCAGATATGGTAGCATCAAGCCAGCGCTAAGTTTTTTATATGGTTTTTGGTACATTAGGAGATGTATAACATGTTGAATGTATTGAACAGGAATCTTTTGTGAGGGAGTAATGTACATTTATTTGTGTGTGTTCAGTTTTATGACTTCTTAAGTAAGACTTTAAGTGGAAAATCCTGAATCAGAGTTTTCCTTGGACACTTATCTATCTGCTAATCTAAGCTAGCTGGAGCGAAGAATTAAGAAGGGAATCTTTAAGCTTAAAGGCTAATGATGTTGATGAATTGAACCACAACTGGAAGACTTCTTTCCTCCTCTTGAATAACTTGCAGCAAATTTCGCATACTGCAATCCCCTTATCTTAAACACTGGTAAACATCTACACAGGTGACAGGTTTTCATTCTGCCATCAGCTTGTTGCTGCTGCATTGGTTTTCTTTTTCTGTATGTCTGAACACATCACCTGGATCATGAGCACATGAGAGTATCTTTTCTTTTCAAGTTATAGTTTTTTGAAGCCCAGGGCCAGAGACCAAGCTGCCATGTTTGAGTGAAGACATGTTTACATTTTCACATAATCCCACCATCCTGTTGTCTTGGCACACTCTGAAGTACTATAAAGGTAGAGTGGCTTATTTACAGGAGCTCGTTCTTCTGCAGCCAGTCCATTACCGCATACTGCAAATGCCCCTGTCTGAAAGTGCCTTGTCTGTACAACAACAGTGGACATCTTTAAAAGCACACAAACGGAGCTGCTCTTTCCTGACAACAGCCTGCTGACCTGAAGTTGAGGTTAGGAAATCTGTTTGTCACTGAACAGAAACACTTATGCTCTTTGTAGCTTCTGATCTCTGCTGAATCCCAGAAAACACTGAACAGAGCTGTCTGATCTCTCTTACAGCTTCCTCAGCTTCTCAGAAGTGATGTTTTTATGTGGGATGATTTGTGTTGTGTCATTCATACAGAGCAGCTGGATCACACTGATAAGACAATGTCAGATGCTGCTTTAAGCCTAGAAGGATGCCTTAAAAAACACATATACTCATTCAGAAATATTCTAGAGTCCTCACTTTGTAGTCTTGTTCTGGTCTTGCTTGTTGCTTGCTTTCTGTCTTAAGCTATATAAACCAGAGTCTTTATTCTTTTTATAACAGAAAGCTCACTTCAGGTGTCACAAGACTAAACAAACAGTTCCTGGACCTTCTGGTCAAAAAACACCAACACTCAGGCCCTGTTTACACAACAAAAGTTTTAAGATGAAACCTAAAGGTAGTGTTGTGTTTTGGCCTCTTGTTTACACGGAAATGGCATTTAAGCTAACCTAAAACAGAAACTTTTGAGAACAGCCTTGAGAGTGGAATTTTTCTGAAACGCCACAGCCACTGTTGCCATGTAAACAGCAAGCCAGAGTTTTCAGTGGAAACACTGACGTCACACTCCACTTTGTGCATATGCATTTCACTTTCATTGTAGGAACTTTTAATTGCCATGCGCCAACTGGACAACAACAATGGCTGAATGGCGGACTACCATGTTGTGCTTGTGCTGCTGAATCTGCTGACTGCCTTTCAACAAAATGTGTATCTGTTGCTCCACTTCTGCAGTCAGCGAAGACACATTCAATATATATGCCAGATGATCAGGCATATATACACACCTGATGAACTTCTACTCCACCTGGCATGCATACCACAGCGTTTCTGTGTAAACGCTGATTTTTTTCACTGCGTACTTTTGGCATTTTCGAGTAAAACGTTGTGTAAACGGAGCTTAATTAAAAGTCATTCAGGATAACGATGCGCACATTCAGAATAAATGTTTAAATTTTGTCACCCATGTTAGAATCACTCAGTAGGTGATAACTAAAAAGAAAAAAGATCAAAATTATATAATTTTTTTTAACTGCAGTAGACAAAATGTTGATAACTCACATCTGTTTTTGGGAGCACCCAGAAAGAACTCACACATGCAGGAAGAACTCACAGAAAGCTGGGTTTTGAACCACAAACCTGAGGCAGCGCTAATGGCCGCACCATTGGTATCATATATAACTGAAGAGTTAGAGACATCAATGGCCCTTATCCCTCACCCCAACTGGACTTTTATTTCATATCACACGCAGCGACACATCTTAACGATGTGATCGCAGACAGCCTGATGAAATGATGCACGAGAGGCTCCTACAGCTTCCTTTGATGAGACGCGGGGCTGCCGGCCAATCAGCTGTATTTGATGACTTCAGAGTGAGAGTGGTCTGAGTGTGTACCTCTCCATCATTCCTCCCTCCTCTCTCAGCAGGTCATCAGATGTGCCTTTGTTCTGTGGCTCCTCTGCTCCTGACTGGAGTTTAGAAATGCCCCCTGTTGCAGGTTGGGGAACAGGTAGCATACACAGACGCACTGTCAGTTCTAGCCACTTGAATGTTATGTGAGACAAAGTGTCAAGTAATATGCTGCGAGCAGAATCCTGGTCAGACTAGTAATTCACACCGAGAAGAGGAGACGAGGGTGTCGGAGAGAAACAGAGAAGAACACAGAGAGGAGGGCAGCGGGTTAAGAGATGAAAGCTGAGGGTCCTTTTCTTCTTCTGCTTTGTATCAATTGTCACTTTGTTCTGTCTCTCTTCCTCCGTGCGGCTCTCCTGATCTTCACTGCTTGGCCTCTGATTATCCTGTAGCCTGCAACCCGGCTCGTATGAAAGCTAAAAATGAACACAAAGAGCAGGAAGTTTGTGTGAACTCCTCTCAGAACAGTTGAGCAATAATACCAGCCCTTAAACTGTTGAAAGAGTGTAATGATCCTCTTTGAATGGATGAGTCAATTGTAATGCAGACATTTTCCTGTGGTCGTGTTGCTTAGATGGAAAACTTAGCTCAAGGGAAGCTGTAACCTCTCTCTCTCTTCCTCCCTCCCCTCTATCCTCTCCATCTCTCTGACTCACAGGAAACAAGATGGAAGGATTCCCCGCCTCTCTGATGAAGTAGAGCACACACTCGAACACTCCCACTCTCCGTTTCCTCCTCCCTCACTTTCAAAGGTAACACAAGTCTTTGACCTGCTGCTGTTCTCTTCTCCGTTCAGCGTTTGCATCCTGCACAGATTCTGGTCTCAGAATCACACAGAGAGTGAGAGCAAGTCTGATCTGATGAATATGAAACTGAGCAAATGAGCTGAATCAAAGAGTGATGAATGAATCTTCACACTGTTCACAGCAGACATTCTGACTTCTTTAAAAAAAAGCTGTTAGAGGAGAATAATGAGTCTCTTTTTCCTGTCTGTGTAAAAACAATTGAAAATCACTCACGCAAACACTGAAACAGGTTTTACTTGCTGGAACTTGTCCCCACTGGTTTAGGAAGTTTCTGATGAACTAGTGGACAGTGAATCAGTCCCTCGAATAAGTTCTAGTGTTGTGATTAAAGCCTTTCTATGCGCCCTTCTTCAGTATCAAAACACTTCAGTAAAAGAACTACACATGTATGAAGGATCATCTCAGAGCCCAGCAGCTCTGTATTTCTTCTACAGCTGGTGTTTGGGGTCTATGACAAACACCCCCACTTTCCCAGCATGTCCTGTAGGGATGGAACGGTTTGCGGTTCGGATCTCATCACGTTTTTATGGCCACGGTTTTCAGTTTGGTTCGGTGTGTATTGATGTTGCTTTTAACACCCCAGAATACCATAAATCCCAATAATCCCAATGATTAACAGTTTTTTTAATCAATTAATCAGTTATTTCATGTATAGTCATGTAAAACTTAAAAGAATGAGGCAGTTTGCCATTCGATGCATCATTAAAGATGGGTGAGACATTGCTAGTTTCGGATGGTTCGGATGAACCAATCGTTTTCAGATGATCCAGAAGCAGGTGGAGGCAAAGAAGGCAGGTGTGAGGGGTTTTTATTGACAGTCAATGAATGAATGAATGAACCAGAGTCCTGAGGAAGATAATTGTGGCTGCATGATTATCGTTGGGCTGCAGGCAGGTTGACGTGGACGCACAGAGATTAGTGGCATGGAAACTCAAGAGGAGCATAAGCGTTAACTTGAGATACTTAAGCAGGGTACACACACAACAATTTTCTAAATCTTAAGCGATTTCTTTAACTGTTAGAGACCCCACACATGAAGATAAAAATTCAGGCATTGAACAGTTTTGATCTTGTCCTCCAAGACAGAAATATCGTGTGACCAAACGTAGAAGAAGAAACATTGCAACAGATAGCAGCAACCAGCTGACACCAAACGCAGCATGGAAGAGGACATAGAAGAGGGAATGATGGTGGTCTTGGGACTAGTTTTAACGGAAAATTCCTGAATCAAAAAAAGAGAAGACTGTGGAAAAAATCAGAACTTTCTGTGTCAGGTCAGCCATGCTTGATTTGTTTATGTCTGTTTCCGTGTTCTTCAGTCAGCTCACCTCCTGATTGGCTCCATTCCATTCTATGTCACAACTCACAGAGATGCGAGTCAGAGTCAGTGCAAGTCGGTGCAAGTTGGCTTTCCACACACACAAAGATTTTTGGTCATAAATATTGAACAAATTTAATATCTACGATTGTTGTTCCGAACTCGTTTTGAAGCCAATTATCTGGACAAATTCCCTCTTAACACACCTCAGACCACAGGATAATCTGATAGGATTATCTAATAAGACTTAAGATAATTGGGCATTGGGAAGGAGGAAAATCGGGAAAAAAAACAGCCCATCAATCTTTATGTGTACTCCCCTTAAGCAAGAGATTGAAGCACTGGTACCCCTGTCGAAGCTTTAATACACTGGATACAGTGTATTGAAGCAGCCCAACAGAGAGGGGAGGGGGACAGAGGGAGCAGCACTCCTCACAGAACACAGGACGCCTCTGTAAGCAAAGTCGCTATTGGCTGTCCCAGAAGTCAAAAAAGTTGCTAAATGACATCATCACCTGATTTGCATAATAATCAATTTGCATGTTATTTTCATGGATTCTCTAAGAGAGAAGAATATCTGTCTGAGTGACAAAACACATGCAAAAAACCTGAATATGTTTAGCGCTATAAATGAACATTCCTTTGTCGATTTTTTTTTGTTTGTTTGTTTTTTTTCTTATTTTTGTTAAAATAACATCCCTCCTATATCTGGGTTAGGGACTAGCAAAAGTGACCCAAAAGAGACAAGCACATGCACAATTCATTTGCATGCAGTCGACTGCTCTGGCTGCAGCTGAGAGGGACTGCTGTAAGTGAGGAGGACTTGCTTGCCTCTAAAGGTTTTGGATAGGGGCCCACTGCAGCACCCACTGCTCATTGAGAAGAGTAAGATCAATACATACTTTCACATAAGAATCTCCAGAAAAGTCACTAGAGGCGTCTGAACAGTTGCAAAGTTGGCAACGCTGTTTGTACACAGTTTCAGTTTTATTAACCACTTTCTCACCGCCATCATCATAGCTCAGGGTTCCATGATGTTTTATATGGATGTGTAATGGCTTGTTTAAGCACATGTTAACAACATCAACGCTATTTGCTCTGGTTTTACATTTGGGCTTCCAAAAGTACTGGACAGCTTGCCCAGGTTTGTCCGTGTGGGAAACTCTGAATAAGTTTGCCATATACTATATTTAATCCATTTTAAAGAGATGTATCCTGAGCTAACTCCAAGGATCTCAGGAATAGCTGGGCTCTTGGTTCTTGTCTTTTAATGGGATCAGCTGACAAGAAAGTAACATTTAAAGCATGAAGTCAGATCAGTATTTGGCATCTGTCATGGCTCAAGTTCAGTACACTGAGTTATTTTTGGCGTTGACACAGTGTTACCAGTCCATTCCCACCCTCAGTGCATCTGTGCATTTTAATTCCCTCCTGGTTTCCTCCCTTTTTTAGCACATAATATCCTCTAGGTTTACACCCAAGTGAAAGGTGCCTCCAATGCCCCCACCCTGCTGGCTCTTGGCAGGCTGCTGCTGTGCCTGACAGAAGGGTCCATGCCCTCTGTCACCAGCCTCTGTGACAAATATAGATCGGCAGCAGTTGTTACTCTCAGGCGCATACCATAGGAGGCACATTGTCATATATATATATATATATATATATATATATATATATATATATATATATATATATATATATATATATATATATATATATATATATATATATATATTCAATTTTAAAGGTATTAACTATCAGTGGGCAGAAATATGGAGATGTACAAAAGACTTGCATGTGTTTGTTTGTTTAATTTTGTAATAGTACATATTTATCACAAAAAACTGCAAAATCTTCAGCATCTTCAGTTTAATGGTTGTGTGTGCCTGCAGGGAGACAGTACATCCAGATTATTATATTTTGCAAACAAGCCAACAGTCCAAGCAACACCGTTTACAGTTTTAATGCAGTGGAAATTGCCTGTGGTTGAGGTTTTTAAGCTCCATCTATATTACTTAAAAGAAATCTGATTTACAAAAAAGAAAGACAAATTTATGAGGAAGAGCTTGGATCAGGGAAATGTTGAGAATACTCAAGATTCAGTGAATACTTCTCATTATGCTGAATTTGACATTTGAAATGTGCTGCAGTGGTCTTTTCATTGTATGCATACTTTATGCTTAGACTTTTGACGTAGGCTACTATCAAATTGCAATTTTTTAGTAGAAGGTTAAGGGTCAAACAGAAGTGGATGGCCAACCATTTGAACTGAAAAATTGTACAAAATCAACATTTCAAATGTTTAAACTGAAAAATGTTTTTTTTTTATTCCCAATTTAAAATTAATTCCAGCAACATGCTGGGACTGGTGCATGTTTAGGGTTCTTGCATCATCTCTTTACTTATCAACATATGGTGAGTGTTTTTTTGATTTGAGATGACCATTGCTTGGACTTTAACCCTTTAACTACCTCTCCTTTTAACCCTTCAACTTTTAAAATGTAAGGGATATGAAGTCTTTATATTTTTTAACCATCCAAGTAAAAAAACATCATAAATAAAAATTAATTGCTCTATTTTTTATGTTGTTAGGGCACCAAGATCAGAAACCACAAAATGCAAAAAAATTAGGGATGCACGATAAATCAGCATTTAATGTCAGTATCGGCTGATGTTTGTCATTTTTTAACATATTGGCGTCGCTCCAATGAGTAAAACTGGGTCAATATAAACAACTAATGTTTATATCTGTCTAGTTGCTGTTAGTGTAGAGAGGGTTGCCATGAATACTGGTAAGTTTGTTACGGTAACTTTGTCAGGATATTGATTTGATTTATGATCCAGACTTTCTTACAAGAGTTTTGTGAATTGCGAGTTTAATTACACACTTTTTACAAGTTGTGAGGGTTGCTAAAACGTAACACTGTTGGTTACTTGTGTTTATGGTAGCCCTGTAACGTTTTCATTTGAAAGTGAAACACATTTTGAAAATAAAGGAAGACATTAAAAAAATCAGTTTGCATGATTTTCAGTCTGTAAAAATTTTATCATCTCAGAAACTTCATTTTTTTTTAACATATATCATTAAATATTGGTTATTGACCATAACAGAAATATGAATATTGGATATCAGTATCGGCCAAAATTTCCCTATTGGTGCATCCCTTAAAAAATAAATAAATATTTCAAGCTGTAGAGATGATCCAATCAGGTTTTACTCACTTCAGCACATTTTCAATGAGATACAGCTCCTCAAAAATGCTTTGCCAAACAGTTGAGCTGCAAGCTATTAATATGCCAAATCTTGTCCAAAATTGTGGCTGCTGAATTATTCAGGTCTTCTTCAGTGATTCGCAAACCATCAAAATCTGCTCTTATGACTGCTTTACAAAGTGTACTGACTTTTTTAATCAAGGTTGCTCATAAACGTTTTTGTAATGATGAGATCAAAGCTGATGGCTTTTGCTTTGCAGTGAACAACATCACTGTTTCAGCTTCACGTGCTTATCAGGATCTATACATGTGCTTTTACATTTTACGATTAGTCCCACATTTATTTTGCCTAAAAGGGGATCTCAGCCAATTTGACACATCAAAGTCTGTTTAATGCTCTTTGGGAGAATAGCTGCAGCTGTGGGGGGAAAAAAAAGTTGTAAGAAGCCCTTTGTGGCTCTGGAAGTTGGATAAATTGCCTTAAGTGATGTAATTTGGCTGAAAGTTTGTACAACAAATATGAAATAAATCAGAGTGGAGTTAGAAAGGCATCTGCTGGAGGCAGGGTTAGTGGAAAGTAGCATAACATGTAAATCTACATCTGAGATGAATAGAAATGCTTCGAACGAAACTTACCTCAGCTTATGCTTTTATGATTTTTTTTGTGAGCCTCTTAGGATTGTAATATTTAACTGAAACTCCATTAGTAATCAAATCACCTTGTTTTATCTGAAAGGGCTACTTGTGGATTCAGCAGCTGTGAGCTGAAAGTACAAGGTTTTTACTTTCTTAATCCCTCAGTGGCTTTAAGTAGCAGCAGTGCATTATACATACTAATGCTCAGTAAATGTTAATCAAATGCAATGTTATTCCATTATGTGTCAGGAAACAGGCTTTCTTTGTCATAGCAGCTGCTCCGCTGCTCTTTGTGGAAGGAAAAGAGCCAGAGATGCACTTCAGCATCCAGAAAACTCAGCAGCAGATTTGTAGACCTTAACCTCTCTGGCAATCAACAGGCTCATCTGAGGCACTAAGAGGGCTCCACAGGGCCATCAGAGTAAGCTCCATTTGTGTTCCCTGAGGGCCACGTGGCCACAGGAAGGTCAGGCTCTTCTCTCTGGAGCCGGACCTGATGAATGGACCCCCGGTGGATTTTCTCAGGCTGAAATGATAGGCTTCTCTGCTCATTGATTGAGTCTCTTTGAAGATTAGTTCTCCATTTTACTGTATTGCCTTTGAGGACGTGGCCAACCCGGAGAGCACAAACGGAGGGATGGGGAGTCGGGGAGTGAGTAGGCGTGTGGATATTGCTTTGGATGCAAATCATTGACAATTTGATTCAAATTCAATCCGGGCTCCGGTCGTGAGGAGTTAATAAAGTAGTGGAGTCGGGGCTTTACTTCTTAGCTTTTTAGGCTGAGGAGGAAGTTGGACTTTATGGTCAACGGATGTTAATTCACTCATATGTATTCCCTCACATACTGTTTTGATCCACTCAACAAAGAGAGGAACGTCTGTAGAGTCATCATTCAGTTATCAGTGCACTCCAACTATCCCTGTCACGCGCGCACACACACAGACATAAATACACTGCAACTACTCATAATCAACTCATAGGAAAGAGAAGTGTAGCCCGCAGCCCTGTAGGCATTAAACAGTGGCAGTATATTCACTGCAGCGGCTCCGTATTGTCTCGGAGGACAGACAAAACGTGAGCAGCCCTAGTTACTTGGAGCATAAAGCCTTGGAATCAAGCCAAGACACGTTTAAGTTAATTTTAGAAATAAATACTTGCATATAAATGCTGTACTTAAATATAATTTGGACACATGGAGGAAAGAAGGTAAAAAAAGCAAAGGAGGTAGAGTGCAAAGGCTGTAATGCTATCCTGGTTTCTATAACCCATCATAGGTGGAAAATAAAGGGTGTTTTATGAATTTCAGAGAATTTATCTCTTTATTATTGCACAATCAAGTTGAAAATAGTTCATTAATCAACTTTTGTAGTTTATTTAGTGCCAGATCCCAGGATTTTAAACCTATAGCCACATAAATAATGGGCTGTTTAAAGACTGAGTCAGCCAGACTCTTATCCAGGGGTTCCCACTCTTTTCAGCCCATGACCCCCAAAACAGTGCCAGAAACCCATTGTTGTTACACTAATAAACCGATCCAAGAACAGACAAAAACAAAGAGGCTTTAGATAGGTAATTTAGCTGATTGGTAGAAAATTGGACTGTTTCCTAAATTAATCTGCTGCCACTGATACCATCATTATCAAGGGGCAACATCCTCTTGAGAAAAATGAAATCTATGGAGAAGTGCTAAAAGTTTCTGTTCATTGAGAATCAGCTAAAGGCTGGCTGCAGAAAGAGGGGAAGTCATGTACACAACAAGCCAAAAACAGACTTTTACAGCACTAAAAACCATATTTCCAGCCTGGTTCAAGAAACTGTTAGGCTCTGAAAAGCTAATTTCTCTATGATTTTTCGACCATGATTGGATCCTGATTGGATAGTGTCTGGACCCTCACTGAACCCTTTCCTGCCACTGTCTGGACCCTTTATAGACCATGACTGGACCCTTACTGGACCCTTTTCGGACACTTTCTGGACCATGACTGAACCCTCTCTCTATCCTGACTGGACCCTTTCTGAAGCATGACTGGACACTGACTGGACCCTGATTGGACCCTGATTAGACCTTTACTTGACCATGACTGGACCCTGACTGTACCCTGTCTGGACACTGATTGGAGCCTTTCTGGACCATGACTAGACTGTACCCTTTCTGGACCATGACTAGACCCTTTCTGGATCCTGACAGGATCTTACTGTACCCCATGAACACGATCTGACCATTTTCAAGCTTAAAATCTTGGAAAAACCTCATAAAACCAAATGAAAACTAAGTGCAATGCATTTCAATGGATGTCTGGACAAAGAATGTCCGAGTGTATGAAATTGTTAAACACACTCTGATTGGCTTGTTGCATTTGAGGGTGAGACTTAGCCAAAGATCAATTCCATAATTGACTCAAGACCCAGAGGAGCTTTAAAAGTGATCAGTAAAATGTTAAAATGCAAAGGGAGCCGGTGGAGGGAAGCAAGCTTAGATAAAGCACTGATGTGTTCAATGATTGTTTTCTAGTCAAACCTGATTTTCTTTTTTTTGTTGTTTGTTTTAGTTTCATTCATCACATCACACATACTCGCCTCAAACCAAACAGAAGTAGTGAAAAAGCAGGTTGGCTTAGCTTCAGATAAGCTGAATGACTCCATCACCAATGCATAACCATCTGGATGCTTTATAGCTACTACAGTGTCGACTCTCATCGTGTGTATCTGAATAGTAATTATTATGTTCCTCGCTTCCCACAGTCATGTCACCATGAAACATGAATATCCAGCCAGTGTGTAATTAGAATTCAGCTCTTCTCTGTGGATTTTCTCAAATCCCAGTTTGGCATTCAGATCAAGCCAGTCTAGACATGAGGGAAGAGATTTCCAGTAATGAAATTAACCTCATGATGGGAACATGTCTAAATGGCAGATACATAACGATGGTAAATCAACAACACTTTTAAAGTGCTTCGTTAAACCCTTTGGCTTTTCACTCTGACACATGGTAGCGGTTTTTATCTTTCAAAAGAACTGGTTTGTTCGGTCGAGATAAAGCAAAATTAGGAAACATTGGTCTGTTCAAATCATGAACTTATTTTTTAAGATGAATTTACATGGTTTTTACTTCAGTTGCTGAATAAAAACTGTTTATATGAGAAGATTCTGTCCTCTGAGAAGCTTTCAGCAATGCATATTTTGTTTTTACAAAGTAGGTCAGTGTTTGTTGAAGTCTGATGTTGGCCTGCTGGAAAGAGCAGCACAAAAAAAAAAGACTGCCCTCACAGAATGACAACATCCTTTCAACCTACGTGTCTTCATCTCCTCCTTTCTTCCTCCTCTGTCCTCTGCTATCTGTGATTCCCCTCATGTCATACCGGGGCTTAACCATGCACAGATGATTCTGGAGGTGCGATGGTTGGCGTGCATGCTGCGAACTGGGCTGCTTGCCTGTCTCACAAATCTCCCCTGGTGGAAGTGATAACACATGGAGCCTTTCACATTGTTGTTTTTTTTTCTCACCAAGAACATGATGCAGTGAAAAGTGCCTGATGTATTCCCGAGTTCTGAAAGTGCATCACTCACTCGTTTCTTGACTGTGCCCATTCATTTATGATGACTACTCAGACCTAACTCAGACCTGTTTTTTGGAGCTTTTGGCACTTTGACTACAGCTCTTACCAGATCATGTTTTTATGCTTGCATATGAAAGAGAGGGATGGTGTGCGCTCCCTGCATCAGGCCCTTGGCATTCCACTTATTCATATGGAAGGGCAGGGCGGCTGTCAAAACGACCAAATACAACTTATGTTATAAAACATTTCATTCATCATGACAAGAGTACGTCTGATCACATGGAACTGCAACAAATCCTATTTTAATAACTGCATAAACTGAAAGAAATAATACCTAACATCATACGGTCCATTCTACTCTCCATAAACAATAAAACATTAGTAATTTGTTTGTGGTTTTGTATTTCCTTTACGTAACTATAAAATTAAAGTTTCATTTGTAATTTGTTGGTTGTTTTCCATCCTAAAACTCTGTCAGACTGTTGTCTGCTTTTGCCATGCTGATCAGAGAGCTACTGTCTGCCTGGGTCCATTTTAATGCAATAACAAAGGATACAATGCACCAGATCTGACCTACGGTCTGTGATTGAGCAATAACAGAGAGAGAGAGAGAGAGAGAGAGAGAGAGAGAGAGAGAGAGAGAACTGTTGAGTTCTTTTTTAAAGAGCTAAAAAAAATAGTTCCTTTATCTCTGATTGAGTGACTCGCCTTCAATGAGCTGCTGTCTACAGTCTGAGCAGCTGTAGACTCGAGGTCTCTTTTGCCTTGTCTGTCTTATTGAACAGATTTGGATTACACTTACATATCGTGTGAGCATCCGTTTCAGTTGATATTTGCGTTGTTGACTGAGATTGACCCCTCAGTAGAAAACGAGCCATGCACTGGTGTCTGTAACCAATGTTTTCTGTAATTTATCACATCTTATCTTTGTCTTTATTGCATCAATGAAATGCTAACAAGATGTTATATTTTCAGAGAAGATGTTTTTCTTCATTGGGTAGAGGAAGAAGAAGAAAAAGTCACCTATTGGACAAAAGAATGTCATTTAATGATCTAACATGAATATGTGTTTTTCAACCAGTGGAACTAGGGTCTGAATTAAGTTCTAGGGTTCTAAATTTCCCCTGAAAATGGTCCTGCCTGCGGGGTGGTACTGTCCAGATGTGCAGGAAATTTTGGTTGGCAAAGCCTGCAAGATCAACATTTCTGATTGGTGGAGCACCGGCAGAGTTTTTATCTCACCCTCTGTTCACAATGTGGTCACACTCAGCTGTGACTGACTTGGTTTAATAACTTCTAAACAATGGTCTTCTTTGAGCCTGATAGTGTGAATGTGTCTCTGTCAGCTCCTGATCTTACAGTTTAAAAAGTGACCCTGTTAAGTGGAGACCTTCAGCTGAACATGTTGGTGGAAATCACGTTTACATCCCAGAAATTGTTTTCAGCAGAGAAAAACAAAGATCTGTCTTCTCACTGCTGAACTTTGTCAGCTTGCGTGGCGTTGTCATAGAGACTTCAACGTGCTGTAAACTAAACCTGCCATGTCCAACCAAATCAATTAAAAAAATGTTATCACTGTACTGCTTAGTTCTACTGTACTACTGTTCTCAAATAACTACCCTGTAGCATCTAAGCTATTTCATCTCCAGGGAAATGCAAGCAGATATTATGAGGTCACATGACTGTCAGCTGAAAGACGGTCATAGCTGGTGTGCTGAGAGGATAAAATCAGAACATCAGGCAGTGAGCAAATGAAATTATATTGGACAGTGGTCATGTTTTAATGTTTACAGCAAGTGGAATGGAATATCTTATGTTAGGTAATATTTCTTTCAAATTATGCAGTTATTAAATGCAGCTAGGAACACTTTCACTACTCAAGAGAGTGAATTGGTTGCATGCAACAAGTTATGTATGGTGGTGGCGTGGCTCCGTGGCTCTGTTCTGAGAGCTCCCTGCCCTTCCACATGTGTAAGTGGAATGCTAAAACCAGAGAGTACACTACTCCTCTCTTTCATATAGATACATAAAAGCATAATATATGGTTAATTGCTCTATTTAAAGTGTGGTTTAAATTGCAGATGCCATGCTCACACTGAAACACAACGTGCAGGGAGACACGTCTCAAAGGAGTGTGACAGAGTGTCATTAATTGAAGAGTTGGGACTAAAATCAGGTCATCCAGGGTGAGTCCGCCCCCACCCCTAATTATTCCCTCTCTTAGCACCGCTCGTGTTGCTGCTTTATGTGACCAAGCACTGATTGTGAACATACCTCAATATGCAAGGGTTGTCTCTGTGTCCGAGTGCCTGCACAGAAATAGAAGCATAAAAGCTTGTAATGAGCTCTTTCAATCTTTAAGAGCGCGGCTGGTGTAATTAACCTACTTTTCATCATGTGCAGTAAAATACATGGAGCTGTCTGACATAAAGAGCAGAATATGTGGACTTTGTTTCTGTGGTAAAAGAAATGTGACTGTCTGTTTGGAGCAGAGGAGGAGTGTATCTTGTAGAGATGCTTGAGAAATGTGAGATCGAAAAAAAAAGAGGAAGAGGATAGTTGCATATTGTGCTTGAACTAAAAGGGAACTACGCAGTTTTTACTTGCATGTGTCTGTGTGTGTGTGTATGTGTGTTTGCATTAAAAAGAGAAGATAGCTCTTCCGAGCACACAGGGAGGGGGCAAACATTGCCCCTCCCTTCTGTACTTCCTATTGAACAGCTGTGAGTTTGGCAGGGTGGGGGGTGTGAAAAAAGGGAAGGAAGGAAATGATATCCTCGCATTACTGCACATGCTTTCTCGCCACACATGCTGATGTATGGATTCTGATGGGCAGCCATCAAGTTTCACCTTCTCAGTTCAGCGTCTAAGCGACAAGGGTGTGTGAGGTGTCATTGTCAATCTCGCCTCGTTGCTGACAGTGATATCAACACCTGCGCTCTCGTCAGCTCGCCTGCATCCATAGTCGTGGAAAAGATGACAGAACTCAGGGTATCTAGAAATTCCTTATTGGAAGGACTCCGCAGCAGTTCCCCCACAAAGCCTTTTCTCAAGAGACGATGCCTCAGCGATGTGAGTATTTCTTCACCTGTTGGAAGTGTGAGATTCTTCTCGCTCTAGTTATTGTTGCTTATGGTTGCTTAGAGATAGAAAATAGTGTTTCTTTGGTTCTGCAGATCAGTAGATATTGGATTTTTGTGCATTGTACAGGAATGAAAGACACATGATCTACTGCCTGAGGCACAGGTTGATTTACTCCGAAACAAAAACTGTTTTCAGTTTTCTGTTTTTACCAGATAGTTTAAAGAGTAAAGTTTATTTTATATACTTCAAATATGACTCCATATGTTACTAAAAGAGCATTTTTTTAAAAAAAAAGACAAATGTCAGGATGTCAGATTCTCACGTCACATTTCCCAGGACTAAAAACTCATGAAAGCTCTGCTGTTTATGAAAGAAAACTTGGAAACAGCCAGCAAGCTTATACTGCTTCTCAATATTTCCTGCTGACTGGAGTGTCCATAAACTCTTTTAATCTAAAATCAAAAAGAAAAAAAATCCCAGAATGACTTGAATACTTTCAGCTGTAATCTTACGACATAATCAAGACTTGAGAAGTACAAGTGGCAAAGATTACCTAGCTAGCTTATTTTAGTCTTCTTCTTCTTCTGTTGTTGCTTTGTCATCTTCCCTCCGTTACGTTTCGCAGCGAGGTGCAACAAGCGTGAATAATTAATACTACCCATCACTGAGAAAATAAGTTACACGGTAGTATCATATGCTAACTTTATGCACAATTTAAAATTTCTATTTTTCATTATTTTAGGGGTTTATCATAAATATCACACTTGTGATAACCTGAACAAAAATATTTCACAGATATAAATAAAATGAACGAAGGAATTATCCAGCATAACGAAAGGCAAAAATGAAGTGAGTCAAAATGCAGTAGAGCATTTCTTAAAGCTCCTGTGAGGAATCTTCACTTTGTGTCATTTGGTGCCCCTTGTGAACGAAGAGAAAACTCGTTCCATCTTGTTTCTTGCACACAAAGATTGTGTGTAAGAAACAAGATCGTTTTCGAAAGTTTTCCTTTTCCTTTGGCTTCTTTGTTTTTTCCTGATGCAGTGTTTGCTGGTGTTGATTTTGTTTGCTAAAATAAAGGCATCTTCACAAATTTTAGACAGTGACAAATTCCTCACAGTAGCTTTAATGACAAAAGAAAATTAAATAGCTTAATGTCTCAAAGATAATGAGAGATGTCTGAGTTTAAAGAGTGATGTTTAGTCAACATTCATTTCTCCACGACAAGTACTTTTTTTTTTTTCTTGATGCAAAGGGTGGAAGGATTGTCAGCTGTGGTTTATCTCCTCCCACACTCCAGCAGTGACTCTTCAGCCCAGGTTCCTTTACATCCCTCACTTTTCCCTTTCTTTCTCAGGAGAGAGAGTCATCGTGTTCGCTTCGCTGATGATCAGCTCAACATGATACGCTGTTTGACGACGTTTGTTTTGCAGTCATTAGAGCCGAGCAGTATCCCTCTGAATATCATATGGCACTGTTTGTTTTCACATGCAACAACAGACCGAGGCTGAACCTTGAGTTTTACTGGGTCACGGCCAGGGGAGTGTACGACAGTGTTTTATAGCTGGTTGTATAAGTACAGGTGTGTGTTTACCAGTGTGTTTTAGATTATGCATATGAGGGAATGTTTGTGTGTATGCACAGGTTTGCGTGTGATTCGTGTGTGTGTGTGTGTGTGTGTGTGTGTGTGTGTGTGTGTGTGTGTGTGTGTGTGTGTGTGTGTGTGTGTGTGGGTGTGTGTGTGTGTGTGTGTGTGTGTTGCGAGCCTTGCAGTAAATTAAATCTGTCATGTGGAAACATCAGCTTGGCACTTCAGTCCACTTGTGTTACATGGTGAACAGAGGTCTCGCCCCCACAACAAGCAGTGCCATCAGCGCGCCTGTGATCCTCTTCAGCTCAGGTTGGAGCTGCTTCACATACAGAACTTGTTCTCTGCAGATGAGACATGTTTCCTTTTAATTCAACCTGTACCTCGACTAATCACACGTAACTGTGTTTTGTGGCAAAATTCATAGTCGAGGTTCAATTATAAACCCAGTAGCTGGATTGAAGCTAATGTAAAGCACATCTACTGTAGGTAGTATGCTAACTATGATAAATGCATTAAACAAACCCACTCTAACCCATCTTTTTACAGTATGTTAACCCTTAAAAGCCTCACCCATCAAAAAATATCCAGAAAATTATACGTCTTTGGAACTTTTTATTGATCATTTTCACAAAATGATGAATGATGAAAAAAGATCGCCATTTCATTTTGTTTGTGACAAATGTTTTCTATCACATTTGACAAATTTTGCCATTTTGGCAACTTTTATTAGTGAAGATTTAGTAAATATGCATTCATTCATTGCAGAAAATATTTATTTTTAAAAAATGAGTAATAATTAAGATGTTATTCTTAAATTAGCAATGATTTTCCCAGAACAAAAGGAAGTGGATAATTTTCTGAGCGCAGCTATTTTGAAAACGGACAAAATTCAACTTCAGCTGCCCGTAGCAAAATGATAATCCTAAAGAGGGTAGAATACTTTATTTTTAAACAGGTTTTTAAGTAAAATATTTATCATGTTGATGAGATAGAGGTCTTTGAAACTCATGTATCCAACATGATTCATTTGACAATAAAGGGTTAACTTTAATTTGGCCCTTCAGTCAGATGAACTGTTGACTGTATCAACAGTGATGAGCCCCGTGGAGCTTTGAGGCCTATTTTTCCCCTCCAGAGTGACTTGTTTACAGCGTGTTTGACTTCAAGTGCAGACGACCGGCTCTCCTTGAGTTGGACGTAGCCTCAGTGAGATTGTTTTCATGTCAGGTGGTACTTCAGGGACTGTGATAAGACATTAGTGAGGTGTCAGAGATTAAAACAGGAGCTCCCGTGTCTGAAGATGAAAGATGAGCAAAGACAGCAGGGGAAACGAATCAGCACATCTGTCAAACCTGATTCCATCTCTGGGTGTGTGTTGCCTCTCCTCCTCAGACTTCGGACCTGTTTGCCATGATCGAGAGGATGCAGGTACTGTGATGGTCCCAAAGCTCTCACCTCCGTATCTGCTGCCTATACTCATCCAGTCTTCTTCACACTCTTTAATCAAAAGCCGTCCTCAGATTTCCTGCACTTTGAAAACAAAACTTCTATTCCAGACTCTCTTCTCTGCTACTTCTATATCCCAGGCCTCAGCTTTGCTACAGAACACTTTTTAAATACTTGTCCACATACCTCCTTCCTTTGTTGTGGGCGTCGTTGCTTTGCTATTTGCAGCAGTGGCACCTCGAGCCAGCTTTTACAAACCTGAAGCTTGAGAATGTGTTGAGCAGAGCCTTTTTGTTCCCTCTGCACGGCCGTGTACTTATGGCCTTTTTGTTGTTGTTGTGTGCATGATCAGATGTGTGAAGTGATTTTTAAAAGTGCCGAGATGGATTTGTTGGATTGCTGTTTGTTTTGCAGCCCCGGATTTTCAATTTGTTACATGAAGCAGAAGCAAGAACAATGGGTTATGAATAAGCCAGTGGGAAGAGAAAACAGAATTCAAACAAACTCTTCGTCTTTACACACACTTTTTCTCTTCCAATAGAATCATAAATACATTTCAGAACATTTCAGAACTTTTGTTCTGGACTAAGATGCCCTGCAGACTGGCAAAGGTGCATTTGTCTTTAAATAGTTGCAGACCATGAAATTGACCTTTTAGCTTTCACGTTGCTGTGTTGGGGTCGATTAAAAATGAGCCTAAAAGTCTAAAAGCACCATTTACATCTGAAACACCTCCTGTTCAGGATGTTTTAAACACTTTAGAGGCTCAAACAACATCAGTGTTAAGTGTAAAAGCTAAAAACTGAGATTATATTCGAGCATCGAAGCGTGCTTTCTGCCCATGAAGATCAGTGTTCGTAATGCATTCCTTTAACAGAATATATCTGCAGTGTTTTAGAGCTTTTAAGGGGATATTGAATCTTTTTCTTAGTTTGTTTACTCGTGGTTGTGAAGCACCTGAGCAACGCAGGAGCCACTCACCCAAGCTGCAGACGACAGTCACATATTTTACTATTAGAAATGTTCACCTTTCAATGAATATTAAAGGGATTAATGGAGAGGAACAGAAATCGAAAGCAAGTAGAAAAACGTCTGCAAAGTAAATGAAAGCATTTCTCATTTCTGTGTGATTCATACCCTAAAGTCCCCCGAAAAAGACGGCATCAGTTTTGATCAAATTCAAGTCACGCTGCAGGCTTCTGGACAATAAAAGGGCCACTGATCAGGAATGCTTAGTTACTCATCTCTCTGTGTGCTCTGGGAGCTGTCAGTGTTTCTGAGTCAGCTGCAGAATAAAAACAAAGTGGACGGTAAGCTCTTGTTTTGGCAGTTTTTGGCCGTTAAGAAGAATTGTGGTTGATGTTACCTACAGTTTCTCTGTTCTCATGGACCTTTGCTTATCTTCTCTAAAGCCCTTCAGATATCAGTCCTCTTTACTTCCCCTTTCTGTGGCTCATGTGATGATCAAGCTTGTGTTGAGTCAACATGAATTATTGTCATGAAACCAAACAATCAAAAATGTCTGCTTCCCTTAATGTCTCTCTATTATCTTAAATTTCTTTGTGGCACCTGTCACCCCTTACTATTGTTTCGCTTTTTCTCTCCCTGCAGGGTTGCAGAATGGACGAGCAAAGATGCCCCCTCCCACCCCCGCTCAAAGTGAGTCACAAATCCTCCCCTCTCCCCGCAGAGCACAGTGTGGTAAAGCATCAGCTACAGCAGAGTAATAAACCTTTGCTTATCAGCTGTCAGACAGGCTTTAGGATGCTCTCCGGCTGAGTTAGGTACTCAGCGGGGACTGGGACCGCAAATCGGAAAATGTCCTGTTATACCTGGGAGGGCTGATGTGGGCGGCTTTGACGACCCACTCGGCCCACATCAGCCCTCAGCAGGAGACCTGAGGTCAAGTAAGATCGAGTAGAGAATGGATTCTAATCATCTTAAGAAAATAAAGACATTTACTGAAATTGGCTGACAACAATCAGGAGGTGGCCTGGCTTTCTGAATAAAAGTGTTCTTGAGGTATAACAAGATTTCTAAGAAGGAAAAAAAAAAGAGACAAAAGCAAAAATAAAGAGAGACAGGATTCAGAGATCTCATGACCTGACTGACTCAAACAAAGGCCTTTTTTTGATCGGGAAGATGTGACAGGCTTTGGCTCCCTTTTATTTTCTCATGACCCGATCCAAGCTCGTCATTAACAGATGATTTGTCCAAATAATCTCCAAGCGTGTGGTCTCAATACGACTATTTATTTGGTTCTAATCATGTCAAAGCCTCCAGATCTGGAATCATTAATATCAAACGTGTTTCACATTTACAACTCCTTAGCAAAACATGCCTTCAATTCCTAACCCTAACTCTAACCCTATCCACAATAACCACTGAGAGGAGAAGACTGGGTCATCACCCTGATGTTACAGCTCACAAGCAGAGCAGGGAATGCAAAAATCCTTTACCCAGAGCCAGCTGGAGTACTAAAAAAGACGACAAAGCTGTGGCAATATTTACCTAGATTCTTTCTGTTTTTCTTGTTGTTATGTTTCACACAACAGCACTGCTTAACTGTTGATAAATCCTTTGCCTCGTCTTATTTCCGGCAAAAAAGTCATCTTGAACAAAGAAAACTAGTGTTAAAAAGAAGATCTGATCTCCATTCATTTCCAAAACAAACACACGCCTTGTTAAGAGTCATGTCATCACGACAGTGTGCTCTCGATTTTGAGGTGACGCTGCAGTCCACTTCAAACAGATAGTCCTCACAGCCCGTTTAAAGACAGACGATCCAGAAAAAAAATTAGATCGGCACTTTTTTCTTTATGTCTTCTGAAGTCACGTTTGATCACGTGAGCTCCTGTGAGATCTCATGTTGTTGAAATTGTTACCACAAATGTTAAGTGTGTGGTCCAACGATCTAAAGGGATTATTTAGTATCTGTGATCTAAGGATCGTCACGTTAAAAACTGGTCTTAACTGCCTCCCAATTTTTATAGAAATCAACTAAGATCTGAAATCATGTAGTGCAGGGATTCTACAACTTCTCAGCCAGCAACAAGAACAAAAAAAGCCCAGGATGCTCAATTTAGTTGAAAGCTTTAAGATGTACTCAAAAGAAAAAAAAGAAACATTGACTTTAATTAAATTTATCATGTCAGCCGGTTCCATGTAAATGTATTTGGTTAGCTGAAAACAATAATTTTAGAGTCAACTAAGTTGCTTTTGAGTAACCTGAGGCAGATATCTGTTAACATGAGTCTGGTTCTGTCTGAGGTTTCTGCCCATTAAAGGGAAGTTTTTCCTTGCCATTGTAACTTTCTAAATGTTGCAAAGTGCTGTACTCATGGTGGGTTAAGATGAGATAAGACTTCTTATCTTGTCTTGATGTTGGGTCTCTGTTTATAAAATTTATCATCATAGACCTGTAAATGCTTTTGGAAAGCCTCTCGAGATAACATTTGTTATGAATTGGCGCTATATAAATAAAGATTTAATTGATTGATTGATTGATTACGTGATATGTTTACATGAAACCGGTTGACAGAATAAATTTAATTAATAAATTTAATTTAATTTAAAAAGTCAATGTTTCATTTTTTTGAGTGTAAGACTACCAACATGCACGTAAATTTGTTTTTCCTAAATTAATCTGCCACCACTGAGGAAAAAGAACAAAGGAATGGGAAAACAGATGAAATTTTTTCTGCTTACATAGTTTTGTTAAAAAAATTAGCGTCTATTAATCTTCAGTATTTTTTGCAATTGTCACTAGTTTTTGATTTTGGAAAGCATTTTGACCCCCCCCCCCCCCCCCCCCCAGTGTGTTGTGACCCCCACTTTGTGAACCAGTGGTCTTTTGTTCTGCTGGCCTAAGTTTGATAAGGAAAAAAAAATCTATCATATCTTTCACACCTGACACACGTTGGCCTTTTACCTGTGGAGGAACAAATCCAGGTGTGCTGCACATGTATTGTTGAAATGTGTTCTCTGGAAAGGTAGAAAATCACGTCTGAACCTGAGGGGGATTGGCCTCACCAAGATGAAAACTTCTTGATAACTTTCTAAAAGGGTTTTCTGAGCCAGCAGAGAAATGTCACAGGAGATCAATAAAGAGAAGAGAGGGGGGTGTTTGTTATTATTATGTGATGTCTAATGATGTCTTTTAAATCACTCTCAGTGAATCTAGTGATAATCAGCTTCTCTTACTTGAAAATCCAGCTGGAACCAGAATTCACTCTCATTTCAAAAGCCGAAGGTCAGGTTGTTGTCCTGCTTTTACATTTGTTCTTAAATGTTTTAGCACCAAGTCTCTGAAGGTTATAAAACATTTCAACTCCCTCTGAATAGCTGTGAGTTTAATATGAGCTCTTTGTGTAAAGCCTAAAACTTCAGAAACTGTGTTTTTATCTGAAAGACGGCTAATGTGCTTTCTGTTATGTTTTCAGGAAAAGAAATGTTACCCTGAAAAATGCAGAACTGGGTGACAGTGCGGTTAATATTCTGTCACAGTGTTTATGTTCGTTGTAATTTCTCTCTAAGAAGAAAGTGAAAGCTTGACTAGAAGTGTCCGTCTGTCAGCTGTTTACCGGCTTGATTCATTTCTGTCTTCCTTCCTGCAGACAGAGGAGGACTACATCCCTTATCCCAGTGTTCACGAGGTGAATAATGTTTTCTCTGTAATCGCACTGTTTAAAATATGTTTTGTACACGCTATAAAGGTGTCATAATCTTTGATGTAACACAGAGCTTCTGCCATTCATCCGTTTTCTTTTCGTTGTTATTTCCATGATTTATTGTCAGGTTCTGGGCCGCCGTAGTCCTTTCCCGCTCATCCTGCTGCCACAGTTTGGAGGCTACTGGATCGAGGGGACCAACCACGAGCCTAAAGACACACCAGAGGCCGAGCAACCGCCATGTCCTGCCTCTCAAGTCAAACTGGAGACAAACAGTACAGCCAAGATCTACAGGAAGCAATTCATGGGCAAGGTAGGCACAGAAACAGATATTTAGCTGCATTGAGGAGAAACAATGCAACTGAAAAGGTTTGTGATTAGTTGGTATAAAGTTGGCAAATATCTCATTATCTCATCAGAATTTAACTCTTTTAGTTTGGGAGTAATTTGTCATTCAGTCACCTTTACATGTGAATACCAAGATGTTTATTTAGACACAGTAAACTGTATATAAGATAAAGATATAGTGAGGAATAGCAACAAGTAAAGACAAATCAGGGGAAAAATTAACTTGAAGTGTATATTTGAGGTTTACACCAGAACAGCTTCGGAATCAACTTCAGAAAAGCCTAACATAAGGAAAGCAAATGAAACCAAATTCAGACTCAGCCAGGCCTGTTGAGCATGATTGGATACTTGTCACATAATTACACTGTGCAGGGCATGTGCGTGAAAGCATCTGCATAATGTGGCTCTGCTGCTTCATGCGGTTATGGTTCACTTTTAATTTGTCACCAGTGTGCTCGTACTTCTCAATGCAGATGCTGCTTTGTGTTTCTAAATATCATAATAAACCTGCATTCTTGGGAAAAAAAAATAGGAACAAAGCGATGTATTTAAGCAGATGTGTGTTTCTAATAAAAATGTGTAAAAGGCACAGCACCATGTTTCGTAATTATTGCTCACAGGGAATTAAATGTGTCCCCTTCATTAAAAGCTGTCCTGACCACTGTCCGTTTTTAATTTCTCGTAGCTGTTTTTAATTACCCCGTGTCAGCGGCTGTCAGTAGCTGTAGGACGACTCATCCTTGCATTAAAACCTCCTCTGCTCCTCTGTCCTCAGGAACACTTTAATTATTACACCATGGATGCTGCTCTGGGACACTTGGTCTTTTCCTTGAAGTATGATGTCATCGGGGATCAGGAGCATCTGCGTCTGATGCTTCGGTAACAGTTTTTCACCTCTTTTTTAATTTCTGTTTGGGTTACATTTCTGCTTTTTTCCCTCATGAAGTCTCTTCCTCTCTTTTGCTTCTTCTATTTTCTTTTTCTTTTTTTTGACTTGATTGTTTCTGTTTCCCTGTTTCTGTTCCTCTAGACCTGAAACGGCCCTGGTTACAAAAACATAAACATGAAAGTGATATTTTTGTGTTTACTCACAGGTCCACCTATTTACATTACTTTTTACGGAGCATTTTCACTGAGACCTCACAGCTCTGGATGGATAAGAACAGAGAGCGAGCGTCATGTCTCACGGTTCACCTCAGTGATGAATGTTGAACTTTGTTTTCCAGTTGAATTGCTGACAATATTCAAGACTTGCCCCTTTAATCAGAGGGCATTCAATACATTTTCTCGTCGATTTCATCTGCAAGCAAACATACAGACGTCTGCTGCTACATTGTCTAAGTAACAAAGGACTGAAACTCCTGCAAAGTGCTCTAAAATATACACCGTTCACAAAGGGCTCCTCTATACTTGCTCCATCAAGCCCCCTTAAGAGCCTTATTTAACTGCGTAGAAAATAAATGTAATCCTTTCACCCTGTCAGAACCATCAAATTATTAAAGTAAGATGTCCCAGCTTAGGAGCGATTCAGGACCCTGTTGTTGGGTATGGCACATTCTTTCAAGAGCTGTGATTGGTTGATATAGAAGGATAAATTAAAACACCCTTCTGGCTGTGATGGACATGCAGTCATGACTACTGCACATTCCAGTCTATAGCGTTTAACCACCTCACGGTCATTCAGGGTCTGGAGAACATTTTCCTTTCTCACCGTCTTTTCGCTTTTTCTTCCTCTGCTTGAGAAACTTTCCTCTTAAAAGTCCCCCTCACTTCTCTGATCAGTTTGTCACATGAAGAGCTCTGTTGAGAGGTGCTTAGGTGCTTTATGAATAAGGAGAGACTCTGTACTTGGAAGCTTTATGAATTCAGCCTCAGATCCGCCTGTACAAGAGTTGTGTTTTGGTAGGCACATCAGCTGAAGAAAATGTATAAAATCTTCCTCAGACAACTATTTTCCTTGTTTTTAAAGTAAAGTCAATGTGAACTGCACAGTTATTCTCAAACATCAAGCTGCCAAATATTCTGAAAAGAAAACAGAGAAATGTTGAGAGTAGATATAAATCACAGGAAGTTTTTAGTGAGCCTGAGGAAATAAACAGCAGAGAGCTCGGATGACCAGAGTCAGATCGACGGGATTAAGGTAATGAAAAGATCTGATCGATATAAAGGAAGCCAGGAAGAGAGCAAAATCATGAAGATGTGTTGCAACCATATATAAGCTGCACTCTTTTTGAGGGCTCTCAATGAGAAAAAAGCTATGCTTTCTTTCTGTGTGGAGACCTACATTACATTCAGCAATGTGCTGTTTCTATGCAGATGTGTAGCTCTTTTAAGTACCATCTGTTTTCTGGTACTAACTTTTACTTTCACTGCAGCTGAGCTCAGCCTGTAGTTACTTTAAGAACCATGAGGAACTCTGCATTTATACTACTGTATTGGCCACACTAGTGTACAGGATCAGACTCACTTTTATAACCCCTGATTCACATATACTCCATGAGCGCCGCGGTCCGTCAGTGCCTCAGTTTTCGGTGCACGCCAATTCACACTGGATCCATCTTTGGTCTCAGCGTACTCCTTAGAAGCTGGATACGCGAGATCACAGGAGAACCACATGTTCCCGAAGGAACCACACCCATGACAACTACTTTCATCAATTCAGTCCTTCCCTTTTAGTTTCTGTTTATTTACTTATATAAAGGATGTGTTGTATCATTTATAATTATTAGGTTTTCCGCCTCCAAGATAAACTTTTCCTCGTCCACGGCGTCAGATTTCCTCTGGGTCTGACCTGCTGATGACTGCTGGCCTTGCGCCAGTGACGTAGTTTGGATATACGAGGATAATTTTACGATCGACAGGCTGAACATGGTGCTTTATTTTAAAAAGACCGGAAACTCTGATCATTTTTTGTGTCTGTTTTCCTGTTTGGTATGATCTGCTCTGCGGAGATTGACGCGTCTCTGTAGCATACTCCGGCAAAAATAGACTCGCAGCGGAACAGCCGCGAGCAGCCGTAGGTAGCACGCATTGGAGACGGACCGCAGTGCAGGCTGTATGAATGCACTGATTGAATAGAGTGGCAGCCAAGTACAGCGTAGTGCGCGGTGCTGATGGACCGCGGCGATCACGCTGTATGTGTTAATTAGGGGTCAGACCAAAAAATCATACCAAAGCCCCTGTGAGGACTTGATAAGTGATCTTTAAATTGTCTTACTTTTATATATTTTCCTTTTCATAAACTATGATGAGATTACCATTGCCAAAATTGGTTGTTTCTGAATGCTGTTCCTCAGTATGCATCGCCGGTTCTGGTGTTTCCGAGAGAACACGTGTATGACTCATAGACTAAAAAATTCCTTTGATGACATTATGCCAGCTGGCAAAGTTTAGAAATAAGAAGTAAGATCTGTCCTTTTTCTAGAAGAAAACATTTTTTTTTGTAGTAATGGTGGACACTGGAACTGGACTGAAAAGAGAAAAAGTACAGAAAAGCAGAAGAAAAAGGAGAGTGTATGAAATGAAGGGTGAGGTTTGTTCTGCTTGGTGAGGTTGGAGTTGGTAGTTGAGCACTGGTAGGACAGAACCAGGATATAATAATCACCTTCTGGACATTAAACTACACTTCAAACTGAGTTAAAGTTTGCTTGTTGTCACGTTTCAAACAATAGCACTGCATAACTGTAAAATAAATACATTACCTCACCGCTGTGCATCTGGCAAAAAGTTGTCTTGAGCAAAGAAAGAAGATCTGCTCTCCCTCATTTTCTACCAGAACAAATACTTGCCTTGGCAAGAGTCACGTCTTTACAACAGTTGATGATAGTGCTCATGGGAAACCGAGTCTTTATCCTGGAAAAACACTACAGATTCTGGCTAAAAGTGGCATAAACAGATTGTTCTTACAGAGCCTAACCAGATTTAAACTGAGGGCCATCAAACGAGCAGCAGCTCAGCTTGCAACTCCGAACACAGCACGTCCATGCAACAAAGACTAGTTTTCAACATTTCATTTGATTGAAATAGTGGGCCTCTGTGTTTTTTAAGAGGGTGACAGGGTGCTTACCCCATGAATAGTAAACCACAGATTCTTATTTTGAGGTTTGTTTCTTGAACTTGCTCTTGCATTGGTCTTGCATTGCTCTTGTGTTACAACACTGCAGGGATGAAAAGTGCAGATATTTGACCAACAAAGTTCAACTCCCTGTCAAGTGGACATGCTTTAATGCAGACTCTTTCAGGAGGCATTTGTACCAGCTGTCATTGCTAATATCTGTTCTTGTAACACACAGAGTATGAAGAAATTATCCTCAAGGAAGAGATGAAGTTTGGTACTTATGATGTGATTCTTAATCCACTTAATTATATTATCGAATTAACCTTTAAAGGTTTGTGAAATCATTGCGGTTTCGTAAAAAGGTTCTATTTTTGTGCATAAAACCACAACCAGAAACAGCCTTTTGTTCCATTCTGGTTTGTGAGAGTCGTGTTATTATGGGAGTTTGAATAAAAGTATGAAGTGTTTGTGTGGTGCAGTATTAGCAACTCAAGTGTTGAAATGTTGACTTAAAAAAAAGAACCAATAAGTACTCCACAATCAGCGCTCTATTCATCTTTGTTACGTGTAAAGCCTCCCACCCACCAGCGTCTCACACACACACACACACACATACATACACACTTGTGCTCGCTCACTCAGGTTCACATTTTGCTGAAGACAGACGTGGGGGGAGGGGGGCAGCATGTAACCTGTGAATTAATTTTAGCATGGAGAGCCTTCACTCCATGTTTTAATAGCAGCTCTCTATCTTTGTTAATGGAGCCTCAGAGTGGATGAGTATATCAGGAGGTATCAGTCACTCGTTCCACATCTTTTTTCACACTGTGATGTTTTCCCACTCTGTGGGCACCTCCCACAGTCACCCCATCAAACTCAGTCACTTCAGTGCAGGTAATCACAGGCACTGACTCACTCGCTCCATATTTAAAGCATCTGTAAGAGATCTGTACAGTTAGTCATATCCTCCTTTTTGTTACTAAAAATACTCTACATTTTGAATACAGATGTAAATTCTGTAGCCTGTCAGGTATGCAGTTTGTTTGGCAGTCAAAGCTTGCATTTCCTAAATCGCATTCCTCTCAGTGATGGCTTTTGTTTAGGACTTCTCTAAAACAGATTATTTGGATCTGACGGGCGTGCTTTTGCAGGATATAGAAGTGCAGGTTTCAGGAAGCTCAGCAAGTGTCAAAGCAGAACCACTTCTCATCCCTGAAAAGATAAAGACAGCTGTAATTTTCACTCAAACTGTGATCTACAATCTAACTTTAACGACAAGTCTAGCAGCCAAATCACTGGCTTGACAAAAATAAAGATGGACAACGTGTCATTCAGTGAATTCAAATTGCCCCCCACAGTTGGTTCATACATCTAGGGCTGCTCTTTTAGAGCTTGTGCTTCACCTATCAGCTGGTGGAGACAGATGATGATGTGCTGATTTGAAGCAGATTCTTGACGTCATGGAAAGTTCAGTGACTCTTGTTTTTTTTTTTTTTTTTTTTTTAAGTTTATTACATGTCCTTTTTGTCATCATGGAGAAGTTGTTGTTTTAGTCGGCTGATTGAAGGAGAGACTCCAAATTGTTATGTCTTTAATTTTGGAGAGCTGTCATGTCATCCATCTTTTTTAGCTTATTGTCTTCATCAGTTTATGCATTGTTTACATGACCTGTGTACAAACTTATTGTAGCATTGAGCCAGTTACAGCTTGCAATTTACATGTGTTTTCATCAACTATATCACAGGTTTTCATGTCAGAAAGGACTAACACATGCATCCAGTCACAGTAGCAAGGAATGATATCAGCTGTGTGGCAGTATTTTTTTGTTAATGTCCGAAAAAAGAGGTTGCAGCTGAGTGCAAAATTTGTCATGCAAAAGTTTCCTGTGGTGGCATAGAACTGGGGAAGTTTAATACTTTAAGACCTACAAATAGAGCTGAATGTCACACCATTCTTGCTGATTTCATATCAGATCGTTCTCAGTATCGGCCAATACTCCATGCTGCAATATCGGTATTGTATCGGAAGTGAAAAGGTTGCCCATCCTGGATACAATCAGAGTGAATGTGCTGCTTGTATGAAGGTCATATCATTGTAACCTTTCCTAGAGCAGTTGATTTTCTGTCTCCTTCCCCTGGTAGAACAGAGAACAGAACAGTATAGATTGTCTGACATGCTAAATGTTGTAGCTTCCATATGAGGGCCACTGTGCCCATATTTCAAAACTCTCATAAGTCTTTTGCTCTTTTTCTTTTGATTTTGGAAAGGCTAAAAATGACACTATCTCGGGCAATCTGTAGAGAAAGATTTGTAGTAGAGCTCCAGTCCTAAATTTGTACAGATATCCGAAGCAGAAACAGCTCGGGGAAGGCTTTGAAAACACAACATCTGCCTTTTGTGGCTTTTCTATCTTCCTGTAATTTTGAATATGATGTAAATTATATATTTTTTCTCAGAGCAAAATGGACATCTGTGGCTATTGTACTGAATTGCTATTGTACTGTGTTGTGGACCACAGATGTGAGCCGTTTGGTGTGATGCTGCACAGACAATTATATGACTGTTTAACCACCCACCCACAGCTAGGAGTGTTGTTTGTGTCCAGATACAATTATTTGTTCATTTTAAAGCAACAGTGAGCATCTCAGTAATACGGTTATTATCTCAACAGTGCTATTGAGCTCTTTTTAGTTCTCAGGAGATGTATTGTTTATATAATAATGTTTAGTGTCCCCTGCCCAATGAGGCAGTGACCCTTTGGAGAACTAATCGTGCATATTTGACCCTCTCTCAGGCGGTCCGTACTGAAACATATAACGTGTAAAAACCATTACTCTCCCAGCTCTACAGCATCCATAGGATCCTCTTTGAACTGGAAATTCATGAGCTCGAATGCTAAACAGCAGAAATGCTTTAGATTTGAAAGCATTTCATCTTGTTTTCATTTCAGCACAAGGGTAAAAACCTACCATGATGTGATTCCCATTTCCTGCCTTACCGAGTTCCCCAACGTGGTTCAGATGGCCAAGGTATGCAATGAAAATTGTACTCTGAAGTTTTACTTCATGTTTTTAATGAGAAAAATTGATTTTATTGCTTTTCTTCAGCTTGTTTGTGAAGAAGTAAACGTGGATCGATTTTACCCCGTCCTGTATCCAAAGGTAAGCGCTCACCTCCATCGCCAACAAGCTGAAAGCTGTGAAACTTGAGGAAGACACAGCCTTCGTTTACAATTAACTGAAACTGTTTTTTAAATATAACTTGATCTCCCAACACCTCGTTCCTGAAAGCTTTCTGTTCTCTCTCCTCAGGCGTCGAGACTCATAGTCACCTTCGATGAGCATGTGATCAGCAACAACTTCAAGTTCGGTGTTATTTATCAAAGATTTGGACAGGTGAGTGTGCTTCAGAGAGAGCACTGCTAATCTTAAAAAGGGGGTTCATGCTTTCCTCTATCTTAAACATGGATATAAAGTAACAATGATGGATACAATGTCCATACTAAATGTGTGCAATTTTTTTAAACCACTACATCATCATGTGTTGTAGAAGTTTATATAAAAATAAAATGGCACAGAATTTGGGTGGAAAAATGTTATGCACTTTCGTGTCACCCCAAATTAAGAATAAGCAACTTTGTGCTCAGCAGCAGTGTTGGAGACAGTGTGGGCAGTGGAATGTCAATCAATCATATATTTTCTGGTTGTGTGTAAAACTGCAAACATTCTGGGATAGTGATATTCAGTCACTGAAAGATATCTGAGGTTACAAGATCCCTAGAGACCCCCAGATTGTATATCTGGGCATAATCCCCAATGACTTGATCCATAAAGAGGATGTCTACCTTTTTAAAATCCTGATTCTTGCCTGTAAAAAGGACGTCACAAGAAACTGATTGAAAAGCGATCCTCCGAGTCCAACACAGTGGTTTGCCATAGTGGAAGAATTATAGTCTATGGAAAACTGATTCATTACTTACAGACTAAACGGACCCATGAGATGTATCTCCTCACAGTATTTATTTTTGTTTATGTATGTTTTATGATTGTTAATATTGGAAGAAAGCAAATAAAAAGTAAAAAGAAAAAAGAAAAGAAAATGGCACAAGCTCTCCATGAGACTTGCTGAACTAATGAGGTCATTGAATAAGGAGAAAAGCATTCTTGGGCTTCTCACAGCTCAACGAGTTGGTCCTCCATTTCTGAGGTCCACCGAACTTTCCATGTCAGGTCAGCCATGCTTGTTTTTGTTCATATCTGCCTTCTTGTTCCTCAGTCATCTCGCCTCCTGATTGGCTACATTCCATTCTTCGTCACACAGTTCACGACGTCATGACTTTGGAGTCGTCAGCTTTCCCTACACACACGAACAGTTTTGGTCATAAATATTTAACAAGTTTAATATTTACGATTGTCGGCCCCAACCCATTTTAAAGCTGAATACCGGGATAAAACCAATCTTAACACACCTCAGACCACAGGATAATCTTGGAAGATGATCTTAGAAGACAAAAGATAATCGTGCGTTGTCTGTCCTTGGTCGGGAAGGAGGAAAGTTAGGACAAAAACAGCCTGATAATCATTATGTCTGTATCCCCCCATTAATCACACTACTTTTCCAAGGTAACTGTGGAAACACTGTTAAACAAAAAAAAAAAAGATAACTAATTTTCACTCAAACTGTGATCTACAAGCTAACTTTAACAACAAGTCTAGCAGACAAATCACTAGCTCCACAAAAATAAAGAATAATAAAGACAACTTGTCATTTCGTGAAGCCAACACCCACCCCACCTCCCCCAACCCCGGAACCAGAGTTTGTGCAGCAGCTATCAGCTGGTGGAGACAGATGATGGGACACTCATGTGCTGATTTGAAGCAGATTCTTGAAGTCATGGAAAGTTCAGTGACTCTTGTTTTTTTTTTTTATCTTAAAACTTTGTCTGCACAATTCCCCCTCTTTTCGGCTGATGACCTTTCGTGTCATTTTTCTTCCATTATTCCTTTCAGACTTCGGAGGAGGAGCTGTTTGGGAACATGGAAGAAAGTCCTGCCTTCGTGGAGTTCTTGGAGTTCCTGGGCCATAAGATCGATCTTCATGACTTTAAAGGGTTTGTAAATTTCATATTCTTAAGCAGACACTGTTTTTGGTAATTTACAGCTTTCATGCTCCATCTTGTGTCTGTTTGAAGCCGGGCATCGTTCACTCTGCTATTGATTAGAGATGACTGAAAAGGCGATTTTAAGTGTGCTGATATCTGTGGTGTAGCTGACGTTGTGCCTGAGTGGACAGGAGTGCACTTGACGACTGTCCAATGATGGAAGAGCGTGAGTGTAGCAAGCACTCTGCATGCTCTCATGTCCCACTTGATCACACCCTTGTTCTGTTTTTTCTCCCCTCTTTTTCAAATCCTCTCTCTGTCCTCTGTCTTTCGTCTAACTCACACCCTTTAATCTCCCCTCGCTTCTTCTTTGCCTCCTTTCTTCTGCAGGTTTCGGGGTGGGCTGGATGTCACTCATGGTCAAACGGGGACAGAATCTGTCTACACGAGTTTCCATAATAAGGAGATTATGTTTCATGTGTCTACCAAGCTGCCTTACACTGAAGGAGACTCTCAGCAGGTACACTGACACTCCAGTGATTAATTATGTGGGCACCTAATTAGTGTTTTCGGAGCAGTCATCCTTTGTTAATCTGGAGAGGCTTCTACTTCTTGGTCCTTGATGTGTTGGACTGCAGCTGTGAGCGGGTCAGGGCTGCAAAATCCAACAGCTTCTTTGTGAACGATGATGAAACAATGAATTGTGTGAATCCAAACATAAACATTAGTTGTTTGAAGCATTAAGAGAGAGACACTTTGAAGAAAAACTTTCTTTCCTTTTCATTAGTAAGTAAAAGCTTAATGAGGAGAATTTCATACTTCGAAACTCCTGTTTTTGTTGTCATTTTTTTTTTTATTTAACTATGAAGCTAGCTGCAGCTTAGAGTGATCTTAGGACTAAGGGACCATTTATGAAACAACAGTTTTAGAAACTCCAAGATATTGTTGCATTTCGGCCTCTCGTTTTAGCCGACCTTAAATGGAAACTTTTGAAAACAGGCTCCAGAGTGGAATTTTTCTGAAACGCAGTGGACATCGTTGCCATGTTAACAGCAAGCCAGAGTTTTCAGTCGAAACGCTGACGTCCTACTCCACACGGCACATTGCACTTTCGTTTTGGCAACTTAAATTGCCGTGCGCAAACCGGACAACAACAACAGTAACAATGGAGACTACCGTGTTGTGCTTGGTATGCTAACGGATGCTACGTTAAGCATTCCTTGTGTTCCATTTCTTCTTTCTTCCTAAACTGTTTCGTTTATTAGCAGCTAGCTAAATTTCATCCGGGCGGTGGAAGAATGGGAAGAGGTCACGTGGGGTATGCTGCTACAGTTAGATCGCCAACTACAGGCCTGGCATGCATACTACAGCGTTTTCAGTCCCTCAGAGTTTCCATGTAAACACAGATTTATTTCACTGCGTTTTTTGCTGGAAATGTTGTGTAAACGGCACCTAAGACTGGAAACTTTGAGAATATTTTGGATTGTTTGAGATGTGCTGAATCAAGGCTTTTCCCTCCTCAGCTTGGGCCATTTGGACATCAAAGTTAATATCTTTGAAATAAGCACAGACATCGATCAAGACCAAAGGTTGGATGATAAATTTCTTCGTCTTTCTTGCACAGATTTGGACTGCCTCTTTTCAACTGTTTTACGGTTTTTGAGCTAAGCTGTTTAGCTTTTAATGGTTCAGATTTACTGCACCGAGATGAGTGGATTAAACTTTTTATGTAACTCTTGTCAAGAAAGCTGAGACGCTTGTTCCTCCAAATGTCAAACTACGCCTTTAATACCTGAATCCAGTTTGGCATACGAGCTCAGGTGAGGTGTGTGTTTGCTGTGCAGTCATTTCACATTAAAAGGTTTGCAGAATTGTTGTTCTCACATCGCTGTAGAAATGTCACTTTAGAAGACTTCTCTTCTGACAGTTTTCAGTACTGTCATTGAAGCCTCTCCTCTGAGGACTGACTTTGATGCCATGTTCCTTTAAGTTGCATTAGTCGTCCTCTGTCGCTCTGCACTACCTCATGTTTGAACTTTGTTACCACAGTAACCCTGCACAGATGGTCCATACCGTCAAGGCTAGAAGGGACACAGAGGATGTAAACAACTCCCACATTGGATGATTCATGAGGGAACTTAAAAGGTGCAGCTGTAGACATGGATGTTCTTCGGGGGCAGACACAGAAGAAGTTAATTTGCCTGATCTGAGACTCCTTGAGGAGTAACTGTCTACCTGCTGCTTGAGTTCCACTACCTGTTTGTGTGAATAGTAGAGCTGACAGCTCATAAAACGCAGGGATGAATCCCATTTCCCTCTTATCCTTCTCATTGTAAAAGAAACACCTTTAAACGAAGATAAAACTCCAAAATCATCACGTTATAAATCAGTTATCTTATCTTAATTCCTCATGACATAAATCTATCAAACAGGATTGAAATTTCTTCCAGATTTCTGTCTATCCATAACAAGACTAACTCGGAAATGTTTTATTTCACTGTCTGAGACATTTTTTGAATGTACTTAGTGAAGTCTGGGTTTTCACAACCCTGTTTGATAGACTGTCAAAAAAATACTGACCAGATATGTCTCACTGCATCCCTGAAAACTTGCCTGAAACAGATGGTCGATTGTCTCGTGTGAACGCTGTTTGACAGACAGCTGCTGTAAAATGATTATTCTGCTTGCTGGAGGAGAATCAACAATAAAACAGAGCAAACATTTACTGTGCGCACAATCGATCAGCTCTTGGGACATTTGATTGCTGCTCTGGCTATCGCTAAAGCTAATAGCAACAGATGTGAAGTAGCTTGTATCAGACACTCCTGCTGCATTAAACAGGCTGATAACTGACAGCAGGTACGCTTTGTGAGCTGCACCGGTGTCATTATGTTGAAACTTTAGAGATGAAACATGGGAGTTGTGTCTGTTTTCTTCAGTCTCCAGTGAGGAACTTTTTGCAGTCTTCCTGTTTATCACCAAACTACTAGCTATTTGCGAAGTCTGATACATCTGCCTCCAATCGCAGGCTGCTGTGGAATGATGTGGGTTACAGAGTCTCTGGATTTTTTTCATAAATGAGAGCTTAGCAGAAGAAACTTTCATTCTGAGTATTTCACAGTCTGATCGTTCAAAGAAAAACATGTCTGGAAAAAACAGTATTCAGATTGCAAACAGGAGATAAATGCCAAAACTATTTCCATGTCCTAATTTCACACATTTGGTCTTTCTTTCATTTTATAAAAATAATGGCAAAAAATAAAGATCATCTCTGATATTAACAAAAGTAACAAGATGTCTAAATTGGAGTTGTAGCAAAAGGCAAAAAAAATTCACAGGATTGATATTCTTGCAGATGAGACAGGTATATCTACATCACTTTATAACACTGAGGTCTGCTGATAAAAACTGAGTACATAGGATGCATTGTCTGTCAAGTTGTCCACCTGATACAGAATCAAACAAACTTCAACACAAACTTCTTATTTTCTCATTGAATTGTAATTTGTTCATCTCCAACGTCATTAACTAATTTCCAGCTTTGGCTTAAATGAGTGAAGCCAAGTGAAAACAATGAATGAACCTGTGTCATATGAGTTTATTTGGATATACTGATTAAGACGTACGTCCCTTAGCATATCAAACCTTTAAAAGCCCTTTACGGACCTTATAAGGGAAATTGTCTCACGTTTATAGACTTGCCTGTTCATAATCCCTGATTCAAAATAAGATTATCAGCTCCTGAATTGGTTAGAATTTTCTCAGGAGACTGCAAATGCATTTTACGCCATGTAGACCGAAAGCCCCTTCCATGACACTACGCTATCTGGAAAAATTTAGCAGTGAGGAGCGAGATCAGTCCTTTTTACCTGGAGAAAAAAAATTTGGGGATTTATTTTGTAGTAATGTTGGGCACTTAATGAACTGTCAGATAATGTTCAACAAGATCATCATGCAGCAGTTATACTGCAGTTATCTGTTCAAACTTGAGAGTCGGTCCATAAAATGAAGAGTGAGGTTACGTTAGCTCTGCTTGGTGAGGTTGGAGTTGGTAGATGATCACTGATTTGACAGAACCAGGATTCAGTAGCGTTACACATATTCTGCTCACTTTCTGGACACTAAACTACAAACTGAGTTTACAAAGTTTGATTGTTGGCACATTTCAAACAATAGCTCTACATAACTACAAATAAATAACCTTGTCACTTTGTATCCTGGGAAAAGTTATCTTGGACAAAGAAAAGTAGTGTTAAAAATAAGATCTGCTTCATTCAGTATTGACAGCAGAAAAACCCTACTGATTCCAGATAGTCCTCACAGCACAGAACAATCTGAAAATTAGTTTACCGACTCACCTGAAAGGTCTTTACCTCAGAGAAGTTCAACCTTTTGACCAAAATTCATGTCCACCCCTCTTCTGGGATCAAATTTACTCCAAACCAATCTTTCAGTGCAAATGCTGGAAGTAATCCTGAAACTTTGGCCTGTGTTTCTGGCTAAGTGCTGAATTGAGATGTTTCTGTTCATGTTAGCTGTTTATTTTTCTGTCCCATCCAGCTGCAGAGAAAGAGGCACATAGGCAACGACATCGTCGCCATCGTGTTCCAGGAAGAGAACACGCCGTTTGTCCCGGACATGATTCAGTCTAACTTCCTGCATGCGTATGCAGTGGTACAGGTGGAGAATGCATGTACGGACAATGTCACCTACAAGGTTAGTCTCCTCTTCCACCCTAACTTCACCTGTTAAACCTGTTTTATATTCTTTCATTTATCATTCAGTCAGTTTTAAACCTCTGCCTTTAAAACAAGTCTCACAGTGTGTGCTTACCTGCTTTCTGTTCAAGGTGTCAGTGACAGCACGGGATGACGTTCCTTTCTTTGGGCCCGCTCTACCTGACCCTGCCATCTTCAAAAAGGTCAGCAGTCTAACAAATCCACACCCTCAGCCCTCCCTTCACAGACAGACTCCATAACAGACCTCTCTGTATCTGTGCTTTCTTTCCTCAGGGTCCTGAGTTCCGTGAATTCCTCTTCACTAAGCTCATCAATGCAGAGTACGCCTGCTACAAAGCAGAGAAGTTTGCCAAGCTTGAGGTGAGATCTCGGTGTTTAATGATCCGTTGTGTTTGCCTGGATGTGTGCAAAGACGTGTTTGCAAAGGCGTGCAGTGCATCCCGTTGGATTTTTTTAATGATAGAACTGATTTCAGTGCAAACGAGAATTTGTCACCTTAAACACAGACCTCATCACACAGTGTGCAGCAACCAAAAGACTTTACATGAAACAACTCTTCATGCAATTCACTTAGGTATATCCATCCATCATCCATCCCTTCAAACATCCTTAAATCATCTATCCATCATCCATCCATCATTTTCGTCCATCCATTTCATCCAACATCCATCCTTTCAACCATCCTTAAAACATCTTTCCACCCATCCATCATCCATTTATCATCAAACATCATCCATGTTTAACCATCATCCATCTGTTTCATCCATCCATCTGTCCATCAAACCATCCATGCATCCATATATGCATTCCTCCACTATCCATCGATCCATGTAACCATGCATCTATTCAACAACATCCATCTTTTCATCCATCTTTCTATACATGCATCCATCCATACATCCATCAACATCCAACATCATACATTCAACATCATCCATCCATCCATCCATCCATCCATCCATCCATCCATCCATCCATCCATCCATCCATTTATTTATACCTCAATACATCTATCTATTCATCATCCATCATCTTCCATCCATCCATTATTTACCGATCTGTTTATCCATCCATCATCCATTCATCTATTGATATTTTACCATCAGCGTACCTGTGCTGACTGACTTTGTGTTTGTTGACAGGAGCGCACTCGTTCGGCCCTGCTGGAGACTCTGTATGAGGAGCTGCACATAAACAGCCAGTCCATGATGGGTCTGGGTGGAGATGAAGATAAACTGGAGAATGGGGGCCAAGGAGGAGGAGGAGGAAGTGGAGGCTTCTTTGAATCCTTCAAGGTAAAGTCCCGTTCCGGATTTGGCAAGCAGCGCCTTTAATCTGCACCCGCACATGCATGAGAGAGCGGCTTTGACTGGAGGGACTTTTAGGATGCTTTTTTACCTCCTCTCTTCCATCTCCTGGCTGGGATTCTGGGTATTCACACATGACAGAAACAAAGCTTGGAAAATTTGCCCAATCTCACAAGAGCAGCGCTTGTGGCATATGATTCCTTCACTTGGCTGTTACTGCTGACCTTGGTGTGTTTTTTTGCATGATGGTGTGGTTGTGAGGCTGGGGGATGTGTGTCATGTATGAAAGGGCACTTCACTCTGACAAAGTGTGCTCTATCAATGACCATTAGGGTGGTGGTGTGGAGCCCAGTTTGAGAGGCCTGGTGGTAGAAGCTGTGATTGTGTGTGCCTGATGAACAATTTAATGACCCCTCATTTGGGAGCTGGTGATGTGGTTTTCTCCCCATGGGCGGCTCTCACCCCGTCTGTCTCTTGTTTGTGACACCAAGTCGTTCTCAGCCATATTTTTCTGTTTCTACTCAGCATCAGAGAAATTACCACCCTCTTTCTCACTCTTGTCTCTTTAGATCCATGTCTTCTCTGCAGTTTCATTCACTGTTTGTATGAATGAACTCCTACACTGCCTACACATCTTGTCTCCTCACTGTCGTCCTGCTGCTTCTCTTCCCCGCCCTAACAACTCTACAAATCACATCTGCAAAGATTTCCCACTTGGTCTTTTCTACTTTCTCACACATCCTTTCTCGTTCACACTGTATCTCATCTTCTCCTCCCATGACACAAACCCCAGGGTGGATTTTCCCAGTTTAATGGCGACTTAGGAGATAAGAGATGCGGCCTTATTCTCCTCCCTTGCAAAGCCTCCGATCTCTCTGACCTTCTGTAAACCTACATCTCTTGCGCAAAGTCTCTCCCTCCTGCCTGCTGACCTGTACCGACTTTTGTGTTTATAACTGGCCCTGCAAACAAAAATGAGCACACACCACTGAGAGATTATTTGCACACACAGATACTCACGTTAGTCCCCCACAACAAGTTAAACATGCATATAAAACTGACAGGAACAGTATAATGAGGCCAACTAGGCAAGCCGCAGAGCTGACACTGTATTATGTTTATCTGATTATGCAATCAAGTTACGGTACATAGAATATACTTCTTGTTTTCTTGGGCTCAGGAGTGAAAGTGTTTCGAGAAGACTATACATTATGGCAACTATTATCATAGGGAGGCTCCAGTTTAGAAGATGTAGGCTGATGACATTCAGTATCAAAGATTCAGCCAATAGCCCCTCTCATACAAACAAATTTTTGTTTTTTGACTGTCTTCGCCCCATTTTTTATCTTACTTTTCTTTAATTTCCTCTTCTGAGCTAGGGACCAAAAAGAGTCTTAATTATAAAAACTCAAATAACCATTACTAACTTTCTCGAGGTCTTCATAACAAGACAACAAAATCAGCAAGGATTGAGTTCTACAAATTTTAAAACAGGCTTTGGAGCCTCTGTGAGGAACAGGTTGGCACCCCTTCTGGCCAAAGTGGTACCTCTCATTTTCTAGGTCATTGTTTCTCAAACTGTGGTCCACTTGACTCCTAGTGGTCAGTCAGCGACTCCTAGTGGTCTGCAATTACATTGAGTACATTTTGTTATGTTCTGCTTTTTTATGGAACATAAAAAAGACAAGTTCAAGACAAGTTTTTTTGCTTGTCAGTTTTTGTTTTCATTTTAATATGAAAAGTATAGTTTTTCCGGGCTTTCGCAGGTTGGATTCGGGGTTAAATCTGAACCCCAGGCTCACTTTACCTGTCTCAACTTTGGAGCCTGAAGTGACAGTTATTCGGATGAGAGGATGAGGCTTGAAGGGACTTATGGGTCAGCAGATGTTAGTCAATAAACTCACACAAAGCTAGTTAGTAAGTGAAGTACATCCATAAATTGGTGTGGCTGTGTTACTAATCAGGAAGCTAATTTTGGCTTTAGACAAAATGTACTCACTGAAAAACCAATCAGACAATCCACTGACGGTGTCTCCTCGTCTCTCTCTGTAGCGGGTCATCCGCAGCAGAAGCCAATCTATGGACGCCATGGGCCTCAGTAACAAGAAGTCACACACAGTCTCCACTAGTCACAGTGGCAGCTTTACCCACAATCCAGAGAGCCCCAAAACCCCGGGGATTGTAAGTAGCCCACTTTGGTTTACATGATGCCCACCGAATGCACACACACACACACACTCACACACACACACACACACACACACACAGGGTTTTTTCATTTCTCTGAGCAGAGTTGATAAACACACAGCCCGATTCTTTTGTGTAAGCAGCACTTAAGCAAAACTACACACTGTAGCACTTTAGTTTCTCGGTACGGTAACATCAAAGCACTGGCTTTCATTTCTCATTTAGACCCCCTCTTTTTTAGCTGTGTGCTGAAGCAGCTTTCATTGATTGCTTTTCCATTTACACAAGGCGTTTTTATTAACAACCGTGTTTTTGTTGGACAAAACAGCAAAACTCAGCATTCTCAGCTCATCATTCATTATCATGTGTTGAGTCTTCATCCCCGTACAGGGTGACAGTCAGGTGTGTAGGTTGGGGTTAAAATAGAGAATCCATTGAGTAGTCATGTGTGAGTAGTCATGTGTTCTTTTGATTTCTTCATTGTACGTGAGCCCCAGTTTAGTCTCTATCCTCAGTTTTTAAGTGAGTGTCTGATTACCCAGACTCCCCCCCCTCCCTCCCTCCCTGCTCTGCTTATGCCATGACTTTCTCCTCTTCTCTTCGCAGCCTTTTGTAAGTACAGTATGTGCATGTGTGGCTGCAGAGTATGCATGGCACACAAAATAAATGCAACTAACTGTGCTGTCTTGGTCTCTTTCAAAGATGGGGTTGATGCAAGCAGAAACTTTTCAGAATTTAGCAAAGGCAGATGTGCAAAAGGTGCAAAAAGGTGCAGTTCTTAGGCTGCACCCAAAAGCGAGACAATCCACATTAGGCCAAGTAATACAAAGTTTAGCCTTGTGAAAATGATAACTTTACTCACTTAATTACAATGCACAGGGGGTGTACTTACCTTGAATTTACTTGTAAAAATATATAAAGGTGCTTAAAGTTGGTCTAGCATTTACTTTGGCAGGTGCTAGCTGATTGCTGGATGTCACCTTAGTTCATGGTGAGCTCATTTAAATAACTGATAGATATTATGACATGCCCACTGTTCACTTGAATAGTAATATAATATAGTAATTTCATAATAATCCAGCTTTTCCATCATTAAATTGCTAAATATGTTACCGGTAGCAACATGCTAGCGTTAATAAGCACATATTTGTGTCATCACTCATCAAGTGGTTTGTTAAGCGTTTCTCTCACATTAACAAATATGTTTCAGCCCATGTGTGGGTCAGGATTGTGGTCAGCTACTACAACAAATAGAGCTTCAGTCTATGGAAACTGTTTTTAGCTAGATAGCAGCTTATGAAGTAAGCTAGCCTGGTATTTTAAACCCTTCAGTCATCTCCGGCAACAACCTCTCACTATATTCTGGTTATGTTCTCTGCCAAAAACCGTTGTATTTGGATAAAGGTGAATTTCCCAACTAAAGGCTTCAAGCAAACCAATGGGTGGCATCACATCAGCTACTTCCATTATCTGTACGATCTATGGTTTCTTAATGCAGCCAATTTAGATTTAAGTGGCGGTGCTTTGAACTGAAACTAATTCAACCCCATTTCTGAAAGGACTGAGTCCTCTAAAGCTTCCTCTTTGTATTCTATCAGTCTTCTCTCCCTCTTTTGTCCCTCTGAATGCATCACTAAGCAGACCTGTATCCCTCTGGACAGAACCTGCAGACATGCCTGCTTCCTCGGCGGTGCTCCCTCTCTCGCTGTGCCCTCCACAGTGTTGGACTTAAGGCTGCTTTTGCTCTAAAAACCTCCTCACTATTTCCTCTGTTAACACCTGCTGCAAGCTTCTTTTCAGGCTCTTTTGCACCTTGCTGTTTAAACGCCATGTGCTGTGCGCATGATATCTTATGACGTGTTCTTTTCTTCTCCTCCCCCACCTCTTGCTTCTTTTTCAATCTGTCACTTCTCTGTCTATCTCTCTCTCTGTGCTTCCCTTGCTCCGTCTTGCGTGGCTCAGTCATTGCTTGTTCCAGGGAAAAGTCCCAGTAAATATGGACGTCGAGGCAGTGCCATAGGGATAGGAACAATAGAAGAGGTTCATGCTTATTTCTATTTCTGTCTTTTGTGTTTTCTTTTGATTGCCTTTGTTTAATATGCACAGATGAGTAATAGATTGGAAATGTGCCCGTTTCAGTTCCCATAGAGGTTTTACAGCTAAAGGTGTCACATGTTATTATGCCATTTGATTATTTATGGTTTAAACCTTGTTTTATGACTTCATGCAGCTGCAAATACAACACAGTGTGACTGATAGTGCATGTTAATCTCACTAATCCTAGTTTAGATAAAACCCATCCATATGCACATTTATTTTAAAGGAGATGATACTTTATTTCAGATTATTGCTGATCTTAAACTCATGTTTTGCATCACACATCTCAGTGCTCCTTGCATGTATCCCGCCATTCGTTTTACTTAAAAATGTGTTTTGTAAGAAAAATAAGAAATTTAGAAAAAGAAAATAACAAACTCCCACTTGTGTTCTCAAACAACCACTTATAACTGAATCATACTGCATTTAAATAAGGACTGTGCACCAAACATTCTTAAATACAAACAAGAAAGTTTTCCTGCATCAGTATTAAAGATACAAAAAAACAGGAGGCTCAGCAGGGGTAAGGCAATTAGAAGAAATGAATAAAATGTGAAATTATTTCTCACTTAGAGCACTCTGTGTGATGGATTTGTAAAAACCTTTTATATAATGGTTCATAATGTGACCCATGATTCATTAAACCAGTCTTTCATTAGTCCTGCCCAGCATACACTGTTTCCTGCTATGATTACCACCTGTGTCATGTACTGCACTTCATTCATGCTGTGGTTCTGAAATGATTACACAATCCCCACAGTGTGTGTCTGACTTTTCTCTCCCTGCACGTTGTCAGTCATTGATCATTCCTGGGAAAAGCCCGACCAGGAAAAAGTCTGGACCGTTCAGCTCGCGTCGCAGCAGTGCCATTGGCATCGAGAACATCCAGGAGGTCCAAGAGAGGAGGTGAGAGAGGCGAGCAGAGCCCATCAGCAGGGAGTGGGAAGTGAGGAGGGAATAGTGTTGCAGCAGATGGGCGCAGGGACATTAAATGTGGGAAGCAGCCACAAGAAGAAACCCTTTTTATTAAATATGAGCCACTGATGAAGGCTAGTTCAGGTTTACAGTACTTCACTTCATATGTGATGAGACTGAAATGACGGAACAGATTTTACATGATTACTCCTCTGCAGCCAGACGGCTGAATTTTACAGCATGAGGGATCTAAATACTCTGAGCAAATGTTCAGCAAAGACAGGAAAATGCTTCATTGTTAACAAGAATCTTTTTAAAAAGTCTGTCAAGCAAATGGAGGCATAGAAATTCAAGTTTCTCTCTGAAATTAATACCAACAGTAACATCCATTTTATATAAGCATAAAGAATAACCGAACTCAGCCCAGGAAAAAATTACTCATTAGAAAACTTTGAAAGAAAGAAGCAGTCCAATTATTGTTATATTCATAGCAGCAGATTAAGATGAAGAAAGGCAGAGAAAAAAATCAACAACAAATTAACATCCTCAACTTTTAAAAATGTATGCAATAAAATACAAATGTTCAATGATTACAAATAGTAAGGCGAAAAGGAAGAATAAAATATTAGAACGATGCAAAAAAGTAATGAGCTGGGGCTGAAGGTTGGATGTTTCAGAAATCAGAACCTCATTTTGAACAGCATTTAATGGTACAAAAAGGACACGCAGAGAGCACACAGCACGATACTCAAGGCAAAGCGTTTCATATATGGAAGCATGATATGAGTAATTAGTACCATATATTGTCCACAGCAGCTTTAATCTATGCTGAAGTCTTTTTCTCTGGGTAATTAAATCTCTGCAGCGTTTAGAGGACAGCTGGACACATATGTTGATGAATGTGCAGCCTCTGATTAAATGTGCAGCAGCGTGCGGTGGCATTTAGCGCTGCCCTCTTCTGTACCTTGACTAAATCACATGCAAATTACAACAAGCTGCTGCAAAACAATCACCCTTAAATACATCAGACCAGAGAGTTAGGACTTCATTTTCTGCTTGCTAAAAATTAATTGTTTTATTATCTTAATGCAAACAATTCGTCAAATACTAGTGTCTGTTTTGGCATTTAATCTGGGCTATATATGTTACATCGTATTAGAGAAGCAGCAAATTGTTAGAGTGATGCTTTAATAGGGGGGAAACGTCACCAGCATAAAAAGAGCAGAGTTTGGTGTGTGGCAGTTAAAAAGACACTTCTTCACATGTTGTCAGTGCATCTATAAAGGGTCTGTCATTGTGTTATAAATGTTTTTTTCATTTGTAAATTTTTCTCTCTGTCCTAAAAGCCGCGAGGTGTCACCCAGCACCCAGAGGATGCCAGACGGCACCCACTTTTCACAGGAGAACAGATCAGACAACTCGTCCAGTCACAGCTCCCCTGAATTTGCAGCCACTAAGAACAGGTGACTAGAATCAAAACTCCCCTTTTTGTGAATTCCAATTTCCTTTTTTATTATCTTGTATTATCATGTATTTCATTCAGGCACCTTGGCTGGTTATTTTTTTACCTGGACTGTTGAGTGGGTGGTTAAAACAGCCAACCAAATTCGGAGTAACTTGTTTGAATTGAATTGTTTCGATACTTCTTCTACCTCCTCTGGAGGCTCCTGCAGGTGTGTACTTTAGACAGAAGAACACTTAACAGTTATAATGATGTAGTCACAGAAAAAAAGGTTGATGAGGCAGACAAGTCTCTGTTAAAACTTGCTTAAATTCAGTAACTAACCGTAACACAAAAGACAGTCCAAATTAAAAAAAAAAAGTACTCCAAGTTTTGCAGAGAATCTCAAGCCGTCATTAAATCAAAGGAGTTGCAAAAACTTTTAAAATAGCTTAAAAGCTGTCACTTTGAAAGTGCCAGCAGCTCTGTGATACGGCAATGGTTGATTTATGAAGTATCTGGAAATTCATGCAAAAATATAAAGAAAATAAGAGCTTTCAAACATTTTGATGAAATAAAAACAGTGAGTCTGTGCGGTCAGAGTGACCCAAGTGTGTAGCACGGCCATGTGTTGCAGGGCGCCGTCCATCCCTGAGGCCCAGGACCTTTCCCGCTCATCCTCCAATGCCAGCAGCTTCGCCAGTGTCGTGGAGGAGAACGAGGGCGAGGAGGAGTACGAGACAGGACTGGTGGGTGGATCTTGCAACTTGATATGAAGTGCTCAGTTCTGGTGACCTTACAAGAAGACACAACTGTGGTCTTTAAGTTCATATCATTTAGTTTCAGCTTTATTTTCTAGAGTTCATGTTTAAACACAATAGTCTTTTCTATTCTTCTCTATAAACTGCAGTTCACATGAGGTTTCAGGCTCTAGCTAGTCTTGAAGACAGTATGTTTTTATAATTAGTTTATGTCACTTATTAATAGGCAGCTTCATTTCACACAGGATAAATGATTACACAAAATAAAAGCCCTTACATCAGAACAAGAGCAGCCAGCAGCTTCCCACAAATGATTCTATGAACATTTGTACCACTTGTACTCCAGGGAAAGCCACTTGTTTTTTTATCCTAGAAGAGAAACAAAGGATGTTAGAATGTTTGATGGATTGCACTACATCCCTGAAATGACAGGTCTGAAAACGTTCTGCATAGTAATACATATTTATGTGTTTATCCGTTTCCTGAACTTGCCCCGTTTTGCACCTTAAAAACAAGGATATGTAAATACAGTCATGGAGTAGAGCTGTGGTTATGTTTACTGCAGGTCCCTTTTATACACTGTACATCTTCTCTTCCTCCCCCAGGAGAGTGTGTCTTGTGTTACGCCCATCAAGAAAGACTCTTTTGTGTACAGCTCTGCGCTGGAGGACAATACCTGCAGCACCAACCAGGAAAGTTTTTCAGGTGAGTTTCGAGAGGAGTGAACGCTTATGTTACTGTGCTGCTGATAGCCAGAAGGTGTGAGGAAGCAAAGGTCAACAGTCTCACACTTTCACAGTATCTTCAGTATCTGCAGTATCTGGGGGAAATCTAGATAAGGCCGATGTGAAAATAACACCCTCGGCCTCCGAATGAATTAATATCCCAACACCCCAGAGCGATGAACTTTATATCAGCAGAAGTTGGGCCAACTGCAAATAGCAGTGTCAGTAAAAGTCCCCCAAACTTGGTTCTAAGGTATTATGACACCATGTAGCCACCTGTTGAACATTTCACTGCCTGTTTCTGAGTACAGACAGTGTGTGAAAATATGCACATTTTTAACCCAACCCTGGTTATACCCATGGATCATTTCTACTTGACCATCATTTTACAATCTAGGCTGGAAAATCAAATCATTTGAAATATTTTTTTTTTTTTACTGCTGTTTGTCAAGTTTGCAAGTTTTATGAATGAAAACAATCACTTCCAGTAACCTTATACATCCTGCACATCCTTTGCATGGTTGGGTCGGCAACTGCAAGCAGTGGATTGTAACTTTTTAATCTCTAAATTGACTGTTTAATCGCATATTTTTTTCTTCAGTATCTCTTTTTTGAATTTTTATCACAAATTTTTGACCCATAACTTTGACTTTTATCTAAAAATTTCACTTGGTATCTCATGATTTTGACTTTTTTTATCTCATAATTTGTAAGTTATTTTTTTTCTTTTACAGGCAATTCTCAAATTTTTTTTCTTGCTACCTGGCATGAATTGGCTTCCGTATAAAACTGATTATTATCAAGAAGACAGTTTTCATAGCTTGTAGCAGAGATATTTAGCTTCTACGGTGACAATGCTTAATGGCTAAGTTAATTCCTAGCTAATGTTGTTAGCTAGAATTAGTTGTTTGTAACTGTTAGCTGTTGTTGATAGCTTAAAGGGTAAATGGTCTGGCCCCGTCCTGCCTCTCTTTGCTCCTTCACCCCCACGCTCCTGCTTGGTGCCTCAGGTCAGCTGATCAGCTGCCCCTGGAGGTCAAAATGGACGCCCAGAGGGGAAAGAGCCTTTATTTGTTACTGGTCCTAAACTGTGGAATGAGGTTCCATTCTACATAAGACAAGCCTTGTCACTGTCCGTTTTTTAAACTTGTCTTAAAATCCATTTTTATTCCGTTGCTTTTAACCCGGCTTGAGACTCTGCACCTGTTTTAGTGTTTTATGGTTTTTAGTTATTGTTTTTTCATTCTTAAATTGCTTTTAAAAAACATTATTAAACATTATTATAAAAAAATTATTTACTTGCTAACAGTTGTTATTTAGTTTTTGGTCCCATGTGTATTACCTCAAAGTTCGGGACAGTGTCTTACTGCATTTTCAGTGTCTGTTGTCTTTGCTGTTGCTACAGTAGTGAAGTGGTGAAATGAACATGTCAGATCCTGCAGGCTTTTGTGATTTGGAAATTAAGATTTGAGCTTCCCAGCCTGAGCACTGTAACAGGTTGATGTCTGCAGTGTGAATATGGTGAATAGCTCAATTAAACGTAATCTAATGAAATCCTTAAAATGTTTTGTAAATCCTCCATACATGTTGGAAACAAACAACAGCACAAGCTTCCTTTTTGACTGCATGGAAAACAGCTTATTTAAGTGAGAGTTCTCAGTGAACTTTCTCTAACTTTGTTGGGGTCTAGAGGGTCAAATAAATAAAGTTTACTATGCCTAGAAAGTCCCACATTGCAAACTTATCTGTGATTCCCACACAACTTCTGTTAAGCTACAAACTCGGTGTTTTTCCCATAATGACTCACTCTGAACCATTAATCTTTTGCATGCTTATCCTTTTTTGGCAAGAACAGCTGGCAGCATTATGTATTTAAGTTTACTCGCCAAGACAGCCTCACATCTGTCACCTTCTTCACAGCAGCTCAGCAGCAAAGCGACACAGTAAAGACATCAGAGCCAAAAGGGACAGACAGCCAGGCAAAGACAGAGCGGCCCTCCCAGGAGCACAAGTTCTCACCGGTGAGATAAAGTGTTGGTTATCAATCATTAGGTGATGACTCCATGTGTTAAAGTCAGTGGGACAAATGTTTCCTCCTGTTTGGTGATACGTGATCAAATAAGCAGAGACACTTAAAACAGGAGCCTAAGAGGAATGCTGGTACTGTGCCTCCAAGCTCATATCTATTTATTATTTGTCTTTATTTAAAGGGACCGTGAGGACTTTCTAAATGATCTTTTAAAAAATGCACCTCTAGATATATGCCTGATCGTAATCCAAAAGTTCAAATGAGATTATTATCATCAAGTTGAAGTCCCAATGACAACACCACGCTGGCTGACGAAGTTTAGCAGTGAGAAGAGAGATCTGTGTTTTTTTTCTGCTGAAAACAATTTCTGGGATTAATTTTCTAGTGATGGTGGACACTGGAGCTGAACTGTCAGACAGAAAAAGGACAGAAGAGAAGAAGAAAGCTAAACGGGAGAGTGATAGAGCATGGGCTAAAGGCTGAAACATGGGCTAAATGCTAAAACATAAGCTTTAGACAAAAACATATTAAAGGCCAAAACACAAGCTAAAGGCTAAAATACGCTAAAGGCTAAAACATGACCTAAAGGCTGAAACACGTTAAAGGCTAAAACACAAGCTAAGGGTTAAGCTGTTTGTGATAATGTTCATTCCAACCCATATGAAGCAGTTACACTGCAGTGATCTGATCAAAATTGAGTCTATCAAAAAAATGAAGAGTGACGTTACATTAGCTCTGCTTGGTGTGGTTGGAGTTAGAAGATGAGCACTAGGACATAACCAGGATTCTCTAACATTATACATTAAGGACATTATGGACATGTCTCAGAGCACCGGGCTGTGAGTAACACATACATAGCCTGCTTCCAAACTACGCTATAAACTGAGTTTACAAAGTTTGCTTGTGGTAATGTTTCAAACAATAGCACTTCGTAAGTATGAATAAACGCATTACCCTGTCACCTTGCATCCATTAAAAAGTTGTGTTGAACAAAGTGAAGTAGTGTTAAAAAGAAGGTCTGCTCTCCATTCCTTTACTTTAAAACAAACATGCCTTGGTTGGAGTCACAACCGTGTGGAGCAGGTGCTCATTGGAAAAGCTAGTGCTAATGCTAGCTTTTCCAGAAAGTACTCACAGTCCCTTTAAACAAAATTAGCACTAAAAGTAAGACAATTTGTGATTGATAGATATTTTTTGTTGTAACAATGTTTCTCTGTGATAATACGTGCCATTGTAAGGTCTGATTATTTCTTTTTAAAGGATGTCACATTTGTAAGGAACATGCATTTGTGGGACGAGCAGCAGAGCTGAGTTTGTGGATTGCACTCATGAAAAATTTGCCAGATCTTCTCTGCCAATGCCAAACTGCTTATTCCACCAAACAAGAGACACTGGCAGAATCAGCTGTTTGGTATTGACAGGGAAGATTTAGCAAAATTTTCATGAGTGCAACCCACATACTCAGTTCTGCTTCTCATCCTACAAATCCATCTTCCTTACAAATCTGGGGTTAATGATATTGTTTATGATATAAAGACTCAATATAAACAAATTTCGTTTGTTTGTTTGCAGAGCTGTTAGCCACACCCCTCTGACCACAACCACTGATGTCCATCTTCAGGTTAGAGATCATAACATACTATGTTTATATGTACAGTTTTAACCTCCTATCCAACTGTTTTCCATTTATATCCATTTATATCCCTCATTTCCCTCAGCATTCCCATAAGAGGCATCTTTTTACCAAAAGCAAGCCAAGGGTCAGTGATCTCCAGAACTGACAAAGAAGAGGAGCAGGGTCAGAGGCCAGATCAGCTGACCAACACCCTGCTCTGTGGACATCTACCTACCTATCAACCCCTCCTCAGTCTAGCTCCATGTAGGACCCTTCTTGAGGAAAGGAAACAAGACCTCCATTCCATCCAGCATCATTTCTGGCTGTCACAAGTCAGCTGGCTTAGAAGGAGTCAGGCTGTCTGCTCATCCATCAGGCCAGTAATTTGTAAAACCTGAGTCTTTGTGCAAACTCTGAGGCTGTCAGAGATCAGGATTTGAACAAGGGTTTAATCTTCGGGTGAAAGAAATCAAACATGATCAAACAGGCAGTGTTTGCTTAGTGGACCAGTGGGCTTATAGAGAAGAGAGCATCACTGACTGAAAAATGTTTTTAATGTCATCCTCACACCCAGCTGTGGTATCGTACATGAGTTGTTCTGGTTGTGTGTGTGTGTGTGTGTGTGTGTGTGTGAGTGTGTGCCTGTCTCCTTGGCCACTTTTTGTCTATTGATGATCTGTTCATCTTCTTCAAAGTACAGTGGGAATTTGTCCTCTTTTTAAAGCACTTTTGATCAATTTAACAAGTTTTTAATGAGTTAAAAGTTGTGTTGCTGTTGTTGGTAGCTGTTAGAGTAACAGTTATCTTCCTCCCTGACGGGTGAAAGCTAGAACCTGACTGTAGAAAAAAAAAATGAGAGAGAGGGAAGGGGGAATCTTAACAGCTGGAGACTCTGTTCATGCTGGAATATGAGAGTAAAGGCCAGATTACTGTAGTAACCAAATCAGAATCAAGCATACAAATAACAGTTTGTATTTATGAAGTGGATATGATGTCACTTGTGCAACATATTCATCATATATCATTTTTTTTCTCCTGATACCAGGCTCAGGGTGGGAAGCTAAAATGCTAATATGTTTCAAAAATGTAAAATAAATAAATACATTTAAAAAAAACCAACAGATATCAGACCAAGACAATGACCTATAGCTGTCCTTGTTAAATGAAGGGCATCTGTTAAATTTTATGGTAAAGTATAATGTTAGCTATCTTATGCTAAATACTAGCTGGCTAACTTTAATTATAAAACGTTACATGTTGTTTGTCAGGTCTTGGTACATCCAGTGTCACTGTAGACCAGGCATGTCCGAAGTCAGGCCCAAGGTCCAATTCCATACGGCCAACAGCCTTCATCTTACAATGTTAATCTTAATCCTGGCACTGAAATGAATCATGTTCTCAATCATGTGTACATTTACAAAACCAGAGTATACCCAGAAACATCAACTTAACCACATTTGGAACGTGCATAGGCTACTTGTGTGAAGCTAAAGCTCTGTACATTCTGCAGTAACTCAACAACTCTTACAGCTGACGTGTGTAAATGAATGTATTTATCATGATGTGAAAATGTGCTCCTTGAACATTGAGAGTTGGAGCATAAATGATTATTCAGAATGCAGGATAAGAAATATTTGCAGGTCAAAATAGTCTTCATTAAAAACAGTCCTGATAAAATCCAGATCCTGATCCTGCCATAAAAAAAACATTCTGACATATTCCCCCCAAAACTGCCCTCTAATGGAGAACATTTTTCCTAGTAAGAAGCAGAGTTTGCCAATTTTATGCAGCATGTAACACTGCAGAAAACTGACCACTCATCATCTGATGTCAAGAGATAATTTAGGGACAGGTGAGGTTAGATTTTATAAGTCTTTAATGATGGCACATGTATGTTTGACCACACTTGAGGCCGATTTTTTTTTCATGAAATCACTAACAGAAATAATTCAGAATATTATGTGTTGTTATAGGAGCTGTCAGATTATTTGCTGTGTAAGTATGGAAACTGTAACATAGTCTGACAACAGTGTTTGAGCTTTCCATCCTGGTCCAAACAGCTACAGAGTGAATATGGTGAAATGGTTTGCAGACTACTGTTTTGGAGCCCGTAGTTTGGCCTTTCTCTATCAGCTGGAGTTGACTCTTCAGTTCTTGTTGACACGTCACTGTGGAAGCACAGCCAAAAGAAGACACAAAACTGGTGTTGTGATGTTTTAGCAAAAGTTAATAAAACCATAAATTTATCATAAATGATGAAATTGGGGAATAAATCAACTGAAATGTAAAGTCTTTTTTAATCTGCTTCCTAACAGCCTGATACTGTTCTGTCTCCCTCTGCTGGCATTTAGAAAGAATGCAGCCGCATGGCACTTAACACTGAAGTCTATGGCTCAACGTCTTTAAGGTACTGCTAAAGATTGTTGTCTCCAGATACCCTACAAGCCCACAGTCACACCCGGTTTGTTGATTTTTGATGTCTGTGTGTGTGGGTGTGTGTGTATGTTTATATGTGTGTGTGTGTTTAAACAGCGGTACTGTGCATGGTGTAAATCTGCTTGCCAAAAACTTCTCCTCTGTAAACTGGTGCCATGCTTGACTTCGAGGTGTTGTCTCTGTAATTTGTCTTTTACTGAAAACCAGCCAAACATCTCCAGATGCAGCGCACATTGCTGATACGAGAGCCAAATGCCACAGTTTCCTACTTTATTTCTAATATGTAATATATGTACGTGAACTAAGCACTACATTTTCGGAGCTATTTCGAAACGCTGACCTTTTGAAATACCTGATTTGTTGCTGAGTAAGAATAACACTGTGACTCGTCTTGAAGTTGCCTTTCTAACGATTGTGTCTCGGGAGCAGCTTTTAAGGAAGTTGTATTTAAAGGCACTGTGTTTCTTGAATGTAAAACAAGACAGGTATGTATTTATTTGTACATATCTGTTCCGATGAATGGTGAAACTGTGAGGACTCCTGACCACAGTACACGTGACTCTGAAACATCTCCTGTCCTCGGTTTGTCACGAAGAAAAGAAGTGATACATGCACACGTTTTATTTCAGTGGTTTGACTGAAGCAGACATAAGATTCATTGTGTACATGACATAAATCTGCTTTGCATTTCCAGTTTATTAAAGTGCAAAGGGTTTAAAAGGCAGTTGACCAACACGTGAACAGCAGCCAGACTGTATTCTTCAAGAATTTTAGAGCTACAAATGAAACAAAGCAACAGTTGCTTTTGTCTCTCCAGAAAAAAAAAAATTGTTAAAAAAAAAAGGCAGACATCTTTGTGGTTATAAATCGGCCTTTTCAAGGATTTCTGCCCTTATGACAAGTTTCCTCTGGACTTTGGAAATGCTTGAGTGGGTGAAGTGTGCCCTCTTGTGGCTCAGACTCATTATAGCACATTCTTACGTGGTAACATTCTTCCAACGGTTGGTTTCAAACCACAAAGACTGGGAGTGAATATCTTTGTGCTCGATTAAAGTGATTGTATCTCTGTCTGCTTAAGCCCTTGTTCAAAAGATTTGTTTGTAAATATTGCTTTTCATCCTTTTTGTAAATAAACCGACAAAAATGTTTAATAAAGATAAAGGTACAAACAATAAATCTCCCCCTATGCTTCATCTTTTCCCCTCACTATGGTTGTGCAAGAGTAAAAGAAGCATTCACCATAAGCTAAAAAGCAGCATGTACTAGAAAGTTTGGACAGGCAATAGAGATTGATTATACTATTATTTTTTTTACTATCTAAGCCCCTCACTATCTGTTGCACATTTTCCCCTCACATCTCCATATTCCACCACTTCTCTTTGAACGGCTCCCGCCGAACGTTGGAGCCACAGTGCAACTCTCCCAGTCTTTTGTGGTAGGTGGTGAAGTCGTCGATGAATGTGCAGCTGAGGCCCAGCTCCTCCAGCAGGGACCTCACCTCAGTCTCAAGGGCACAGCGTCCGTTCACCTTGGGGCCAAAAGGCTTCGGGATGGCGAGGTTCTTCCCCAAGACAATCATGTTCACCTAGAAACAGATGTGACAGATGATAACCACATGAATGCCCTTGAAAAAGAACTACAAAACATAAGAACGCCATTCACATCTTAGTACAATCTCTGTAAATACCATGTCAGGGTAGTAGGCCACTGCTCCTGTCGTGTCAGTATCTTCGTCAGCTATAAGCTGGAAGAGAATCGGCAGGTCGATGATATCTGCATCCTCCAAGCCCAGCTCTCTCTTCAGAACGTCTCTGTTCCAGTCGATGCAGTTCTGGAGAAAAACAGAAGGTGGTAAATAAAAAAAAAACTTGACAACCTGTTCAAACAGGAAAACTATACACTTGAAGGTCATCTGTTGGGACAAAGTTGAAGTTGTTGAAAGATTAAACTACAATAATCTGAGATTTAGATGTTTTTATTTCATGAAATTGATCAACCATCTTGCTGAACTCTGTGTTGTGTTTGAATCCTCCTCACCTGTACGTAGTTATTTTGAATTTGAAGTACCTCATCCGCAAGGATCTCATCTACTGAACGTGGTTCTTCATCTTTCAGACCTTCGTGGAAGCCAAAAGGGGGTTCAAAATAAGGCAGCTGGTTTTACAGAATATTTTTCAGGACAAACCTACCCTCAAATATTTTGGCTCCTCCATGTCCGTCATTCTGCAGGCTTTTGAAAAGTTTGTAGCCAGCGTCTGGGCTGGCCAACAGCAGCCTAAACCCCTGTGAACAGAAGCACGGTGTAATATGAGTAAACTTTTGAGCCACCTCCATGTTGATTTATGAAACTGGATGAAACCAGTGTCCAAAATATTGTTAGATATACACAGCTGTTGGGGATTTTGGTGTATTGAGGCTTCAAAAGAAAACATTTACCTTTCTATCAGGTGCAGGAACAAAGGTCATGAATTCATCTACGTGTCCAACATAGAGCCAGTCAGAAAATAAAGCCACCGGCTCCTGAACCTTTTGCGCCCACAAGAAGTCTTGGACAACCTGGGTCATGTTCCGTCCTTTCTCTGCCCTTTAAAAGGAGACAGAGCTTAAAGAGCTGTTCTAACATAAATTATTCATACACTTCAAAAGTCAGCGATTCATCTCTGGATTCTTTATAAACTCACGTAGGAAAGGCCACTCCAATGATGATTCTGCCAAAAGGGTAAGTTTTACCATTGACGGTGATGGGAGGACTGACCTCCAGATTACCGAAAGAGTCCAGACTGGTGACTTCCCTTCTACGGGCTGTTCTTGTAACGTAGCCGAAATCAGGGCCCTGAGGATGTGGAAGTAGATCAATGATAAAAACTTAAAAAGATTAAATATCATTGATTGTACTTCCACAGTTTTAAAATCTTAAATACAGACACATTTGTGTGAGGAGAGGGGCTCTAGAAAGCTTAAAGTCAAATCGAAGAAGAGTATGTGCACACACTTGATTTTTCTCCAAGAGAAAAGTGAGATAGTCCCTCACCAGTAGCTCACTATAAGGAAAGTCAGCCAGCTGTCCGTCTCGGGGAGAATCCAGAACAACAGGAAACCCGTGATGAGGGGAGTCAATGTAACCAAACTCAATCTCGTCCTTAAAATAGATTCAAAAATAGATTGGTTGAGGTGAAATCCGCAAACCTCCTCTGAACATGTAACGTTTGTTATTTCCTTTTCATCTGTTTAGTTTCATAACGTAGTGGCAATAAAACTTAAGGAACTATTAGTTATGAGTTCAACTGTCTAATATAATTTACTGTATTTTTTCAACTAATATTTCAGTTTCAGTTAGACATTTGTTTTTCATGTGAAAAAACACATCTTAACTCATACCTGTATCCAGCGGTCATCCCGGTTCATGTACTGGGGGCAAATCTTCAGTGTACACCCGCTTTCAGCAACAAGTTTTTGCACTTGTTGCAGGAATGTGTAGTTATCAGACGTCCTAAAAGATCACCACAAACATGCACGAGCTGAGCAACAAAGTTGAACATGTCCGCTCGTTTTCAAATGCAATGTCATTTTAGTTCAGCTCTAAATGAAACATCAAAGAGGGAATAAGGTGCTGATAAAATCATGATTTGTCGTTTTCACTTAAAGGGGCTGTGAGGACTCTCTGTTTGAAGTGGATTAAAGTGACACCTTTTGGCACACTGTCATGATGACATGACTCTTAAAAAGGCATGTTTGTTTTGGAAAGTAATCGAGATCAGATCTTCTTTTTAACACTACTTTTCTTTTTACCGGATACCACATGACGAGTTAAGGTATTTATCAACAGTTGCGCAGCGCTGTTGTTTGAAATGTGTAAACAAGTAAATTTTGTCCATTTGAACTGTAGTTTAGTGCTGACTATATTTAGCGCTACTTGCAGCCCGGTGGTCGGAGACATATCTTTAGGCTAACATGTAACATGAGTCAATCCTTTTGTCCTGCTCATCTGCCATTCAGAGCTAACGTAACCTCACTCTTCATTTTATTGACAGACTCTCAAGTTTGATCAGATCACTGCAGAATAACTGCTGCATGTGGGTTAGAATGAACATTATCACAAACAATTTAGCTTGTGTTTTAGCCTTTAGCCTGTGCTATCACTCTCCCATTTAGCTTTCTTCTTCTCTTCTGTCCTTTTTCTGTGTGACAGATCAGCTCCAGTGTCCACCATCACTTCAAAATTAATCCCACAAATAGTTTTCAGCAGAGAAAAACACAGATCTCTCTTCTCACTGCTAAACTTCATCTGCCAGCGTGGTGTTGTCATCGAGACTTCAGCGTGCTGTGAATCAATCTGTTTGTCCGACCCAATTGGGAAACTTAGAAAGAGCATTTAGAAATAACCTATATTGGTGATGATAATCTCATTTTAAGTTGTGAATAACGATCAGGCATATATCTAGAAGTGAGACTTTTTCAAGATCACTTAGAAAGTCCTCACAGTCGCTTTTAAAAAGAGGAAATGAAGCACCTTTGTGTAACACTATCATCCTGTTGACATAGCCATGATCCCCCGACTACTTTATTATTCATCAGCGTGCTCTCACCTGCAGACAAACACCTCTATGGGCCGGAGGGTGTTAGGTGTCATGATCCATGGAGCCACCCGGAACATGACGGTGTCTGTGAAAATTGGTGTGTCAGGGATTCCCTGTCGAAACACACGAGAGAGGGAGATAGGCACTGTTAGCTACTGTATGTGTCTTTAAGTGTATCTTTGTAATGTAACTGGAAGGAACAATTCATTTCATCAAAACAAAACTATAGAATGTATAAGGCATAGACTTCATCTCTGTGACATCACCCATCTGTTTATGAAGCAGAGTTTTAAAGTCTATCATCATTGTAAGCCATATTGGAAATACTGATTTCAACCTCACTTCTGTCAAGATAATTTGATTGCATAAATTTGCTGATGAATAAAAGTTGTAATAATTTATCTTCTTGACTTCATTTGCAAACATGTCAGGAAACTGTTATAGAAGAATCTGAGCTTCCCAACTCAAGCATTATGTCAGAAGAAAACAGCAGAAAACAGATATTGAAAAAATGGTACAAATGTTGCAGAACTTACTTGAGCGACAGGCTCCAACAGACTGAGGTTAATTCTGACAAATCCATCAAAGTCTTTGTCAAGAAACCTGAGGCCCTCCACATAATAGTTCCACTCTGCATCTCCTCCCTTGTACGGCACCTCCTCAGACAGAGCCTTGCTGCTCAGAACCAAAGGATAGGTCTCCACAAAGAGGTTGTAGAAGAGGCTGCCCGCTGAGGAAAAAAAAAACAAAAAACAAAAACATCACAGCCAGCTTTATTACATGCAGGTGATCTGAAAGTCTCTCTCTCTCCTTTTTTCCTCTCAGTCTCTACTTACAGGTTGTCTTCTTATCATCTCCAGAGGATCTGGACCTGAAGACTCTGACACTCTCTGCATCACTCTTGGAGATGTGCATGGTGAGCTTGTAGCCATTTGGGAGGCTGGCAGGGCCTCTGGTCCTCAGCACCATGGGGGACATGTCTATCAGATCTATAAATTCCCAAAGACACAAGTCAACCCCACTGTGACAAGATGATCAGACTCAATTTGATACTGAATCTTCTGTATAACCTAAAAAACCCACAAAGCTAAGAACTGACCATTTCTGTTGAAGTTGCCTTCAAAAATCTGATCATAATATCCCTTCTTTAACAGAATATTATTACACTGAGTAGAGTAGCACTTAAGCCACTTGAAGGAAGGAGAAAGAAGAGTTAAGTTTATGTATCTACAAGACAGGATGAGCAAGTTAGCAGTCCAACTTTGTCCAAAAGAGGCTGCCATCACTGACACAAAGGGAGAGTTTATTTTTACTAAAGGTTATTTAGACGCCTGGTTTGATGTCACAAAGTTCTGTTCTGACCAAACATTTTCACCTAATAACCGAATTTCAAAGTAAAACCAAAGGAAATCTAACTGTTAGAATAATGAATGTCAAACAGCATAGTATATAAAGAAAAAATACAACAGCATTGGAGATAGTAACGGTTGAAACAGACATTGTATATCTTCGACAGAACTGCACTCAAAAAAAATTAACATTGACTTTAATTTAATTTATTATGTCAACCGGTTCCATGCTAATGTATTAGGTTGGTTGAAAACAACCAGTTCCAACCATGGAACCAGTTGACCAAACAAATTTAATAAAAGTCTGTGTTTAATTTTTTTGAGTGTGTTTTTGTGTGGTTGTACCAATGATTTGTTCACAACAGGAAAGTACAAAAATGTCCACAATAAACACTCAAGGATTCTACTGCTGAATTTTAGCTCAACAGGTCTGACCACAGAATCATGTAGAAGGGTTACTTTATTATTTCCACCTTTTCCTTTCACACCCTTTCCTTTGGACATTTCAAAAGGAAATATGAGTACCAGTTGCTTTGTTTGCTTTGTGTTGTTTGCAAAAGTAAAGAAAAAACAAATAGTGTCAAGCAGATTATTTTACCCGACACTTTAGAGACAGAATCCTTATCGTGGTCTGGTTTCTTCCAATAGGTCTGCTCAGAATCACAGTTGACCAATAGAATGGCTCCGTGGCCATCTTTACCCCATTTCCAGGACCCCTAGAGGTTTTTCAGGTGGCACAAAATATTTACAGTCAGCTGCACCATTTTAGGAACCCAGTACACTGTCAAATGAACATCCCATAAGGAGTACTCTGGAGAAGACATATTATCGTCTATCAGAAGATAAAAACAAAAGAAATATCTGTTCCTTTAAGTGTCATATTGAAGCTCACCTTGTTTGGGTTGTTTCTTTCGACTTCCCCGTCTCTGTCAGCATCTACGTCCAGAGAGATCTCTGAGTGACAAAACATTCTGTTTATTACAGAACGCCTAAACACAAAATAAATATACCACAGAAAGTCAAATCACAGCCTTTATTTTCAAAACACTGTTTATCTACAAGTCTACAGCACAGTTCCTGCAATCCCAAAGAAAGCCTGGTTTGTGTGTACCAGTAACGTCTCGACTTAAGACAACACATCCACAAATGATCTGCTGGCATCAAGGTGGCACATAAGAATGAATCAGGGCACTAAAGTTGAGAAAAAAGTTTTCTGTTTTGTGCATCTTTTAGGTTTTTGAATAAAATGAGCATCCTTTTATTGTGCTTTGACTCACCAACAGCTGTCAGGTGAAGGATCGCATTCCCCAACACTTCTCGTTTTTCCCCATAGTACCTCACAGCGAGCTAGACACACAGAGGCACGACTCATTCACAAGTAAAAAACTGACGATTCTGAAACCTTAGAGACTCATAAAAACTGACTAAGGGAGTTATTTTTGAGTTTTTATTCATTCAGTTACTTTGATTATTTAATTTGGTTATTTGAAAAAGTGCAGTGTAGTGCAAAAAGCTTTGATAATGGTGAGTTTGATTGTGTACCTTAAAAACCAACCCTCTGTAGTTTCACACAGTTGAGATGAAAAGTAACAGTTTGTTGAATTGAGCTACCGGTATTTGTTTTCAGGCAAATAACACAACATTTACTAAATATTTCATCAAATACCAATACTTCGAGCTGTTAGCACATGAACTTGAATCAGGCTCTTAGTTCTTATTAACAAACTGCTTGTATCCTGGAGCAGTTTACACTGCTTCTCAGCACATTTTCACAAGTTAAAGATTGACTTCCTGTTTCTCTACCTTGCTTTCATTTTCAAGCTGACTGGCTTGGCTCATGCTGATGAGCAGTACTTGGTTTCCATGGAGGGGGACTGGTGACAGGTGGGATGTCTCCTGAGGCAGGGGTTGGATGATGTACTGAACAGTGGAAGTACATTTCACAGAGAAGAACTTGGAGCGAGGAGGGGCACTCCTGGAAACAAAGAAAACACAGGATATCTTGATGCATTTTATAAAAAAAAAATAATAATAAAAAATAATAATTAGAAACACCACATTAATCACTGAATGGTGTGAAAACAGGTATTTGTTTCTTCTTGCTTGGAAACAGAGCTGGAGGTTAATGTCAAAACTAGAATTTAACTACATAGTACAATCGCTTGATGATTGTACACACTTATAGATTCCTGCAAAGTGATTCATACTTTGAAGTTTGTTGATTTTCGTGTAGTTTACAACCAAGATGACAAAAGAAAACCCTGCTGCTTTATAAATATGTCTAAAAAGTTTTTGTTGTATTCGCATAAAGAAAAATTAAGACTTTCCAGTGGCAAATGTCACAACTTTTGGTATTATGAAACCACCGCTATAATATGAATCATTTTTAAGGAATCACAACAGCAAGGTGCCTTGAGTGCTGAATAGAATCTTACAAAAGAACAATACATTAACAAATGTATCTTGTTAGCCCGCTGATGTAGAAATGCTTATGTACACTAGCATTTTGTCACATTGTCAACAGGCAGAGCTAAGATGGGAAATATATCGACTCCTTTTCTTTTTCTTTGTTTCTTTTGGTTGCCGAATAGTTTAAATAGTACAGCTAATAATATTCTATAAGTTCAAGCTTGGATTGTTTTGGTTTGTCAGCCCTCTCATAACATTTTCAACTTAAGCATCATTGGTTATCAACGGTTTAGCTCATTAGGTAGAGCAGACACTATATGAACAGTCTAGAGGATGCAGTCATCATCCTATTCATAGGATCACTTCCTGGTCTGAGCAAAAATTGGTTAATATTATCGTCCTCCTTTATTTGCAAGCACTCATATTAGTTTCATATGAAGTATTAAAGCATGTAATACCTCAGTTGGACAGTTTCTAAATGACAGATTTCCAGCTAATAGTGGCAACAGCAAACAAAGGCAATCTGTTTTTTGTTTTGTTTTGTTTTTTTTACTTGAAATGTAGGGTTTCCTTCTCTTACCTTAATTTACCTGGGCTGCCCGCTCAAGGGCTTTCGCCATATGGAGCACAAACTTCACCACTAGGCCATCCACTCCGTTTGTAATACTTTTAATCCCCAAATTTATTTCTACCTTTGCTTTTTCTTGTGTGATTTGTAAAAACGAGGCTATCTCCTGCTATAAACTTCACCAACAACATGCCCATACTTTCTACCCGGGGACACCTGAGTCAGCTACTCACCCAAACTACCTCTAGAGTTCAGATTTTCCAGACGTCAGCTGTTTTGCTATAACGTCACGACATCAGAAGAAAAACATCTCCCAGTATTTCATCTACAGTTTCTCTTTGCATCACAGGCCTTTGGGATGAGTAACCCTTCTAATGATACCAGACTGTTATTTTAAGGGTATACTTAAAGCCCCTCAGAGACTCCAACAGTCCAGGAGTATAATCTAGCCTGGCCTTGTTGTGTGAGTGACCTGACTTTTGGTTAAAATATAAAGTATAGCTCAAATTCTTTGGGAACAAAGTGACTCCAGTTTGACAGAAACAAAAGAGGACTGTTGATTCTGAACCAAACAAAGGGCATGAAGTCTGCCATCACCACTTTCTGCATACTAATGACATCCGCCCCACAGCTCTGGGCTGGGCTAACAATAGAGTCCTTACAGAGTCAGTGCCAGTTTATTAGGTACCACGGACAAATACTATTAATGCAATATTGCAGGATTTTAACGTCATTAAGTTAAGTTGTCCAGTTTTAAAACACACGTGTTACTGAGACATGTTTGTTTAACTAAAGAATTATTATGAATTTTGTTATGTTGTTGAACTTTTGGTACATAGCATTAAATAATGAGTCTCTGTCTCCAGCCGAGAGTGATAAATTACCCGTTGTGTCTATAGCTGCACTAACTATTATGTTGAACCCCTCCAAGACACATTTTTTATCTGAACTAAAAGGAAAACTTTATTGAAGTTAATCATTTATTTATTACAGTATTGTTTTCTTCATCTTTATTGCTTTAGGATAATTGCACATCATGACTCAGCATCCAAATTTTGAGGGGACTCTGATTTTTAATCAGGACCTCTCTTGGTTGATTTTAACACATATGGTGAATAAAGCGATATCTCTTGTCTCTATGCTTATTTTTTCCCGTCTATGAGTATTTTTTGTTTGTTTGTTTTTGTTTTAAGAAAAGAAAGATCTCATTCTGTTTTCCTTTAACAGTCAGACTCCATCTGAATAATTCCAGTCACGTATATAAATATCTGCAGAGCGCTGTTACTCACTTCATCTGACACCACCCTTTGGCAGCATATACAAGCATTATGACTGAAACAAAATTTAGCTCTGTTAACTGGTAATGACTTTAACTTCAGTAAGAGTTCAAATTAACCCACATTCACATTTGCATTGAAACTTCATGAAAGTCTAGTTCTGTTAATGACTAAAATAAATAAACAAGTCCAGAAAGATCCACATGTTGTTCCAGATCTTAAGAGACTGTATGCTTTTGCTTAAACCCTTTTGGTGATGATGCCTTTATCTTAAAGAATCATTCAAATTAGAGCCCGTTTTCATAACCCGAAAAGTCCACATAGTAGCTTTAAGTAAGCATCAAAGGATAAAAATCTAACCTTCTAACCTGGCTTTTGAGGTGTTCAAATTTTCTTTCTTTCAACAAATTAACTACATTTGAAAAAGAGCTAAGTTTTCTGGTTACAACAGATATAACAATCCCAAGAGAACAGACTCTGCTTGAATAGAACAGAGAATGAATTAAGAAATTAAATTAAGAAATTAAATCCCCATTTGCAACCTGGGGTTGCAAAAACATTTTGCAACAGACACCTGATCAGTGTTTGTTTAAGCAGGTGTGGGTGTGTGTCTTCTCATCTTAACCTTTGGCTTTTGCTTTTAACGGTTTGACTGGCTTTCTTAAATGTGCATAATACAAAAAATATATATAAAATAAACATTCACCTGCATTGAAACCTGAATATCATAACAATACGGATAAATGACGATATAAAAAACAATAAATGATAAAACCATGAGTGCATAGGTAACATTAGCAGAGCATCAACAAATATCTTTTTAATTTCAATTTCAACGAAATAGGAACAGACCTTTAACTTTGAGGCTCTCGACTGCTTATCTTCATCGCACTTGTTCTTCATAAAGCCCCCTTTTTTTAATTATTTCACTTAGGCTATGAAATTTGTCTAAGAAGGAACATAATGCACTAATAATAAAGAAAAGATGATAAATGTTGACTGACCAACTCCCTTTGAACAGATTAAGTTTTAATAACAGCTGCATAAGACAGTACTTCACATCTGTCAGTGTCTACCTGCTCAGGTTCACGCTAAGCTCCGAGCCGACCACGTACACAACGCTGATAACTCTTTCAACATCCACTCTGAGAGTCCGGCAGAGACCCATGGCTACTGTCCTCAGGCAGTGTTTGTCACAGACAGACTTCACACACTGAGGGTAAAAAATGACTGACTCGTGTTTCCCTTTCAGAGAGAAGACGGCCCCGTGGAAAACAAAGTGAGACTGCAGGTCTAAGAGGATAAAGCAGCGGTGTCCTCTGACTGGTCACCCAACCGCTAAGCCCCGCCCCCTCACCCACCGACCCCGATGATCCTATCTACTGTATACACATGCTCGCAGTAAGTGAGAATTACAGCCTGGGGAAGACAGGCCTACGTTAAGTCATGGGAAAGCTGAGAAAACAGCAATGTCGGAAGAACTGACAAGTCATTATTACCCTACAAAGCCAGCCGTGACTATTTTCTCTTCTTTTCTTTTTTGGTACTTTGCCCTACCACTTCAAAGAAGCCGTATGGCTTTGCAATAGACAGGAGGTGGCGTCAGACTCTCTCTTTTTCTTGTCCCAGATACCAGGCTAATGATTTTTTTTTTCGATTTAAAAAGGGAGAAAATTGAAACTCTTGTTATCCTTAAAAAATAAGAAACTATGTAACTCTTTGATAATAATTTGAAAGAGTAGTTACCTGTACTCCTTTTAGTAATTTGTAATGTTTAAACTGTATATGAAAACAGTTTGCATGCACCAGCTTTACCAGATTCTGTTTTTAAGAATTCTATTTTTTTTTTTTTTTTTTTTTGATTATTTGTTGAAAGTCATATCGTGGTTTCTCTTTCATTTTACACACATTTCAATGTCTGTCTTTGATAAATGAATATTTCCTTGACAAAATAACATGACCCGATGGATCTTCAGTCTTTTATCACTTAGTTAAATGTGTGTTTTGGTTAGCCGAAGGTGTGTGACATCAGTTCCTTGGCTTTCACCAGCCAGGTTACTTCTGCTCACACCTTGGCTGTACCACCACAATATGATAAGTTCAGTATTATGATTTCACAGCTCACAATGGGCAGAAACAAAGGTATGTAGGCCATTCTAGATACAACCAATGGCTTGAATGGTGGAAAGTTTCACCCTGACTTTTTATGGACTTTTTCTTGCTAACTCTTTAAAAACCTTAAAGTTTCCACAAAAAGTCAGCGTGAGAATGCAGAAAGAAAAACAGGAAAATTCACTGCAACATGATAATGTTAGGCCCATTCAGCTTGTATGAGTCCAAGAAGAGTGAATAATAATAGGATGCATAAAAACTTTTGCCGCTGAGGAAAGAGGAACATTGTTAAGAACAACAAAAATGTATGCACATCTGTCCTGTTACATGAAGTAGTCATATTGATGCAATAACTGCTATACTAGTGTTGGTCTATTTTGCTTTGGGAGTGGTTGCTGAGACTTCTGCAGAGTGCCATTGATGTCATGTCACACCCCCTTCACCACCCTTTACAATGTCTCTTCTCCAAGAGAGATAAATTTTAGAAGGTATGAACAAACAACTCTAGAAAATATCCAGGGCAGAGGGGCCAAAAGTTTAAGTTTGAAAGTAGAACAAAAGTCCCACTTTTGTACTTTGTTATTTTACACTCCACTTTCACACAGGTAAAGTCAGTCAACTTCTCGTATGTTTTTCTATCCCCAGTTTGAAATTAGAAAAAACAATTTCTAAGGAACCGGGTGCATTTACCTATACCATCAGGGTGTATCCAGTGTCGTGTTTAGTGGATGAAGCAAAAACTATCTGAGCATTGTGAAAGTTTTAGGAAAGTTCTCAAATAGGTCTTCCTTCAAAGTAAAGAGTATTGTGAAGAAAGCAAACAGTTTTAACTTCTGTGGTTAACAGGTCCATCACTACACAACTCCTGGTGACACACCTGAACCACAAAGATGTACTAACACTAACACACCCAGTGTAAAGAATGCCATCATAAAATTTCCGTCAGACACAATTACATAAAGACTAAGTCTAAACACACCAGGCAGCTGGACTTTTAAACATTTAACAACATTGAACACTTAGGCTCAATCTATACCTACAAGTTTTCCACTACCATATCCTATTTGTTAGTTCTATTCATAGGTTTTATTTTAAATTATGTGAAATTATCCCATTATGCTTCGATAGTAAAGCTTATCATAACATGAAAGCATATTAAATTCAAATCAAGGGAGCAGTAATACAACAGTGAATTATGAAGTCATGCCTGTACAGAGTAAAACCAAACAACTCAATCAGTATTTTGTAAATTGTGTTCCCTTGTCCTCATCTTCTCCGCTCAGGTTTGCCTTCAGGCAGGTGCCAATTACATGAAGAATATTCAGTGGTTCTTCCATGTCCAACAGAAGAGTTCACAGATACTCTGGGGTTACTCTCCTCTTCTTATGCAAGTCTGCTTCGTCACTGTCAAAAACACCTGCATACTTGGCTGGTTCCTGATTCTGAAGCCCAGTATTATTTTGTCGGCATGCATGTATTTGGTCAGTGGAGTTTAATTAAAAAAAATAGGGGATAACTGTCATGACTATGCGGACGATATGTTACTATTTAAAATGATTTTTAAATACCCATGTCGACCACATGGCTGTGAAGTAGACCCATAGACTGTATAGACCACTCTTTCGTTCAAAACCAGTCATGAAAAAAGTTTTCTGCTCTGTACAGTGGAGGCTGCCACAAAAACATTTTAGTTTTTAACCAATCATATCGCTGCAAATGTTTGACAAGCGTGCTTACCGACCAATAGAATAACTGTAAGGATGCTGGGAAGGGGCGGAATATCTGATATCCTATGTCATCAACTCAAGACGCTTTGTTGTTCTTTTCGGGATAGAAAACAGAGAAATAAATCCAAGAAAGGTTTACGGAATTAAGATAATTCTTCATTTGGATCAATTTAGTCAAAAGCCAACCAGGCGTGGAGTCAAGCGAATGTCGTCAGGCGAAAAGTGGAGTATTTTGTGGACCAAACCAGCTCAGCGGTGAGCTAGCATTAGCCTCTCCGGGAGGAAGGAATTCCAGGGTCTGGGAAGACGGGAAGAAATCTGTGCAGGGATGCCTCACGCAAGTTGGGGAAACAGTATATTTAACAGTTCCATCTGGAATCACGGCCATGGACTATTAAACTATGCCTCATTTCGACTTATATAAAGTTATAGGGAGAATTTGATAGTGGTTTTATTACTGTTAACGCACGAGCTTAGCAAGTTAGCCACGTAGCTACGCAGCCTTCAGTAGGAAGTCTTTTAAAATGGCGGAGGGTTGGCCCATTCCTCCGGCCCTTGTCTTCATGCTGTTGAGTTTGAGTGCCTGGGCTCATGGATCTTGTCCTGCTTCATGCTCGTGTTACAAAGGGCAGGATGAAGTCCATATTCTGGACTGCAACAGGAAAAAGCTGTCAGCAGCCCCCATTGACCCACCAGAGGAGACAACACAAGTGTAAGTACTGATCCGGATGGACGCAGATGTGCTTAGGTTTGTCCTACCTCGAATCCTTAGCCCTGATTTGTTGATCAATCAAGGTGAACCATAAAAAAGAAACCTAACTTTACCCAATTTACTCTCACTTTAAAGAAAACGTACAGCTCACTTTTCTGTCTGATTTCTTTTGTGTTGGACATCTGCTTTATTTTTCTTTAACGCTTTTTGATGTTAATAGTGACAAAAGGTCGACAACGTAGGGTAGCTATTGTTACCATAAATTATATCACCACAAGATATCTGGTACAGTGAATCTGAGCACTGGTTTATATTCAGAGTGAACTATTAGTCATTTCTTAGTCATTTATCTATTCATTAGATACACAAACTGTAATGGAAATACAAACAATGATACAAACCATATGGTAGATTCCATGGTAAATCTTCGATAAATCGTAGTGTGCTTGTAAAGTGTCTGTTAAATCCATACCTGTGATGTTCCTGTTCCTGTATTTCCACACAAGATAAGAGTGTTTTTAGTGGATTTTTATTTTGTCACTTATGTTGTTTTGTTTTGTTTTTTTCAGCACCATGAATCACAATGAGCTGACTGTCTTCCCCTTTCTTGGAGACATATCCTCAAATGTCACCTCGCTGTCACTGTGAGTATAACACATATGTACACAAATATGCACCAACACATCTCTATGATATAATTAATTGAGTATTACCTTTGATTCTGAGAGTGGTTCACAGCATCGTGAATTGTCTGTCATCATTGTGATCATTGTTATGGCATGGAAAAACTAATTTCATAATCTTGTGTTTGCTTCAGAGTTCACAACCGGATCTCAGAGCTGTCGATGAACCAGCTGCAGCCTTACGTTTCGCTGGAGATGCTGGACCTGACTTCAAACTCAATATCGGAACTAAAAGTCGGATCCTTCCCCTCCATGCAGCTGAAATATCTGTAAGAAAACACTTGGTATTTATATAATCATAACTGAAGCGTGAAAAGAATGTGAAAAGAAAATGACAACATCACCCCTCTTCTTTAAACTCTGCACTGGCTCCTGTTTCTTTTAGAATTGATTTTAAAGTTCTTTTATTTGTTTTAGACACTCTACATGGCCTTGCTCCTCCATTCATTGCAGACCTTATTTCATTTTACATTCGACCCCCATCATTAAGGTCCTTGAATGTGTCCCTTTAAATGTTCTTTGTGTCTTCCAATCAAGCGCTGGCCAGAGAGCTTTCTGCTTTTGTGCCCCCAAACTTTAGAGCTCTCTGCCTCTGAACATCAGAACGGCAAGCTCTTTAAGTGTCTTTAAGTGTCTTTTAAACTTACCCTTGTAACCTAGCTTTTAATTTGGAATAACTTTGTTCTAGCTCCGGCCTTTATTATTACCTTTATCAGCACTATTACTTTTATCATAACTGGTTAGTATCATTTTTATAATTCTTTCATTTAATTATTTATTTCATTTCATTTATTTATTTTATGTATTTTTTACTGATTCTATAGTATTTATTATAAGTTATATTGATTTTATTGCACTGATTTTACTATTTTTAGAACTCTTCTCACAAACCGATGATTGTCCAGTGATTTTGTTGCTCTGTAAAGCACTTTGGGCTGCATATTTAAATGGATGAAAAGTGCTATATAAATAAAGTTGAGTTTGAGTTCATCACCACAGGTTTTAAATTAAAGATAAAATGTATAGGACTAAAGCTGTCCCAGTGCACAGAAAATGTTGACTTTAATCCAATGAATGAGAAAGAGGATGTTATTAGAAAATGATTTTAGAATGACATATTTGTTTATTAATTTCAGATCTCTGTTAGATACATCAGTGAGGCACCACATAATGTTTTCAATGTGTGTTGCAGACAACATATTAAAAAAAAAAAGGAAATTGGGAGCATGCTTCCAAAGTCAAGCACTGAAAACTCCTTGCTTTGATTAATTTGTTGATCATAAGAGAGCATCTTGTTGTGTTTTAAATGACCTCAGAGATATTGTGTTGTAATGTTTCTGCTCTTTTATGTTGCAGGAATTTGAGTAATAATAAGATCAGCGTTCTTGAGCCCGGCTGCTTTGAAAACATCTCCAGCTCTTTGTTGGTGCTGAAGCTGAACAGAAACAGATTGGTTGTGCTGCCATCCAAAGTCTTCAAACTGCCTCAGCTCCAGTTCCTGTAAGTATCACATGATCGGTTCCTGACGCACACCTGAAATTAAATAATCAAGAAGTAAGAATGGATACATTTGGCTAAATGTTAGTGAAAGCTCCGTGTTAGTGTCTCCACAGTTTGTTCTTGTTGTTTTCATTTATGTGAAGACTTGAAATGAGGAAATCTGTCATTGCAGTGAAATGAAGCGCAATAAGATCAAGATAGTGGACAGCCTGACATTCAAAGGGATGGACTCGCTGAAGTCTCTGAAGATGCAGAGGAATGGCATCACCAAGCTCATGGATGGAGCCTTTTTTGGGCTGAACAACATTGAAGAATTGTGAGTAAACTGTGATAAACCTGAATGAGGTGTTATGGAAAAGTAGTGTGTTCATATGTTTGAAAGTAGCCATAAGGAAGGGTGCCGATACACAAAGCTGGGATAAAGAAACAGTTTGTATCAGTATAATGTTTACTGTCCATCCTGTTATCTTTGGCTTTTTAAGCACATTAATAAAAAAAAAATACAATTAACATAATGAGATTTGTTCTTGTTAATGCTCTTTTGTTTTCCCATCTGCGTCTCAGAGAACTGGAGCACAACAACTTAACCGAGGTCGCCAAAGGTTGGCTGTATGGCCTGCGCATGCTGCGTGTGCTGCGGGTCAGCCAGAATGCTGTCGGCATCATCCGACCAGACGCCTGGGAGTTTTGCCAAAAGCTGGAAGAACTGTGAGTGTTTGTGCTTCATAGCTAAAATCCCAACACAGCTGAGAGTCCCCACTTTCTTTCATCAGCCCCGGGCTCTTAAACTCATAGTGCGTGCTCAGAGATGTTACAATTATCTTGTTTTAGTACTGTCGGCTCTCAGGAGCTCATTTACTGCTGTTTCGCCTCAGGTGAAAGTACTGGATGTGCTTTTTAAACAATTTTCTCACAATTTCCAACATTTGGAGCATCATTCTTGGATGTAACTGTACAAAAAAGCGTCTGCTAAATTAAATTGGAGAATTGTAGAATGGTTCATTAGCTCACTACATTACTGTGCTGGTAATATGACGACTGTCTGAACTTTTCTTTGTAACACTTGGTTGTTTTCCACAGAGACTTGTCCTTCAACCATCTCACCAGACTGGAGGAGACAGCCTTTGTCGGGTTAGGTCTCCTGGAGAATCTGAACCTGGGAGAAAACTCCATCAGCCATTTGGGAGAAGGAGTTTTTGGTGGCTTGGCAAGTCTTCGCACCTTGTAAGTACTACCTTAAAAAAAAACTGTCCTCAAATTCCTCACCTATTTGATCTGATAAAGAAGTGGTATGAAGCTTTTTGTGTGAAAAATAAACAAGTCCTGACTTGTTCTTGGCTCTGTGCATCCTCATGAAGGCTGCTAACTACAGTAGGTTCTTTTGTTTCTCTCTTCATGAGTAGCCCTCATCCTGTTTTTGTCTTAATCCTTTAGATCAATAACAGTAGCCATCATTTTTAGTCTCAGTCTTCTTATAGTCTTTTTAGTCCTTTAATCCCACTTGTCATTAGTCATATGTTTTGTACTAGATCCAGCCATCGATTGTGTAATCCCCAAAGCAGCCTGTTCTCTTGGTTTTGTGTCCAGTGTAACTTCCAGCCGTCGTAGCATGAAACACGATTTGGAATATTCAGACAGACAAACAAAGAGTTCTTTTCCTCAATGGAAACCACAGCCACTCTTCTAAAAGTGCCCACTTTAGAGTTCTTGAAATCAGCTGTTTTTCCACTGAGGCTTATTTTTGCATTGTGTTGTTCTGAATCGGAACATACCTGCAGCTAAAGATGGTGAATGTTTGCTCTGTCCATATGTGGAGCTGATTGATGACAGAAGTATTAAGGACAGAGAACAGGCCTGTTGGACTGTACAAATTTCAGTCAAAATTTTCATTGTAAAGCGAGGTACACACATAAGGATTTTCTAAATCTGAAGAGACTTTTTATCTGTTCAAGACTCCACCTATGAAGATTAAAAAATCAGACATCGAACAGTTTTGATTGTACTGTGTGTGTGGTGTGCTTTGATAATCTCAACACAGCTCACCACACACATAATGATTCTGTCTCATCACCGTTCTAGACTTTAATCCTCCAAGACAGAAATGTCACGTGACCAAACGTGGTCCAACAAAATCTTAGAAGAAGAAACATAGCAACACGTAGTAACAACCGGTTAACACAAAACACGACATGGAAGAAGGCATAGAAGAGGGAATGATGGTGGTCTTGGGACTATTTTTAACAGAAAATTCCCGAACCAAAAAATAGAAAAGAATGTGGAAAAAATCCTGGAGACAGCAGGAACACAGACTTTCCTCACAAACTTTCCGTGTCAGGTCAGCCATGCTTGTTTTTGTTTACATCTGCTTCCTTGTTCCTCAGTCAGCTCGCCTCCTGATTGGCTAAATTCCATTCTACATCTCAACTCACAGAGTCATAACACGGGAGTTGTCGGCGTACTATTGTCGGCTCCAACCCGTTATTGGGAAAAATTCAATCTTAACACACCTCAGACCACAGAATAATCTGATGGGATAATCTTATCAAACATAAGATGATCAGGCGTTGTCAGTCCTTGGTGAGGAAGTAGGAAAGTCGGGATAAAAATAACCCCTCAACCATCCCACCAGAGGTAGAACCGCCAGCTGTAGTTCCTCCATGCAGGTTTACATCCACATGCCTGTGCTGGTTGAGTGGTTTTATCTCATTTTAACCAAACACGGCATCCATAAAACTCCATGTAATCCAACCACACAGCTCTGTAAGATTCCATCTGTCATCTGTGCTTGTTTACCGTAATTTCACGACTATAAGGCGCATATAAACGTCTTAGATTTTCTTCAAAATGAGCGATGCGCCCTATCGTGCGGTGCGCCTTATGTGCGGACGTTGGATGGACGAGCAAATGATGAAGGAGTGGCTGAGGCAGGTGTATGTTCGGAGACCGGGTGGTTTTTTCCACGCATCACCATCGCTTCTAATTTATGACTCTATGCGTGCTCGTCTCACCGCTGACGTGAAACAACAAGTGAAGAAGATGAACGCTACGCTTGCTGTGATTCCGGGAGGGCTGACTAAAGAACTTCAACCGCTGGACATCGGCGTGAACCGGCCGTTCAAAGTAAGGATGCGAGCGGCGTGGGAGCGATGGATGACCGAAGGAGACCACAGTTTCACGAAGGGTGGAAGGCAGCGCCGGGCGAGTTACGCTACAGTGTGCCAATGGATTGTAGATGCTTGGACTAACGTGTCTGCTGGTACTGTTATCCGAGCTTTCGCAAAAGCCGGTATTTCTGAGGAGCCGCACGGTACAGACAGTGACTCCAACAGCGAGGAGCGAAGTGGACCTGCTATGTTAGATTTAGCGCAGCTGTTTGATTCCGAAACAGAGGATGAGGACTTTGACGGATTTGAATAAAGAATATTACTGGTAATGTGCTTGTTTAATGTTGTTGTAATTAATACTTAAGTAAAGCACAAACAAATTCAGTTTTTCTCCCGATATATTTTCTAATACGCACATTTGCATGCTTATGTGTGTGTTGTTGTAAGGCAGTGTGTGTGTAGACTGCGCCTTTTCATACGGTGCGCCTTATGGTCGTGAAATTACGGTACATCCAGGTAGTGGAGCAGTAGCTTTCTCACAGCAGCCAGACATAATAGCCTGGGTGACTGCGCAAAAACTTATCGACATCTTGGACCAACAGTAATAGAAACGTCATTAATTTGTTTAAACTGACCAGTAATTCTGGTAGTGGCCTCTGAGTGTGACATCATTTCATTGTTAAGTTGACAATACCAGCACACCCCTATTATTTAATTCTACCTCATTGTTGGCACTTTCTGGATTATTATTTGTTTGTCATTAAAGGAGGGCACAGACTTGAGCTGAATAATAGTGTTAAATCTTGTGTTATGTTTGGTTTTATGCTTCATTTTGATCAAACCAGGTCAGTTTTAGATTATGTATCAGTTTTAATGTGAGTGGGTAGGACAGGGTTTGAAAGTATTACTGATTCTGGTTTGTTTTCAAGAAAAACGGGAAGGGTTAGAGACAGAAAGAAATGCAAAGACTCCACAGATCTTTGATTGTTGAAAGAGAAATGATAAGATAAATCAGAGGATCTTTGATTTTGAGTTTGATTTTTATCAGCTGATGAGAAAAAACTCCCCTAAAACATCAAGTTTTATTTGACGGTTTTGGCTTTTTTTCTGTTTTTGGACTTAACATGTGTGACTTTGCTAGCTCATGGCTTCAAGATATTAAAGCCAAACATGATGCAGGGATAAACTGATATTAATGTACGAAACTCAAAACAAAACAACAGAGTCCTTGCTTTGTCATGGAAAGGAGATCAGACATGTTTTTTTATGGCCTTAAACACTATTAAGTGTTGTGCACTTCTCTGTTTATCACCATGGGATTAATGTCAGATAATAGAAGAAGTTATCTGTTTCCACAGAGTTGCTTATGAGCCTCATATCACTACCACAAAATAAGCTATTTACATTTGTGCTATAAAGCTGCTGCTCTCGCCTCTTTTCATTTAAAAAAGCACAGAAACTGTGCTCGCAGAAAAGACGACGACAGCTCTGAACCGTATTAATGCTGCTACCATAGCTTTAAAAAAACAGTGCAGCTGTAGCTTCGAATATCATCCGAAATGTATCTGTTTGGGATTCATTATTTGCCACACAAGGTTCTGCTTGAGCCTCTGAGCTGCAGGGAGAAAGAAAGGGGTCATGTTTGGGAGCTTGACCATCCTGGGAGCCTTTCATGGGAGAGGAGGATCGGAGAGTGCCGGAGCTCTTTCAGAGGTGGCCAGGCATGAGGAAAGAGAAACAAAAGAGCCCATGACCCATCCTGTAAACACAAGGCCCCTCCGGGTTTCCAGCGCACCCATGGACTGTCCCGGTGCTGAACAGAGCCAATTAATTTCCCCTCATCAGAGCAGCAGGGGCAGCGAACTGTGACACACTGCGGAACTACGGTGTCTCGGATAGTTAGTCTCTGAACTCAGATTCACTGCCGCTGCCAAACTCAGTGGAGATAATGTGCCCTGGATGAGCTTTTTAAAGTGAACTTTTCACAGTGAAACATCACATTGACAGTGTCTGTGTGAAGTGTTTGTCGCCTCAAATATGACTGCTGTTTTTCAGGGATATCCGCAACAATGAAATCTCCTGGGCCATCGAGGACTCCATCGGTGTGTTTGAGGGGATGAAGAAGCTGAACACGCTGTAAGGACTCTTACACACAAATATACGAACACTTCTTCAGAGCTTTAAGGTTAATCCAGGTTAAGGGTATTGTACTTGGAGATTATGATAAATTCAGTTCAGGTTTTGTCAGTGTTCAAGACATTTAGCTGTTTACGAAGGATGCACATGAGCTTTGATCTCCAGAATAATTTATCTGTCATCTTTCTTTACTCAATATTCATTTTATATCATGTAATGACGATACTTCTTACTCAAACCAAAGGTTTTCAACAGGATGCAGCTCTCTGAACAGATTCGTGTAGTAGCTGCTGACAGATCATCGGTGGTCAGTCCTGTAACTTAAGCCTCATTTCCACCAAGCGGTCCGGTGTGGATCAGTACAGTTTGGTACGGGTCAGATCAGTAAAGCCTCCACAGCCCACCGTGCCCTTCTTGGTAGGCGGCGTGATGCCGATAGCCGCATCAGCTACGTGATAGCATGATGGTGAGACAGCGCCACATTAGAAAGTTGGTGTCAACAGAAATGAAAGAAAAAAAGAAACATTGTTGGTCAAATCAAAAAGGGAAAAACTGATTTGTGTGCAATGCTGTGATAAAAACTGTTGTCAAAGGTGGAGTTAAGATTAATGATGTGAAGTAATTAATTTTAGAACGGAGATAAAATGCAGCGGGATAGTTGAATGAACCGTGTCAGACTTTGACTGCAGATATATAGAACACAGTGAGTTTAAGTAAAGGAAATTGTGTGTATGCATATGTAAGGTACAAAGGAAACAAGGAACCATGTTTCAAGAGAAAGTTGCTACTCCAATCAGCAGGCTGAATCTTGCTCGCGCTGGAGCACGTCTGCCGGACTCACCTGGAAAAAATACAGATATTTGTATTTGGCCGGCTTATTTTTTGAATCAGCGCTGGAAAATTGAATAACTTTTGGTTTTATTTTCTTCTTTCTGGGACTGAGGGTTATTGGACATGAGATCAACAGAGTGCGGTCAGGCAACAGACTTGAACCAAATGGGGGACATGTAAAGGATGAAAATTACTGTTGTTAAGGGTGAAAGCATCTACCTTCTTATTTCGTTTGGGAATCCTTTTTTTTTTTCAATTTTAGGGTGATCAGTGTTTAAGCTAATGGGGTGTTTTGTTCGCAATAAACTGTTGCAATTAGCTTTTTGAGTTTCAGGTGTATGCTGCAGTAGTTTTTAAACTATCAAACTAAATTAAAACTTACAGCTGTCGCACGCGAAGGGACAAAGCTTTCAATTAATCAACGGACTGCTGTATTTCTAGCTCCATCTTCTGGGGCTGGATCGGTATGTCTGGCACCCCAACAGAAGGGTACCAAAAAGTGGGATGGTAGCAGTTGCTTATTTGGGGATCTGTCCTGGTTTTAGTCAATGGAAACACTACAAAATGTGTGCTGTATCGAGACGAACAGAACTGAACCGCTTGGTGGAAACAAGGCATCGGTCGATGTATAGGAAGTATAATGTGTGTACGCCGGTGGAAAAGCAGGATAAAGAAGCTGCAAAAGAAGCTGCAGCAGCTCTTGGAGTGACTCAGAGAGTTTTTGGGGGCCAGGTGCCTTCCTGTCAGGCCAGTTGGACGGCCGTTCCTGTCAGTTATAGAGCACAGGCACGCAGGCCAGAGAGCCGTCACAGCACAGAGAGGTGTTTGAAAGTGTCTAATTAGCACAAGGAGATAAAAGCTGACACAGACAGACACACAGTCTGTGTGTGCTTGATGTTCCAGCAGTGATGGCACAAGCTAATTTGACACTTTTGGTCATTCAGCTCAGTGTGTTGAACACCACAGGTAAGAGGTTGCACATCTGAGTGGCTATGTTGAAGAAAGAAGGTGTCAATGACAAAACCAGCAGCATCATGTTAGCTAACAAATAGGGCTCCTTCTTGTGTGAACACTGAAACAGTACAGTGGAAATCCACAATGTCTCTAAATGTATCAGATTTATTATTTTACAGGTTTTATTTGCTGTGAAAGTTATTTAAGTCTACTCTAACCTGTGTCGCAGCTGGTCAGATGTCTTAATCTAGCCTCCATTGAAGCTGCTGACAGAGTGGGCAATAACTTCTAACCCAGGTTCAGGCTTTGTGGCATCTGTCATAACGCATAATCTCATTTCCAGAATCCTGCAGCGGAACAAAATCAAATCCATCACCAAGAAAGCGTTTGAGGGCCTGGACGAGCTCGAGCACCTGTGAGTGAACACACACACACACAGTCCTCACACTTCCTCAGCACTCATAAGGATCTGAAGGATTATTGATCTCTCTATAGAAACTCGATGACACTTTTAAATCACATTAAAGGTGTGTCTTTCTGTGTGTCTGTCCTCTGTGCAGGGATCTCAGCAAGAATGGCATCATGTCCATACACCCTGAGGCGTTGTCCCACATGAAACTCAAAGTGTTGTGAGTAAACCCGAAACGAATCTAACAGGCAGAATATGTGTTGATACTGTTTCTTTATTGATTCATCATTTCATGTAAAGGTGAACATGCTGGTTAAGTAACGCTGTAATTAAAGGATGCAGTAAGGACTAGCAGTCATGATTATTTAATTGAATGACCAAGTCCTCAACACCACAGTATTAACTTGTTCTACTGTGGCTTTTCTTTACATTACACCGGAGCGGCCGGACTTTACGTCGACTATTCTGTCCCAGCTATCTTAGTTTGGCAGATGGATAACAGTTTCCGAAGGAAACTCTGATTCAGGATTTTAGAATAGAATAGAATAGCCTTTATTGTCATTGTAGCAGACAATACAACAAGATTGAATGGCATCTCCTTTGTGCAAAACAAGCAGCTATTTACACAGTGTATAAAATAGAAATATAAAAAAGATGCGATTAAAAAACACAGGTCAATGCTATTATGCACAAAGAAAAAAAACATTTATAAAGAGGAAGGTGGGTGATGTTATTGCACAGAGGTTATATTGCACGCTAAGAACAAAGTTGGCTGGTGATGTAAGGTGCAGAGTGAAGTTTTGATTGTCTGGGTTTATTATTTTTTATTCAGTGCTGCTACAGCTCTTGGGTAGAAACTGTCGTGTAATCTTTTTGTCCTTGCTTTCAACGACCTGTAGTGCCTGCCAGAGGGCAACAGGTCAAGGAGGTGGTGGCCAGGGTGAGAGGTGTTCCTAACAAAGAGGTGTCCCTACCGCTTGAAGTTTTACTTAAGAGGCTGTAAAACTGAACACACAAATAAATGTACATTACTCTCTCACAAGAGATCCCTATTCAGTACATTTAACATGTTAAATATCTTCTAACGGACCAAAAACTATATTGAAAACGTAGCGCTAGCTTGATGCTAACGTATATGGGAAATTGCATTAATATGCTAGCAGTTAGCATACAATTGATATAATGTGGGTTTTAAAGCAGAATTTCAACTTTCATCACAGAAACATGTCACAGTTACTCTTTGTAAACAATTCTGAAAACTCTAAATGTAAAAATACTTCCTCACTTGTTTTCCAAACAGGAAGCTAAAAGAAAAGTTAGTGCAGGCTCTTGGCTGACTTTAGCAGAACTACGGCAAGCTCAAGGTTCCAAACAGCTCAAAGCATTGCTATAACCACTGTAAGACACTAGATGGCTTACTTCAGTCAATAACATAAACAAGACATTGACATATCCAGATCCATTGAGCAGTTTCATTCCATTTACTCATAAACTCAATAAATGTTAACTAAGAAAACCTGTAAAACCTACTTTTTGTACACAGAAAATTCACAGGAGGAATTGATAACAGAATCTATAAAGAATCAGATTGATTAGTGAAATGAATATGGTGATATCAATAAGATTTTATCAGTAGCCATCCCTATATGTGACTCATACTGTTTCTGCGCTGAAACGTATGCTTTTGCTCATGCAGAGATGACCCAGCTTCAAAGCTACAGCCTCAACATCTGCCTCAGGCAACTGTCTTTAAAGCCTCTGAGAGAAAACATGGAAAGAATGAGCCTCTCGCCTTTTTGTGGTTTTAGCCAGTTTTGAAATCTTCTCACACAACATTTAAAGAAATACCCCAGCTACTGTAAGACTTGTGAAATCTATCAACCAGTGGTCGTATCGTGTTATTCATCAGCCTGTAGCTGGAATAGGATATCGCTCTGTTTGCTTGATGAATGGGAACTCCAGCTTTTCTTGATCACTTGGCTCCGGGGACAAATGGCAGCACCTTCATAATTAAGATTTATTCCAGTGTAAAGTCTATTGAAAAACATATTTCTGGAGGAGGTGAATCAGTTTTCTGTCCTTATTAAGATTATTGAAAGTCTAATTGTGCCTCATACTTGTTGATTTTACTCCTGAAAATCTTGTGCAGGACTCAGGAATTAACAAAGCTTACCGATGATTAAACGACTGCTTTTATTACCCGTGTCTAATAGCTTGCAGTGGTTTCCTTGTGTGTGTATTATGTTTGTGTTCGGATTGTCTCAGGGAGGCTTTCTATAAACTCACTGCGAGTATGTACCAGTGAGACTTATGTTTAGTGTTCTTAGTAAGAATTATCACAAATCAATACAAAAAATCCAGAGCTTTGCTTTATGGTACTTGGCTGAAGAAAAGAAGATGAGGGAGGCTCATTCAGCTCAACATAACCTACATTTATTTTAAGTATCTCTAAGTATCTCTAAGGACCATAATCATAAATCACCGCCTGATTTGGTTTCCAACTCATCCTGAAAATCCCATGATTTATTTTAATTCTGCCACTTCCTCTCTTGCATTTCTCTGCCACTACTTTGATGATATAATCTGCTGTTACACCAGCTCATCCCACACCTGCTTGATTACCTGTCTGTTCCCAGCGTGCTGAACACGAGCAGCCTGCTGTGTGACTGCCACATGCAGTGGTTGGGGCCTTGGCTGACTGACAGCGCATTCCTGCAGTCTGTCTCCGCTATCTGCGCTCATCCTGCCAGCCTGCTTGGTCGCAGCGTCCTGTCCGTCAGCCCAGAGGAGTTTGTTTGTGGTCAGTCAAACCTGCTGTTTGTCCTTTTGTTTTGACTTTTAAATTCATGCACTGTTTCCAGGCTGATCCAGGGGAGTGTTTGACAGCTGGGAGATTGAGTTTTTCTTTCTTTAGGGGATGTTACAAAATCACATAGAACAAATATTAGATTATTGAAAAGTGCTCTTCAACAGAATGGGACAAAGTTTTACTCCTTAATGTTCACAAATTTATAACGTCAACAGATTGGGATGTAAAGTTGTCTTATCCTTACATTTTTTGGAATCTATGTTTCTTTTGAAGGGTTTGATCCAGAAAATGATCGAGCACAGATGCACTATGTTGAACCTCAGAGACCTGATGATGTTTTAATATTTAATTTAAGTTGCACTTCATAATGTTTAAATCATTTTCTCTCAATGTCATTAATTTTTTAGCTGGAAAAACTCTTCTAAAAAAGACTTTTTTAGTAAATGAAATGAAGTCAAACTAGTTCATAATAATTTTATTTCTATCTGAGTTAGGGCTTAATTTTTCCATTTCATGTCTCCTTTTATAGCAATCAATCACTTTAAAATCAAAAATGCACATATTTAATGTTTTAATTCTGATATAACACATCTTTTTTCATTGCTTTCAATTCAGAAATATCGTGCTGTGTCTAAACTTCTTTTCCTCCACAGATGATTTTCCCAAACCCCTCATCACAACCCACCCAGAGACGTCTGTGGCTCTGCGGGGGAACAACGTGACTCTGAGCTGCATCGCGTCCAGCAGCAGCGACTCTCCGATGACGACGGCTTGGCGGAAAGACGGTGAGGTCCTGTACGATGCTGAGGTGCAGAACTACGCCCGCTACCAGGAGGGGGAGCTGATCTACACCACTGTGCTCCACCTCCTGAACGTCAACTTCACCGATGAGGGGCGCTACCAGTGTGTGGTTTCCAATCACTTCGGCTCCAACTACTCCAACAGAGCCAAGCTGACTGTCAATGGTGAGGAGGTTATCGAGCAGTATTCTCCTACACTCTGGATGTGAGGGGGAAATATGAGCAGGTTTCGATAGAATCTTATTGCTGTCACTTTCGTCATCATGGATTCAGCTCTGGGCTCTCAAAGGTCAAGAGAAGAAAGTTGGTACTAAAAAACACGTAGGAGGCATGCTGCTCTGAGAAATTCCTATCCTTTGAGAAATGATTTACATATAAAGATTTTTACTGCTGTTGTAGTAAGATTGACAGCTTCCTGAGCAGAAAATATAAAGACAGCTACAAATTTAGATGCATTATAAGCTTTATTTGCAGCTGCTCTATGATCTCTGACAGATACAGACAGTATACATCTCCCCTCCTCCTCCTGCCCCTGACTCTCTGTCCTTTTATCTTTCAGAGCTGCCATCCTTCCGAAAGACTCCCATGGACCTGACAATCCGGACCGGGACGATGGCCAGGCTGGAATGCGCTGCTGAAGGCCATCCATCACCCCAGATTGCCTGGCAGAAGGACGGAGGCACTGACTTCCCCGCCGCCCGGGAGCGCAGGATGCACGTGATGCCAGACGACGACATCTTCTTCATCGCTAACGTGAAGACTGAAGACATGGGGGTTTACAGCTGCACGGCTCAGAACGCCGCCGGCAGCCTGTCTGCGAACGCTACTCTTACCGTCCTGGGTGAGTCATTCACCTGGTTGACGGAGTGTTACTGCTGAGTCATTCCAGCTGAGTCATGTTGACGTCTGCCACTCGTTACAAATCCCTGTTTTTGGGTTAACTTCTCAGCACTCTTTAGTAAAGATAATTTAGATGCAAACATTATTTTTCTCTTTAATTAGATACTTTAATTCATGATGATTCAAATTATTAATCGTGTTCTAATAATGTAGTCTTAATATACACCATAACTTAAAATCTGATCTTACAATCATCAGAAATAAGCTTCATCAAAAATTGATGTTGTTGTCCAGTAAGATTTTGATTGATTTCATGACACTGCTCAATTCAGTTCGCAAACTATCACAGCAGCTGTCGCATGGAAGGCATTTGCATGTTTACTCCCTGGATGCTTTGACCCAAGTTCCAAAAGCTGCTGCTACTGTGAATGTTTTTCAGCTGCAGGAGTTTGGTCCAGGCCGTTGACGATCCGGTTACAGCAGAATTTGTAGAGATTTGCGAGGGCGAGTTTTTCTCTCATATAAAAAAAGCACCACAGAGACATTCAGCTTTTTATTCATAGCTCTAAAAAACCAAAAGGTGCATCTGAGCCAATATTCTTCATATGCCAGCAACGATAAAGCATCAAGAGCCTCTGACACAGAAGAGCTGCATCGCACTGATTGTCCTGTTGCCATGTATGAAATTGAGTCATGACTTTCTAATAGTCAAGAAGCATGTTCTTAGATTTTGTGAATCTTAATAAAACTCCGCTTTTTTGTTACTTAAAGCCAGATTTCTGCAGCCTTAGATTCAGCTGAATAAAGTGTCTCTTCCACAGCTGCTCGGTCAGACATCTTAACAGCTGTTCAGCTGAGATTTATTTAAGCCATGAGCTTTTATTAAATCGATAACTCATTTAAAGTTTGTGATCAAGGTTTAAACCCAACAACTAAAGGACAGTTTATCTAGAAATAACAATCCTGACCTTCGGCGCATCCAAATTAACAGTTTGACACAAATGCTAATTGGATAATCCTTTTTAAATAAAAAAATCAATTATTCCTCCTCTCCCCTCAGAAACTCCATCCTTCATGCGACCATTGGAGGACAGAACTGTGGCCCGCGGCGAGACTGCCGTGCTTCAGTGCATCGCCGGAGGCAGCCCGGCCCCTCGCCTGAACTGGACCAAAGACGACGGGCCCCTGGTGCTCACAGAGCGCCACTTCTTCGCAGCAGCCAACCAGCTCCTCATCATAGTGGACGCCGGGCCTGCTGATGCTGGAAAATACACCTGCATCATGTCGAACACTCTGGGAACAGAGCGGGGTCACATTTACCTGAGCGTGTCGCCTTCACCGAACTGTGATACGGGAACTGGATACGACCAGGACGGATGGACCACAGTGGGCATCGTGGTGATCGTGGTGGTGTGCTGTGTGGTTGGAACCTCGCTGGTTTGGGTCATTGTCATCTATCACATGCGCAGAAAGAGTGAGGACTACAGTATCACTAACACAGGTGAGCAGTAAGTCCAAATGTGATCAGATGTCTGCACAAAGAATCAGGAAGCTGCAGGGAAATAAACAGGCTTTCCCACAGTATCAGATTTATTACCAAGAAGCACAAAATAACCTAAAATCAAACTCATCTTACTCTTAATGCCAAGTTTAGATTGTTACAATTTGAAGTAAAAGTGTGATTGCAAGTGCAACTTTTTAAAACGTTCAAGACATGATAGAGAGTAACTTCTAAATTAGATCATCCATTTTTATGCAGCGAGTAGTTTAACTAACTTAAGTGCAAAAAATGGTTCAAAATGTCTGTGACCTGATGTTGAAAATGAGAGATGTTTTGCCTCTGGTGGAGTCACGAGCGTTGCATTGCAAAAGGTCAAAAGGCTAAAAGGTGGCGGGAGACGCATGCATATCCAAAGGGTTAAAATAGCTAATAGAGTTGTAGATCGTGCTTTTCTCCTTCTACAAGCTTAAGCTAAACATAATTAGTTCCTCTGAGGCCTTACCGAGCAGAGTTGGCCTTTTGGAAATCATTTAAGATTTTAATGTAGGAAGTAACGTCCAGTGGATTCTATGTTACCTGTTGTAAAGTAACAAAATGTGTCTCTATTTGTTTTAGATGAGATGAATTTACCCGCAGACATCCCCAGCTACCTCTCCTCTCAGGGAACTCTGTCTGAGCCTCAGGAAGGCTACAGTAACTCCGAGGCCGGCAGCCACCAGCAGCTCATGCCTCCTCTCTCCAACGGATACGTGCACAAAGGAACAGATGGTGAGTAATCTTTGTGATTTCACCATATTTACCCTGTAAAACAAACACTTGACTATAGATACTGTTTCCTCTGAGATTTTGTCATTGTGGTGAGAAAAGAAGGTTTTAATTTAGACATCATAAGATGATGCTTCCTGTGTCATGCTCTGTTTCTGGTTTTCTTCCATGACATAAAACAGACTCATGGTGATCAGCACTTCACAGAAAAATCAATCTGTGTTCTGGTTCCCTCAGGCTTTATTAAGATCATAAGAACAACAACAACAATACACTTGATGTTGACTGACTCTTTTCTCAGTTTTAAGTACCATTTGCACAGGATTAGTATTACGTAGGGACCTCTGGTAATTTCAGAATCATCCCCCTGACGGCAGTTTTTGGTGTGGCGCATTCGCACGGGATAAGCAAAGCCTGTAAACGACTTGGTGTTTCTCCCGTTTCTAAGTGAAATCACCACACAGACCCACCATGCATGAGCAGCAGCACCTGCTCTGCAGCGCACAGCCAGCTGTACATTCTGATAAAAGAAGAAGATGTCCACATCCGGCTTCAGTCAAAAAAATTTTTTTCATCAAACAATGTGCATTGAAAGCTTCTGCACATGCTGAATAAATTTAATCTTCAAACTTAAAAGCTACTACACAAAAGATCAGTTCTTATTGAGTCCTACTCCCGATTTTATCAATAATATGACTGTGCGCTGCGCTCTGCGTCAGTGCCAACCTGCTGCCTGCAGAGAGGGACTCCAAACACTCATATAATCATAAATCACATCATAACAATCATACTTGTTTTTAGACCTTTTGAGTCATGGAGATATCTAAATATTCGACTGTAGTAGGTTTTATTTGTTATCATCATGTTTGTATTCGCAGAATATCAGTGTGAAGTGACATTAAACAAGTGACATGCATTTTTTTTGTTATATTTATGTTCATAAATTAGACTATTTATAGCCTGTTTACCTCTGGCATAAGGTTTCATAGCGAGCCTAATTCCATCTCATGTCAATCTAAAGTGCTGTTAAAACATTCGTTTAGAATGACCAACGCCGCCTCAATCATTTTTGACATGAAAATGATCATAAATAGCTGCAGAGACCTTTTTAAAAGTAATATTACCTCTCGAAATTACAGAGATGTTTATTCAGACTGGATTAGTATTATTAGAGGACCTATGTGTGTCTTGAAATATGGTAGGTGATTCACCCTGGAATTTTTACTTTACAAATTACTGACATGGTCGATTCGCACGGGATTTAAAAACACAGACGTCCCCAGGTGACACTAATCCTGTGCAAATAGGGCTTAAATCAGTGATCCATATGTTTCTATGGGTGAGACTTCTCAACAGACATAAAGTGGTATAAAGTTAGGAGAACTGCCTAAAAGAAAATATTGAGAAGAAAAGTTGTTTCTGAGAAACTGACCTCAGGGAATCCTGAAACAGTCAATGAAGGAAAAAAATGTGGTTTGTGACTACAAACAACTAAAGACATAAAATTGCCTTCGGGGTGTATAATATTTTGCTAAGAGGAAAAAACATCATTGTTTATTTATGTTATTTTAGGTATTCCATTTAAACTGGTTCTTATTTTTTTAAGAATTATTTAAAACTGTATTTTAGCTTTCAGTTTGTAATTTCAAACCATCTTTTCATATCTATACTCTTGTGCTTATGCTGATTTTTTTTTCTTCTCTTTGTTTCTTCTTTTCCCTCTCTTGATATTTTAAAGTCTTGTGTGGAGCCCTTTGAGCCTCCCTGTTACTGTAGAGTGCTGTGTAAATAAACTTGCCTTGTCATGTCTGTCAGGTGTGTGCTACGGAGACACGGGCAGCGAGGTGGAAACGGAGGGAAACGGCACGCTGCACTGCAGGGTCGGTGCTCTGTTCACCGGGCGTAGCAGCTTCCACCCTGGAGAGACACGAGAGGGACTGTCTGGACTTCCTACAGGTCAGTGACATCTGTGTGGACTCTGGTATCTCTATTTCAATCGATTCCTGGTGTCCATTTTTTTTTTTTTTTATGTCAGCGATTGGGTGTACTGGCTGAGCCTTTTCACAGCGACCCTAACAGAATCTCAAACAAAACCACAGGCTTGGGGCTGGGGGATATGGCCTAAAAATAGAATCCCTGATTTTTTCCCCACAACACTCGATTTATGATTTTAAGTGATTTTTTCCCTCTCAAAAAAAAACAAACTACATTTTTTTCAAACATTGCAACAACTTACAATTGGACTAAGGCAATTTTTTAAATCTTCTGCAGAAAATAATTTGAATCAATCTGTTTAATCAATATATTTCCCAGCCTTAATACAGGCTGAGTGTGGAGTGACTCTGACCAAGATGTTTGTTCTCTCTTTCCAGGTGGAGCAGGTTCGCTGGTCATCTGCTCCGACTGCTACGACAACGCCAACATTTACTCTCGCACGCGCGAGTACTGTCCCTACGCCTACCTGGGAGACGACGACCCACTGGACAAGACTCTGCCTGGTCTGAAGGAGAGCTTCGGCGGGCACGCTCAGCACGAGGACACGACTCTCGAGAGCCTCATTAGCAACCAGGACTCCTCCGTCTTTCTCACCTCACATGAAAAAAGGCTGAGCAGCCACACTCCCCCGGAGCACTACACTAATGGTGAGACGTGGAGACAGAGTATCTAATTTTAACTTTTAGAGCAAGATGGTGACACCATCCTCTGTCTGGGTGCAAACTATCATGTCCGTACCTGCCCAGATTTTGGGACATTTGGTCCTGAAACATTTTTCTTTTCCTCTTTTTTTTTTGTGAGGGTTACAAATTTAGCACCTGACTCTGAGTCTTTACTCTTTGTTCTCTTTGCTACTGAGGCTCTTTTTTTACTTGAAGGCATTTTTTTTTTTTTACAGATGAAAGTTTCCTTTGGTGAACTGCTTGTCCAGGGAAACTTTTTTTATTTGGAGCTATTAATCCTCCAAAACAGTCTCCCTTGCAGAGATAATATTAGAAACTACTGTGTAGTACAGTGAGGACGATCTGCAGATTATTTATTTATTTCATCATTATACCTAAAATTAATCCTAGACAATTTTCTTCAGGACAAAAGACAAAACTTGTTTCTCACTGCTAAACTTTGATGTCTGGCGTTATGTTGTCACAGGGTCTTTGTGCTGTGAATGGATTTGTCATCTCCCGGGAGAGTCTGACCTGACCCATAACTGAGAAATAGCATCTAGAAAAACAAGTTTTGGTGCTTATAATTTCGTTTTAGATTGTGGGCAAATATATAAAAGGTATATACTTATAAAGTCCTCATAGGGCCCTTAACTGATTTAACTGAATAATCCAGATAAGGCCGCTTCATTTTTGAAGAATACATAAAAAAAAACATCTTGAATAGATTTAAAAAATCAGAGAAGATATAATGAAAAAAATGGGCTCTTGAATAAGATAAGATGGTTAAAGTGCAGTACTGGAGTGTCTAGTTTGACCTCACCCTGTCATCGAGTCCGATCACAGAGTTAGGACAAGGCTCAGCTGTAGTTCAATTCAGAATAAGCAATTTGTTATTTATTTAAGCTTTTAAAAGCAAACTAAGTGGAAAACAAGAGCATCCAGTTGCAGAGTGAGTCTGCTGCTACACCAGCAAACCTCTGTGTCTGAAAGACTCGACAGTGGTGACACTGTTAATTGTTATTTTAACCACGACCCACGTTTTGAAGCGTTAGCCTCGTAAAGAGATAATCCAAAGCCCCGAGAGGAGAAAAGAACCTCTTCAGTTTTAAGTTGTTTTTTTAAAATCGACAACAAGATGATCTAAAGGAGTTAAATTCAGAAAACTGAGAGCAGCCAGAAGCGGAGCTTTTATCCAATTATTCATTTGTTTCATTTCTGTGAAGCGTTACTCAAACAATAGAACATTTCTCTCAATGTGCAGACGTCTCATAATTGTTGATTCTGTGTTTGCAGATTCTCTTTGCAGATCTTTCTGGGGAGAAGGAGAAGATCCCTCCTTAAAACCTCACCCGGGGGCGTCTCAGCACCCTGTGCCTGTTCACAGGACACCTCCTCTGGCCTCCACAGCTGAAGGAGCAGAGGAGCAGAGTGAAGCAGACTGTTTTCCCAGCCAGCACACGCAGGACCACAGAAGTGCCTCTAATAGGACTAACCCTCAGGAGCATTCAGCTCCCACATAGGTTCTTAACACTTCACCTACGCTCTGCCTCTGACTCCTCTTAGCCCCCACCCACTACCTCCAAAGAGACTCCTCACACTCTGCCAAAGATGCTCTCTTGTTTGTTTACATTCCCCCTCTTGAGGACATATTAGCGGTCTCCACTGTGGAAGGACTGCTGGAGAAATGGATCTGGAATTAAAGTGACCTCCTCCTTGACTCCTCCACTGCTCTTTGTCCTCTTCCACGAGGAGGCGATGAATGTATGCTTTAAAGAGCCGTGTCGGATGCTGCCGAGTCTTTGCAAGCCCTGTCCTCAGTCCACGCTGCTGCTGTAGGAATGAAGTTTAGTCTATTCATTCCTGGTACGGACACCTGTTGGAGAGGACTCTGGGAGAACGACAACCCTCTTATCCTCTTTAAAAAAAAAATCTCTGACCAGCAGTTTTTGGTCAGGAGACAACCCTGAATAGGTACGTCCTACATTCCTGCAGCCATCCTCACTGACTCTAACTCTCTGCTCCTGTTATGCAAATTCCAGAGACACTGACACCAAACTGTGGTGTATATTATGAATATATATAAAAAAAATATATATATATGAATATATCCTCTATCATCTTTATCTGATCTTGTTTATGTCCGATGTGAAACAGAATAGTGAAGCTTAATTTCCTCTTTGCTTTGACAAGCAGATTTGTGAGGCAGCGTACTTTTTTTTTATTGCACACGTGACAATCGCTGGTTGTTTCCTATTGGTTGTCTGTTTGATGGCCTTTTTGACAGCATTCTCAGTAACCTCTATTCAGGTGGCGTTATGGTTCATCATCGACTGAATATAAAGATGGATGACGCATCTCCACTTCCCATTAGAGGTGTAACCAAATCAGAAACTCATGATACAATAACACCTTCGTAACAAGGCTGTGGCACGATATTTATTAAGAAATTTTTGAGAATGAAAAGTCTGGAGTAAGAGTCGCTCTCAGATTGCTTGAGGCTCTGTGTAACTTTAGTCTTCGTCTCTTAGTTAGGGAGCAGGTAAAAGTATTGTACGAAAGTATGGCCGTGATGGGAATTCAGATCTAAGTGTAGCTATTCATCGTGATATCTCCAGCTTTCAAGCTGTTATGGATAAGTGAAGCTTATCACTTTCTTTAGAATCTTTTGGCTTGTTTGGATATTTATAATCCTCAGATTATGATTTGCCAAGTGGCGTCTCAGTCTGGCAGTGTCTGTCACATTTGTTCATTTCCTGCCAGGAGAAAATTGAAATGTTCCCACACACCAGATTAAAAAAAAAAAAAGTGGCTTGAGCCTCCACAATTTCAAAACCATCTCTCAATTCTCTCACGCCACTTACGCCACAATTTTCACTGTACTCAGCAAGCAGTGTGCAAAGAATCATGGGTATGCATGGTACTATGAACTTCTGCTGCTGTAACAAAGCGGCACTTTTTAGCCTGAAGACCATTTTTCCATCATTTTAAACACTTTTTTCTTCATGATACCATAAAATTTTAAATACTGTGACATTCTTGTGTTCCATTGTACAAAAATGAAGCCAAAATACCCTTGCATCATCATAACTTGCGTTGGTCAAGTGTTTGTGTTTCTCTTTTTTTTGGCTTATCTGGTAACTTTAGCGCCACAGGAGCCAGATTTGTCAAAAGAGCATCAGATTACTTATTTAAGTAAAACTTCTTTAAAAAAACGAACAATAATAAAATACAACAGGGAAAAAAAGGCTTTGTTTGAAGTATATATCTACACCAGTGTCCCATCTGTTTATACAAAGGAGCTAGGCTTTAGTGTACCCAGTTTTTAAGGGAAGCTCTAAAATGCTTGGCTTCACTTTTAGGGAGCTGTCATGTCGTCCATCTTTTTATACAGTCTGTGGTTTATAAAAACGGTATGCACTGATTAGTTCTCTTTATCTTATCTTACAGGCACTTAATTTAATGGTGGAAAACCTTCTTATGCAGTCCGCATGCTGTTCTCATAAATCTCATCATCCTTCCATAAATATCGATTATGCCTTAGTTTTCACTCGGGGCTGTGAAAAATGAGAATGTAATGTATTATTTTATACATGTATGTATGTATGTTTGTATGTGTGTATGTATGTATGTATGTATGTGTACATAATGTTAGTTTTGTCTGTTTGCAGAGAGGATTAAGACAAAAGCTGCAGTACTTCCACACGTTCTCATTTCCAGTCTGTTCCCTCTGCTCCAGCCTTATTCTAAATTTTACTCCACAACAAAAAAAAAAAAAGATAATGAAACAGCTGCCATCTTCAGTCCCAGTGCTTCCAGATGTCAGCTGTTAAATTGCTCTGAGGGTTTGAAAATGAAAATGCCTTCCAGGTTAAAGGGTCGACTGTCGCTGTGTTATCTGAGGTCAGATGTCGCCCTAAAAAATCCCCTCGGTTATTGCACTTCAGAGTCGCTCAGATGTGATTTGCATTCGTTGTTTTTGTGATTCCAAGAAAACTCAAAGTCAGATTATTTTTCAGCACACCCATTTGTCAGTTCGTTAGGTTCACTAAGCCTGAGCTGAAGCAGGCTGATACCACAGTCCTGACATAAAGAAGTTAGCGTAGCTTAAGAGAGGTGTTGTTTTCATTCCTTGCAGGGCTGTTTCATCAGCCTGTAGTTTTAAGGGGGCCTCAACGTATCTAAAAGGTGTTTTTTTTTTCTATAATTTTGACAATCAGCACTCTTATATTCTCTTAATTTGGACCAAGGTATGTCTTTACTCAGTGGTACACTGATTGTTTGAGGGTACTGAGCTCAGATACTATGAATCAATCATGCTGAAAAACCTATTTACAGTTAGCTTGATGCTACACTTGTGCTGCAGTTTCACAAAGTGCAACATGACCATGTAGACTCCGTATGTTCTTTTACTAACATGTACACCTCTATGTGCTCAGAGATTCATGCACGTCATGTCTCATGATGTACCGTTTCTAACTTGTCGATCATGATTTCCTACGATTTACCAGATCAACACATTCCCAAACCTCTCCCTCAGATTCAGAAGGATTATCACCAATGCCAAGAAGTACTCAGAATGAATTCCAATGCATTTGAAAGACTACTTCAGTTTTCCAGCTCCTCACATAGATCAGATCCCCTTTTATAATTGAGTGATAAACCACCTTAAAGAAGCAACATGTTGAGGTACACATTGTTTTCTGCCAGCACACGAAGGCATAATCTCCATGTCTGTTGCGTCATTCTCTAATCGTCCTCTATGACTTCATACCAAAGGTTGGCAGTAACTGCTCTGGCAATATTCCAATGCTGCTTTTTTTAACAATCATATTTCTTTCTTTTTTTAAATCTTGTTTCTTGTAGTATATTTTTGGACCTTGTTTGCCTGTACATTCTGTAAAGCATGTCTAAAGAGTCTTTTTTGTTACATAGCAGTTACTCAAAACATTAAACATGAACTCTTATAAAATGGTTTGCATCATGCATTTCTTCTGCTATTGAGTCACAATAAGATCGTAGATTAGGTTGCCAGTATTATTCTAGATTCTTTAAATTTTTTCAAAGAGGGACACATTTTATTTTGTGACACTGACCAAAGGCCAGGAGCGCTTACTGACATATTTATTAACTGTGATAGTAACATGAATGCTCTATTTGAACTACTTCTTTTAGGGATTACTGTAAAAAAAAAAAAAAAAACAGTCACTAAGTGTGCGCAAACATATTTGTTCCAACATTACAGACTCATGAAATCAATTCTCACCTGTCCTTCAGGTCTCTCTTGATACCAGATGATACGTGATCAGTTTTCAATAGAACAGAATAGAATAGAATAGAATAGAATAACTTTACTGATCCAAACTGGGAAATTGTGGTGTCAGAGCAAGTAAACCAAAACAAGACTAGCTTAAATAAGCACGAAAAATAAGAATACAAAAGAAATCAGGATCTGAATTTTATCAAGATTGCTTTTCATGATGTTAAGACTACTTTGGCCTGCAAATAACATGTTTAACTAAAAATATTTCTTATCACACATTCTGAACTAATTTTATTCACAATATTTTCTTTGCCTCTCCTGCTCCATTTCACAACTTTGGTCTAGTCTTGTGTCCTCCTCTTGAGTTTCTACAGAATGTGCAGAGCTTTAGCTTCATACAACTAGCATATGCACAGTCCATATGTAGTTTAGCGAGATGCTACTGGATTTAATTTGGCTTTGTTTGTGCACTTTGGGTCTGATCATGATACTGATATTTACTTTAATTGAACAGTAGTTCTGTTGCTGACAAGAAGGAGGGCAACATTTAGTTGAGTCCATTAAATGTGCAGATCTTTAGTCAAAACCCAAAGAGTTATCAAAAGATGCTCCAAATTTTTGAAGCTAGCACAAACAATCTTTGAGCATTTATCTGATATAAGTATTATTTCAGATTTGATGGTTCCTTATCCTTATGCTTTTGATCATTTTTTAACCCTTAATTGCTGAACATATCAAATTTGATACACGAGTATAAAGAACACTATCTCATCAACACAATGAAAATTTCATTAAAAACCTGTTTGATTGTTTTTTGTTTGTTTTAGGATTGAGGATTATCAATCGACTACAGGCAGCTGAAGTTTATTTTGGCCTTTTTCAAAATAGCTGCTCTCAGGAAATTATCCACACATTATTTTTTCAGGAAAGTCATCACTAATTTTTAAGAAGCTGCGGTAAAAATAACACCGAATTGTCACTCATTTTTTGAAATATGTATTTCCTGCATATTTACTCAAAACTTAACTAAAATGTTTGCAGAACTGCCCAATTTATCAAATGTGATACAAAATATGTATCAGAAATGTATTTATTTATTTATTTTTTGTTGATTTCGAGGGTCACTAAACATCTCAATTCGAAAACCTTTAATTTTTTGGGGGGGCTATCTTTTTGATGGGTCAGGCTTTTAAGGGTTAAAAGTCCTGCCCGCTCACATTTAGGCCACATGTAATTCCAGACACAGGGGTCTTTGCCACAACAGATTTGTGAATGTACCATGTAGAGAATTTAAAGGCCAAGCCATCTGTAATCTGGATTAGGTCATGTCAAACCAGCACAAATCCAGCTAATATTTGCCTTTAGAACTGTTTTCCATTATCAGACCTACTTTTAAAGGAAACATTGAGTACAGCTGAATCTGACTGCCTCTGCTGTTTATTTATTTATTTAGTTATTTTGTTCAGTCGTCTCTCTGCTGCGCTCCCCGGTCTTCATCAAACATGATTGTGTTGTTTATCTCTCCCTACAAGGCGATAATTTATTCAGTATAATGTCCGCAGGTTGCAGCTCTGCACATAAACAGACTTCTACATCTCACACTCAGAGAAAACAAACTCGTCAGCTCATAAATACTACAGAAGGTGTGTTCCTTACCTCCAGTTATAGAGTTAATTACCTCAGCCACATGAAGCACACATACGACAATCCTCTGAGTCAACGCGCCCATCCTCTCAGAATCCAGCTCGTTGAATTTTTGGCTTTTGAAAAATAGTAAAGCGAGCATCATTTCTCACATGCTGAGAAACACATGGGCTGCTAATCTCCAGAGATGAGGTGACATTTATAGTTTGATTATCTCTCAAAGCATCTTTAAACACCTTTTTAGTTTGACGGCATCAATTTTTCATCAAGCAGGAGTGTGAAACCAGGGCCAAGTTGTTCTAAAGTTAATCTGATAAGATAACAGCTATCCTACTGTGTTTGATATGAAAGACAGCAGCTCAGAAGTGTAGTAAACTCAGGTAATCCCGCTCTGACCCCTGGATTAAACTCAAGACATTTAAAACTTTTCAAAGTGAGGCAGATTATCCTGAAAACAGTATGAAGGTAGAGTCAGATTGGATTCCAGTAAGAAACCACATAACACTTTCCCCTGAATACAAGCTTTTCAAGATTTCCTAATCCAGATTATTTTTTTCTCTTGATGTGACGATGAACAGTGTATGTTGCACAAAATTTAAGGGTAAAAAGGATAGGACAGCTAAATACCTCTTCGAGCGACAGATAAAAGCACAACGAAGACAATCATTACTTTGTTTATAGAAAATCCAGACGATCAATCTGACCCATGAGAAATAAATCAAAACAGTCATTTATGTATTAAAATGTGATCAGCACATCTGAGACCCAAAGTTAAACTAGAGCAAGATCACAGTGACTATAAGGAAACTTTAAGGAGACTTGTACAGGTAATGAGTCCTGTTTGCTCTGCATAGCAAAATATTTCATCTTCCTTTCTGTATTTTCCTCTGTGCATCAATCAATCAATCATTCAATCAATCAATCTTTATTTATATAGCGTCAATTCATGACACACGTTATCTCGCTTTCCAAGCGTTAACAGGCCTAGACCTGTAGATGATAATACATTTTATTAAAATGATAAACATCAAGACAAGATAAGAAATCTTATCTCATCTTAACCCACCATGAGTACAGCACTTTGCAATATTTAGCAAGTTACAATAGCAAAGAAAAGCTTCCCTTTAATGGGCAGAAACCTCGGACAGAACCAGACTCATGTTAGACAGACATCTGCCTCGACTGATGGCACATGGCACATGGTACATGTCAAATATCTCATGACATTCCCAATAAAACACACTAATCTCAACCGGTATCTTATTGTAATCAATTCAGCTGTGATCTTCGTATTTTAAAAGCATGAAATTGCTACAATGAGGCAACAATGAAAGGTGGAGGAGGATCCAAGTGCAGATTGAAATAGAAATAAAAGTATCTGACAAACAAAACCAGAAAATCAAAAAAATAATAATAATAAAAAAAACATTTAAAAACCAACAAATTATATAAAAAAAAAACAACAACACTGGGACACGATGAGCAACAGGGGACTAAGTTTACTGGTTACAGAGTGAGATGAATACAATGAATTGAAAACCAGGGGTGGCCATACTGGGCAAATGAAGGGGTGGCACACCAAAGCTAAAAGCTATAAATGAATTTAAAGAAATCTATTGTGCTCATTTTTAATATTAACTTGTCTAAAACTATGAGAATATGAAAATCACCTGCTGAAATACTCTGGTCTCTTATCAAACATTAAATGTTCCTGATTATCTGATGTGTTTGAAATATTACTGGTATAATTAGTTTCAGCCCCCCCCCCCCCCCCCCCCCCCCCCCCCCCCCCCCCCCCCCCCAAAAAAAAGTTAAAATAAATACATAAGTAATATTAAAATATTAATATAAATAAATACATATAAATATATAAAAATAAATAAAATTAGATTTAGAAATAAATAAAAATTTAAAAAAAAATATGCATATACAATTGGCGAGGGTGGGGTGTTGGGGGCAGTTGGAGGGCCAGCAAATGTATCAGAGTATCACCAAGATGGCGCCACTGCTGTAACCATCAGGTGGAAATACAGACGAGATCCACACACTGGATAACGAGTAACAAGACACAGGTGTGACAGAGAGACACAGGTGAAACCAATCAAGTGCAGTAAAATAGGAGGGAAACAAGTCCAAGAGGTAAAACTAATCCAGACACACAAGGAGGAAAAACTACAGAATAAAACAGGAAACACTAACGACTCAACATGGAAAAACACAAACAAGGAATGCTTGAATGCAGAACATTTACCATGAATACAGAACACAGAGCAGATTTAGTGTATTTGGGTGATTTTGAAGCTCCTGCTTTTAATTGTAATGACAGTTTTAGAGAGAAAGAAAGGAAATGTGAATAGATAGAGGGATAACGTGCACCAAGAGATCCTACGACTGACACCACGCAGACTGTATCCTCTGAGCACGAGGTCCCTGCTCTGCTTAGTGAGCCAAGTTTTTCAATATTTTGACTTGAAATTGAACAAGTACACTCAGCAAGATTGAGCTTTTGTGGCCTTACATGTCTAATGGGACTTCTAGCATGGAAAAAAAGATGTTATAGAAATATTTCTGACTGTGTCATGAAGTTTATATAAAATTCTGAATGAATGAAAGGAAGGAATGATTTGATACTGACATTGTTGCTTGTTCTTTTTTCTTGTAGTGAAATATCCAATAAGTAGTGTAATGTGTCCTTTCATTTGGTAATTTTGGGGTATTTTTTGCCTTTATTAGAAACGACGGCTGAAGAGAGACAGAATTTTTTCTTGTCTTTATAATATTTCATTACTGTACTGTACTGTCAGGATCTGGATCATCCGGATTAATTGTATTCCAGTCCTGCTCCAAAGTTTTGAAATTTTGACACACTCTCAGGGTCTGAGCCACACAGAATCCCATCTGGATTACATAATCTAATCCTGTTTCAGGGTATATTTTTGTCTTTAAAGCCAATTTTCAGGATGGGATCCGATTTCTTATAAACAGCTGAGTGTTTTACTTAAAGACATCAGAGCTTTATGTTTTGTTTTGTTTTTTGATTTTTTTCTTTAAGTATTCAAACACGTGAGTGCATGAAAATTTATGAGCTCAGGTAGAAACGTGTGCTCTGAGGTCATGACATGTGAAGGCTCTGCATGTAGGTTGGAGCACAGTTTTCAGATAAAAGGTCAGATTCTCAGCTCTGGACACTCTCGCCTGCTCATGATTTATGCATGAACACAGCACCGAGGCCACTGCATGTGCATATCCTGCATAAACAATCCGAAACAAAGCTGTGGATAACAGTCAGTCAGCGACAATTAACCATTAAAATGAGCTCAGGCATGCTCTCACAGCTCATGCATGGATGACTATGGTCGGATGCATCGGGGCGTGATGCTTGCTGTGTAGGTATGCAAGTGGAAATCAAAGACCTGAGGGAAAGATGAACTGGAGCAGCAAATTGTTTGATTTCTCACGTTGAGTCAGAGGGGGGCGCTGTGCTGACACTGGATGTTCTCCCTAAGAAGTACTTACCTCACTGTATGCAAATGAAGAGTCTTAATTAGGGGGTAATTTGCTCAGCGTGCTTCAAATTGGGATTACATGCTCTGTGTACTTTAGTTTGTCACTTATGCTGCATCACATCCAAAAGCACACACTTAAAACATCCCAAATATAGCTAAGAATGTGCTAACATCTTATTAAATAAGTGTTTTTTGTTGCATGTGTTATTTATATTTAGGCTACAAATATGAACGGGGGTGGGGATACTCTTAATATGCAATGAGTTCGTCTTTTTAAAATCCCCTTTCTGTGTATTTTATCTTTGATTAGGATGTTATCTTATCTTTGATGGAAGATAGAAGATATTTTAGAGATGAAAAATATTTTGCACACATTCAGAAAATATAAGTTAAAGGCAAAAATTTAAACACTGCAGTTCAGATATCGGGTTTAAAAAAAAAGTTTACGGATTTAACTAAAATAGAACTTAATAATAATAATAATAATAATAATAATAATAATAATAATAATAATAATAATAATAATAAATAATAATAATAAATAAATAACATTAAATAAATAAACTTCTAATTTCAAAACCTTTTTTTTAATGAATCTAAAAACTTTGTAAGGGAGACAAAACTTCTTGAGTTTAATCTGAAAAGTTGCTGAATCTTATGGGCGGGGCAAACAGTCAGGTGTTAGACGGATCTCTATTGGCCAGACTTAATGATGATGACAGAGTAACGTCCATGGAGACAACAACACTTTGATTTCAGAGCAGGAAAATTAAATGAGGTGCAGACAAACACTTTTTTCTCCAGTTTTTTAAACTATTTTTTTGTGGGGTTTTTGGGTGGAAAACAGGAGGGGGGGAAAGGGCGCGCGATAGGTCTGTACATGTGAAAGTAGGCTGACGCAGATTACTCTAAAACATATCCCTTTCAGACATAGAGAATAATGTCTCAAGTCAGATTCGAGTTAAAGCTCTTTTTTTAATACTCAGTACCACATCTGGCCGCAGGGTGGAGCCATGAACACTCCCGCCGCTGAGCGTAAAAAGGGGCGTTTCGGAGCCTGGTAACATCTCTGTTGGCGGTGCCAGGTGTGTTCAAACCTGTAGCAGACAAACGCTCACAGATGTCTGTCCGCTCAGTCATCATGGGCTGGATCCTAACTGCATAAACCGCCTCCTGGAAATCGCTGCCGCCCGTGTATTTCCAGCCTGCCTACAGGTATGAGGGATTTCTCTTTGACGCACCACATTTCAGCGACAGACACTCCAAAATCGACCGCTGAGTGAGTAAAATACGCTCTGTTTACGTTTTGTATCGACTGCCTGACGTCGGGAGGATCCTCCAGAGACGATCACAGCGGGGTTATGTCTCCACAGAGCAGAAAACGCCAAGTGCTCGCTTTTTAGACACATCTCAACGCTATCAACTCTGCTGTTTTACGCACAAGGAGTGCTTGGATTTATTGCAGCCAGGGCAACTGCGCGCACACCAGAGGAGTGCATGCCCGTGGGATGACAGATCTTAGCGGCAGAGTCGCGCGTGAAGAGCAGCCTCTTACATGTCAGGAAGATGAAAGCTCCAGCAGGTCGGGAGAAGAAGATCTCAGGAGGGTTTATTAGGCCGCGTCACTTCGCGTTTATTTAACAACAGCAAAACCAAGGCGACTGTAACCAGTGAGCGTGTGTAGTTGTTCCAAAAAAGGGAGTAAACATGTCCAGAACACTGAAGAAGAAGAAACACTGGTCCAGTAAAGTGGTGGAGTGCGCGGTGTCATGGGGGAACCTGGGCGATTTTGGCTCCGTGGTGGAGGTCCTGGGGGGAGCAGAGCTGGGTCAGTTCCCCTACCTGGGCCAGATGAAGCTGGACGTGCTGGTGTGTCACATCGGGAAGCTTCCCTACTACGGAGACGTTTTGCTGGAGGTGAACGGGACCCCCGTGAGTGGACTTACTAACCGGGACACCCTGGCTGTCATCCGCCACTTTCGGGAGCCGATTCGCTTGAAGACAGTGAAACCAGGTGCGTGCCAGTCTGCTTCTGTGTTCCCACACTCCACTGCTGCTGCTGTGACACCTGAGCGCTGTTTGTTTGTGAGATGAGCGTTTAGATATGAGTTAACCCTCATGAATAAACTCACATCACGCAGTTATGTAAGCAACCATAAAAAACATTCATACTCAAACATTCAGTGGCATCAATATATTGACTAAACCTCACAAACTCTCCAATAAATACAACACAGAGTAGCTCCATGTGACTCCCTTGGGTGTTTTTCATGTCTGAAGGGGGAGGAAAACTCGAGATACTGTCAAATTTTTAATAATCAAACATTGTTGACTGCACCAAATAAGAGTTTTGATTCAGAGCTTTGAGCTTGATATATTTTACCTAAATATGAGGTTGATCAGAAGGTTACTGTGTGGAGTAAGTACAAAATTTCTTTAACTTTTTGACCCCTTTGAGCATAAATGTGGCTGATAAATTAACTGACGTGTCATGGATGGATTGGGGTGTGCACCTCCCAGAAGAAATCCAAGACTTAACATCCAATAGTCGACTTCACTCCCCACTTTGTCCGGGAGATCAAATAGTGATAATGGTAATAATGGCATGTAGCCTGCCTGGATCTTTCCAAGCTAAGTGCACTTACATGCATAGGAATCAGGCCTAATTACATCCTCCATTATTCAGTCTCTACTCTGCTGCACATTGGCCACAGAAGCTGGAGCGGTTCTCCATGTTTTATCCTGTTGTTGTCCCACCACTCTGCATTCAGCTCTCAAAGGGATGCTGGCTGCAGCATCTGAACACTCCGATAATGAGGTCTAATGGCTGTGAATGCTTTGTTGATGCTCCCGCTGTGTACTATACTGGTTCAGACCCAAGCAGAGGTCGTAAGGTTAAGAGTTTAAGTGATATTTATGCGTTTGTGACTCAGGAAGTTTTTTGCACTTCTTTGTTTTGGAGGTTTTTTTTCAAGCGAAAAACCTGATGCAGCTATTATTGCTGTATGATGTGAGAAAGTTTATCAATCAACACGCAGATCCAACACAGTTTATTAGTCGTCCAAAAATGCTGCCGTTTCTTTTTTCCCCGAATGGCACAGCAGAGCGCATTGTGCTGCTAGCAAAAACTGTAACGCTAATTGAAGCTAGCAGAGAAGCAAACACTGGTTTAAGCGAGCAAAAAGTGAAAAATGTGTCTCTAGTTACAGTTCAAGGTTTTATTTTCTAAATGTTGAAATAAGGTTACTAAAAACATACAGAAACACAAGAAGACAAAGTAATTTCATGTTTAACGAGGACTATTTGTGTCTCTGCGGCTGACAGATGCTGCTGTAGAGTCGCTGCTATCGTTAGCTTATTTTGAGTCAGATCATTAAGTTAAGTGATTAGAACCTGCTTAACTCTTCAAGGCCAACTGTTGTGTATATACGCCAGGACACGTCACACTGCAGTGCAATTTTTTCCATTATATACATCAGTATAACCCCTGTATCCCAGATTTTAATAATATGTATTGACTTATGTCTTAACTACACATATTTTAAATTACAGAACTTGCATAGCTGTATCCCTCAAATTTGTAAATTTTTAAAAAAGTTGTGGTATCCTTTGGAATCACAGTAATTCTTTAAGTTACATAACTTTCTTTTTAAGATATAGTCAATTTTTTAACATGTAAAAATTAAAAAATATTATTGCAAAATTTGCAAAGAGACATTAACATCAAAACGAACTATTTACAATAGTGGAGACAAATTTCAAAGTGTGCCAGATACTCATGAACACACATTTAATGTACATAACCATGGTTATCCATAAAAATGCGTTTGAAAATAAAAGAAAATTATTTTTACTGAGTTGAAACTTCAGAATAGAGGAACACTAATGACAACGTGACATTTATTTCAGCGTAGGAAGTGCTGCAACTACCTGTCATCTCATTGTGTGTTTTTATAAACCCATCACTGCAATGAAAAAGCACTCTGAGACATGGCGTATGTGTGCTTATTTTGTTTAGCTTAGCTTAATATGCAAATTGTTACGCTGCTCTAAAGGGTTAAGCACAAAATAATACAGCTTCATGCCTTAATATTAATGCTTTACTGGTGCAGAGTAACAGGAGAGGCTGTGAGCTGAGCTGCTGTCACGGTTAGCTTACTTTGATTTAAGGTGCTTAGCGTTTTTTTCTAGGTCAGTATTCCTCGCCGGAACATAAAACAACAGCATCATACCACATCAATCCCAGGTCAGTGGAATGCAGCTGTTATATAATAATATGAGCTTTTTTAATCACATTGTTAGTAGTGTTAAAGGTACATGGTATCAGGAGAGAAATGATACAGGAACATCTTTAGCTGGAATGTCTAAACAACAACTGAGACTGTACAAAAGGTTACATCAGCAGCAGCAGCTGAGTCCTGAGTCCACAGGCCAGGATCCCTGAAGATCTGCTGTATGTGGGCTCCAGCCTACTAATGGTGTGTTTGCCGTCACACTGAGGGGTTCACCTCCATTTTTTTAGCTATATTTTATTGATTTTCATACCTTTTCATAAGCAAAGAAGAGATGAATGAAGAATATTTGCCAAGATTTATGAGTCTCTGGCCCAGTAGTGTGCACGCATATTAGGGTGTGTATTTTTGTGTGTGTGTGTTTCATGACTCTACACTCCCAAGAGCACCAAACACCAAGCTCTCTGCCCCACTAACCAAGGATGATTAATAAAGGGCAGAGAAGAACCAGAGACTAAGGGGGAGAGAGAGGGACACAAAGAAACAGAGGGGGGAGAGAGAGGCAAGGGAGAGAAAAATAAAGAGAGATAGGGGAGAAAATCGGCTCTGCCTTATGCTCCAGGCTTAACTCCCACGCAAGGCTGTTTTTGCTCTTTAGAGCTCACAGGGAAGGAATAGGTGGCAGAGATGGCAAAATTCTCATCACCATTTTCTTCACTGTCTTCCTTACCCGTCCGTCCGACCTAGATGTCCCCTTTCTTCTTCTCTGAAATGTAGGCTTGAAACAGGAGAGCAGATGACAGCAGCACAGAAGTACGAGTACTTCTGGTGTACTGGGCAGTAAACAGATTAAGTCTGTAATTTTGAGCCCCAATCAAAGCAATGAAATGTTTTTTTTTTTCTATGGGCTGAAATTTGTGCCTCTAGAAACTGAATTTGAATCATTAAATTGAATTTGAAAAGCGTGATGTGAAATTGAATTTAATGTTTGGTAATTGAATTTGTTTGCCTAGAAGTTGTATTTAACCTACTTGAAAATTCAGCTCTCTACATTCCTTAAACTAAAAAATATAACATTTAATTTCAGTTTGCAAAGTTCAGATTCAGTTTTAGAATTCAGTTTCAATTCAAAGTGGCACAACCAGTGCATAGTCTCGACAGTAAGGAAGACCTATTGAGCACAGGTTAAATCAGCTTTAAAATTAAAAGTACACACATGCCTTCTTAGTTCTAGCTCACCCTTCAGAGTCGTATTACAACCATATACATTAATTTATTATCAGGTATCATAGAGCTGCAACAATTAATTGAGTAATCGATCATTAATCGATTACTAAATTAATCTTCAACTATTCTGATAATTGAATAATCAATTTAAGTAAATATTTAACACAGAAAAGTCCAAATTTTCTGATTTCCGCTTCATAAATTTGAATATTTTTGAGATTTTTTCGCTTGTTTATGACAGTCCTGAATATCTTTGGTTTGCAAACAAGACGTTTGATGATGTCATCTTGGACTCCAAGAAATATTGACATTTTTCAGCATTTTCTGACGTTTTATGGACCAAACAACTAATAGAGAGAATAATTGATAGGTTAATCTAACGCCCTAACGGTTGACTAGTTGAACAGTTAGACCCTGACTAAAGATTGTGACACTTGTGGGGCTTCATAACAACTGCACATATAAACACAAACCACTTTACTGGCTCAGTCCCAATTATTAGTCTGTATTTACTTACTTTAGCTGCAGCTAAAATAAGCTTAGCTAGTTTCCTGCTGCTTATCTTGTTTTTGAGCTGGGTGACAACGATAAAAGCTGTCAAATCAAATTTAAAGCAGGTTAAAAGTGCAAATAAAGTGTTTCTTTATATGCTCTGTTATGCTGGTTGCGTGTTCAGTCCGGTACCACTAGACATCTGGAGTCACGAGAAGTTCCTGTGCTTCCCACGCCCAGTGATGGGCTTCTCCTCGTTCATGTTGTTCAAACCTGTCGTCTCAAATGGCAAACTTTGATGCGATGTCGCTCCGGCATCCTGCAAAAATACAGGGCTGGTGTGTCTGATCTGGGGGGATGAAAACGGAGCAGTTTGAGTTCACACGTTTACTTGAATTGAAACCTATCAGATGCGGAACCATGACTGAACGGAGACGGATCTGGTGTGATTTGGTAATTCTCCTCTGCTGTAACAGGAAATGACGAGAGGCTGAAAGCTGAGCTGCTGTAAACGTTATCCCAGCTTCTTTTAAATCACTCAACTTGTTTTGAGGTCAGTATTTCTTGAATGTGCTTTGCAAAGCTTTACATGGGTTGCATTCATCCAAGAGCTGGTTTCACAAAGGTGTTAAAATGGAATCTGTGTATCTTCATTATTCAGTTCACTTTTGTTAGCATGTGTCAGGGAAAAGTCATCTCTGCTGGTGACAGGAAGGTTGAAAAGACATCAGAATGTCTCTGGCTTCATGTCCTGTTTGCAGAAACGCCTGACAAAGCCCTCTCAGGCATCAGTTTACAGATGGCTTTGTTACATTGTGTGATTACGTATTGTGCATGTGTGCACATCTGCACTGTGTGTATACATTCCTGTGTGGTAGGCTCATGTTTTATTCACACCTCTTGCATAATTGACTTAGTGAGTGGATTTTCTCCACTCTGATGGAGGCTGTGGGGCCTGGAGGATCATCTGTTAAACAGGAGGCTGTGATGACATGACCGCAGCCAGCAGAGACAGACAGGCTCTCTGGGTCAACCTCAGATCTTCTCTCTTGCACTGCCTGCTTCCACTTCTTGAGCTGGTGGGCTCCCTGCGCTGAAAGCCGAGCCGGTTTCCACTCCTGCAATGAGAGATTTTGCCTTCATTTTTATGCTCCATCTGAGGAGTTAGAATGTTTGTTTCGCACAGGGATGGAGAGTTATGGTCGTTCAGCTGTCTATATTAGAAGTAGTCATCGCCTTTGGTTTCCAAGGTGAAGCCACTGTGAAAGTGGCTGCCTCAGATTAACAGCTCGGTAAGTGGGAGACCTGCCAACCGATAGAGCGACAGAAAAAAATTGCCTCAACCCTGTCATCCAATTATGGTTACTCCTAGTTCCAAAACCAAGTTGGCCAAGATGGAAAAGACAAACTCCAGGCTGCTGAACGGAGGTCTCGGGACAAATGGTCGACATAATGAGGGCTAGGTCCAGTTCTGCAAGCTGTAGCACAGAACACAAGCATGTCTCACTGAAGGCCCAAGAAGGACATAGACAATGGATGAACGTGGAGGAAAAGCAGCACTGTCACAACGATTTTAAACCACGATCAATCCAAGTATTTGAAAAGTGTGTGATGATTGATTGTATGTTTAAAAATCCATGCCTTTATGTACAGCACTCTGCTTCAGCCATGGTTGTTTTGAAAGTTCTCTTTAAATTAAGATGAGTTGAGATTGTTTTTGCTTTTCAAATTGGTTTCTTTGTCCATATTGAAGTCCGTGTAAAGGCTGAAATGCAACACTAGTGTGGTCCATAGTCTGTGAAAAAGAAATGGACGTCATCTCGCCTGGGTCAAACTGAGGTCACCACAAAAACTGCTCCCCCTGGTGGCTGGCTGCAGTATAGGTCAAAAACTCCGCCTCTATTCATTCCTGATGGGATGTGTTCAAACTTTAAAAAGTAAATACACCTCGTAGAAATATTTCTTACATCTGTATGCTGTGGTGATGAAGATGATGTTATTAGGCTGCGTTGTGTTCAAGTCCTCTTTTTTTCTGAAAAGTTTCTTTTTCATTTGTTATCAGACGTTTAAAACAGGGTTTTACATCTTGTTTAACGATGATTGACAGATGCAGTTCTTGTGTAGCTTATCAGGAAGGAGAAATAAGAAGAGATTAGACTGTTTAAAGAAAAAATATATAAATATTTTGTCACTTGCTTGCTCTTAGATTTTCTCAGAGACCTTCATAGTCTCTACTGCGCAGACTCTGGCTGCACGATTTTTGGCTTCAAAATCGTACGATGGTAAAAGCCGGAGCCACACTGTCCATTCTGTATACAGTCTATGGTGTGGTCTTCATGATAGATTCATGATAGATGAGTGCACGTATCAAGGGTCCAATCAGTTTCCTTTTGGTACATAGTTATTCAAGGATAACTGAGATAACTCACTGATGAATAGTGACCCTGACTTTGCATTTTCAGGAGTTCCACTTTGGATGCTTACTGCTTCATCTAAGTGCTTTTTTTTTGTGTATGAAACTGTTGCCCCCGTGACGGAAACGTCAGAACATTCCAAACCTGAGCGTGCCCATTACTTGGTTATGACCTGTATTGCTGTTCATATCACACAGATCTGGACATCCGGCTGAGATGCTGCACCTCCATGTTCAGCTTTTGCTGCTGCTTTTGACATGTGAGCGGCACCATCTGGGAGCTTTTAAAATGAAATGTGCCGTTATAAAGCACAGGGATGGTGTTATTTTCATTCAAGGTGGCAGCAAAAGCAAGGAGACTGTTAAACTCAAGGTAAATACAATACCCCACGATTTATAAAAAAAAAAAAAACAGCAAAAGACGCCTCAATTGTGGACCTGCATTGCAATCAACTTATTAACTTTTATTTTTCCATAACAGAAAAGACTCATTGTGGCTTCTTAACTTAAGCAGAACTTTTCTAGAAGATGAGTTGTGGTTACGTTTCCTCCGACACAGGTAGTGGCGTCCTTTTCCCAGTTAAAGGAAATCTCATGTGGCTCCACCCCTAACCAGCTGAAGGGACTCCAAACTTGGGTCATAAAGAGTGTGAATCCGAAAAAGCAGAAATGAGGATTTAAGAAAAGCAGGGTGAGGAGAAAGAGAGGCAGAATGCAAGATGCGAATCTCTGTGGAGGCTATTATCTATCTCAGCCATTGATCGAGAGAAATGTGAGCTGAAAGAGTCGCACACAGCACTTCACTTACTTTCCTACCGCTGCTTCTGGTGCATCATATGTTCTCCAGGGACTGCAGAGAGTATTCTCTCATATGCTTACGTCTCCGCACACACACACACACACACACACACACACACACACACACACACACAGCTTTGAAATGAAGAAGTTCACACTGAGCCAGCAACACTACTTCACGACACACCGCTAGCTGGCTGTGCTCATTTCTCAGTGTCTTTGATTAAGCAGGGAGAGGCCTCTATTAAAAGCTCCGTGCTCCGTATGCGGATCTATTTCTGCCGGTTACCCCCAGCTAAGGATCAGGAAGGGACGTCTGATGAAAAGGATCATGACTGGCATCTCAGAATTCCTTTTTTCCCAGCTTGCCGCTCTGTTATTATCTGCTTTGCCTCCTATACGTTTGCTGCTTCAATCACTGAGCGGTAACAACATACGAACAACCTGTAGCCATTTCTCTGCGGCTGAATAGATGATGACTCCGACATCAAATGAATAATTTCTTTGTGCAGAACACAGCAGAGCCTCTGTGAAAAGCTCTCTTTTGCTTTTTAGATGATTAGTATTAGCTGTGTGAGCGTATGAAACATGTGTATACAAGCCCTCTCTTTAACATTGATGCACTCTGCTGCTTTGTGTTGCACTCAGGCAAATGGATTAGTTGTTCTGTATGATATTCACTCAATTGCTTGCATCATTGAATCAATTGCTAATTAATTATGATGCTCAAACACCTTGAGGATGTGTGGATAACAGAGTTCTTCAGGAGATGATTGATTTTTATGGTAGATAGCTGCTTTATGGTAGATTGAAACACATTAAGTCTGCGTTTGAATGCTGTTATCACCTGTTTCTGTAAGCTACTCGGCTTCAGGAGCTAATTTTCTCCTTAATCATCTTTGAAATTTGGAGCCAAATTGCTTAATTGAGTTTGCATAAAGCAGACCTCTAAAGCTACTCCAGATTACATCCTGAGTCGCTGGCTCCTGCTCACACATCAGCCTATTTTCCATTACCTGCTGATCGTGCCAATAGAGAAGAATAGAGAGTGACATGAGCCCCTAAGCCCCTGTATCAAACGGCAATAGTGAGTGTGGGTTAATCACATTAATGCACCCCTCATATCAGGAAGTGCCTCTCAATGGATTCATCCTCTTGACAGGCGATGCTTTGTCACTGCAAAGAGATTTGCAGTCTGCTGTTGGAGAGAGAGAGGGAGAGAGAGAGAAAGAGAGAGAGAGAGAAGATGGGGATTGAGAGCAGGAATGGGAATACAGCAGCCTGGAGAGCCGGGTCAAATAAACAGAGACATCTGTTCTCGCCTTCGAGATGTTCTCAACAATCAGCTGAGAGGAGCCGGAGCTCCATCACGTTCACCACTGCTCTGACAGAGAGCTCAAAACAAAGTAATTTAAGTCTGAGAGGCTCCTTTTCTGCTGTTTTCATGCAGATTCAACAAGATGTCAGCTATTTTTTTTTTCCCTCTGAGATCTCTTTAGGCTTGGGCATTCATCCAGCTGCTCCGCAATTGGATTATCGACTGCTGGGTGCTTATGTGGCTACTTTGTGATTTTAATTGCTCTGGTGCCTGGTTTGCATGTTATCATATGTTGTCAACAACTGTCTTAATACTGCTTTCTAGGCCAGGCGTCCTTTTGAAAAAAAAAAAAAAAAAAAAAAAAAAAAAAAACACAACACCCCTAATCTCATTTGTGCCAACTGGCTGGATAAAGACTGCGAGAACAAATAAACGCACAGATGAAATAGTCGCTGTGCAAACACAAAGAGCTATAGGTGGGTCTGCATTCTCATATGCCTCATTGATAATTTAAAACGCTGGCAACACAGAACGTAAAAATAAAACTTTGGCAGACCTCTGCGAGAGGAAACATAAGCAGAGTGTTGCATCAGACGCTTCTCTGCTGTGTTTATAAAACAGCTCTGATGTGCTCCTATAAGAGTTTAAAGTACCACACCAGGGGTTTCATATTGCAGACCATTAACTGCAAACATATATATGCGCTGTGTGGTGCTGCTGACCCTCTCCTGAAGTAAGCTGCAGAGTTTGAAATGAGTGTTAGATGGCACAATGGGATTTTCTTACCTTTCAGGCTATCTTTGTACAAAAATCACCCAGGAAAATAAATTGTATTAAAAAAATATATTACAGTGGAAACTGTGTCTGCTTTTATTGTAGTCAGATTTTGTTTCCACAGAATTTCCACACAAGACATCTGAAGTTAAGATGGTTTGAAGGAATAGCTGAACAGAAAAGAAAAAAAAAAACATGACAAAGCTGAATAGAGTGGAAGATAAGGCCATGATGTCCCCATTCATGGCTCTAAGCTGTGAATGTTGTTAAAGTTTGCAATGTGAGAAAAAAAAAAATTAAAGCTGCTGTTAGGAACTTTAAGTTTGTATTGATTTGGTCCCTGCGAGCAACGATCTCTCCACTCCATCCTAAGATAGCCCTCTCTGACAGAATCTCATTCTGTCAACTTTTAACAGTCAAAAGTGTCTCTTAGTGTGAATTCGACCCCCTCGCAGCAATTTCAGACATTAGACGTGGTAGTCACTCATCCTTCAGTCTTGGTTTCAGAGAGTCCACGTGGTTGATCAGAGCCTGATGAAACAACAGTTGAGCCTCTTGCGCTCGAAAAACATATCCAGCTCCTTCACACGGGCCCTGTTAGGCTGAGACCACCGGGCCACGGGCGTGCCGACATGCCCATCACCCAGCCTGGGTTTGTACGTGCTGAACAGGAGCACTCGAGCCACACCGTGATGTGTAATTGCAGAAAAGATACCAAAGCAGCAGATCATGGAGATTAGCAGGAGTGTTATATTCTTCACCTTCCAACCTCTCCTCATTAACATCTTACTGACTTTCAGTGCGACATTTCTGCTCTTTGCTCTGTTTAATTTGAATCTGAGAGGTGTAATAAGAGTGAAAGATTCAGGTTTACCTTAAAGGTTGTCAGAACTCAGTCCTTTTGATAACCTCACCACTCTAAAGAAAAATACTCAAAATTAAGCCTTAAAATTTTCAAATATTGACACAAGGAGCTGGAAAACTCTGGACGTCAAACTCTCTTAGTTCGGAGATATTAGTATTCTGTTCCATCCTCTACTTTCTATCTCGTTGGCCTTTTACTATCCATCCACCATCCTACAGAGCATTTTGTTGATAAACAGCATGTTTGTCCTCTGTGACTCTCATCAAGCATCTTCCATATGTGCTGGAGGCAGCTGTCAGGCTTGTAGTGAAGAGTTTTACACCCTCCATCCCCACCCCACGCCACACACACACTCACAGACCCGCACATTGAAACACACACAAGGAGAGACGAAGAAGTGACACCGAGCAGACAGATTCCAGGGGAATTTTGGGATGAAAGTTTGATGTCACATCAGGGTTTATGAGGAGGTTTTCTACATAAGTTATGTTGAAGGAGTGATTTGTTATAATTTTTAATGATGTTTTGCATCAGAAACTTCTGTTTCTGGGGAAGTGAGATAGCATAAATGAGAGACTTGTTTGATGTGAGGCGATGTATTCCTGTTTTCTCCTGAACGCTGTTCCAAAGAGGAGCTGCCAACACCCCATAGCATCCTTGATGCTAACCTCCTCCCTTGTGCCTCATAGTGTGTTTGTGCGGGCAGACGTATGGGATGGAGGGTGGGGGGTCTGTGGGAGGAGGCATAAATATGACTACAAAACAAACAAGCGTAAAGTTGCTCCCAACCGTACTCCAGGTCCTTAATAATTCATTTACACTAGAGCCGGATACTCCTCTGATGTGCACGTGTGTGTGTGCGTGTGTGCGTGTGTGCGCCTGATAACTGGTGATATTAGAGTAAAGCGGTGGGCTACAGTCAAAAAGCATAACATGACTCCCGTTCCCCGGCGCGCTCTCATTATTCCCACTTTAATCAAATTGGTGCTGCTCTCCTGGCTCACTCCAGCAACACCTGCAGTGATTGCAGCCTAAACAGCACGTTTGATGAGGTGGTTCAGAGACTGAACTGTACACATGAAATTGATGTTGAGGGCTATCATGATGATTGGCTTGTGGATATGAAATGTATACACAGGTTTCTGCTTCCAGTCTGTCTGAGATTCATATCCAGAGAATCGGCTGGCTTGGAAAAAAAAAACTCAAGTTGTTTTTACTGCAACTCAGAAATATACTGAAAGAACATGAACTGCATCAACATGTCTGAGTCATAACATCTTTGTTGCAAAAGTCAAGCCAAGTGCCTTTAACCTGTATACTTTATATCGGCCAATAGGGGGAGACTACACTTGTTGTAATCATAGACTACAAGAAAAAAAAATTACGTAGTCTCAGGGGCCGTCCAGATGAAGACAGGTTTGGTGTATGCACAAATTTTTTTTATCGTATGCATGTTTCATCCAGACAGAGCTGGCGTTTTGGCCGCCCGAATTCGGTCATTTTTCAAACCGTGTTCCAGAGTGGATCAATCTGAAACCGTCCATCGGTTTGGTTCCATGTTGACAAACTATCCGGTATTTTCTGAACTAATGATGCAATGCTCCCGCCTCTCACTTACTTCTTGTATTTACTGCCGCTTCACACGAGCCAAATGTGCACGCTCCGTGTGTCATTCTCTGTTATTGGTGGACTTCACAGGCCTGGCATAAGTACTACTGCGGTTTCAGTGGGTTTCAGCACTTTTGTCTTAACGCCCATATTTCTTGTGAGGGTTCCACGTTTACAGCAAACTTTTTTGATACAAGAAAGAATGAAACCGTTTTCGGCTTTGTGTGGATGTAGTCTCAGTCACATCACCCATTGGTTTAAAAAGGAAGACGATATCGCTCACCACATATTCCATGTAGTCTTATTTTTGTTCAACCTAGAAACAGACGAAGATGTTTTGAGTTGAGACTTTTAGCCTCCTGGCGAAGAGCTAAAGTCTGGTCTGCCAGTCAACTCAGCCAGGCCTCTTCTTGTGCAAATCTGTGCAGTACCCTCAGTCTCACTATCAAAAGGACTTCCAAAAGATTTACTCCATTTACAGTGTATGAGTAAAGAAATGAGCTACGTAATGCCAAAACTGTGTCTGAAGTATGAAAAATTTAAATTAAGTTCTAAAAATGTCCATTTTAACATGATTTTGAGCTTTTGTAGCCAGCCTCAAACAGATGCTGAAGGAACTGCAGTTTTTAGAGCTTCCACACAGCATTTGTTTTTCAACACTGGAGGTTATGACTTGGTTGTATTGAGTCCAGTTGCACATGTGAAGATACAGGAAAATAAACCAACTTATGAACTTTTTTTGTGATATGGATCCCATTGGGTGTGGAATAAAGTTTATTATTCTTATTATTAATTATTATTATTATTATGGTTAAATTTCCTTCCATCCCTTCTGGTTCTAAAAGATTGCAAAAATGCAATGTCCAGAGTGTCAACTTGTTGTTGCTCTAAAGGGGTCTTGAAAAACTGATGGGGGATGTCGATCTACTACATAAACTCCTCATATAGAAAAGGGAAGATTTAACCTGTAAAAGCATGAGCCATCAAAAAATAGTCTGAAATTCTTTTTCTTTTTTTCTTTTTTTGGACTTGAGATGTTTATTAACCTCTTTAACAAAATCCACTAAAAATGGTTGCTCTATCATTTTGTTTATGATATATTTTTTGTATCGTATTTGATAAATTGGGCGGTTTTGGCAACTTTTTTAGTAAAGTTTTTAGCAAATGTGCAATTATTCAATACAGAAAATACTTATTTTTAAAAATGAGTAACAATTTAGATGTTAGTCTTAATGCAACTTCCTGAAAATGAGCAATGATTTTCCTGTGAAAAAAGAGTGTGTTGATGTTTTCCTGAGAGCAGCTATTTTGAAAAGACTTGAGCTGCCTGTATTGGAATGATAATCCTCATGGGATAGAGGTCTTTGAAAGTCATGTATCAAATATGATATGTTAGGCAATAAAGGGTTAAAGGCTGAACAACAGTTGCCTACATTATCCAAATGTTGCCGTTTAGTAAACTGAGTCTCAGAGGAATACAATTGTGAAATTTGGGTGCAAAAATTAAGAAATAGAACCAATTGAAATATTAAACAACAGGTCAAACTGGGATAAAACGCCTGCTGACTTGTGTTATCTGATCAGGTGGTTGTAGCACGTGGTTATCTGTATCCTGAGGTGTTATCTGAATGCTTCAGTCTGGATTTAACTGATGCATCGAAAAGAAAGAAAGAAAACAGGTTGGACTTGAAAGCTCTATGCTCTTTTATGCTTCACGTTTTTTTTTTTTTTTTAAATAGAGACGGGTCAAAGGAAGATTCAGAAAACGGTTCGCTGTTGACAGATATCAGTTTTTCAGCAGCTGTCACCGATAATTGGAGAGCAGGATGGCAGCCGTGTAAGGCTGGTGTGTGGAACAATAGAACAATTCAAGAGAAAAGAAAAGAACAGACAAAAATAACTCATGTAATTTAAATAAAACACTTCATTACATGCACATCACAGGCAGATATCCATTTTTTTTTGGCCAGTAACATGTTTGAGAGGGATCTTTAACTAATTTGTTAAGAAGACATCAGGTTGTGCTACAGATTTCATCACGTCTCGTATTTATGTCAGAAGCAAATGTTTGGAGTGAATATGTCAAATAGAAAAGTTCACGGAGATTTCTGGCTTCATTCTCCATATTACAAATAATCATCTTAAAAAGAGCTGATATTTACATTTCTGTTACAAATTTCATTTTTTATATGTTCAATGTGTCTTTTTCTAATAGTTCTATTTATCGCGTCTGCAGGAAAAAAAAAGAAGAAGAAGAAAGACCCTCAAACATAAAAGGTTGTAAAACTTTGTTGTATTGGATTTATTCATCACAGGCCCATTTATCTGTGCTTTACCTGAAGGAAATACTCCTCGTTATTAGTCTGAAGGTCGAGGATAAAGAGAAGCTTTTAGCGTATTAAAAAAAAAAAAAGAGAAATTGTTGCTCTTCAGTCGAGCTGTTACTGACAGGAAGCTGAATAATAAACCTTGATTTTCTTTGGCTCCATATCATAAATTACTTTGTCATGTGAAGGCATCTGGTCAGGACTCGGGGCATATTACAGTGTGATCACGTATCAGGGGAGCTGTGGGTGGCGGACAGAGGTCATGGCGGCAGTGTGTAATGAGTAATGAGTGTGTGTTTAGAGGGGGTTGGGGTCATGCCAGTGCAAGTAAACAGCATAATCTGATATTTAAATTTAAGGCACAGAGGAAAAGCTTTAATTGGAAGCTACCCTGACATATGAGGATTTAACCTTTAATTGCATTTTCTGTAGTAGCTAACAGAGCGTTGGCCTCAAGGTTGCAGAGCATAAAAATAGCATTTGAGTGTTAAGTCTGGGGTTCCTTTTTGTCTAAGGGGGGGTTGAGTTCCTCTGTCTTCAGTCCTTGTTCCAATTAAAGACCGTGTTGCCATCTTAAATATCTGTTAGAGCTCACACTGTGCTATAATGGTTTGCTTTAATCCAAGGCCAATAAAAATATGTATTTATTAAGGCTTTATGAAACTATTTGTTATGTTTTAGATTTATACAGGGCTCCAACAGTGGAAGCCAATTTGCAGTTGAGAGGGGGTTTCATTGCTGACGGAACAGATGAGGAGTAATGGCTATGAAAGTGGTTTATTTTTGTTTTGATCTGCATCCTGTTTGCCCTCATTACCCAGTGTTCACTCTGCTTTGAGGGTAGCTTTGCGTTTCTCTGCTCCCATCTGCCCATCACTGTGACTGCAACATATCTGTGCTATTCTCTTACTGTGACACAAATTTCTCTTTCATCACTCGTTTCTCAATGTATAATGCATGTGGTACACTCATGTATGCTTCAGAGTTTTTCTGATACTAAGACAGGTTTTGAGGAAAAAAAAAAAAAAGTATGCCAGTCAGTGCGCTAATCCCGTACCAAGACTCATTCGCCTTGAATTAACTCTTCCAACCTTTTTCTTTACCAAAACAGCAGCAAAGCCAGTGAAAATGTAGACTTTGACTGCCAGCAGATGCTGCTGTGTTAGAGCAGCTAAGAAATACTAAAGTAAGGTCAGTTATCATGTGACTAAAGCAAATCACAAAAGTGTTTTTAGTGTAGAGCATACTGTGTAAAAAAGTTGGATGACATCTCAGCTCCCAAAAGATGAAGCCAAAAAATCAAGAGCACCCCCTGCTGAATGGTTGTATTTTAGGTCATGGAGCCAAGTCTCCTCAATGTCAACAGATTAGGAATGTATTTAAATGTGAAAGTAATGGTAAGAACAAGCTTCTACGATGAAGCGATGGAAATATTTTACTTCCATGTAGACAAATTTTAATGTTATTTCATATGTTATATTTTTAGAATTTTTTGTTTTTAATCTATATTTTTCATATTCATGCATTATTTATTTTTTCACAGGAAGTTAAATGTGCTTTTTTGTTAACACTACGTGATATGTAGTAGTGAGCCTGCTACTCTACCAGATCACCCCTGCTCATATCAGAATGTGAGTGATATGTTGAATTGTGAGGATATTTTGGTTTCTTCCTTTTTTTTCTTTGCGATGGGAGGAGATTTAGGCCTGTCATCCATATTTCAGGTGAAGTGGGGAAGGTAAATCCGAGCTTGCAAAAATTAGCTTGCAAATTCAGTGTTTTCTGAAATTATTCAAACCAAAGTCAAATTAATTGGGTAACATCACAAAATTAAGCAACTTGGGTATTTAAAAAAAAAAATGTAAATTTGACACTTTTTGGATGAAACTTGATATCAGAAATAAGCTCAGCACCTGCTAATGCTAGCTGAGCTTCTTTTAAGTTAAAGAATCCTTTGATGTATTGAGACTGTGTAACAATAATTGCATATGTTTACTTTAATACGGTGTTTAAAGTACTCTTCACTGCATGAATAGTTGGATTTTATATCTTTAACTAAAACCTGGTGGTCTGAGATAGATGTTTGGTATCTGAATCAAGGTTTGAGATTCAGTATCAGGATGGAAAATAGTGTAAAAACTCTCCAATATTCAGACAGCAGATATCTAGATACTTATCATACAATCCCCATAGCAGCTTGTATCATAAAAAAGGATTAAGTTTGGCAATTTATCCCCTTGAAACCTCAGAAACCTGAAAATATACAATCATCAAAACAGAATCTTAACTGGATCCCAGAAATCCCTGAAAGATGCTTCTATGTGATATAGCCTGAGACTGTTTATCCCTCGTGTGAGCCTTGTTTGCTTTCTCCCCTCTGTTTTGCTCCTCAGAGTGCATCAGTCACTTCTTGTGTATGTGAGGCTGAATTGGGGAGGGTGTTTGAGGGTTGGGAGCTGCACGGCGAGGGTCGTTTTAGGGTTGAGCATCATCTCTGTCAGCGTCTAAGAGCAGATTGGAGTGGACGTCTGGCGAGGAGTCACTCCTCAGTCTGTAGCACAGTGTTTGTTTTACCAGGGGCACAGTGGCCATACGGCGGCTGACTGACCCTGCGCTGTCATGAAGGACGTTATCTTTATGCAACACTGATTGCTACACACCATCATCCCTCCGCCCCCTTCAGCTGCGTTCAGTGATTGCACACTTGGCCGGCGTATCAGAAGGCACTTTTCTATTATCCAGATGTGCATTATCCTCCAACTGGTGTTTATCAGAGGGAGATAGGGGCTCAGGTCACCTCTAGACAGCTCACAGGTAATGGGCCTTGACATCTGAATTAGTCTGCTCTTTGAAAGGGTGATTAGCAAGCAGCTTAGGATTCTGGAGGGATGTTGATAGGCACACATAAACAGGCAGGGGCGCTGGGCCGCTGGGGCACTGCCTCTCAGTGGTTCATGATGGGAGGCTTGCCAGTAATACGGCTCATCATGAAGTGGTCACGCTGTGGTTTTGCTGATGACAGAGGGTGGGATAGAGGGGGTGACTGGGGCCAGGGCGATTATGTGTTTGTACAGATGATTGAGCCACTTGAAGAAAGTATTTTATTTTCATGAGCTGAAACCAAGCAGCTGCCTTCAACTTTATGAATTACGGAGCTTTTTAAATTTTACCCTGAAATCTTTTCCCGGTCTCTGTTTCTTGGCTGTGTGAGTGGCTGGTCCAGCTGTTACCTTCATCCCCTCTCCAGCTCCTTTATTATTCCTCTGCTGTTTGATTCGCTGTGTGCTTGTGGCAGCAGGGGAACGGCTGGCTTTGTAGAATCTTAATAGCGACGGGCGAGCGCCAAGCTTTTCCCTTCGCCGCTTGCAGCAGGCGTGTGACTGAATGCCAATGAGACATTAGGTTTCAGGCAGGACAGATGAGGCCAGGCTGTGATAGGCAGGATCTGAGGGTCTGTAGAGCCCTTTACCAGGTGAGGAGCGGGTGTTTTTTCCCCCAAAGGGTGCACAGCAAGAGGCGCACAGCGTCTCTCGGTTATCTCAGCACACCTAATCGGCAGGATGCGCCCTTGCCTGTGCATCTCTGTCAAGGCGGAGATAATCTCAGAGTATTCTGTTCCCTCTTTGACATTTGTGCTGCTTCCTCTGTTACTGCCCCGTAAAGTGAGGCCGTTAGATTAGACGTGTTGGGATTCTGCTTCAGTGTGGACACAGTGACAAATGACAGTGAAAGAAAGGACACAGTGTTATGTCTTTGCTTAATCTAGTGAGATATTTCAGATGGCCTAAACCGCCCCTCTAGAGTCAGCTTCAGATATACAGCATATTTTAAGTGTTATCACATTTTTTGTGCAGAAATGCAACTTGTTTCGCATAAAATGCATCAACAGTGCTTGGGTGAAGAAATTGTGTCATCATCATGTTGTCTGTCCAGCATAGAGAGCTCCAACTCCATCGCTTCCAACACTCTCAGCACTGTTTGCAGCACCAAAACAAAATTTCTTGACATGTCGGGTCAAAAGTGTCACTCTTTCAGAACAGTATCAGCGATCAGAGAATGCTTTTACTCTAAACTCTGTTACCCACATTGGTCTCCAAATCCTGCATCAGTCATACTCTACTCTCCTCTTTTTTTCCCCTGTCTCTTCTTTTGATGATGTAATCTGTTCTCTCCCCTTCAGGGTCAGGCTGGTTAAAAAAAAAAAATAATAATTTCAAGTGTAAAGCAGCATCTTTTTTGTGATGTATTATTTAAGCCTCCTTTGTAATGATTTATTTATGCAGCAACTACTGCGGCTTCAGCTTTTATTTTGAACAAGAATTCCTCATTTGGTCAACACCACAAGACATGATGAATTCATTTATTTTAGTTCTTGAAGAACATATTGAAGGGAAATTACTCATTTACAGCAGTGTAGAGGTGCAGACAACAGTGAAGGAGAAGGAAGAGAAATCAATCAGAGAAGGCAATGGGCCGCTATGAATGAAAGGAGGCTGGGCGATATGAAGGAAAAGACCAATATTAAAGTAAATCTAAAAATATAAAAGTAAAACATGGATTGAAAATGCGAAAACAAGAATTTTTGATTGTTATATCATGTACTGTTCAACAGTTTGGTTTGGTTCTGTGTTGGAACACGGAAGGTATGGGAATTGGCTGATACAATACTATAGGCTGCCTAATGAAAGACAGTGATACAATACAATATGATAGCGTGAAATAGGATACAATGTGATACAATAATACAAGATACATGAAATAATACAGTATATGATATGATAAGCTACAATATGATACCATGCATATGATAGATTACAATACGATACAATAGGATACAATATGATACAGTTCAATACGATACAATATGACAAATATGATACGATACTATATCACATGATATAAGATACGATACAACAAGATACAATACCACACCATACAATAGAGCAAGATATGGTACGATACAACACAATACCATATGAAAAGATACAATACGACAAGATATGATACGATACGACACAATACAATACGACATGATATGATACGATACAACTCAATCACAATCACAATAGAATACGACATGATGAGATATGACATGATGCAATAAGATATAATAAACGGGGTGTCCTCCTGGATTTGAAACTGTGGTGTGCCAGTGTGCCACAATCATTTACATGTAGTGGGAACCCTGATATGATACAGTACAATAAGATATGACAATGCAATATGACACAATGAGGTATGACACAATGAGATATGACGTGTTACAATATGACAAGTTACGATACATTAAGATATGATGCAGTAAGATGTAATGTGATGCAGAAATATATATATATATATATATATATATATATATATATATATATATATATATATATATATATATATATATATATATATATGATGAAATGATACAATATGATGCAATAAGATACAGTACGACACATTATGACTCGATACAATACGGTTCAGTATATTTGATATAATTTGATTTAGTATGATACCGTATGGCAAGATATGATATGACACAGTAGGATACAGTAAGATATGACAGGATTAATTATGATAAGATAAGATACAATATGATTCAATACAGTATGATATGATACATATTGAGAAACAGTCATACAGTGACAGTCATACAGTGGTAATTGCATCATAGCTGATAAGTTAAAGAGTAAAAAATGACCCTTATAAAACAAAGGAGTCATGATGTAATGACACAGTGAGCAGGCCAGATTTTACGATTATATCAATATTTAGTAGCAGCAGGTTGTTAAATGCATGACACAAGTCGAGACAACCATTAAATTTTGCCATATTGATATTTTTGCCCATCCCTTTATGTATAAATCCCTCTGTGTATAAATACCTGTATCTGTGTGTGTGTGTGTGTGTGTTATAAAGTGTATTAATCCTCAAGGTGACACTTACAACTCAGGCTGTTAACACCAACACAGGACCTGTTAGTGTAACATAAATGCAGAGCTGTGATACTTACAGCCTCTTGAACAAGCAGCAAACAAACTCGCACACACACACATACACACATGTGCACACAGACAACAGCACGCTAATCTGTCTCTTTCGCAGCATGCACATGGTTCTCCACATGACGCAGATGTTGCTAACAGTGGGATGGAGTGATGGGTAGATGCAGAAGCCCCAGTTACCCAGTCTGTGCTTAATCTGATTACAGACGGCCTCACACGGTCGTCCCGGCTGCTGGAGAGAGAGAGGGAGGGAGAATGGACAGATGGACATGCTGCGGCTGTCAACAGCTGTAGTTAACTCTGTTGTATAATGTGAGGTCGTGGTGTTCATGTGATGGCCTTCGATTGCAGGATACGCCATAACAAAGATGACACATTTCAAGCTACGGCATGTAATATTTAGACCCTGGAGTTTATGTGGGAGTGGCCTCTTTTTCCCACTTATGAGAACAGAGTTTGAAAAATACAATTTTTAACCAAAGAACAGATTTCAAAACCTTTCTTATGTCTTGGGCTAAGCGTTGGGTATTGTATTGTAGTGTGAGTTATTGTGAAATATCAGCGTTGGATCTTGAACAGCTCATATGATCCACGGTGTTAACTCTCCTAATGGTAGAGAGACTGAAGTAGAAAGAATGGAGTGTGTTTGTGTCAGATTGCATATAGCACATCTCACTGCTGATTAATTAAGCTAAACACAATCAAGGAGCAGAGTGTCTCTGATGATTAAATCACAGTCATTATAGGTTTTTTGTGAGCTTCCCCAGCCACCCCCACCCAAAATTAGATCAAAATTAGACTTCACAGCAGTTTGTGAAAGTAGCAACCAGAGCTGATTGCTGGCAGCTGTGCTGGAGGAGCTCAGGGGAACGAACTTACAGAAAATGTGCTTTTAAGTCTTAATGTAAAGTAGATATTCAGGAAATTACATGCTGATTACCGAGGAAGACTGATTGGGTTTTCTAATGAAGTCATGAATACTTCACCTCTGTCATGCAGTGAGTTCTGTCTGCTGTGGCACTTACATCCACAAATGTTGGATTTTTTTTTCACATCACTCTTTCATGGCACAGGAGGCTCATTGTTAATAAAGTATTCTACTATCCAGGTTTGCAGATAATATATAAGTAATCTTACATATTGCCGGCTACTTTTATTTGATAAGCAATGAAAGCAATGATGGAAAGTTTGGGCAGTTTTTTTAATTAAAGAACATGACCAATGACAGCTAGCTTGAGAGCTAATGCTAGCATTCCTTTAACAACTAGCTTACATAACAGTTACCTCACCCTGCTGTCAAGACACTTCACTAACATTGCTATTAGTCAACTAACATTAGTATGCTGTTGGATAGCTAACATTGCCCTATGCTGAGAATATGCTAACTTTTTTTTTTATTTAGCAATGTTAGCTTGTTAAAATGCTAACATAAGCCGTCAGCATAAGGCTGCTACAACTAATATTTAGCTTCATTTTCCTCAAAAAATTGACTAAGGATTTGTGTGTTTGATTATCTACATGACTGAATGTTGTCGCTCTCACTAGGTTTTCCCAAAATTACTAGCTTGTCAACCCTATTTTATTGTCCTAGTATTTTTATTTTTGTACTTTATGGCCTGAAATGTTTGTCATATGTTGTGTCTAAGATGTAACTTAACAACCAGCCAAAGCTGTAGCTCCGGTTGATGGCTACTGCCATAATGCTAACTGCCTACCCAGATGTAAATAAGCACAGGTGATAGAAGACATCTGGTATTACGATGTACACTCACCGGCCACTTTATTAGGCACACCTGTCCAACTGCTCATTAATGCAAATTTCTAATCAGCCAATCACATGGCAGCTACTAAATGCATTTAGGCATGTAGACATGGTCAAGACGATCTGCTGCAGTTCAAACCGAGCATCAGAATGGGGAAGAAAGCTGATTTAAGTGGCCTGGTTGTTGGTGCCAGACGGGCTGGTCTTTTCAGAAACTGCTGAATTATTCTTGTAAATGGAGGAACGATAATATACACAGTCTGATTAAACTGGAATACAACTATTTGACCGGAGCAATGAATTACCCGCACAGGTTAATGGATTTTAACCTGCGAGAAGGATCAGTGGTGATGCTAGCTCTGGTTTATGTTAGTGAACCCATAAACTAGAAATAAGTTGTGCTGAATTCTGTTTTTTGAGTGTATTCTTGCCTTTAGACTTGTCAGTTAAAGTACCTGAAATCCTTGTTCAAATGACTGAGAAATTAGTTGCCGCTGAGCATACTTCATTTGAAAGCTTGTTGTCACTCGTCGATCAATCAGGAATTAGAGAAATAATGGCAATATGTCAGATTTCTGCACCCAACAATACGACTTCGTCCTCTTTAAAAAACAGAGCTTCCCGGAGCTCTTTGTCAGAGGAAAACGGTCATCCACTGAATTAGTAATTTGTCTTTTTAATCATATGCAGTGCACTCTGTTCCAATCATTTGGTTTTCTGTATTTAAAAAGACTATTTAAAAGCTAATTATGCGATACTCTCTCTTATCTGTACTTGCTGTTGTGATCCTGCAACACCTGCTAATAACAGCTCAATAATATCTTCAGGGTGTTTTTTTTTTTTAGCAAATGAACATGTTTGGGCCTCAGACTAATCTGGGAGCAGGTTTCTCTGCTGTCCTGCTGTTGGCAGCTCGGCACCACTGCGTCTCTTCCCAGAGGCTTCATTCCCCTGAGAGTGCAGATGCCGAGAATTACAGCCACACTTCATCAAATTAAAAAGATATGCTACGTGCGCTAATATGCATAATGTGAGTGGATGTCTTGGCTTTGTTCAGCCAGTGTTTGTGCACTTGGCAGTATCAGTCAGTTAATGTAACGAGGTTGATATGAAGCTGTTTTATTTCTATCTCATATCTTGTGGGCCATGTCATTGCTCTCTGTTAATTTCTGCTCTTATGCTGCTGTTAGCAATGTGCAATTAATTTGCATCCGTATTAATTCTGATTTAATTTCTTGTAGTGGATTATCTTATTTGTCTGTTGTTACGCAATGTGCGTTATGATGCTTTTGTACTATTAAATTAGATCATGATGAAAAAGAAATGAGTGAGAGTTATGAGTGTTAAGGAGCTGAACTGATTTCAAGACACATTTTCCAGCAGGATGTTGTTTTGTTGGAGAAATTTGCGCTTTTCTCTAAGTGGAAAATCCACCAGAATGATCCTTTAGAGAGTGAACTTGCACAACCCTGCTGGGATATAACAGATTTCTTCGACTCTGACTGCAGCTTTTAAGGTTGAGGTCAATTCTCTGCAGCCTGTTTAAAATGCAGTGTTAATCTGTGATTCATCTCTTATGTATAAAGCACTCATTCTTTATTACTTCATTAAGATGATGAGCCTATCTTTATCTGAATTCGCTCAGTTCAGTGATTTAACAGAAACAATCCTTTGCAGCAGGTAGCAAAATAAAACGATATTAAACAAGTCACAACAAATACAGAAGGCAATAAGTGCATTTAATGGTCAGAGAGAGAGTTACAGATGTGATATAAGTGCTTTAATAGCAAACAACCCTCTCTGTCAGTTCCTCCAGCTGGGGATCATAAAAGCTTTCTTGCAGTGTTTAAGCTTTAAAGACAGTCTGCAACAATGAAGTCTGAGACTCTGGCTATCTTCAGCTCCACATTTCTGACTAATTCAGGCTCATAAATATGAGGGAAGCTTTCTCAAAGTGGCCTGTATAAATAATGATATTGCAGTGACTAAGCCTCTGCATGTCCAGAGAAGCAGACCGGCCTCAGCATGCGAGGTACAACGATGAGTCAGGTATTTGCAATTTTTTAAAAATTGCCTCTCGAAGCACCAAAATAAACAAAGGCTGACATCCAAAGGATCTGCGCTGATGCAAACAAATTCCCATAATGAAGGGAAGCAGGTTCTAAAAAAGCTACGGTATTTATTTGTTCCTCGACTCGACATAAAAGCAAAGAAACATAAAAAAGTTTGTCTCAGAGGTAAAACCCTACAATAAGCCTTTGAAAAAGTTTTCATAGTGTGGATTAGACGAGAAGCAGTCTTCAGTTAAAATCGAGTTTGACAGCAGGCTGCAGCTGCTTCTCTTTTGTGTGCTCACAATCTGAAAGTGCTTTGAAGATTTGTTTCATACACTGGATACAACTTCTGATTCATCTGCAGTTTAAAGCCAACATCAGAAAGGTGTATTGCTCTAAATATAAAATATTGCATCCATGCATACGGCGTGGGTGCAGATTTTTCAGCATCATCTCCAGCCTCGAAATTAAAACATGTCCGTGTGCTCATAAAAGCGTGTGTTGCTGACAGGCTTTCATCCTGTCTGAGCTGCAAAGTGGCCAGTTAAATTTAACAATCCAGCGCTCCATCCTCTGTCAACATCTCTCCTATTGTTCAAGGACTGGCTGTTCTCTGCTCTGCTGCACTTTGGTCAGTGTCTGCAATTTCCTTTGCAATGCCAGTGATGCGTTCACAAATGGTGGTTTTACCTCTGAAATTTTGATACAGGTCTGTTGACTGTGTCTGTGCTCCTTTTCCTGCTGTCTGACCTCATGTCTTCTGAGCAAGCCCAGGCCTGTTGTGATGCAGAGGAATGAAGTGGAGAGTTAAATTTCTCGCATAGCGACTGTCTTTATTTGGAGGCGGGAAGCATATGCTATCATGTGGTTTATGACAGAGCACCAAGCCCTGAAAGTGAAACATTTTTAGATACTCATTTCATTGATTTTTATTGACAAAAACATCCACTTACAATCTCCATTAACTTGAACTCATGTTTAAAAAATCAGAAGTAAGGACATAAGAATACTTGTGTTAATCAATTAAATCAATGCACTGGACATTTACAAGATCTGTACATGTTTTTTTATACATTTTGCCTCCCATTCTTTTTTTTTTTTTGCTACCCTTGTCATCTGGAGCCTATCCCAGCTGTCTTAGTGCGAGAGGCGGGGTACACCCTGGAGTGGTTGTCAGTCAAAAAACACAGAGACGGACAACCTTTCACACACACTCTCACACCTACAGGCAATTTAGAATCACCAGTTAACCTGATGAGCATGTTTTTGGACTGTGGGAGGAAGCTGGAGTACCAGGAGACAACCCATACATGCACGGGGAGAACATTGCAAACTCCACACAGAAAGGCACACCTTGCCCCAACCGGGAGGCAACGGCGCTAACCACTGCACCACCGTGCAGCCCTGGGATTGACATCTAATGTGAAATTTGGAACGGATCCAACACTGTATGATGGTGGAGTAATAACATCCTGTTTCATGGTGAGACATCAAAGTTTGATGAGCTGCCAGCGGAACAAATTTTTGATTTACCCAAAACCTGTCATCGAACTTGAACTTCAAATTGGACAATTTGGTTCAAATATTACATTTATACCAACTCTGATACCTTGGCTTTATTATCAGCTGATCCCAGTTAACCAGTTCCATTTCACATTCTCTATTCCTTCATGTGAGGATGAGACTGAGAATTATGTTTTGCAACCTTTGGCTTTTGAGTGCATTTAACCAATACCAGGATACCGGGATCGGATTAGTGACTTGGCAAAATGAGACATTAAAATCCAAATGTCAAACTGTCTGGATTTCACGACGGCAATGAGAGACTTTTTATAGTGTCCTTGCAACATTTGTACTTAAGTTCTTATAAGTAAAGAAGGAACTACTAATGGAAATGTGTGTTGATAAGATTTTATTGATATCAATGCCTAATCTGCTTATCGATCCAATTCCTTATTGATTCCCTTATCAATTCCTCCTGTAAATTTTCTGTGTGCAGTTTTTCTGTCAACATTTGATTGAGTTTATAAGTAAATAAAATGAAATTGGTCAGTTGATCTGGATATCTCTGGATGTCAATGAAAATAAGAAAAAAATCATACGTCAGGTGACGTTGATGTATTGTTTTGTTGTTATTGACTGAAGTAGGCCATCTAGTGTCTCGAAGTGGTTACAGCAATGCATTGAGTTGTTTGGAACCTTGAGCTTGCCGTAGTTATGCTGAAGTGGTCCATGAGACTGAACGTAAATTTTCTTTGATCTTCCTGTTTGGAAAGCATTTACCTTTTAGTATTTTGACCTCAGGAGTTTTCAGTATAGTTTACAAAGAGTATTTGTGATATGTTTCTGTGATGAAAGTTGAATGAAGTAATATCAATGCATGCTAACCGCTAAGCATATCAATGCAATTTCCCATATACGTTAGCATCAAGCTAGCACTGTTTTATAAATCATTTTTGTTTCCATTAGACAATATAAAACATGACAAAAAACATAAAATGTATTGAATAGGAATCTCTTGTGAGAGAGTAATGTACATTTCTTTGTGTGTTCACGTTTTACAACTTCTTAAGTAAAACTTCAAGCAGAAAATCTTGAATCAGAGTTTTCTTGGGAAACTGTCATCTATCTGCTAAGCTGATAGCAGAGGCAGAGTGGTTGACGTAAGGCCGCTCCAGTTTAACATAAAGAATCGACAAGGGAATCATTAAGCATAAAGGCTAACAAGAACAGGAACCGGTTATCAATACCCATCCCTATTCAAGACTTTGATTTAGACCCCAGTCCACCGCCACAGGTAGAGCATCCTTCTGTGGAAACCACTGAAATGTAATATCAGCCTTGCTGAGTGCTCTTTCTGATACACTTACAGTCACTGTGACCTGTTTTTCTGCCCACAGCTGTGTCACAGAGTACATTTCACCTGTCTTTAAGGAAGATGGACAGTTCAGGAATCCAGATTTCTGTTTTCACTCAGCATCTCTCTCTCTTCTTCTGATCTTGATGCTGATTCTGACCTCTCAGCGAGAGAGCGTGTGTCCTCTGAAGAAAACCTCCTCCTGCCTCCTTTGACCGTCTTACTCATCGCTCACTCTGAAACTTTTCCCGAGGGAGAATATCAAAAAACGCTGTCTGTCAGAAGCTTGATCACAGGTGTTAAAAGTAACAGCATTTAATCAGTCAGTCTTTTGGCTGATGGTCTATGTTGCTTTTTTAAGAGTAATAATGAGTCATGACTGTTTGATAACCAGGTCGTCTTCTCCTCACAGGAAGTAAAAAATGTTCTGAAATCTCAAACCTGGATGTAGATTTATTTTTGCCACGTGAAAGCTGCTCTCTAAAACCTTGACCACAGCTATCTACAATCTCCGTAGATTTGTGAGTTCTCATGCCAGGTGTTGAAGCTCTGCTCTGGCGCTGCAGGCCAGATGATGCAGCGTGGCATCATGATCTCTCCTCTGATTCATTCCAGCCAGTTTGTATTTTGAGGATGCTAACTCTGACCCCCCCCAAACCCCCGCCTGTCTGCACGGCTGTTTTTATACCTGGCCGAGCAGCTCTGCCATTGGCATTCACCCACACATGAGCGTACCTCTGAACAAATTGGAAAAGACACACTCACATGTCCGCACACAAGATGCACGCACACAGAGCGGCTGGGTTGGACGAGGGGAAGGTGGAAGACGGAAAGAGGTGGTCTGCCTGTCCGTCACAACGGGGTTTATTCCCCCATATTTTGTGTGAGATGATGTGTGCTTTTGCTTAGAAATATGCATCAAAGTCTGACATATGCAATATTAATTTTATGGTGGTGCTGAAGGGTTGACATTTGAACAGTTAATAAAACAGAAAAGGCTTTCAATGAGTAGACCAACGCTGAGGCTGGCGTTTGAAAGTTAATCTAGAATATGTAATAAAAAAGATGATGGATTTGACATTTTAGTTCCCTGCGATATTGTGAAATGCATATTCACACCCGTCTCCTGCATGTTTAGGGCTGTCACTTTCAATAATGCATGGAGGAAGCAGTTTTGCACGTTATTAAATTGAGGAAAACTGCACACTGGTTGCCAGTGAATAAAAATCCTTCCTCCTTATTGTTTTACACTTCACATGATATCTAATTAACAAAAAAAATCAGCAAAGCTCATATTGTTTCCCAGCAGCAGGCTTGCTTGAGGAATCCTGCTGTCTGTTGTCTGACTGCATTGTTCTCATGAATGTACTTAAAATTACATCATTGTTTTCTGCGTCTCTGCAGACAAAATTAATTATAAAACTTCTAACTCACTCACACACAAGCTCCTTGTTGGAAATGTCAGCTGTGCAAAGATCTACTTAGGATGAGATTATTTTCCCAGCACATTTTTCATTTATTCTTCGTTTTTGAAACCCCCTTCACAAAACAAAACAGTCTACCAGTGGAGGGATTTGTGAGGTCGGAGAAAAATCCAATTTTGTATTGATAAAAATCCCATTTATGGTCCAACTCTGCAGATATATAACTCTGTGTTTGTGAGTCAGGTGCCCTGGAAAGACCTTGAATCTTTGGTTTGTATTAACAGTAAAAGGATGCAAAAATTGACAGAACAATGCAGCTCAGGAAAACAGTCAGTCTAAACTGTCACACACAATGTCCCAGACTCAAAGCCACAAACCAAAACAATGTTGTTCCTCTGCGCAGAGGACATAAGAATTGATCTGAGTAAACAGACCTGATTCTTCTGCACTGGAGGGCAACACGTGAATATATCCACTTATCCATCCATCTGTCCATCCATCCATCCATCCAGGCCGACACGGGTTTCCCTGACAGGGATGTTTCTCTCTGTGACAGGCCTATTGACAGGCCAGAGAGGAGCAGGGGATTATGGGACTCGAGGACGATACGAGTGCTTGTCAGACCAAGGCTTACACGCTGTCAAAGGGCTGAACACACCTCAGTGGCATGCATGGAATCCATGGCTGCTCCTCGAAACACACACATACACACACACACTCACACACACACATAAAGTTTTTTCTTTTTTTTGGATGAGAACCGGTCGGACCAGTGGCGTATTTGGACATGCACGGTTTCTGCTCGCTTGTTATTTTTCTCTCTCACTCAGGACAAGAATAGATGTATGTGAGTCGGTTTAATTGTGCTGCTGACCTTTACGAGGGAAAGAAAAAAAAAAAGAAAGGAAAAACTATTAAATTAATTAATTTCATGGTCCAGCTGGTGAGCCAGTGAGGAAATAAAACTCCTCTGTACACGAAGAATCTGTTGTACATTAATCTACAAAGCTTTGTAGGAGCAGCTTTAAATAGCACAAAGTGTTGAGTTCTCCTTTGAGATGGAAAATTCAAAACTCAGTTAGAGAAATGTAGTTCTCCTTTTTTTTTCATAATTTGCAGCCTGAAGGAGCGGTCATGCAGATCATTTCACAGTTTCAAACATTAAAATTTGGAGCATCTGTGAGGATGGGAAGAGATAAAGAACTGATTGAATTACATCCTCAAGCCAAACTCAAGCTGAGTTTGTCCATGTTTTCATGTTTTCTTGTATAAAACAAAGACATTTTTTTCTACTCCTTCATTTGATCGGAGCCACATTTCTTTTTTTTTTTTAATTTAGAGGAACAAAAAGTCATCCGTCAGCATCTCTCTCATAGTAACATCCTTCTCCTTATCACAACGAATGAGACATAGTCTCACAGCTCACATGCCCCATGTCTGAAACTACAAGTTCACGTTATTTCAGAACAGACAAAGCCTTGGCATGACTCAGCCTGTTGCACTCTGGTCTTGAGGTGACTTGAGGTGACTTGAGGTGTGTGCATAAAGTGAACTAAAATATCAAATGTCATCCCTGTTTGACAAAATTTTACCAAAATTATGTTCTTTTTTTAAATATTGATCAGTAATTTTTTATTATGGGCCCTAAATGTCAGTCGTGTTGTGTTTAGGTTGAAGTTGGTATGCTATAAGACTTTTGAGCCCCTTTGTAGACCTAGAGCTGGTACCCCATCAGACCTGGGACCACTCCAGAATACTTGAAGAGGTGCTGGGGAGAGCTGTTTCTATAGATCTCCTAAATAGGTCAGTATAAAATTTCAATTTTATCGATTTCAGTGTAGTGAAATCCACATTTCCACATGTAGTGAAAGATAATGTACATGCGTCCTCTTGTTGTGTCAGGAAAATTTTGCACAAAACTTTGCCAAACTCTAAAGTGGTTGTTGTGATACACCATGATAATTTCCTTGCGACTTTGTTGACTTACTGCGTCACATGTGACATAATTTAATGGGACACCCAAGCAGCAACTTCTGGTCTAAAAATATGAAGTGGATTGAGTGTCTGCTTGAGGCTGGCTCTGGAAGTACTGGAAACCACATACACACCCAGCCAAAAAAAAGCCATTTTCACAGCAGAAATAAACATATATATTTTGAATGTAGCAGTTTAGAGTTTACCCAATCAGAAGCTGAGCTCAGCTGATTGACAGGCAGGCGCCCTATAGCTGTTAGTTTGGAGACTGAATGCCTGCCCCATTTCCAATATGGCCCCAGCCTCTGATTTACTTCAATATCCATTTCATAGACAGACGGGTGATGTCACAGAGACTACAGCCATTTATTATGCAGTCTTTGGCGACACTGCAGGTCCTGGAAGATCAGAGCATCTTTACTTGTGCTGCAGAGCTCTCACTGAAGTTCAATCATTTATGTCTAAGTGAGGAACTGATAAGCAGAACGAAAATGCACGTGCCTCATCGATTCCATGAATCTTGGAAAAATTAGTAACCCCGATAACCCAACCCTTGGTCTACTTTGGTAGTCTTCAGCCGCATCCGACTCGTTAAACATGCAGAAATGGTTCGGCAGATTATTTTGTTGTGGGCAGTGGGTTCTCTGAACCTCTTTTTAAGTCTGTGGGATATGTCAAACGTCCCCTCTGATGCAGCTGGACATTTCATCCATGTTGTTGACCACAACATGGCTGAGCGATCACATTACCTTCCATCTTCCTGCAAGGCCTGGATCCAACCTGACACTACGTATGACTTGCAACATTGTGGACGTTGGCCCTGGGTTATTTGTCAATTCTAATGTTGTATCTGTGAGAGTACGCTCCTGCATATATGCATGCATGAACCAACGCAGCAGTGAACGGGAACGTCACCTGATTTTTTTTTTTTCCCTTTAGTGTTGTCATAGGATTTGTGTCTTGATCCGTGTCTCTAATTGGTATAATTCTTGGGGAAACACCTTCTTAATCAGGCTTCCCTGAGACGCAGGTGTGTACACGGAGACCTGCAGACTGGATTAGTTCTCTGACCGTTTATCCTGAAAGTTGAATTCCTTGACGTGCCTGTACCACAGGTGTGGCGAGGAACAGGCTGCCGCTTCAAAGCTCTGCCCGTCTTTGTGCGAGGAATTGACTGAATCATACTGTTTTGTAAAGCCCATGATTAAGGCATTCAGGTCCACCCAGACACACCAGTGATGTTCCCTGCTTCATATTTGAACTGCACCTGCCTCTTACAACAGATTTAAATCCCTGCACAATCATCTCCCCACAAATACAAACATGTTAAAAGCCCCCAAACAATATGCCATTGAAAGAGGACATAATTTTGATATATCCGAGGGCCATTCAGCAGGGGGTGAATTTGTAATGCTAATACTGCAGTCATATTGTGCTGCTGGATTTCACACTGTGAGGCTTCCAGTTTATGTCTGTGAAGCAATTGTTGCTGCGATAGAGCTGGATTTCATTTTCCAGCAGCAGCCGTTGCCACCTTATCGCTCCTTTCACTTTGACGCCTCTTATAATAGCTTTACACTGACACAGGAAGAATCCCAGCAGCCTGTTACCCCTACCTGCAGTCGACTTACGTCAGCTCTGCCTCAAACGCTTTCTCCATCCTGTTCCATACTTTATTCCCACCTCTTCAAACAGATAACCACGGATGACGAAGAAAACAACAACAATTCAGGGAGGAATGTTCAAGCACATGAGAACTAATTACAATAATTTCATAAACATGCAATATTTGAATAGATGAGCCCAAACAAGTAGTCTGCTCAAGGTTTTTTTTGGTACATGAGTAATTTCTAATACCCAAACCCTTGAAAGTATCAGAAAAATGGAAGGAAAGCAAAGCTACTTGACTTCTTGTGCTTTTTCCATTTTCCTTTTTTTCAAGTTAACAATAACTCTTCAGTGCTGTTATTGGTTAAGAACTGAATTCCACTGAACTAAGTCCTTTTTTCTGTCATGCTAGTCTCAGAGAGGCTGATGAAACCTTAGTATCAAAACATCCTCTCAATATACAAAGTACTGAAGGAAGATAGACTAAAAAAAAATATGTGAAACCAGCCAAGGAAAGTGTTTTCAAAATCATTATTTTTTCCTTTGAAATAAAAAAAGTTTGACATTTGTTTTTTTTTTTTAAAGTCTCCCACACAAGGAGTTTTGAATACGAGACCACTGGAGCAGCTTACTAGAAGTGACTGTTCATGTGGTGTGTTTGTGAAGACACCAGGATGCTAGAGATGTGGGGATTAGTTGACTTAACGATTGAACATCATCACCCTGACTCAACAACTATAGCGGATTAGAGCCAACGAAAAAGAGCCTGATGCTGATTCTGACCTCAAGAGTTTAAAGCAAGAATTCTGGGAAAAGAGTCAGGATTATAAAAAAAGAGCTTTTGAGGAATAAAGAAGACGAGGAAAGAAAAAAAACGAAAAGCGTCTCTTACTCACAACCAGACTAGACAGCACCAGAACGACTGGTCAGTCGATTAGATGGCACCTTATTTTAGAATTCTTGGTGCCAAATAGTGGACTGGTTTTCAGGACTTTAGACAACGGCTTTTGGTGCTAGCTCTGCTAGTGTTAGAACACTCCACAAACCAGTTGAACATTCCTCCATCATTCATCCAAGTTTTTACTTTTTTTTCTGAGTATGTTTTTACCTTTAGACTAGTGAGTTTGAATATAAACTTTCACTTGAAGAACCTGGGATTGTTTCACTTGAGAACATCTCTCGGATGTACAAATTTGGTGACAGGCTTTTCGAATAGTTCCACATGACTCCTCTGCTCAAGATGTGATCAGCAGATTAGCAGTTAGTACATTAACATGCACACAGCGGTCCGACTAAGGTCATAGCTCAATTGGATAGTCTAAGTTGGGGATTTCGTCTTGTCTGTGTATACCATAGACTGTATACAATAAATAAGTCTCTGCTACGTCTCCTGTTGACGCAGGCTTTGAGCTTCCTTTCTAACAGCTACAGGGCGACCCTCAGTCATGTGAGCTGAGCTGTGCCTCTGATTGGACAAACTTGTGATCTTAACATCTTCTAAACTGCTGAGTTGGAAAAAAAAATTCACCCCATGTACAGTGTGTGCCAATAGCGTAATTAGCATTTCAGACCCAAGCTGTTTTTTTGAACCAGGCTGTAAATATGTTTTTTAATGCTCTAAAAGTCAGTTTTTGGCTTGGTGTGTTTATGATTTATGGTCTTTCTGCAGCCAGCAGATTCTCAATGAACAGCAACTTTTAGCACTTCGGCACAGGCTTCATTTTTCTAAACCTGATGTTGCCCCTTGGCGTATATATGCAGAAAAGAGACTGTGTGCAGTGACCCTTTTTATCATGTCCATCTACTCCCTCTTCTGGGTGAAATTTGCTCGCACTTAACGCTGAGTGGTGTACTGAGACCTGCTGAATCCTGCCGAGTTGAGCTATACTAGGTCCGTTCTTGGTCTGATTAATGTGTTTACATGCATTTTAATAAATCCGATCTCGTGCTGACTAAGACCATAGTCAGATTTCTTATGCTGCCTGTAAACCTACTGACAGAGTGCAAGAAAAGTTCTCACGTGAGTGTGAAGAACATTTCTCATCTTTGCTTAGCCAGCTTTCAAACATTTGAAAGTACACACGTTTGTTTGACCTTAGAGATACCCACAATGCACCTCGGTGAGTAACACTGACCGACTGTAGAAGTGAAGTTCATTTACAACAAAACTTCACAGTGTCAAACATTTCAAATTACTCCCATTTAAAAGTATCATCAGTCTCAATGCCGAATAAAACTGTACAGCTGCATTATGTGGGACCTTACTTTCTACTGGACACTTTTCTGTGTTGAGTTAGATGGATGGTCAGAGTTAAACTCAGAGGAATGAAAGAAAACTCTATGTAATTAAGATGAGTTAAGATGAGATATCTGTTTCCCTAAATTCAATTGAAAATCGTATTATTTTTAAAATGAATCCAACCTGAGGAGTATTTAACACTTTATTCACCTGACAATCTTTATCACTTGGACTCTAGAGGTCGTCACTAGCAAAATATGGTCCCAAGAAGAGTGTTTTGGCTTCATTTTTGTTTGTAAGGCACATCGTCCATCTGTGTATATATCTCTATACAGCAAGGTTCATTCAGGCCATTAGAGTAACTAAACATTAAATGGGGCACAAATATTTGATATATGATGAAACTTGCACTTTATAATGTCAGAAACTCAACATGACGGGACTCAGATTGTAGTCCTTTGACCGTAAAGGACTACAGATCCCATAAGCCCCTGTTTCCTATGCTTGACAGGCCCATTCAGTAACCAGTCATTTACATATTAGACATGTACAACATACATCTAAATACCCGTGAATAATTTTTCTTGCAGTCGTGACATGCCGCTCGGTCTCCTCTGGAAGCTCTTACGACATCAAAGTCATTTTGCTAATGTGGCCTTGTCAGCTCCTCTCACATCAGACCTCTTTATCTAAGAGACACTTTGTTTACGACATCAGAAACGCATTTATAGAAACAAAGCTGAAAAAAAGAAACGAGGTAAACATGTAAAATTAGCCCTCGTTGATGCGTCTAGACTCAAGGTGGAGGTTTCCATGGTAACAAGAGCAGTGAGGCGTGCTCTGTGAAACCCAAAAGTGAGATAAATCAAACTTCAGTGGAGTTTCTGCTCAGCGCTCTGTGTTTTGCGTCGGCCTGCTGAGACGGTTAGCTCCCGTCGAGGCAGCTGACCCCGGGCTAAACCCTCGCCATGCTTACGCATCAGCTCGCACACGGTAGCTCCTCCCCCTTCATCCGGCCGTTTATGCCCCAGCTTTCCTATTATTGGGCTCTCCTGCTTTCATCTGTCAGCGGATGCTCTGTGATGTGAGGTGGCAGGCCGCAGAGGCACTGAAGCTTTTCCGCTCCAAGAGCCCTCTCTCTCTCCATTTTCCCTCTTTGTCTTCTTTTCTCTGCCATCATCCTTTTCTCTCCAGCTTTGTTTTTGTCCTCTCTCACCCATCTGCCCCCTCCCCCATGCAGGCACACTACTGTACACACTTGAATCCTGCTATTAGTGCAACACACACACACATTTATACCATGGGGAGCTGTGTTAAGGTTTGTGTCTGGGAGGAACCACTTGCCCTGGAGTCAAGGAGTGGATCACTCAAGCATTGCTCGTAAAGAGGAAACACTATTTCCTTTTTTTACTCCCTGCTCTTAGTGCACGCTTACATCTTGCTTACAAAGATGGAATCAAGAGCTGCGTGGGTGCATGTGTGTGTGTGTGTATTTGTGTGTGTGTGTGTAGGTGGGTGAATGAACATGCCCACATGTCCTGGGAGCTGACAGGAAGAGAGGTATAGAGATAAATAGTCCATTGTCTGCTGCGGAGCCGGACAGGAGTGCTGTGCTCCTGCTGAAGGAGCAGAGAGCAGAGGTGGATAACCGCATGTGTGCCTGTTGATTTAGAGGGAGGCTGCGGGAGACACCTCGGGCTACTTTCTGCTCCTACGTGAGCCGGTATTTCCAGATCCGAGGCGTGTCGTTAACCTCCATGAGTGCACCCATGTGTGCACTTGTATTTGTGTGCTTAGGAGCAGCGCTGAAAGACGACGTGGCTTCAAGGAGAAACATTATTTAAGAAGTGACTTACGTAGAGAACAGAAGCATTGTTTCATAAATAATACATGCTTCATTTCCAGTCTGAACATTGTTGATTACAGCGATAAAGGATACGTTGCTGCCTTTTCATAAGTCTCTACTCGTGGTGGGTTAAGATGAGTAAGGCTCCTTATCGTGTCTTGATTTTAGGTCTCTGTTGATAAATCACATAAGAATGTTAATGTTATATTAATGTTAATGTTTTTGGAAAAAGTTTTGACTTAACATTTGTTGTGATTTGGTGCTAGATAAAGATTGATTGGTTCACATAGCCTATGGTCATTCTTTGATGGTGACCAAATGTTTTAAAGTGGATTGTATTCCCTTGATATTACTGATTGCCTGAGCTGATATCATGAATTTATCAAGCTACCTTACATGTCAAAACGCCAACTGAACACTGAAATCTCATAAATTTACGAGAATAAAATTGTTTACAAGAAAACCTCATAAATTTTTGAGATAGTCATAAATTTTTGAGAATAAACTCGTTATTTTAGTCCAGAGCTTGGCTATCAGAAGAGCAGCAGCTGCTTGTATAAAGTGTGAAGTTCTTGTGAAGTTATTTATAAAAATGTGACGCTGATGTGCCAAAAGATGAAGTATTTCCTTATTTGTGAAACCTTTGCTAAAGTATAACTTCACCAGATGCTCCATGTTCCTCATTTTTGTACAGGCTGCAGCTGCTCTTCTGAGAGCCAAGCTCTAAAATAACTAAAATAACAAGTTCATTCTCCTAAATTTAGGAAATTATTCTGGTAAATTTATGAGATAAATCTCGTAAATTCGCTTTCTTATTTTCTTTAACATTGCTTTAATCCCCTGTTGTAGTTTTTAACTGTCTCTCTTGAATGCAAACAAATAAATGATCTCAAAGAACTCAGAATATTTGCGGTTTGGTGCCAAGTTTTGTTTCCTCACTTTGAGAAAAAGTCCCACAGCGCCGTTTCAGTGTGCCAGAGCAACATACCAACATCACATAACGTTGTGGTTGCAATTTTAAACAATTTTGGCATTGGAACAACTCGTGACAGACAAGAAATGTGGGGAGCAGAGAGTGGAGGAAGAGAAGAAATGAACAGTTAAATCCAGGATCTGCACCTATGAGGACTATAGGTATCTTTAAATGCAGTAGCTTATATAAAAATAATAATTCATAGTGCAGTGTTTTCTGTGAATCATAAGAAAACTGAGCACAAGAAACTCTTGAGAAACGTACGGACAGCTCAATAAGTTTCTCAGAGGGTCGTGACCTTCATCTCAGCAGTACGCACTTTTGTGTTCGGCTTTTCTTCCAGCCGTGTTCGTCATCAGCTTTAAGACTCGGAATAGAATCAGCTTACAATGAGGGATGTTGAGTGACTGCACTTGGTGAATATGGTGGATTATATAATGGTGTGTTTGTATACATTATAGAAATGTGTGTGTGTGTGTGTGTGTGTTGCCTCAGGCGGAGTGAAAGCTTCTCGTCTTCCCTTGATGTTTGACAGAGATGGAGGTGAATCCTTCGTGTTCATGTTCAGGTCAGTGGTCACGAGCAGTACAGCGTAACCACTCTGAGCTTTACATGGAACAATCAAAGACAGATCTGCTACCCTCAGATGGACCCGGCTGCACGACATGAAATGTAGAAATCACGATACCACTTCAAACTACCGATGTTGAACCGACGAATCAGAGCTTCCCCAATCAACTGGTTTTCATTCAATTCTGTTGATCCATGAATCACGTGATTCCAAAAATTCCAGGAAGGTGTAAAAATCTCAATCACATTTTCCAAAAGCTTGAAAAGTTCTCTGTAAAAACTTATTAAAACAGAGTATTTTCTAAATAACCAACAAATTCTTACATTTCAAAATTTGTGAATGACTAATATTTGGCTGAAAAAGGGAAAAACCATGTTTCATGGATTCTCAAATATTTGCCAATCGATTCTCTTCATCTTTTGTATTCCTAATCTGTGAAACTGTTGATTTTAGCAAGTCTGATTATCCCGACATTAAAATCCTTCCCCGAAAAAAGAAAGCACATAAAATATTTTTTATCGAGGTTGTTTAAATTTTATAGAGCTTAATTAATCGGAGCATTTTACGAGCTTCGAAGCTCATCCAAAATTGACCTCCCCCCTGATGTCGACGGCTCCCTCATTGATTTTTGAGGAGTCAAACAGGCCTCTCTAAAATCAGAGTTATCATGTTTTCAGAACATCCTTCATGTATGCCAGAGAAAAGTGCTCAGAAACATGAAATATAGCGTGCAAACGCCATAAGATGCAGTCTGAAATGTCAGCTTCAGCTGAGTTTCTAACAGAAAGATCTCCCTCACAAAGTTGTGGAGTTATCAGATATATCCCTCTGTGATGAAAAATCTCATTTCCATCTGCTCCGTCAGGCTGCTAAGATCCTGCTGCAGATTTCCCGTCACGTACAATCAGCACGCTTTGAGCCACCGGCTCACATTCGCTCTTTGAAGTCGTCTGCTTCTCACTCCTCTCTGGTCCCATCTCCCATGCCAATACTCCACCTCCCTCAAAGCTGCCTTCCCATCAGCCCCTGCTCAAAACTGGGCTATGGCTTCAATTGTTGTGCAGCAATTTAAGACCCAGAGTAGTTTTGAGTTGTCTGATAAATGGATACATGTGGATTTTCTTTCATGCATAAAGTTTATGATGTCTGTTTACATGCTGAGGAGAATGCACAAACAGCGATCACTGCCGCAGACGTGAAATGTCGATTTGAATAACTTTGCTGGGTGTGAGATGGCCTCTCAGCAAACGTGAGATGGATTCTGCTTTTTTTTTTTTTCTTTTCTTTTCCTTTTTTTGGGGGTCTGTCTCTTGAGTGGGGGTTCTTTTCCTGAAGTGCTTAAGCGAAGAATTGATCTGTTTACTTCGCCCTCGAACACAGAGCTGGTTCAATCCGAGCTTGAGCTGATGGCTGATCCTCCAGTCAATGGCACCAAACTGAAAATCACTAACCTGTTTCATCTCACTCTCCCTGGATGACTCCTGTCAGTAAGTTTCAACATGAAATCACTTACTTCTCACATGATTCAGGATGAAACGTTCTGTTTTGTTGTTGTTCTTTTTTTTTTTTAACCACACAACTTCCTGTGTAAATGAAATCAAATGAAGCCAAATCAAACGGAAGTATTTATCTCACCAGAGGCAGATCTGTCTGAAACTGCTAGAACACAGAAAACATCAAAAACACAACATCAACATAAATGATACAAAAGAGCAGCAGCAGCAACATGGACTCAGATCTAGTGCTTTACTTTGGCTCTTAAAGTCTTACATGATAAATAAACAGTCGGATAGATAGTACCTGTTGATTTTACGAGTCATTGACATGGAGATAAACTAAAAAGGCCTTGATGCATTGATCAGTGCTGCAGTGAGTCTAGATTCTTCTCTGATATTAAAGAACCGATTTCAGCGGCACACAGGAGTCCTGCTTTAATCAGAGCAGATTTAATGTTCTCCCGGTGTGCTTTAAATCACAGCCGGCCTGTTAGCGCCGCTCATCAGTCCTGCTGGACTCTCTGCTTATTGACTCGTGAGACTTGCGACACGACTCGCATAGCATACGTGTCTAATAGATTTTCAAGCAATCATTTCCGGCTGCGGCTGAAATAATTAAGTTGACATTCTCTCCCCAATGCAATTAACAATGAGCGCTGTCCAATCTGTGACCTGCTGGATGTTTGATTTCATGGACTGCGTTTTACATCACAGACCCGGGCCGCGGAGCACCCGCTAACACGAGGCAGCATGTGAAAGTCATCGGGGAAACGTGGCGCTCCGAGGACGCTGCCTGTGAGGCATGTCTGCTTCACTCAGCTCATTTTCTCAAGGTGTTGTGAGCTGCGCTTGCTTGTGTACAAATTAACGTCAGCTTTCTGGGCTGCAAGCGTAAATTAACGGGGCTGTGCTTTGATTGGCCGGATGAACTCTTTTTTATTCATGCCTGTAATTTATTGAAAATGTGTGAGTGTTTGCCCTCTTTGTTGCTCTGATTAAATCTGTTATATGAGTCTCTATGTGTGTGTGTTTGTGTGTGTGTGTGTGTGTTTGTACATGATTTACCTTGATGTACAGTAGATCAAGCAGCTCCGCACATCACATGAAGCGGCAGAGAGCAGGATGCTGTGAAATTCAGATGCACCATGTGCTGGAAGGGAGGCAGCCTCTGATGTATTTTTAGACGGGCTAAATAATGAATGCCTGAAAAGACTGCGAGGACCCCAGCTGCCAAACCTCACTGCTCCTCTCAGAGCTCACCTGTTCTTCTCATACGTGTGTCTGGCAGAAGAAGAAGAAGAAGAAGGGCATCTCCTCCTTCAGTGACCTGCTGCTTCGCTCTCTGGAAAAGAAACTGAAAATCGTTCACAGGTTGCATGAAGTTTTACACATTCATTGGTTGTTAGTAAATATACTTTAGTCAAATAGCGCACACCATGGAAACGAGGCTGCAGTTTCTCCAACGAAGCTTTGAGTTATTGAAACATTAAGCATGGTTGAGGATCGTTACCTGTCCTGTCTTTGCCGTCTTTCGTTTTCGTCCCTCGAAACTCTATTCACAGATTCTCCTCATGAATATCTGTAAAACTGTGGTCAGGATGTTCATTTTCTATGAGTTAGTTGAACAGAAATTCAAATGTTGACACACTGGAAAGTTTCAAGGTAAGAAAATCAGGAAGCAGCTGAATGGGGCATACGTAATTATTTCAGCTTTTCAAAATGAAATCTTGTGGAGCTGTTGACACTTTTTTGAATGGCTTTTTGACACATGGCTGAAACGTATGGCTCTTTGAGACGAGCTTTATGAACGTTTCATATTCTCCCACAAAGCATGCCGTCGAATAACTCAATTAAAGTCACTTTGACACACAAAGAACAAGATCAGTCATCAGAAAAACAACCAAGAGATTATTAAGCCAACAATGTGCCGTTGTCACACTCGTGTTATTTAATACTTTCTGAACTGATGAAACTTTTTGGTTCAGAGTCAACATGCTCTGCTGCCAGTGGTGACCTCAGAACATGAACTCTGAGTCCAGTGGTTGGAAAAAAAAAACAAAGCAAAACAAACTCTCTGGTGGAAAAGATGCTGCAGGCAAACAGAAACAGTGACATACAAGCCGGTGTTTCAGCTCAAAAAGCTACCCTGCTTACTGGTGACTTACAGTCCATGTGTCTGTGGTTATCATTGGAAACACAAAGAGGTGTCGCTGATGCCTCTGTGTTTAGTTGTTTATTAAATTTATGGCTGATGAGTGAATTTTGACATTATAATGAAAAGAGATGCTTTCAGTTTTCAGCAGCTGTTGTGACTGTGATAATTACAGACCCATCCCCATTCCCCGGCTAACAGCGTCAGTCATTAAACTGGAACACAGGCTCAGCTGTCGGCATTGTGGGCCTACATTAAAAATAATGTTTATCATTGGGTTTGAGTTGATTTCAGGCACACGTCCTTTCTCCTGCTCCAGTGTGATGTATGAGCTGCAGCTTCTGACACGCCAGGTTGTTGTGAAAGTGAAATATGAAACAGTAAAAAAAAAAAAAAGAAGAGCCAAAATAAACTTCAAAGCTGAGAGATCTGCTCAAACTGGCTGAGATTCCTGCTTTGGCAATCATTTAAATCAGGCCATTAAGAATTTGACCATCTGGGTAATCTCTCCTCATTTGAGTTTTATTGGTTTTAACTGGAGTCATTTCACGACACTATCTTTTTTATTGCTTTTTTTAGAGACCTTAAAAATGGAAAACAAGATTAAGCATAAATTTAGATGAGCAGATTCTTTTATGCACAGAGAACAGATGATAATTGTATTATAACAAAGAGCATATTGGTAGCCAGTCTGCTAAACAGAATAGAAAAGAGTATCCTTATTGTCACTGTACATGTACAACCCCAATTCCAATGAAGTTGGGATGTTGACATTGTTTAAAACATAATTAAAAACAGAATACAGTGATTTGCGATCCTGTTTAACGTATATTCAAATGAATACACCACAAAGACAAGATATTTATTGTTCAAAGTGATAAACTTTGTTTTTTATGCAAATATTTACTCATTTTGAATTTGATGCCTGCAACATGTTCTTAAAAAGCTGGGACAGGGTTACGTTTCCCACCGTGTTCCATCACCTTTCCTTTTAACAACACTCAATAAGTGTTTGTGAACTGAGGACACTAATTGTTGAAGCTTTGGAGGTGGAATTCTTTACCATTCTTGCTTGATGTACAACTTCAGTTGCTCAACAGTCCGGGGTCTCCGTTGTCGTTCCGTAGCGTTATCTTGCTGAAATAAGCAGGGACGTCCCTGAAAAAGACGTGGCTTGGATGGCAGCATATGTTTCTCCAAAACCTGTATGTACCTTTCAGCATTAATGGAACCTTCACAGATGGTCAAGTAAGTCATGCCATCGGCACTAACACACCCCCATACCATCACAGATGCTGGCTTTGAGACTTTGACCTGAGAACAATCCAGATTGTCCTTTTCTTCTTTGGCCTGGAGGACACGACGTCCATGATTTCCTAAAACAATATGAAATGTGGACTCGTCAGACCATAGCACACTTTTCCACTTTGCATTGGTCCATCCTCAATAAGCTGGGGTCCAGAGAAGCCGGCGGCGTTTCTGGGTGTTGTTGATATATGGTTTTGTCTTTGCATGGTAGGGTTATAACTTGCACTCGTGGATGTAGTGATGAACTGTGTTAACTGACAATGGTTTTCAAGGGTGTTTCTGAGCCCACATGGTGAAATCCTTTACACATGATGTTGGTTTTTAATGCAGTGCTGCCTGAGGGGTTGAAGGTCACGGGCATTTAATGTTGATTTTCAGCCTTGCGGCTTACATGCAGAGATTTCTCCAGATTCTCTGAATGTTTTGATGATATTATGGACTGTAGATGATGAAATCCATAAATTCTTTGCAATTGTACGTTGAGAGGTGTTTTTTTAAACTGTTGGACTATTTACTTGCACAGTTGTTTACAAAGTAAAACTGGATTATAAACGCTGATGATATCCATTTCATTTATTATGTATGACTAGCCTTCAACAATTGTGGTGAATACTTACTTGTGGTTGAATAGCATTTTTTTCTTGAGATGCCAATCTTTATTTTGCACTGTTGATTAAAACACATTGACCTTTTATACTCCAAATGGTCCGTCTTTCAAGTTAGTAAATGATAAATTTATCACGCGTGTCACAACATCTTTTACTCCCACTGTTATGGATGCTTTCTTCCTGTCTCTGTGTAAACAAAAAAAAAGGAAAGGAAGAACTGAAATCGACATCTCCAAACAAAATGTATAGGTAAGACAAAAGAAACCCCTGAGGGTTGGTGAGACACCCACTTAAGTGTGAAAATAAAGGATCCCACTATGAAGTCCAAGTCACGAAATGAAAGCAAAACTAGGTTTTTGTTTGAAGAAAAAAAAAGAAAGTTTTCCTCCTCTCCAACTTTTCTCATGCTCTTTTTGGAACAACCTTGAGATGGATAGAAGCACTATCAATGGGCAAATATCTTTATTTTTCTCCCACTACAAGGCTGGAGTGTTTTGTCCATACCAGCAGAGTTATCTTAAAATTAAAATATGTTGAGTGGTTCCAATCAGTCAAACAGCAGCAGCCTCCTCACTCAGAGAGCAGCGGGAGAGCGTTGGAGGATCAGATTATAGAGGCGCTGTAGGCTTCTGGGCACACAGAGGGACGATCCTGGAAGAGAGATGATTAAGGAACAATGGGTTTGAAGAATAGGAGATACAGAACATTATCTGTGTGTATAAGGGTGTTTGAATATGTGTGTGTGTGTGTGTGTGTGTGTGTGTGTGTGTGTGTGTGTGTGTGTGTGTGTGTGTGTGTGTGTGTGTGTGTGTGTGTGTCAGAAGGAGAGAGGCAGCAGAAGGCCCTCGAAGGAGAAACCCGGCTGAGCTTCTTCACAATCTAACAGTGTTAAATTCCTCTCCATTAATGCGGTAGTGCAGATTAAAGTGAAGATAACACAGGCAGCAGAACACTCATTAGAATATACCCCAGATAACAATGGCAGTGTCACTATCTATATTACAGCCACTACATCACCACAAGTCGTGGTTAAATCCAGAAAATGAGGACCTGCTGGCTTATGAAAACATCCTTCATTGATAAAAACTTTTTTTTCACAACATCATCAGATCATTAAAGATTTTTTAAAATCTTACCTTTCTGTTAAAGTGGGAACTGAGATTTGGTAAATCTTCTATGATGAGCTCATTCGATGCTGAAAAAAAAATGGATTCAAGATGGCTGTGAGAGTTCCTCTTGTGTGTGGCAGCAATAGATTGTGTGCATAGGTGTTGGAGATAGTTTATGCTAATTAAACGCAGCCTAGCTGATTACCTTTCATGCGCCAAATTGAAAAATGGATATTTGTGTAATTGCTTTCGCCTTCACCTTCTGCTTTTTCCACAAACTGCCTCCAACTCTGCTTCTTCTTTATATGCTGTATCTGTATTTGTATTTAATGCCGCTGTTGCTTGCTCTGTTTTTTTTTTGTTTTTTCTTTTTTCTTTGCTGATGCTCTCCCCGCCTTGGTTTTTCTTGTATGCACATAACAAAGAGAGAGGGTATTCTCTCCCCTCCTCAGTCTTTGGCATTCCATATATGTATGTGGAAAGGCAGGGATCTCTCTAAACAGAACAACACCTCCTGTATAAAAAGTCCCCAAAAAATGTGCTACTTTATTTGTCACCCATAAAATGCGCTTTTTCCAGCTGAGCTTATCATCAGTAATTATGCCAAAGAACTTTTCAGGAGGGACATGTTCAAGGATATCTTTAAAAACAAAAAAGTGGTGGTTGTGATCAAAACAGTCTAATTTTTTTCAGCTTCAATACCAACATTTTTTTTTTCATGCAAGCTTTTAACTTGTGCTCTGTAGAGGGCCTAGGATGGAGCCCTGTGGAATTCCGCCCTATACGTGGTGGTAAGCAGAGTTTGCAACAGGCTGTTTTCCCAAGTCGCAACCAACCAAAGCTTAGTTCTTATGTATTGAAAGCTTCAGATAAATCATCTAATGAAACTGACTGACTCATTTTTGTGTCTAAAGCTGTTCATTACCATACCCTGTTAACTTTAAACTCGTACAATAGCTCATGTTTTTCTTCTCAGTAACAGAAGAAAGAGTGGGTGATGGTAGATGAGAAGTAATCCTATAAAATTGGTTTTAGAATTAAATTTTATTAGAAGAAGCTAAGATGGAAGGCAGAATGTGAAGTACTTGTTCATCAGAGAAGGTCACAGTCTCTCTGAATCAATAGGTGAAACCTTGCCGTGTTTTTTTTTTTTTTCCGCTGTTCTCTGCTTTGAGCAAAAGGAATCATCAGCTGCTGTTTCCCGGTTTCACTTTTATCAATGTGACTCCTTTGATCGTTGTTTTTTAGAGGCATATCCCTGAGGTCAGCTTTTCTTCCTCATTATCTCCGCGTCAGCACTTCTCTTGATGTATTCAAGGAGGCCGTGTTCGTGTCCTGAGGGCTCTGTCCAACTTTCGAGCCTCACTAGTTGGAGCTAAACACCTGTCACTTCCACACTCTACTTCCGCCTGGCTGTCACCCACAGCACATGGGGCTTTGATGGGCCTTGTCCCAGTTGTTTAAATCAAAGTTTATGAAGAACTAAGGCCTTTCTCCTTCCTTTTTTCTTTTTAATGCAAGAACACACAATGGAGCCACAGATCTGGGAGTTCTTCTTCCTGTGTTCGAGCTGTGTCAAGCTCAAGATTCCCCTGTTGACAAAGTGCAGTACCTTCTCATCTCTGTTTTTTTTTTTTCAAATATCAGCCATGTTTTTTTTTTTTTTTTTTAACAAGGGATCTTTTTCAGCATTTTTTTTCAAAAAGGAAAAAAAAAAGATGAGTCACCAAGAATCTTTGCAGTAGAAAACTCAAAGATGAAGTTGCGTCAGCAGTGTGCAGTTGATCACTTTGTCTGACACCTGTCACCTGGCAGCACTCCTAGACATTAAAAATAACTCAACAGTTATATCGGTCATGTCGGTCTTTATGCCTCATTTGCTTTCGTTTTTCTTCAATTTTCTTATTTGCTGTAATCAAGTCAGACTTAAAGATCTGCTCTTATTGCAGTGCCAAAGACATTGTGATTTATTTTGCTGCTCCACTTATAAACTGAAAGGATCTTGCGTAAAAAAAAGCAGAAACACTTTCAAACCACCTGACATCATCGGCATGGTGTCTGTTTGAGTTGCAGCTGTAACAAAATTGCATCATGGGAATCACCACCTTGTAAACTGCATGCTTTAATGCACAGAAGGATATTTGGAGCTTTAATCTGCTTATCCCATGATAACATCCCAGAGTATCGGGCTACTAAGTTAGCGTCTTAATACCATAAGAGGAGATTTGCTCTGCTTGGTTACAGTGACCAGCTTTTAGCTGAAAAAATCTCCTTACTCCAGCTACAGTATCTGAGGAGTGAGGAGAGGGAACACTTTTTATTTGAGCTGAGTACTCCAGTGTGTCCTTCGTGTTTGACTTGCAGCCAGAACAGTCTACTTTGAGAGAATACCAAAGAAGAGGAGCAAGATTGTGAGACGAAATATTAAGTACCCAACAGCGGGCACCTGTTTGCTTTTTAAAAAGGCAAATTAAGGCACACCACAGTGCACCGAAGAATGTGGGAAAAGAAGTAAGCTCAGTTTGAATAGCAGGCCGTAACACAGAGGAGGTGAGGGACAGACAGGTGTAATGTATCTTTTTCTTCAGGACTCAAATTGTACCGTTAAATATAGTAAAGGGATGAAAAAAAAAATCTGTCTCTGTGTCTCTGCAGCAGTTTCCATAGAAACCTAATGTGCCCTACAGGACAGAAAAGACGCATGCTGAAATGTTAAGACATCAGACTGATTCCATAGGAGCACAAAAAAGGCTCCATTAAACAACAAACACTGCTGAAAACAAAGCAGAGCAGCAGTGAAGTGTGGGGAGTTGAACTTTCAGTAGAGACACTAATGCTTTAGTTTTATCATACTCCTCTCATCCAGAGCAGCAAAACAAAGCAGAAAAGTGATGTTTAAAGCTTTGAGTATAAAGGCTTGACTGAAGCTGTGGTGTAATAAAAACTGTGCTCCTCGTATTTAAATTTAAAACATAGCTCATTAAAGAGTTCAACTGGAACTGCAGAGGTTTACATCTTTCACACTTTAAAAAGTTTTATGTGGCTGTTCTAATGCCTTTGATTTTGCTGCGACTTCCTCTTTGTTGCCACAAGCTAGGCTAATACTATGAGCAGCTTGACCAGCACCCCCTCCTTTTTGTTGTTTCAGTAAAGTGAAAATTTGGCATTGCTTTCATGTTAGCACTGCTTTCTTTTATTTTTTTGTAGTTTTTTGTTGTCGCAGCAGCTCTAAATATGTGATAATCACTGAATTTGATGGCTCTGCTCGATGCTACACTTTCAGCTAGCAGCACACTAGCTAGCATAACGTGGTAAGTTAACTAAAGCTGTTCTTTTCTGCCATTCTTAAACTTGTTCCAGCCACAGTTTGCACTATTGCTGTTAATGCTAATCTTATGTTTGAGTAAATTTGTGAGTGGGCTCACAAATGCACAAATTCTCTCTTCACTGGCTCCCAGTGGCAGCTCGAATCTAATTCAAAGCTCTTCTTCTGGCTCATAAAACAGTGACAAGAACGGCTCCTTCCTACCTTGAGTCCCTCATCCAAGTCTACACTCCTTCCCGCCCGCTACGCTCTGCCTGTGAGAGACGCCTGGTGCTCCCAGCCCAGCATGGCTCTAAATCTCTAGCCAGACTCTTCTTTTCTGTTGTACCGAAATGGTGGAATGAATAACCCAACTCATTATGATCCGCAGAGTCCCCTTCTACTTTTAAGAGAGGTCTGAAGACTCACCTGTTCAGGGAACACTTTGGCACTTAATCTGACTCTTCCCCTCTTTGTCCTCAAGGGTCAGAATAGAAGGTCTCGGACTGAGCTCTTAACAAATGAAAGCACTGAATATTGATTGCTGCTGAATGCTAGTTGTGGCTACTATTTAGATAGAATACTTTAAAAAAAAAGGGGGGGGGGGTCAGTGGGCACTTGATGGCAGAGCACCTGTGACCCAACTAACTTGAAGCATTTCTTCGCACTTAATAAGGTTTCTCCTTCTTGTTTACATTCTTGCTTGTGTTGTACGTCGCTTTGGATAAAAGCGTCTGCTAAATGAAATTGTAGAATTGTAGAAATGCTGGTTGCAAAAGATTGGTCCATTGACTGCAGACTTACTGATACCCTGTATAACAATTGAGCCTGTGTTTGTGGCATTTCTGAAACTTCTGTTGAAACAACTCCATGTTGAGCTACATCAGATGTTCACCTTTACCCTTTCAATCTCTGAGAGGTGATGTTGGAGACTGTGTTTGATCGGCAGCTAAGCTGCTGCACCTATCAGGACACACTACCTGCTGCTAATAGCTATAGCTTACAGGCTGAGAAAGAAAGTGTTCAGAAGCAGTTACGCAAGCCAAGAAAACACTTTAATAAAGACTGAATGGCTGTTTTCCTATTTTCTGACATGTTTTTTTCTGTCTTGTTAGCAGGCATTGATACAAACTAAGTGAAAACAGAAATACATATTTGTCTCAGGTTAGGCTGTGGCACAGGAACATCCTCTCAGTGAACCCACTCTCGCTCCTCTGCTGTTGTTTGCAGAGTTTACCTCATTAGCTAAATGAGATCCCACCACAAATATTTGTTATTTACAGTTAAAGACGGTTTTATGTGTGAGCTTGTATGTGATTAGGTAATGGGAAGAAAAAGCAACCATTTAACATTTAAAAAAAGGAAAAAAAAACTGTCCTGACATTTACAAATTTCTAAGCAGTCTTAATGGCTGAGTGCTACAACTTTGTGTTTTCCTGTCTCCCAGTACGCTTAACCATAAGTTATGCCCTGATGGATAATTGTATTGTAGTGTATGAGCTCATTCAGAAAGCCATGTTGAAGGCAGGGATGTGCCTTTAAGTAAAAGGGGGGCATTGAATGGCTGTTTACAAGTGTTATTGCCACCCTTTGAAATTTCTTAGAGTGATTTTCTGGTTTGGTCTACTGGTGACATTTTACTTTGATGACCCCTACAGACCAGGGTTAACAAATGTGATGCCTGAAAACATAACACATATTTGGACATTAGCTCAACATTGACAAATATAACTTTTCATATAAAATGAACACCTCTGGATGAGGAATGTGTATCGATAACTGGTTCCTGTTCAGAATTCATTAGAAATAGCTCATTCCATCAATTGAACTCCACCAAATTTCATTCTGCTGGAGCAGCCGGACATTAAGTTGACTGTACTACCCCAGCTATCTTAGTTTCCCAAGAATACTCTGATTCAGGATTTACCACTTGAAGTTTTACTGAAGACACACCACACAAAGAAATGTGCATTACTCTCTCACGAGAGATTCCTATTCAATGTTATACAACTCCTAATGGACCAAAAACGATAACATAACGCTAGCTTGATGCTTACGTATATGGGAAATTGCATTGATATGCTAGTGGTTAGCATACATTGATGTAACTATGGTTTTGAAACAGAATTTTGACTTTCATCACAGAAGCATTTCACAATTAATCTTTGTAAACAATACTGAAAACTCTAAATGTCAAAATACTCACAGGCAAATGTTTTCCAAACAAGAAGTTGAAAGAAACGTTACGTGCAGGCTCATGGCTGACTTCAGCATAACTACGGCAAGCTCAAGGTTTTAAACAACTCAAAGCATTGCCACAACCACATAAACACTGGATGGCTTACTTCGGTCAATAACATAACAAAACAATACGTCAACGAGTTTTACTTATTTTCATTTATTTATGTCCAGAGATATTCAGATCCACTGACCAATTTCTTGTGTATTTACTTTGGGACTTAATAAAATGTTGTTGACTCAGAGAATATGTAAAAACCTATTTTTTGTAAACAGAAAATTCACAGGAGGAATTGATAAGTGAATCGATAAAGAATCAGATCGATAAGGGCCATTGATATCATTAAAATTTTATCAATACCCATCCCTACTAATACATAACTTATACACTCCCACTGCAACCTTTCCTTCAATGTGGATGAATTCTGCCTGACTTTTCCGGTCTTATGCTGTGTTGGCCGTGTAAAGGTCATGGCTGCTCTCATGTTGGAGGAAAAAAAAAATCTTTTTTTTTAAAGTCAAACATTTTTTTTTTCAGATGTAAAAATGAATGCACTGCAGTAAGTATAAAGTAACCTAACTGGCAGAATTTCACCGTATACTCTGAAATATAGATGTCTCCCTTTTTTTCCATCACAATCAGATGGTTAAAAATATATACAAGGTCATGTTCTGTAAAAAATGTGATGTTTACGATCCATACGAGTGCTGTAAAGACAGTTTTATTTGCCGTTATTCGTGTCAGTGTCATTTTCTGTCAGAGCCTTGGATGATTTCAGCAGACTATGACTTTATTCATATTTCCAGCGGCTCTCCTCATGTACGTCACAGAGGCAGCAGCAGGAGCAGAGATGGTGGTGTTGTGTCAGGCTATCTGTCTCTTCCAGACAGGCTAGCCATGCATGCGGCTCAGAATAGAGCAGCTGGGCCGGCTCTTAGACTGAGGCGGTGAGTGCTGTCTGTGGTCAAAGAAGAGCGGGCAGAGATATGGCCTGTTAAGCTGAAGCCAGACACGGCCCTGCTGAGAGCCCGTATCAGCTATTCAGCAAAGCCAGGTCCTGTGAATGGTGGAGAGGCTCTGGAGGAGTGAGAAACAGATAGAGACAGCTACCAGACAGACAAACTGGATGAGGAAAAGAAGGACTGACAGCTGTATGCAACCCTGTGCTTCGCTTCTGTTTATAGTGAGAAAAATGATAAAAGAAAAACTGAAGACCGCACAGTTTGCCTGCATTTATTGTACGCCCAGCAATGCAGGACCAACAGCAAGACAGGCTGTAAACATACTGAGCCTTAAAATGGTACTTCAGTGTCGCCATGTTCACAATGTTTATGGGGAGAGGAAATTTCTGACAAAGCTGTCCCTACTCTCCCAAACAGACCTGGTGGCTAAAACTCATATAAATAATAAAAAAAATAATTAAAAGAAAAGAAAAGAAAATTCATGTGCTTCTGGCCAAGAAATCCTTGGAAGGCTTTTTAAACTATTTTGACACTTTTTTATTAGTGCCTTTCAAAGTGTTTAAATGGGAGCCTGTTTTCCACAAAGGTCTCAAACTTTTTAAAAACCAACAGCTCTGCTTATTAAACCTGTTCTGACTAAAACAGAAAAAGCCAATCTCAAGCCAAAGTTTTATCCCTTTTGTGCTCCAGGGAGGAGCTTGCTCAGATGTGAGCAGAGCTGTTGGCAAACATCTTTAATATCTATAAAAAAAAAATAATTACAACAAAAATGATACTGCTAAAGTCAGTTGTATCGGCTACTATAAGCAGTTGAAGAATTAAAAACAAAATCATGCCATAAATGTCCAAAGAAACTCCATTAAAGGTCTTCAGAGACAGGGTGGAGGTAGCCTAAATTTTGCTAGCTTTGCAGTGCTGCAGGCCAGGATTTTTTTCAGTGCTTAGAGTTCACATGGTTTTAATTAACACAAAAAGACCAAGTTCTAAACCTCCAAAACAGGCAGATATGGTAGCAAAACTAGTTCAAACGCTGAATAAAGCAATTTAAATTTCTGTTTCTTTTCTTTAAACTACAAGCTGAGCTATTGCTAACTTTAACCCTATAACTGCATGGAATTAAAGTAAAATGAAGTTAAAAGATTCAGCCAAATGAAAGTGTGAGCTGATTTTGGTCAAAAAAATACATTACCTGTATAATTTTATTTATCTTTTAATTTTTTTTTTTGGAAACTCCTTTTTAGGAAGGCAGAACAACTGCAATAGCTCCAAACGAGTATTGGTAGTTCAGCTGGTACCAAGATAAATTTTTCTCAGATTTTGTCCGTGAGCTTTCTGAGAGAAGCTGAACTGTTGCAGAGGTCGTCCTCCTTCCCGAAGAATGCAGTATAGTTGTTTGAAACCGCCTGAAACTTGTAATGAAACAATCTCAAGCTAAAAAAAATCTTAATTTGCTCTTGGAATGAGCTAGTAAGTGAGCTCAGCTGTCTTGAAGTGACTTGAAATAAAAAAGAAAGTATTGATGCAAATGTTTTGATTTATGCTTGACAGGTGATGCTCATGCTGAAAGATGAGCCAGATGTAGGCTTAGATAAGAGTTTGGCATCATGCTGAACTGAAAAATATATCAAAGAGCAGCAAAATTTAGTATCGAACAGCCAAATGAAATTCTCTTGAGTCTGCTCCAGCTCTAATAAACATTCTCTCCACATCCTTGGATTTATCAAAAATACATGTCCTCGCCAGCCAACACACTCATTCCTCCTATGTTTCTGAGATTAAGCGTCCACGCAGTGTTTCTTTCTGGAGGCACGGGTCTGAGGATGAGTCTGCTGGAGTCTGAACATGCTCGCAGCACTGAACGCAGGGCCACGTTTCCTGACAACCACACAGGCTGATCGATCAATTAGGAGGATAAATAATCCTCAACAAACTCTGTACTTGCATGTTCACTCTGGGATTTATTCTCTGCATGCTACCAAGACTTCCAGACTGACCTTTTGAGAAGAGAAAAACTTGTGTTCTAAAAATTTTCTAAAAGAAATCTGTTTATCTAAAACAAAATGTTCCAGGGGAAACTGATCACTAAGCTGTAATATATCCTGACACCCTGAGTTAATAAAAAGCAGAAAGTTATGATTGAGCTGCCAGTAAATGCAGAAGCCACCCATCAGTATTGTCCTTGAGCCCTGCATGCTGATCTGAAAAACCTTTATTCTGCTTTTTTCTCTTCTCTGTACCCTGACGACCTTTTCTCTCTCCCTCTTTTTCCTTTTTTAAACCCCAATCCGTCACATTTACTCTTGTTCAAAGTGAACTCTGGTTTTCCAACATAGCTTAACTCAAAAACTTTTAGACATTTCACAAAGAGTACTTTAGTACCCTTAAAAAAAGCTCAGCTGAGTGAAAGAGCAACCCCGATCTGTCTTTGTCTCAGAAAGAGTCAGAGGACTTGGAAAACTTTTTCAATTACAGAATTGATTAGTGCCACTTATTTGATTCAAAAGCTCAATGATTTGCTAATTGCCCCCAGACTGGTTTGGCTTTGTTTGTCCAATCTTTATGTATGAGGCACTGTTCTGGACAGATGTCAAACCAAATTAAAGCCACAAGCAGTGATGAGCGGGCCCTCACCAGTCAGGGTGTGTTGCAGCCGTGGCACATGCAGCAAGATCTGTTCATGTGTATATGAGTCCAGAGAGGGACTGTGATTGCATTTCCATAGGGTGGCACTATTGTATTAGCAGAGTATTGAGCATACAGATATGTTGGGAGGGGGACCTTGATGCATGTGTGAAAATGTTAAGTAGATCCAAGGTTAGATGAAGGAGCTACAATGACTTCATCATTCATGGCGAGATATTAGAGTTTGATGCCTCGCCATGGACACACCGTTTAACCACAAGATATGACCTGATCAGTGATGCTTCTGAAGGCTTCAAAGACATTACAGACTAGAATATAAAGAAATGATGAAAAAAATGGAGTACTTCTTAATAGCAGAGTAAAACATATGACTTCCTGTTAACAAAAGGGGGCGCTGTACTTTTAGGTGAAAAAAAGCACAAGGATGCACTCAGGCTGTGACACTGAACATGTGTGTGCATTTTGGTTAAGATCCAACATTGTACATAAAAGCTATTTAGGTTTGAATGCTTTGGAAAAATTTGTCAACTTTGGCGAGCTCCCCTGGCCACGCCCAATGAGATATAAAAATTCCTGTAGCAACATTTAATTGTCAATGCGTCTAGTATACACATTTTTTTTAAAGATTATTGGGAAAAAAACTGTGGGACAAGTTCTAACAAACGCGTACCCTAAAAATCGCAAAAATCAGACGCTTAAGAGCAATTTCCGAACTTCCTATTCGGAATTCACTGTGGTCGTAAGATACTTTTTTGTAGGTCTTAGCATGATGGTTATGCACACCAAAAATCAGGCCTGTAGCTCAAAGTAGCCTAAGGAGCTGCAGTTTTAACTCACTAAGAGGGGCTGTGGAGCACGGAATGGAATGCAAAACCTAGATTCAAAAATTTTTCCCTATGACATGACGGCATGTCCTTTTTTTAGCAGCATCCGTGCAAAGGTATCAGGACAAAGTCACTTAAAGGTGCAATGTCTGATTGACAGCATTTTGCAGAATGTACTTGGAAGAAATGGAAATATGTTTAAATCCGTGTATAAGTATCTAAATATAACAACCATTTTGTTAAAGCAAAAAAAGTAGTTACAAACTTTCGTCTTTTTCATCGAGTGAGTGGCTGTGCCAAATGTGCTGGTGGGAAGACAAGCGGTTGTTGTGGACCGAAGTATTTGTACTGGCAGATGTTTACGAAAGTGAAAACTTCCAAGTTTTTTTTCCAGTTTTAAATCTGTGAAGTTTGCGGTCAGGTAAAAGTTGGAATCTATGTTGAAGTGGTACAAAAATAGGAACCACTTTCCGAACTCTTTTTTTAAAGAAGGACAAGTTTCATAATACTTCAGCCTGTCACCCAGCAAATAAAAAGTTTAGTTAGGTAAAGGAAAGACGGTGTTTCAGTCTGGGTCCTGTTTGAGTCTGTATCTGAAATAAATCTGAGTCTGAACCAGAGTAATAACCACATTTAAAGCTGTGTTTTTACCCACATCTCAATCTGGATTAGCTCTGAGTCTGATTTTGGTTTCTGTCTGAGTCTAACACCCAGTTTTATCGAGTTCTGAATCTGGGATCAGGTGAGACTCTGCTCGCTTGTGAGGCAGTTTATGAGGGGGGTACAAGCACAGTCTAAGAACTTTTCTGGCTTTGTCCTCATTAAACAAACACCACCTCCACTTATCCATCACATCTATCCACACAGTTAGGTGGCTGTAGCAAGAGACTCCAGAGTCTGTGTCCAAACGAAGTTTGGTGTGATGTTAACACTGTAGCTTCATTTTAAAGAGCAGTTCTTCCGTGAGTCCTCTTTCAGCCCCTCAGCTAAACAGAAAAGTCTCTCACTCCTGATTGACTGTAGCTGGAGGACTGGATTGTTCTGAATTTTTCAACTCAGTTCCGCTTGTTCTGTAAGTGGTCTGTGGTTGGAGTATCTGTGGAAATCCTTCCTGAATCACTTGTCAAAGCTGAAGTGATGAATCTGGCGTTCCTTTTAAAGCTGATGCTAAGGAACGCTTGAAGACAAACAAGCCTCAGCAGTAAAAATCTATTTTTCTGTATTAGCACCTTTGTCATGGCAGGCTGAGGGCCCCCCTCCTTACCTGTGCACCAAATAGGCTCTGCCACTGTCGATTCTCGCTGAGTGGTGTCTCTGTATAAAACCTTTCATTACATAAACAGAGACGACGCTGAGCCCTCTCCCCGGTAACCTTGACCACGCTGACCAATCACATCGTAAACAAGCTCTCTCTTTTTCCTCGGCATGTTTGTTATTACTTTAGAGGCCGACACACTGGAGTAATAACATCAGAGCTATGGTGATTGTCTCTCTTTGGGGCAGACAGCAGACTAATTGGTCCCATCTCCACTTGAGTAGATGTTCCAGGAGCTGGGCGTAATCTCATTACAGGGAGAGGCGAGCAGGAGCAGCCACTGCTGGGCAGTGCTTGGGGGGGAAAGGAAGTCCCATCGTCAGTGTAGAGGTGGCTAGAGGCGAAAAAAGTCCTCCTATGGACACTGAGTTAGTTTGTACTTGTCAGGCTGACAGCTCCCTGTGTGTAAATATAAAACCAGAACCAGGATGTTGGCGTATTCTGGATAAGTGAATCTCCTTATGAAGAGCACAGGTCTGCTGTTGACAGTGGCCCAGCTTTTCTATCTCCTAAAAGTGCCTCCTTTTTTAGTCAAACTCCGGGTGCCAAGAGGCTGAGTAATGTCTGAGAAATTATTTGCGAGGAAGCCATCTAAAGGTTAGACTCACAACCTGACTAAAAGACTAAAAGACTCTCTCACTTTCTGTAATTGTACTTGAGAAACAACCTGCTAGAAAGCCCATTTCTTTGGCAATATTTTAGCTGGATCATTGCATTAGAATTTCAAAAGGAGGAGTCGATTTTGGTCAGAAGGTTTAATTAAAGGAAAGTGTTTCATCATCTGAATGAAGAAGCAAAAGTTTAACTTCTGTTAAAGTAAGAAAGATGTTTTGGTACTTAACACAAACTTCTAAATTTAGTATAAGGCTGTGAAAAATAAACCACTGCATGAATTAAGAAAGATCTCAGACTGTGTTTATATGGTTTTTGTCCAGATAGATACATTTGGATATAGTTCTTTCCTGCTGCTTTTTTGAGTCAAGTGCAAGAGCAGAAACGGACTGAGCAGCGTGTTTTCAATCCCACATCAACAATATGGAGCCTTCATTCTCGCCGTTTCTTGAAGCTCCCGTGTGAAGTTTTTTGGCAGGTTTTGAAACGGGCTTAAAGTTACATTGATGCCCCCTTCATGACCTCTAAAACCATCCAAGAACATCTTGATACAAGTTGTTAATTTCATGTTGTAATAAAGTGTCTTAAAATAAAGTGACACCTGTGAGTGAGTTTGTTCAGGCGACTCAGGCTGTACTGATTTCACACCAATGTGCGTCATCAGCTACAAAAGTATCCTTGAAATGCTGAGGTCTGAGTTTGGCTGTCATCAAAGCTGGCATCAGATTTCCAGCATCCACCTGAGTCAGGAGTTTAAGACTTTTACACCAAAAACAAACAATGTTCTGATGCTGCAATTAACATTTCAAATCAATTCAGCTTGAGTTGTCTGACTGAGCTACTGTTGCAGGGTTGATATCAGACAAAGAGTTAAAAGTGCTCAGCAGAAACAGCTGTCTTCTAAATTTTACACAAAATAAGATTCTTGATGAGTGATTTGTTTGATTGCTGAAAGAAGTCAGAAGGATTTTTTTTTCTTTTTTTGGGGGAAAAGATGAGAGAAGAAAAATTCATATGAGAAAAGATGTGTCACTTTGTTCAGAGGGGGCACTGAAAATCACTCAGGTCAAAAGTTCAGCTTCAGGAAGTAGTTCAGTTCAGTGTTTGGTGATACAACTTTTTGAACAGCAATATGCTTCCTCGTTTGACTTTTTAAATGAAGCCGTAAACTTAAAATCTGCACTCAGGCCAGAGGTCACCACGTAATTAAAGCAAAATGACAACAGAAAGCCCACATCTTTATGCTACTAGTGTTTGGGATAAGAGTTACAAAGTGACTAGTCTCTGTTACTGGATGGACTGGACTCTGTAATGCAGCACTGTTGCTAATTTGGTAATAACATTACTGTCAGAATCAGAATCGGAATTGGAATAGCCTTTATTCGCCAAGTATCTTCAAAAGAATACACGGAATTTGAGTTCGGTTTGAACTGTGCTCTCTCTGTACAACATATATGAATAAACACTAAATATCACTAAAAAAAGAGATTAAGTAAAAAGAATAATAATAAAGGAACCTATATACAAAAAACAACAATAAGCAAGCAACAAAAAATAACAAATTAAGTTAAATAGTGCAATGTATGTATAAGTCAAAAAAACAAGATGTGCAAGATGTGTCTGTTATCTTATTACTTCTGTTACTTAAGGTTTTTAAAATGCTTGCTTAACTGGAGGAACAAAAAGCTCAGATCAAATGTCTATTATCATGTTCACTTCCATGACACGCAATAGTAAGAGAGCAAGTAAAGGTTTCGTTCAAGACTCAGAAATAAAATATTTTTTTTTGCCTAAAAAGATATATATGTTGCACTGGCGTGAAAAAACAATTCTACTGCTGTAAACTCATCAAAAAAAAAATCTCTCCAAGCAAAATTTCTTCCTGCGTACATTTGCCGCATGCAGAATGACAGTAAAGTCTGTCTAAATCTAAAGGTCTTTGCACACTCAGTCTGTCTGGATGTGTTTTTTGGATCCATAATCTGAAAAAAAAAAATAAAAGTCACACAAAGACACTTTGCACACTGAATCCATGATCAAGAAATTGATCCTGAGCTGTCAGTATATGCACAAGTTTTCACTCATCACCTAAACATAGCCTGAAATGACAAATAAAAAGTGTTGGCCTATCTCACCAGACATTTGTGTCATTGATAAATTAATCTAACAGCTAAACTTAATGATGATGATGACGTTACAAGTAATCTACGGCGTCTTTGAATTGTCAAACAAACCTTGTAACGACCTGGACGAATCTGAAAAATGCAGAAAATCAAACCTGTTCCGAAAAAAATTATGAGGGATGAAAGTTTCAGCGTCAGTGTGCAAACATGATTGACATAACATGGGAGTGAACTTCTTTTTTTAATATGCATCAGTTTCATCAGTTTACACGAAAAAAAACGGACTCGGTGTGCAAAGCACCTGTGAGCATGGACCCTGCGACAGCCGTCTAAAGTTTTGTGCCAAGTTTTGTCAAATTCAGCAGTAGTTATGAAGTCATGTTTTACTTTTCTAAAAAGTAAAATACTAAAATAGCTTTTCTTTTACTGGCATGCCGAATTACTAAAAAAACAAGTCAACTTTCTCCACTATGTATTAGTAACAGTTGCTGTCAAATCAGTTCGTTCTCTCGATAAGAGTACCCTGTTTTTTGACCTCAATCGCCCCAGCACTCTTGCAGACTTTTGTACTTTAGACAGCCTTGTATAAACTCAAAAGCTCATCAATAAATTAATTAACTGTGGAGAATGTTGATATCTGATGCTTTGGGATACCTTCAGCACAGAGTCTGGCTTTTTGGACCGCATTTGAAGATTTAGGGCTGAACTGGCTTACTAAAATGGTTTATTCATACCGTCAGAGTTCAGACTTCACTTTGAAAAGATGATTCTGACATCCGTGAATAGAGCCATTTCTTCAATTTATAGTTTGGAAAAACAAGGAAACACTTTCACTGAGCTCAGGAAATACTTGGCACAAATCTTTCCTAAGTAGTATATTTTCCTCTAAAATGTATGAGTGTATTCACTGTTGGTTCTACCTCTGTAAACACGCTCTTGGTTTTTCCATCAATTATTAATAAACGTGTTTTGCAGAGAGCATACTCCTCAATTTTCAGCCCCGAGCCCTGTCGCCTCCAATCACTTAGAGATATGGTGTGATTCCTCGTTCTTATTTCCAATAAAGCTCCTCTGCATTCTCTTCACTTACAGCCAGAGTTATTGCCATGTCAGGCAGCAAACCATCATCATCACTAATCATTCTCTCGGCCAGCAGGTCTGACTAAGTACTCAGTTGAAGCTATTAAGGTACTTGTCAACAGCACTTTGCAGAGTGTGCTGCCTTTGGCTTTCAATCTAATCAGCCTGGATGAGAGCTCGCCGGTGACACGCGGGATGCATCCTCTTCACCTCCAGCTCATCATACCATGACTGTAACTGTCTGTTTATCCTCACCAACCTGCAAAACGAGACGTGAATCCAGTCTTCTCCTTCAGCTGCTTCTTTAAATTGACTGGGCTCTTATAGCTGGACGAGGAGGTGTTAATCACCTCATACCTGTGTCGCTCAGGCGCTAAAGAGCCCCAGATCTGTGGCTTCATTAGAAAAAGTGAAGGACTCCAGCAGCAGGTTATCCTCCTCATTAGACTTCAGCCCATCAGAGCAAGAAAAGAAAAAAAAAAAAAAAAACGACAGCTCCACTCCATTTTTCAGGAGAGATGAAAAGGCAGCTTGTATCAGATTACAAACACGATTTCCTGCAGTCCTCCTCTCTCTCGTCCTTCTCACAGAACTCCTGGCAGAGTGATGGCACCTTAATGCCTCTTATCAATCTTACAGCAAACGATAGTCAGGTTCACGCTCAGGTTACGATGATCTTACCTCTTTTTACCTCCCAGGGTCTGTCGTCATGGCTTTTTCTGATGGCCTGCAGAGATTTGACTTCAAAAATTCAGAGTGCAACCATGAAATGTCATTTCTTTTGCATCCAGCAGAGCCTGAGTGAAGAAAACATTCATTGATATCAGTCAGGTTAAATCGGAAATAGCTCATTTTCTCAATGTCCACTCTCCACACCACCCCCTGTAGGTCAATGTCTTCATGAATTCAGGGGGACTGACTCAGCTCAGCTCGGAACAGAATGAAGAGACAATCTACTGTCCACACCGCACAGCCACAAGCTCACCACACATCGACTGAGCGTTGTGTCAAAGAGTGTGTAGACGTGTTCAGAGGACTGGTTTGAGATGCTATAATGTGAATACTTTCCCACCAAATATCACACAATGTAGTCTTAATCCAGGAACAAAACTGTTGGTTAAAGTCACTATTAGGGCTGCACGATATTTGAAAAAAATGATGTCGCAATATTTTGTGTCCTGCGATATTTTTAAAGTTTTCTGCTTCACTCTGTTCAGCTGATTTCTCCCAGACTCTCCCTGAAATAATAATAACAGACTCTCACCTAACCGCATTTGTCTCTCTCTCTTTCTCTGCCCCTGTGAACGCTATTTGCATTTGCAAAGAGTCCTTATCATGTTGGTATTCGTTAATTATTGATATTGATCGATAATATTTCCTGCAAGTGATTCTGCTCACATCAGGTCAGACTTTTTAATAATGCACTCCTGAACAGAGGTTTCCACCATTTAAGTTTTCCTCGGGGAACAATTAATATTACGGGATTTTTATTAACTATGACCCTCCTGCCTGCGCGCGATAGCCAGACACACACAAACATACATACACACACGAAACGGGAGCGTGCACATACATACGGGCTGAACGGATGCTCAGTGGCTCACAGTTTGTCCTCCTCCTGTATTTTGCTTTTTTTCGTAGGCTTGAATAATCTTTTGCCAGAGATGTGAATCCAAGTAATATTAAGAGACATTTCCAGAACAAGCATGATGCATTTTGTGAAGATGGTCGACCTTGGAAAGAGAATAAAGGGCGATTTCTGCGGGAAGCAAAGCAAACTTTAAACAACGGATTACTTCGACATTAAGCTACGACTGTTTCAAGTTTTATGGCCTCTCATGAAATCATAAGGTGTGGGAAGGAGGACGTAAAATAAACTATCACACTGCAAAAACTGACATCTAATAAAGTGTGTTTTTGTTTTATTTAAAGTAAAAATTGCCTTATTATACTTGATATGAGCCACATTCAACAAGTCCAGGAACGTGTCTTATTTCAAGATATTAAAACACAAAAATAAGGTCTGAATTACCTGCAAAAAGTAAAAAAAATCTGCCAGTGGGGTAAAAAAAATTTACTTGTCAAGTTCAGAATAATGTCTAAATACAAGAAACTTTCACTTACTCCACTGGCAGATTTTTTTTTTTACTTGTTACAAACAATTCAGAGCTGATTTTTGTCTTTAAATATCTTTCAATGAGACATGATTCTGGACTGGTCTGATGAATGAGGCTCATATTAAGTCTAAAATGACATTTTTACTGAAGATAAGACAAAAGCACTTCCTAAGATTTCAGTTTTTTGCCGTGCAAAAGATCGAAACGTAGATCGGAAACAAACCAAGAGCCCATTCTGACTGAAGATAAAGTCGGAACGCTACATTTAACCCTGAAACCCTTAAGTGATATTAACTATGAGCAAACTGTCAGATTGTCAAAATCCCTGCTATGCTCCGCTCACATTCACCGCTCTCTCGGTCTTTGAATGTGACTACTAATGTGATGATGAAGATGATGAAACGATACATCGTGCAGCCCTAGCCACAATAAATAATTCAAGTAAAATTTGTGTGCGGATGTCTGATTTATATCAGTTTCACTAAAAAGAGCCTGAATTCCCTTCAGGAGTAAGTAGATGTATGAATGCAGCAGGTTTAGGTCAGTTAAATTCCCCCGGAGCGAGTGGGCGGGGAGGTGATGAGGTTCATGTCATGGGACCGCTTGGTGCATGCATCTGTTACACATAATGATGCTTCTCTCCCCTGCTTTGCTGGTACAGTGAAAACGTCCTTGAATACTTTGAAGCAAAAACTGTTGCTTTGTTCACCATCTTTGGTATCTTATAAACGTTACATGAGTGTGCTGAGGGAAAGTCCTTCCTGCAGAGCTGAAAAAGTGACCATGAACAGCTTGTACCGAACTCAAAAAATTCAGAGGGCAGTCACGATCAATAGCTCTCACTTGTAGCTGATGCTCACGGTGTGTGTCAGGAAGCTGCAATATGACCATTTTCATGGCTGGCTAACAGAGTTAACTGCGTAAAATTCAAAATAAATGTTCAAATTTTACCACCCTCATGTCAAATCCAAAGTTTTTCATGCTGAAACTTAAATATGGAGAAAATAGATTTAACATTTCATTTGTACACAGCACTCTTAATAACACAAAGGCTTTTGGGGATTTGAGTTTATAATGACTGTAATCCTTCCAAAATCACAGCATCATGAGTCGTTCAAGCAGCTAGTTAGTCCAGTAAATTCATTCCCTAATGAAGCCTTTAGAGCTCCACTCATCCTTGTGTGTTTGTTTGGAGTGGGAGAAGTAAGAGAGCTGATTATTTCAGTCCTCTCACTTTCAGACTCTTGTTTTAACTGCCAGAAATTCACATTGAAGCCAATTTTTGAAAAAAAAAAAAAAAAATGTTGACTTAATCTGGCAGTAGGGATGGTTGGATACTGATGGCTGGAAGCCATCTTATTAAGAACAGGAAACAAAATCACATTTTTATTTTGGCAATTTAAATAAAACAGTGCAGCATGTAAGATAAAGCGTTGCCCATGGTAACCAGCAAAAACCAATGAGGCCATTAGGAAGGTTCATGTCAGAGCTTATTAAAACAGAGTCCACAGCTTACACAGTACATGTGGGCTTTAGCTACTCTGCTATTAAATCATAGATTTTTTATGAACTGATGGATGATGCAAGTGATCCCCAAAAGTGAAGCCAAAAGATCTGCAGCTCCCCCAACTGGCAGGTGTTATATTCGATATGTTTATGGTAACGTCAGTGAACAGTGTTGGTGGCTTTGGGTTATTTTTTCTTTATTTCAATCAAAGTTAGTTTCACTGAGTTATTCAAAACTTGCAAGTTTTTGCACTTTTGTTTCAGCTCCTAAATTTCTTCCTCGCCAACAGTGATAAAAACGTATGACACTGATAAAATCAGACTTTGCTTCAAAGTAGGAGCTGATGGTTTGCAGACATTTTGCAAAGGACTCAGGGAAAGTAATGAGACTTATTATGAGTATTAATTTGATACACAAGACATAAGAGGCTGATCCTCCCCCTCCCCCATAATTCAAATCAAAGTTTAATGAACATTTTATTAAAGCATAACATTAACAGCTTCTTCATGTCCCACTTTATCAGCGGATATGAACCAACACATCAACGTTATTAAGCTGCTACCCGAGCTCCTCTTCTTTAACCATAGGAGGTAACTCTCACACTCTGAGACATGCCTCTTTTCCTCCAGCTCCACATCCCAAGAAGTGTGTTGTTGCCATGGAAACCACAGCCTTATCACACTTACATGAGCATAATTTAGGCCCCCTTCATTTATTAGAAAAATGCAGAGTATGGACACGTAAGTGGAAGTGGGAAGGAACTTATCAAGGCATCTTTATATCTTTATACATTTCTCCACAGTAAATGACATGTATGGAAATAACTTGGTAATATAAAGTAAGAATCAATTCCATATTGCTTTAAGTATATGATGTTAAAAATTGAATAACTGCATCCCCAGCCCACAGTATTATGTAAATATGAGAGGATTAATTTGCACTGCATGCCAGAAGATGAGAAAAAACATATATGCAAAATAGGTTCAACAGGCAGATCTGCAGAGGGATGTACTGTACCTACATGATCTGTAGGCTGCAAGATCCTCCACACAATTTAGATACATTTAAAAACCATTGCTTGAATTTGCATGCTGTAAAAGCCTCTTAATTGATACCATTCTCAACGGAATACAAGCAGAGTTTGCTGAAACAAGCAGGTTGAACACATTTCCAGGGAAAAATAAATAAATAAATAATTGAACTTAATTGATCCTAAACTTGAGGAAATTAGATTTTACAAATGCAAATAAAGCACAGGGCCCCAATACTGGAGATTCAGAATCTACACATGCTGAAATCTCTCTGAATAATGTCCTTCAGTAAAGCTATTATTTGTGTTTGGACCCTGATCTCTGACCTCACCTCTGCTCTAAAGCCTGATTTAATACTTCTCTGATGAATCTGCACTACAGGTTTGAGTGGCTCTGTATCTACGCAGAAGCTTATGAAGGTACCTCATAGGCTGCATGGTTAATGGACGTAGCCTCCACGACGTCACCCATTTGTTTCTGAAGCGGATTTTTGCAGCAAAACCGCCGGTGCAGCCATATTGGAAATGAGGCAGGCTTTGAGTCTCCATAGTAACAGCCATAGGGCGCCTGGCAGTCATGTGAGCTGAGCTGTGCCTCTGATTGGATGAACTGGTGATCTTAATATTGTCTAAACAGCGGAGTTAGAAAAAAATTCACCCTCAATACAATGCATGCTGGTAGCAAAATTAGCGATTCAGACAGGAGACATTTTTACTCCAGGCTGTAAACATGCTTATTTCTGTGAAAATGGCTTTTTTGGCTTGGTGTGTGGATGTGACTTCCGGTACTTCCGGAGCCAGCCTCAAGCAGACTGTCAATGAACTGCAGATTTTAGCACTTCCGCATTGTCTCATATTTTCAGACCGTAGGTTGCCGCTTGAGGTACCTGGACATGCACCTCCACAAGAGCGTAGATCAGCTCTAAATCAACACAGACTGCTAGTCAAAACAAATTAGTAAGTTAAGGTTTTAGGGTGAAAAATGTGTGTGTATATATATATATATATATATATATATATATATATATATATATATATATATATATATATATATATATATGACATAAAAAAATGAAATCCAGTATTTTAATTCAGTATTTTTACTATTTTTAATTCATCATCAGACACAAAAAAATTAAATAAAACTTGGACTTTAAACAATGCAGAGTGAAAAGTAAGGTTCCTCTGAATCAAATGTTTGGCACTTGATGCTGAATGCTTCAGCAGATTAGAAAAACAATTTGGTAAATACATTCTAGGTGTCGCCCCCTCTGTCCTGTCCTCCTTAAACATCTCCTTCTTTTCGTTTCAACTGCTGCTCAATGTTATTGACTCTAAGTCCAGTGTAATACGCTTAGATTCAGTTGCCATGGTTTTGTGCGCAGAAACAAGCAGAGGTTATGGCAGAGCCATAAACTGGTAATATGACCTGCAGGTGGACGCTGGGGCTGAATGTTTGAGAGTGGAACTGGTGATCAAGCAGAGACAGAGCACAGGGAGAGACCGGAAATCTTGCAGCTCAAATGGACCAAATGAAGGCATACGTTTGTCAGGTGATTACATATCAAGTGTGAAATCAGTGCAGCTGGAGCCGCCTGCAGGCATTGCTCCATTAAACCCTGAAACAAAAACAGAACATACTGCATGTGGTCAAGTGGCTTCAGACTGTAGATAAAACAGGTTCTGTTAATCCACACACTTCCTGTTAGCTGAGTCTGTGACGATTGACAAAACTGACAACAGTGATTTAAAAGCTGCTTTATTTACCACAGAGCTCCTCAGGTTTTATTGGACACGTGAGATCCTGAAAAGCATTTTTTGTGGCTTTGATTAAATCTTTTGGTGCCTTGTGCTCAAACTTAGAAATATGTCTTTTCTTATCATCTTCTATCTGAAAGATGAAGTTATTTCTCCAGTGAGGTGATTCCTCTGAGCGTGTGCACTAATAAAAAGAGCTCTTGCTGCAGAGCTGAGGGGGACTGACTGTTATGACTTCTTGTTATTCTTCACATTAATGAACCTCATTCTCTTGATTAAGAGCCAGTCTTTTCCAGTTTGGTGATTTAATTTCCAAGCATGTACAGTTTTGCTCCACACTGTAAGTACCCATCTATACTCCACACACACTGCAGGACACACACAGGAGAATAGCAGGGATTAACTACACCTGGTAAATCAATATAAGGCAGGGGTTATGGATTTTAGAGTTATGAACCGTTGACTGATGGGCTGAGCTCCACCTGAGAAGCACTGGGTTAAATCACTGAACAATGACTGCAGGATTAATTGCCAATTTAGTACACAAGCAATTGGAAGCTTTGGCTGCAGAGAAGTTATGTGCAGGTTTGTGTGCATGCTTGCAGTCAAGGGAGTCTTGTGGTCGGGATTTGATTTGCAGCTGGTGATTTAGTCGGAGCCTTGATCATGATGGATTTGTGTGGTAGTGAAATCCCAGGGGGGTTAAGTGAGCTACTGTAAGCTGAGTAAACCTTTTTGCTTTCTCAGGTGAAGAGTTTCTGAAATGATTTGGTCTCAGTGGCTCCAGGTGAGAATTTCTGGAAATCATGAGGATCTCAGAGGATCTAAGCTTGGTTGTACTCATACAATGAGTTTGAAGTCAAAAGTTGCCCTCTACATGCTGTTTCTGTGCAAAAGTCAACCCAATGTCACATAAGGAGATCGTAATTTTGAAAAAATGTAACTTGTGTACTGACAACTCTACATGAACCACACAGTAAACTAAGAACATCAGCAACAAAACTTTTTTTTCCCTTTATACTAAGTATTAATGTCTGCATACAGGTCAGACTTTCAGCTAAAAAAAGCTGAGTCAATATTCGACACTCATCCAGGATTATCCAGAACTCTGCGGGTAAAGTTTGTTTAAAGTTTAAAGAGAAGATAAAAAATTTCAAAATTAAGTGTTCAAAGATGTACATCAATAATAGGGCTGGGCATCACCACCTCTGAATCGATTCAATTCCAATCTGTTTTAATTTGATATTGATTCATGTTGGGATGTTTAAGTTACAATACTTATTCTGCTTCTGCCAGGGCAATAAATAAATAAATAAATAAATAAATAAATAAATAAATAAATAAATAAATAAATAAATAAATGCCTGAAATCCATCTTTTTTCTCTCTCTCTCTGTTCCCTCTGTCACCGGGTCGGTGCTTAACAGCACAAAAACACGACAGGCTTTTGATTACAATTTCACAAAAAAGAGTCACATTAAAAAACTGAAACAGCAGCTTCCCTGATACTTTTTTATTTTTCACTACTTCCTCAACGAACTGATTCTTTTGTCATGCTGACATAATTGGCATCAATATCTTTAAAATTACGAGAAATGTTAGGATTTAAATTGTATTTATTGTATTAAAGCACAATACATAAAGAGGAGTTTACCTGTGAAATTAATGAACTCTGCTGGTGAAAACCCCATCCCTCTGCAATAGCTATTCCACAAAGGCAGAGTGGGAGAATAAATCAAACGCACCCTTCCTAACACTGTGTGTGTTTATGAGGCAGCTGACAGCTCTCAGTGAACAGTCTGAAAACAAACAGTGAAATCATATCTCCTATTCAGACCCTCAGAAATAAACAGAACACCTCGAACCAAACAACCAGCCGTTACAAAACACCAGCACTTAACACTGTGGGGCTTGTAGTTTAGCGCGAGTGCGTTAGCTTTAGCTCGCGCGAACATCAGCTGACGGGAAGGAGGATGATTGACAGTCAACTCTGACACAGAGACAACATGTTAAAGCAGAGCAAACACGCTGAAACAGGTGGTTTGACGCTGCTTTGCTGTAGTTTTGATCAAACGTGACTAACGTAACATAAAGTCTGTTACATGTATGCCAGGTAAAGGTACCTCTTAACGGACAGTAGCCCCCGTGCCCCGATGCACGCAGGGCAGAGCATGTGAGGAGAAGCGCTGATCCAGATTGATGCGTCTTCAGCCAATCAGCTCTTCACATTACCTTGAAAAAAACTCACTGTGATTTATACAGAGATACTGTATGAATACATATTCCACATTATCAGTGCCAGACTTGTGGGAACTGAATATTCTGTGCAGAGTACCCGAAATCCCAAAATAAACTTTGGCTGGGAAATGGATTTAAAAAAAAAAAAAAAAAAGATTGATCCGGTGACTTTATAAATTGATATCAAATTTTAAATTTGGTTGGGTATCTGGCTCCCTACCAATACCTGAGGTGGGGAGAGGAGCACTGGAGCAGGGATGTCTCACTGCTTATTCAACAGCGCATGTTATAACCAAACCAAAGCAAAGCTGGTCAAATTCAATCAAAACATAGATTAAGATAACTTTGGCGCCCCCAGTGGACAAGAGGTGTCTGTCTTTACTTTTTTTGTCCTGGTCATGTAGAGATTCTGTTTTGTTGGGGAAAAAAAAAACAAAAAAATACACAAACAACAACAAATTTGCTTCCTGTTGCCATCAAATGCATCACTTCCTCTTGATATCTTTTAGAACATGTAAACAAAGCTGTAATTTGTCTAGCCTGATACCTCCTCCATGCTAGTGATTACAGGTACTAAAGATAACTAGACACAAATTGCTTTTGTTGATCAATTAGAATCATTGATACTTATGTCAGATTGTTTCTTCCTAGGTAAATAAATTCTGACAAGAGCTTTAAAAATAACAAAACGTTTTTGTACCTCTACCTTTATATAGTGGAGCACATGTCCTGTTTGTTGGAGGCAAAACCAGTAACAAAAGCAAACATTTTATTACTTTTACTGAGAAAGATGGACAAAGTTTAACCACTTTGTGTGTTTGGGGCCAGACCCGAAGTAAATAATGGTAACGCACCGCAGTCTCAGCCCTGATTTGTTTCAATCCGAGCTTGCTGATACTTGTTAAAGTGATGATCCACATTTACTTCAGTCCAGTGTTTGAATAACACTGAAACAAAATTGAATTTATGTTTGAATTTTGGCACCAGCTGCTCTGTGTGCTCAGCTTGTTGTGAGCGGTGGGGGTGAGAGCAAATGTTGAGCTGGGGGGGGGGGGGGGGGTACAGGAGGGAGATCAGGTTAAAAATCAGAGATGAATAGTGTTAGAGCTGTGTTGATGTTTTCTGTTAGAAATCAGAAATAAAGCTAAAAGGCTAAAAATAAGTGGACCTGTGCACCTAATGACCCACTTTCTGCAAGTTCATAGAACATGGTTGAGTCTTTCACAAGCTGTTTTAAGTTTAATCAAAAGGCAGTTTCGACGTGGTTTAAGACCTTTGAGACATTCTGGAAAGCTTGTTCTTTTTGAAGCCTGCAGAAATAAAGAAGAAGAAGTGTGACAGAAAACTTTCACAGACATCTCCCACACGCTTAAGATGCTAGTTGCTTAATTGTTTTGGGAGACGGTGACTTGATTCGGTGACAAAAATGACATGCCCTTTGCCCAAACATAGACTGCTTTTGCACCATTTGGCACCACTTCTGCTCCATGCTTTAGAAATGTCGCTGACTCTTGCTGGTTTCTCCACATTTGCCTTCGTATGAAAGCCAAACCCTCAGCACTGTGTGAACTTTGTACTAAATTTGGGTAGCACACCTCACAGCACCAGTTTTAGCTCCAGCTTCCAAGCTAAGCTCATTGTTGTTTTTGAGCGGTCATCTTGAAGTATGTTCCCTAATGTGCCATCTCTTTACATCAGCCTCAAGATCCTCTGCTCACCCTGCGGGGCTGTACGACCGTCTCAGCAGGCTTCTGTTTTAGCTGCTTGTTGGACCAATTTGTGACCGGCATTAGGCTTTCATTACAGGCCTCCTTGTGCACGCACACCTTGTAAGATGGAACTTAATTAAGTTTATGCTTTCCCTGGCAGACCCGAGGGCTGGCTGCCTGCTTCTGCTGCCGATTGTTGATTTATGTCGAGTCCTCAAGGACAATCTGTTGCCTCTGCCACGGAGCAGGGCTAAAAACAAACGCTAGTTCATCGCCAGCTGTTTGGGGATCACATCTCCCAAATATGGTCTCTATATTCCATTTGTCATGGTGTTTGTTCTTCTTTAGACCCCACTTTCAAGAGGGTCTAAAGAAATGAGTAAACACTCAAATCTTAATAACAATTTGGAACAAGTTAAGTTTTAATAGATGGTTCCTGATACCGGTTTTGTATTCATCACTTCAACTTATGCATCCAAGTTGAAGTGTTTGCATGTTATCACCTTCTCAAACCACCGTACAGAGAATGTTTTAGCTTGTTTCAAAAGCCTGGAGGCCATAAAACTTTTGAGACAAAAAAAAAAAAAAACTCAACTCAGCAAGAGTTTATCTTTCACTCCGTGTTTCTTTCTTGTCACTCCAGGAAGTATGAAAGCAACGCTCTGAGATGATATTTTGCTATTTTGATTGACAGGAAGATAACACCAAGAACAGAGGTGTCAAAGGGTGTGCAGCAGTTATTTTCTTGTTTCTGTAAATATTAATTAGTAAAATCTTTTTTCCAATGAGCATCCTTTGAAGGTGCAGCCTTTTTTCTCGCTCATTATAAAGAAGAGACATTTGTCTTTTCAGGGTTCAGCTTTGATGTGAACTCCCCACTCTGTCAGCCACAATAAATGAGATTCATCTGAGGAGCCGAGCAAGACAAATAAATCCAATAAGGTTTTGTCACTCACCGTGTGTCCTTTAGTGACACCTCTCCTCCTCCTTTTCTCCTGGGTGCTCTCTCTCTTTGTGTTGCTCAATCTCTCTCATTCCCATTTGGCTTTGTATCTGCTCCTGTTTTATAAACTCTGCTACTCCCTAGTGAACTTAGCTATTGTTTACCGTTTCAGATGAAAAAAAAACAACAACGCTTCTCGGCTTAATAAACGTAGCCCTCCGCCATCTGGGGAGTCTCAAAAGGAGTCAGACTTCTTTGCATTTTTGTCGTTAGCTGCGGCGGTGCTGCTGCTTGTGCAGAGCGAAGCCCTGAAAAGACTGACAGAGCAGCAGGATAAGGTCTGCCAGATGCCACATGCCTGAAACAACAGCACATCCATCAGTGTCCTCTCTGACACGCCTGCTGCACCGAGGTTCCTGCTCTGAAGCCTGGCAGGATCCTCACAGGTCGCTGATGTCGCCTCATGATGCCGGCCCCGGGTACAAAAGGCAAGGGGCTGGCTTTAAACGTGTACCTGCATCTGAATCAGCTGCGACATTCCCAGGTTTAGACACAACTTTGGCACCCCGTCAAGAAGCAGGATCAAACCTGTAGAATCACCACAGATACACAGCAATGAAAGGAGAGTTGGGCCCATGCCCAGGAGAGTCTTTGTTCCTGTCACAGGGTCACTTGTGCAACATGTTCTTACACAGAAAAAAAGAGGGAGAGAGTGCAGTGAGACAAGTAACTGTACAAGTGTTTCTTTACAAACTTTAAAAGCCACTTGTTCAGGAAGGTGCTTTTGAACTTGAGCTGTTCCTGGATGAACCTTTTCCTAGCTGTTGGCTGTAGCAAGCAGTTGGCTAGTGCTTTCATGTTTATGTTATTGGCTCTGTGATAAAACCATATACTGTATAATTTTGTGGGCGGAATTATATTTCAATATTCCAGTTTTTCAATAAAACTCTTAACAATGTGCAACATCACAGAACCTTTAAAGCTCCTGTGGGGGACTTTTAGGTTTTGTTGATTTTAGCGCCCTCTTTGGACAAAGGCATACTGCTTATTGATTTGATGTTTTTGTTTGTTCAAAAAATGAAAAACGGCTACTTATTTTATGCATAACAGTGATAAAGACAGTTTGTCTCATATTCTGCTTGAAATTCCTCACAGGAGCTTTAAACATAAATTTGACCGTATATCCGCATCTTTGATTAATATTATTCAAACTGGGGTTGCAAATATTAAGGCTTCCATGCAATAAATTTTTGGAAATGTAAAAAAATCAGTTATTAATTTCTTGTTGAAAGAAAAACAAACAAAAAAAATGACATAAAAAGAAACAACTGTGATTTTTGTAAGAATCATTAAATTTTTGGACATACAGATTTTTTAACATGCTGATCAGCAACAAGCATTGTAGGCTCATAGCCAATGCACACATACAGTCATAAAGACAAATATATCATGGAAGGGTCACATACTTGGACACAAAGCTGCGCAGTCCTGTTGGCTTCGGTGTCTCTGTTTTACTTCTTTAACACCTCTGTATGCTTTATGATAGTGCCAGTGCTCTATGGCATTGGAAACCTAAGAATTTGCTGTTGCCAGTGATAAATGCTTCAGTACAGTAACCACAAGCATGTGACATAGCAATCAACTGTGTAACATATGGTAGTAGTCTCTGTGACATCATCTGAACCGAGAAATGAAGCCAATCTTCCGTGGGGGCCATATTGGAAATGCTGAATTCAAGAGGTGGGCTTTGATCCTTTGTTCTAACAGTGAAAGGATGCCAGACTTGTCAGTCATGTGAGCTGCACCTCTGATTGGGTAAACTCATGATCTTAACATCTTCTAAAGCGCTGAGTGAGTTAGAAAAATATTCCTCCCTGTACAGTGTGTTTTTTTTTTTTTTTTGACTTGGTGTGTATGTGTTTTTTGTTCTTTTTTTTCTGCAGTCAGCCTCAAGAAGACCGTCAACAAACTGCAACTTTTAGCACTTCCACATAGGCTTCTTTTTTTTTTTTTTTCATACCAGACGTTGCCCCTTGGACGTAGCCATGCAAAGCAAAACAATGCAAATATTGCAACAATGCTAAATGGCTGTAACTCCTTGAGTTTTTGCCCAAGTCAAAAATTCCAATGCTGACTCAGAGCTAGGAAGCTGTGCTTTCTGTCAATTACAACAGCTACAAGAGTTTTTTTTTCTTCTTTTAAACTTCAAAAACGTCCATACCATGTACAATAATCATTTACTAGATGTTAGAAAATTCAAGTTTATGTTCTACTGGAAAAAGGGGCCAAAGATCTCAGAAACTGGGCATTTTCAGACCATTTTAGAGCCATAATAACAAAATATGTCCAGACCATTTTAGTCTCAGTAGGTAAAGGGTTAATACCTTTAATTCCAGCTGAGCAGCAAAACAACTTAAGACCAGTATAACACCCTCACAACATCAACTGCAGGATGAAACAGTCCTGTGTTAAACGGGCAATGATGGGGGGACTTAATGACTTATGCAAAATAATCATGGAATGTCTTCCGTGTCAGTAAATCCTTTCATACCTTCACACAAAAGAGACTCACCATCCATGACAAACTGGCCTGATTACGTCACATGAAAACCTAACAGACAAATCGTTTTACTGTAATTAACCAACGCCTCAGTAACAACCGAGGTGCAACTCCTGTGTTGGTTTGTGGAATCCGCTCCTTCAGCTTTTTTAACCAATGAAAACCTGCATGAGGAAACTTCTCGAGCATTCCATCAACAGTCAGGGAACAGGCGTATTTTTCCGTTTAGGTTTGCAGAGGACAGCAGCTCATCTTATCTCACAGTGCAGCATCAAACACATCTGCTGGAGTCTTGGCCGGCCTTTGTGCTTTCCCAGCAGACACTTTTCATCGCATTAATTGTCTCTGATGCTCATACAGAGTGTTTGGCTCTTTTAAGCTGTTTAGAAGAGCTGCTGTCTGCTTTAAACTCGTTTGGTGTCGCTGAGGCTGGAAGTGGGCCAGAATTCAAAGACATTTCACACATTATTGTCCCCCAAAAAAGCTTGTTTCTCTAGCTCACTCGCCTGTGACTAACTGGTCTCATTTGTGAGTTTGGAAACAAAGAAAGTATCGCAACATTGGGGCACAGTTACTTTCTTGTCAGTGTGAATGCTGGAGTGCTTTAAAACCCACTGGTTTGATAGGGTGTAATTAAACAAATCGTGCTTTTTTTCTCACTGTTATTGTGCGATACGAGGCTGTTGAACATCACTTAACTGTGGTAAAGCTTAATAATCCTTTAATCATTTCTCAAACCAGCCTCTTAGTGAAAATGACAAAATGTTTCCACAAAATATCACGGGCAATAATCCAAAGTACTCTGAAAGAAATATTGTGCGTGAGGCGTTTGGGTCTAGAAAAAGTTGTTTGATCGCTGGGAGCTTTGTTAAACGTAGTGTAATGAGCCTGAGTAGTTTTTCTTTGAGGTGAAATTACTGCAGGCTGGAATGATATCAGAATAATAAATAATCTCAAGTGGAGTTGCAGGAACTTCTTCAAGCTTGCGTGCACAGAGAAACCACATTGATTTTGTGATCATCTGCGAGTGGAGAATGTGGATTTAGCTCCTCTCTCCGCCGGCTCGTTCAGCAAACCAGATGCACATCCTCGCGTATCGGTACAACGCTGAGAGAGTCTGCGAACATAACAAGAGACACAACACCCACAGAATTGGGATCCATTAATCAGACTGAATGAATATGCAACAGGGGCGGCTGGGATGCAGCCTGCTGTCTGTCTGGCTAACAAGGCTGGCATCCTGCAGCTTCCCTCTGAGAGAAACATGTATCTTTTTCAATGGACTGAGCTCTGAGCAGCAGGCGTGTGTGTGCTGTCGCTCCCTTTTTGCTGTCTCACTCACTTCCTTCTGCCTGCTTCACTCATTCCTCCTCTTTTATTCAAAGCTGACGCTCGCTCACTCCTGCTCTCCCATTCACCAACTCTTCACCCGCAGCATCGCTGACTGTCAATACAGAGCCATTTTTAGGTGTTAGAAGACGAGGGATTACATACTCTGAGCTGAGCACAATGAAAACCTTCATGAATGTAAAAAAAAGAAAAGGCATCATGTTTAGCCCATATACAAATCAAAAGCAGAGGAAACCATTCGGTTCAGTCTTATGAGGATTTACTGTTTTTTTACTGTCTTTTTATGATTGCAAATATAATCTCTTTACATCACTGTGGTCTTACAGTTGGTCAGAAAGAATTAACACTAACAGCTGGTGAATATTTTGAAGATGAATGAGAGCTGAAAGAAGGATCAGTCACATCTTGTATTCAGCTTCGTCTTATTTATGATGTTACACAACCAGGTTTTTCGAGACGAGGGATAAATGAACGTCGAGTCCAGAACTATTTGACATACAGAAGCTGCTGCTCAGGCTGTGAACACATCGAATGGCATCACCAGCGGAAACCACGGGAAAATGAAAAAAATGTTCGTTTAAGACAAGGGTCTCAAACTCACAGCCCACGGGCCAGACACCACTCACCGCTTGTTATCAATTTATAGCAAAATCTTCCCCGCTGCTTTCATGGCCAGTCTGCTGTCAGTACCAGGGAATAAATATCTGATTTCCAAGCTGACTCTGAACACAACAACCAAGAGGGTAAAAAAAAAAAAAAACATTTGGCTCACTTCCAACGCCCCCGAAAGCGTTGCTCAGCCAGGATGTCTCTTCCAAAGACCAAAAGAAACGTTGATGTCAGGTACAGAGTGTTTCAGGAGACGTGAGAGAATTATTATTTCTGTGGAGTTTAAGCGAATCACACCTGTCTCATGTGTAAAGAAAAAGTTGCCGTTCTTAAGGTGTTCAACCTCACGCTGCATTATTCAACTAAACATGTGGAGCAGTATGCAAAGTACTACGGAGCTGCACAGCTGAAGGAAGAGCTGTCAACACAACAAAATGCTTCCCAGAGAGCAAGAAAGGAGGAAAATCAAAGAGCAGGTCCAGATTTAGTGATGTCCATCTTCAAGCCATACTGAGGGTTTCAAACCGACACCTCGCTCAGAGCAAATAAGTTCACAGCTGTGTGAAAAGAAGTGTGCTCAGGTGTCTGGCATCAAGGGTTCAGCAAGAAAAGCAAAAGCAAAATGTGACTGTAAAATAGTTCATGTTGTGATGAACAGTTCTTCAAACAGTGTGATGGTTTTTTTTTTTTTTTCATTGAACATGATTGGATGCTCAGCGGTCCAGGACCATTGATTCAGTTCATTCTTCATTCATTCATCTTCTATACCGCTTGTCCTGTTCAGGGTTGCTGGTGGTTGGAGTCTATCCCAGCTGCTTTAGGGCGAGAGGCGGGGTACACCCTGGACTGGTCGCCAGCAAATCACAGGACTGACACATAGAGAGACAACCTTTCACACTCACACCTACAGGCAATTTAGACTCACCAATTAACCTGATGAGCATGTTTTTGGACTATGGGGAGAAGCTGGAGAGAACCCATACGTGCATGGGGAGAACATGTAAACTCCAAACAGAAAGGCCATCAGGCAGATCGGGATTCAAACTGATGACCTTCTTGCTGTGAGGCTGCAGCCACCGTGCAGCCCTTGATTTAGTTCATGAACCTAAGATATAATGCAGTTTATTTTTCAGTCTTTTTATGCTTTTAATCAGAGAGGACGGGGCAGTGGATTGAGCCGTAAACAGCGTAACAGTGAGGCGTGACATTTCGGAAAGGTGCTGCAGGTTGGGTTCGAGGGCTAACCTCGACCACTAAGCTTATTCCAACCATTGTTGCTGATGTTTCTTCTTCTTTTGCAATTTGAGGCAGCCACAATTCCTCTTTTATTATCTAATGCAGTAAGAGATCTATTGTAGGATGAACGATAACAGTAAAAACTATGAAAACTTTTAATTTTTTTAATTAGATCATGTTCGTAAACCATGACCCATCTCTACTATCAAAAGAATAATTAAACACTTGGTAGCAAATCAGGACCCAGTTTTCATTCACGCTTTGGTGTTAAAAGGAATAAATGGACACTTTGTAGCAGATGCTGCCAATTGTTGATTAGTAGAAGTGGTAAGCTTGTTTTCAACATGTCATCCCCTAAAAGAGGCTCAGCTGACATGAGTTCTCACCAACAACAACAACAACAACAGAGTGAAAGGCAAACATACAATTAACAAACAGCTTCATCTCAGTAAATGTCAAACAATGGGAAACCAAGATCAAACACAGTCACGCTGAGACCTTGCAACATCAGCACTTGTTAAGCGTGACTGTAGCTTTATCGAATCAAACACAAAGCGTCCTGCTACACTTGCTCTTTATGACCCACTTCTCATTCACCACATCTAACCTCAGCGAGATCAAACGGATCGAAAAGAGCCTCAGAACAGAATTGTCAGGCTTCATACCGAACTCTGTTGCTGCCCCCCCCCTCCTTCCTTGGGGCTACAGAGAGCCGATGATGCCTCTGCAGATGCCGATGACCTCCTGCTCTTAATGTGTGAGATGTCCAGACGGATAACAGTCATTCTACATCAGTTACATCTGTTGCAGCGATCCTGAACTGGTGAGGCGATGAGGAGAGGCCGGGGTCGAGGTCTCTGTTGGGTAATAATAAATGTTAGATATGGCTTTAATTGCAAACATCAGTCACAGCAGTATTAACCTGGTTAGATGGAACAGTCATAAAACAGATTGTGGGCTTCTTTCATACACCAACCAATAAGGATTCGGTCCCCCGGGTCGCTTTGGAGAATGCTCTTTCTCAGCCGCGGGGCTTTTCTGAGTTAAGGACTCCAAAACCCCTGTTATTGAAAAACACTATCATCCTCCCGCTGCCTCTGGAGCCCGAGTCACATGAAAACACATAAGCCTGGCTTTCCATGTAAATCACTGAGGATTACACCCAAAGTGACACAGAGGGATGATCAATATGCCCATGCTGCTCCTCTCCCAACTATCTCACAACGTGGCTGTCGTAAGTTCATCACTTCACATTTGTCAAAAAATAAACTGACCTACATAAAGTACTCGGTGAAAAGGAGGGGGAGCACTCAGCTCACACGCCGTTGTGTTTCAGCCCCAAACTCGTAAGAAGCACATTTATTTTCTTACGCACGCTCCGAGATGTGCACACGCCTCCGAATGAGATGAATCATGATTGAAGCAGCCGGTACTTCTTATCACCATATTTCTCCTCCTTACTTTTTTGTAAATATCAGATTATTTATTTCACACAGTCTTCATCTTTGACTGCACTCTCTTTGAAAGTGAGCCAGGAGAACTTGTTACCAATGGCTATGTTTCACATTGTGGTTAACTGCAGCCAAAAGATTTTGATCTGTGCTGCTTTTGTTTTATCACAGTTGCCAGATGGGCAGCAGCAGAGTTGAGACGGCAGCAGGCAGGTGTCAGGAGCACATATTAGGCTCCAATCTTCTCCTAACACTTAAACCCGTCGTTTCATGTGAGACGGTGCTACCATTAAGGAGCAAAAAAAAAAAAAAAAGAAAGAAAAGAAAGACAGAGTAAAAAAGGCTTCGGCCTACAAAAGAAATTTCAAACAGCCTCTAGATACAGGTTTAAGCATCCTCCATCAACACATTCTCACCACCAAGTCCTGGTTTATGGCAGCTTGATGTCTGTGATGGCTCTGCAGAGTGACTCTTTTGTTTTGATGTGGTGTCTGTTGATGTTGTTGAGGTAAATTCAGTAGGAAGGTTACACAAACAAAGTTTTCAGCAAGGACATTAAGATTAGGAACAGGTCTGGATGAACGACTGCAGTCAGTGTTTTGCTAATTAAAAGAAGTTTACAGATCTGTTAAGTAAGTAGCAATGTAAAAACATTTAAACGGTCCGATACTAGCCTAAATTATGGGATCGCCTTTATTAAACAGTGGTACAAGCTGTCTGATCTGATCCTTACTTTGCGTGACGAGCCGAAAAGAAACAGCCGAGTGGGCTGCTGGAAGTGGCAGCATGTGTCAGAGCAGAAGAAACTAAAGTGAAATGTGAGAGAGTGAGATCAAGAATCCGCTAGAGGCTGGCTGCAGAAAGACCAGAAGTCACATACACATCAAGCCCGAAAAACAGACTTTTAGGGCATTAAAAAACAGATTTACCGCCTGGTTCAAAAAATGGCTCGGGTCTGACACGCTACTTTCACTATCAGCACACACTGTACAGGGGGGTGATTTTTTTCTAATTCAGCTGTTTAGATGATGTTAGGATTATGAGTTTGTCCAATCAGAGGCAGAACTCAGCTCATGTGACTGATGGGCGCCCTGTAGCTGTTAGAACTGAAGCTCAAAGCCCGCGTCATATCCAATATGGCCCCATCCAGCGATCAGCTTCATTTGACTGTATCAGGAACAGACAGGTGACGTCGCAGAGACTACATCCGTAATTTATAGTCTATGGTTCCGACCCTTTGTCTCACATCCTGCCTCACAGTAACTGTACAGCATGTGAAGTGATTTAAACATGATGTGATTAGTTTTACAACACGACAGCCGTCTGAGTGATAAATATTTGCGTTTGTGGTCTTGCACCTTCTTGAGAGAGTTCAGAGCAGCCTCAGATTCAGCGTGCTGTATTGCATGCACACAAATTCAGGGGGCCTCATACAGGAGAGCATGTAAATTAGATTAAATGACTTTAACATCAAAACTAACTGGACTAAGTTTAATGGAATTAATACGCTCAAGACACTTTTTAGCTATTATTTTTCACTATTCATTTTTATTAAAACAAAACAAAAATGTGTCCAGCTTCTTCTTTACCTCTTTAGTGAAATTGATCTCCGTAAAATGGAAGTATTGGATTGGGACTCGGTATTGGCAGATATTAAATATTAAATATAAATTGGATACACCATTAGGTCACATCAGAGTCCTGCTCACCCAGTCAAGATTTTGAATTCCCCAGGACAACCTGCTCACTGTACACGAGTTCTGCTCTTGATTTGTCCAAGTAGCATACTTACATTTGTCTCTCTTTGAACCCAAACTATGATCTTTTTTTTTTTTTTTTTTTTTTACAAATGTAGAGAAGTAGTTTTGGTGTTTAAACCAAATGTCATCTGTTGTCTAGATTGTCATTTGCTGGTGCTCTTAGCAGCAGACCAAGCTTCTATGTTTGGTGACTTAAGAGTTTAGTTTGATGCATTCATAATGATACTGTATGTTAGACATGTAGAGAAGCCCTAGCATGTGCTGTGACCAACAGACATGACAAACAACATGGTGGTATCTGAGCAAACATCTCGATCAAGTCATCATGACTTGTGTATGTCAACAGCTGTTACTAGCTTGGTTGCTGAAGTGCTTCTGCTGTTTCTATCCAGCGTTTCTCTCTCTCTTTTTTCAGTCGTAGTAGTCTCTCAATGATGCATCGTGAAAGTAGGGATGTTGTTCCCAGAGCTCAAACGTTCCCTCTGTCTCATGGTTCCATCCTGCAGCACCAACTTCATTATTCTTCATTAGCTTGTTAGCATTTTATCTGTTTACACTCATGACTTTTTGCATCTGCAGAGTGCTCTGTGCTCTCATTGGTCAACACACAATGGGAAAGAACAGTCAAAAATGCATGACTGTGAGGTGTCCCAGACGTGGCCTTGATTGTTGTTCACTTTGACACACAGGATAAAACAGTGGGTGATGTGTGTAGTCCGACCTTGGCATGAACACTCATAAGAAAGCTCACGTATGTACTTCAGATGTCCACATGTAGCCCATCAGGTTGTTTAAAATCAGCACGACCATAATGAAACCTGAACTGTGTGAACTGTGTGAAATCCAACATATCCTCTGGCTGGGCTGAGTCACACAATGAAGAATGTGTTCGTCACTTCAGACACAACAGGTTTTAACCCTGCTCTGCATCATAACCACCACAGGGACTTTGAGCCATCCATCTGCATTAGGTTACAAACACGGCACATTAAACGCCCAAAGCTGCAGGTCCTCTGATGGTTGGCTCAGAGAAAAACGACTGCTGCTCTTCATGTCAGGGATGATGTCTTTGTCTTGGCGGAGACGGGAGATTTTAGAGGTGAAAAAGATGATGATCTAATTTTATCTCTCTGTACCCTTTAAAGAAATAAATCCATAAAATGATTTTATCTTCAAAGTGATTATAAACCACCTCTCTGACATACTGTATAGGTAGCAGTTAATTGAATGTAATCGTCATGTTTCAATCCACCTCTGCAGGTGTTCAATCAAGCTTTGAGTGTTTTAAATGACTTAATCACGTCCAACAGAACACTTAGGGCAGTGGTGATCATTGTGCAAAATAGTCTCATGATTAATAATTATCTCTCTCACACAGTCAGATTAATCAAAGGTGGTTTAGATGGTTTCCGCAGTAATGACAGCATATGATGAGAACTGGAGGAGACATGATGAGATGAGGATTGTCCTTAAAGATACATTCTTCTGTCTGCTTGATGTAAATCAGCAAGAACGCAAATATGCTGCCTCAAAGCTTTACTGTAAAAAAGCTACTATATATATATATATATATATATATATATATATATATATATATATATATATATATATATATATATATATATATATATATATATATATATATATGTATATATATATATGTGTGTGTATATATATATATGTGTGTGTATATATATATATATATATATATATATATATATATATATATATATATACACATATATATATATATATATACACATATATATATATATATATATATATATATATGATGTGAGGGGTTTGTCTCGACTCTTTCCATGTTGTTGCCTTTCATTCCTAGACATTTCCTCTTCTCTGAATATGGCTTTCAGACGTTAAAAAATAGAATTTTAAAGATCGAGAAATCAAGGAAGTCACCTTTTGAAGAGGGGGTATTATGCTTTTCCATATTATAAATATGTAAAGCGACGATGCTGGACATCCGTACGAAAAAGAGGCAGATTTTCAAATCGCAATGTATTTATAGAAGTCCCTGCATTTGTCCGTAAAATGCTCAAAATGGTCTGTTCTATGAATCGCATGAGATCTTCACAACATTTTCATGAGATTTTGATAAAACTTGCTAAAATGATGAGGTAATCAAATAAGGATCTTGTAACTGATGCCTCAAACACTAAGGTCTCCCCATAGCTCTGCCTCCAGAGGAATGCCCAATCAGAGGGAAGGAGGTTTGTAGAGCTGAGAGCCTTAAACAGACAGCAGGTTAAACAAGGCGTATATGATGGAGACTGAAATAAGGGCTTATTGAAACACCAGTGTGAGAAAAATATTAATCATCAGAGGAAAAATATAAAGCCTAAAATACAACACAATACCCTTCTTTAAGACCTCTGCAGTGTCTCCACATAGAACCTGCAGTTGACCGTGACTCTTTCCAGTCTGCTGTGACCAAACACACCTCATATCTTGTTCAGACAGCCTCACAGCCAGGAGACAACATTATTCCGCTGCTGTGAAGGTTGAGTTTGGAGCTTGTCCTGGGCCCAGTCATCAGGAATGACCTCTTGCCAGATGTCAGCTGACCGTGACCTCTTTCTGCGGCCATATTTTCTCCCTCTGGTGATGCTGCCAAAACATCAAAAGTGCACAAAGGCCTTCGAGTGTTTGGCAGCGAATTTGCAAATTTGCAGGGTTCATTGCTTGTTAGTTATGAGGGGAGCACAAGAGGTTCTGTTTCAATTTAGTCAGCCATGACAGTTCTCTTTTCCCCCCACTTTTTTTTGGGGTCTTGTACAAATAGACACCATACATTTAGTTCATGTCATTTCTCTATTTGAAGGAGACATTCAGCTAAAAGTAATGGAGTCCCTGTGGAGACAGCTAGCCGATATGGCTCTCCTGTGGGGAGAGTTGTACTAGATGGATAATGTCACGGACCACTGCTTGGAAAGAAGGGGGGGAGTGCGGGTGCTGTGGAGGTGGAAGAGTGAAAAAGAGATAGAGATCGAAGGAAACGAGAGGGTGCAGGAGAGTGGGACTGTAGGGAGCAGTCACACACAAAAAAAAATAAGAGTCAAGACATCAGCCGCACACACTGCACAGTCATACACACTCCATCTTTCTTTTACCTGTCAAGCTATCAGTTCCTGAGCAGCAAGAATGAAATTAGGCAGAAATGTCAGAGTTATATGCTGCCACACGCACAGAGTGAGCTTATTAACCTTAATCGCCCTCTCTAAATAATTTTCTGTCAAATCAGTGACAAGGGGATTTTACCCACTGATGGGAAACTTTTTTATTCCATTAACATCTACCCTGATTGTAGAGTTATGTTACGGTTAATCCAAAAAAAAAAAAAAAAAATCTCCCAGATCGCCACATAAAGGCAGCTTAGCCTGTGGCCATACTCTTCAAAATATTAAGATCAAGGTACCACTTTGGTGCTGCGTATTCCCCCCTCAGAGCTGCACAGACGAGCTAGAAATGTTAAATACGCAGTGTCATGATAGATTTGAAACATAAAGTCATCAAATCAGCCAAAGCGAGTCAGCGATTTCTGCTAGAAATTATGAATAAAGCTTGTTGGGTTGCAACAAATGTTAAGGTGCGGTAAGTGTTGGTAAAAGGTGACTTTACTCAAGCTGAATCATCATGATGGCTCTGCAAGTTCAATAACTAATACAGGTGATGCAACATATTGTATGCAATCTAAAGCAACCATATGGAGCTTACATCCTGTGACCACAGATCCTGGAGAAAACAAAGTAAATTTGCAAAATAGTGGAACTCAAGGCAAAACTCAGCTTGAGAAAATGGCTTTATGAGTCCATGTGCACTTTTTTTTTTCTTTTTAAGGGTAATTCTTCAGGCTTTTATGGCTTTATTCAGAGAGGAAAGAATAGTGGATAGAGCAGGAAACAGGGTGGAAGTGGGGAGTGTTGTGGGTTGGATTAGAGCCCATTTAAAGGCTTACCTCAACTGGTGCACATCCTAGACTGCTGGGTTATACCGGTGCCCTGCTTTGAAGCGTTTTAATGAAATCCAACCCAATGAAAATATCAACAGGAATAAATCCACTGAAGCGGTCTGATTTGAAAAACTGTTCATAATATGTAAATTTTAGTATCAAAACAACTTGGTTTGCCAGAAAAAAGACTGGTTTTTGTCCAAGTACAAAGTCAAAGCAACAGATTATTTTTCTTTTTTGCGAGATTGTGAAAGTGATTTTTCAATGGTGAGTTCATGGTCTCGTTAAGATCATCCCCTTTTTTGAGAGACCAGCTTAAGAGTCAACAAGCTACCAAAACCTAAAGATTGTTAAATTTGATAACTGTAGACTTTTTTGAGTAAAAGTAAAGTGCTAAAATTATTTTGATACAGCACACACTTACATCAATGTTAGTGACTGGGTTAGACTTTTTAAAATCCGCTCAATTCTCTGGAAAAACCAAACCCCTCTGCAGCAGATGATGGCCTAGCTTTTTGTTCTTCACCCAGTTTCTCAACAGAGGAGCCGAGCTGCCTGGCATCCCCTGTGTGTAATGCACTGAGTACTGACAAGTACCTCATACAACCCCATTTAAAGCAAAATACCCCTTTGAGAAGCCAACAGAAGACGCTTCAGTCACTTACGTCACAAAAGCCTGTGCAAAACTTTATTTATGAACCACGCTTAGTTGACTTCAAACCACTGGTTTGCAAGAGAAAAACACAGCTGATGTTGTGTGTGATCGTCAATCACCATTGACCCCTCCGTCAAGAAGAATTTTGTTATCTTGCAGCATCTTTAAAACTGTCATAATCTGAAGCTTGGGCCTCTGTGAGGAGCTGTATCTAAAGAGCAGAGCTTGAGAACAGACTGTGTTTAAGATGTGTTTTATACACTAAATATATCGCTCACCAGCCCTTCTTTTTCTGGAAACAGAAGTCAAAGGTTTTGTTTTTTTTCCACTCTGCATTTAAATTAATTCTCAACTCTTCTTTTTATCCCCTTTTTGATTCTGTTCTCTGTCAGTCATACTGAAGCCCTGAATTCATCTTAGGGTTGTTAGTGAGTGAAGAAAAATGAGGATGACAGGCAAGCAGGAAAGCTTTGATGACAATATTCAGTGCTCCCTTTTTTGCACCTTTATATGTATGTGAGTGTGTGTGTGTGTGTCTCTGTGGGTGTGTTGCTAAGCAAGTGTGCATGTGTATTAGTCCCGGGAGAGATCTTGTAGCAGCCGCACACCTCCCAAGGAGCTCAGAGAAACGGGGGCGACATGCATGTACTTGTTCTCACTTTTCACAGATGGGAAAACATCGCTCTACAGGTGACGCACACCCAGCAATGCCGCGCCTCCTGTAGTGGCAGTTAGGAGTGTAACTGTGTGTGTGTGTTTGAATAAGTAGGTCATGCATCTCAGGGTGAGGAAATAATAGATTCAAATTGAACTGAAGTCAATGAAAATGAGTTGGGATTCTTTCCCCCGTTATGAGGAATGTTTTTCAATCACAACAAAAAGCGAGCAGCACGGCGTGCTCACTCAATGGGACGTCTTTGTGTGCAGATGATGCTGTTTGTGTCTATTTCTGGCTGCTTGTGGTGATGTTGTTAGCTTGCATGTTTTGGCAAATGCATCTATCCGCAGACCAGTGGTCAGAGCTTGATTTTTGGATTTTTAGACAGATCCTCCAGGCGGGGGAGGAGAAGGAGGGGGGGGGTGGGGGGCAGGGTATGCAGCCCTGATTTGATTGGCTACATTTTCACATAAAAATGAGTCGCTGGAAATCACAGACATGCAGGCCTGAGTGGAGGAGACATTATGAGGAAGGTATTACCTCTGAAGGCACAGTGTTGGCGTCGGTGTGGATGGATGGAAGAAGAAATTCAGAAGAAAAAGCACATAGATTCACACGTCAGATGATGGATGTGGGACAGACATATGTTTGATTTTGCAGCATGCTGCGACATAGTCTCTTCTCATGTGTTATTGATATGCTGGCCTTTCATTCTTACATGAGCTGTTGTCTTATTTCAGCAGACAGTGCTTGCTCTGTAAGACGTGGGCTCTGATCTGTTCTATGTTTTGGCAGTGAAGCTCATTTCCGCGTTAATTCTATTTGACATTTGAGGAGATCTGGGACACTTGAGCACTGTATTCATCCAATTTTTTCTCTTGTACTATATGAATGCAAAGCTTTTTTTGATGCGGCGGCTAAATGTCAGCGTATCAGATTTTAAATTCTTATTCCAAGAGAAAAAGTTGTGTGTAGATCTGTAAAGCAGCTTGGCCAGCATGCATACACAGGCTTTTGTTTACATAGCAAGAGTAAATTTTGTCAAAACCCATCTGTCTCAGTTTCACTGAGTACATTTGTGAATTAATAGAAAGCCAAAGCCTCATGATAAGCTGAAAAAGACAGCAGCAGTGTCATAATAGAGCTAGAATATATTGTTGGTGTTTTCACAGGCTGCAAACCCATAGTGTTAGCATAAGAGCTAATGAAGCAAAGGAGCATGTTTCTGTAAAATCTTTACGTACTTTTTTTTTAAGTTAACAATCTACAAACATCAATTAATGCACAAACCAAAGAAAGATGTTTTTGTGCTATGACAGCTTGATGAGATGTTTTAAAAACAAAAACATGTTTTAAACAACTATTTTTTAAAACAATACGTTAAACCCTTTTTTTTTTTACTTTTTAAGTTTTCTTTTCTTCTTTTCTTTGCCTTCAATGGCAGGGTTGGTAGTCATGGAAAACTAGCATGAATTTGAATGTAGCATCTCCTCAGGACTCCGTTTAGCCCCCTCCAATCCACTTGGAACTCTTCCAAACAACAAACCCCCCCGCGCCCCTGATTCACGACCATATGATCATGATTGATTCAAACCCACAGACTCAAAATCGGTCCTCAGCACATTGGTTTTGTTTTGCACTACATTACCAGTAATCGGGGTATAGGTAGTTTTTCTGCCATTCTCCAGCGTACTTGGCTCCCTCTTGGAATGCACATTGAATCAGTGCTGGTACACACCGGCGAAATTTACTTGCAGGAGGTGGGCAGAACGGCAGGACAGGATTTGATTGGTTGAATAAATTGGATCCTAATCGCTAGGATTGGTTTGTGGTTTCCCAGGTTTACCCCTGCTGTAGACAGCGGATATTTTTCGCTCTTTTTTAAGAACACAACATGCATTGATTGCCAGCCGGGCATAAAGATCATTTTAACTAGAATAATATAAAGTGTATGTAAATCTGATTACCAACCCTGCCTTTAATGAATTAGCGATAACTGTATGCAGATGATTGAAGTTTTTGCTGAAACTGATTAAACTTTTTTTTGTTCAGCTTGTCTTACTAAAGTAACCAATGAAACATGTCACCACAAAGGATCAGATTTCTGGTATCTAGGCATCAAACCCAGTGAGGAACCATCCCGATGAGGGATCAGAATAAACTGGCCATAAGCTAGCCATAAACTAGCCATTTCAGCCCTAATGTTAGCCATTGTAAATCATTCATTGTAAATAATGCCCACCATGGTGTTTATAGGGTTGATTTCAAGAATTTTGATTACAATATTCAGCACCAAGATGACACTTATGACCTTGTCGATTAAAAAAAAAAAAATTAAAAAAGGAAGAAAAAAAAACCAAACCTGCTTCTGTTCTCTCTGTGTGTCCTGTCATCAGACTTTAAGCTGGTTTTCTTGTGCTGACTCAAGTTGCTCCTACCTGTCTAGATCCTCGATTATATTGTATTTATTCCCTGGTGTAAGTTGCTTTAGACAAAAGTATACATAAAATTGCAACTAAACTCAGCCTGTCCGTTAGCTCACATCCATGGGCAATCCTCCACATCGCACAACGTCCACGCCTTAATCACACTTGGCTGTAATCACAAGGCTCTGTTTTTACCTTACTACAATAGCTTTTTCACCACACAACACAGTCTGGAGTTTCTCTTTAAGAACAGTGTGTCTGGGCTGCCCACACTGATCCTCCAAAACACCATCAAGCTGCTTTAAGACTTATACTGAGAGAGAAATAGAAGGAGAGGGAGAGAGGTAGCTCTTAAGAGGCTGAGGCTGCAGAGGAGCCTGACAGACCTGATTTTCTGAGATCTGCAGGACAAGTTATTCAGCTCAGTATGAGGCCTAAAATACTCTATATGTGATGGAGAAGCCTGTGTGAAGAACAATAATCACTCAGCAGAGGTCCTCACTTTGGTTTGTGTCCATGGTTAAGATTTATTTGATTTCCAATGCTGAAAATCTGTCCTGCTTCATATAGAGATAATATTTTAGAGCTGTAACGGTGGACTTTTCCCCTCTCAGAATTTATGTCACACCTAGCAACAATTCACTGCTAAATGACTTTTCTCTGCTGGTTCTGTGTGCGGTATTGTTAAAACAGCCCGAAGGCACCGCTGAATATATTCAGCGTCATTTTCTTCAGTTCTTTGTCACCGAGTTCACCTCTCAGCCATTTCACCTAAACAACACATCATTTCTGTTGATTCTGTTATGCTCGCATTGTGCTCACATGGAAAGGGAAGCAACATGTTTAATTTCAAAGTGTAGGCAATGATTTCAATTGAAGTGCATCTAATAATTGCACAGCAGTAGTGGCAATTCAAAGGATGAAAAAAGAAAGTGTGTGGGAGAGTGCAAACACATTTCCTATAGTGGAATGTATGCCCCATCTATATATACGTATATGTCTTTCAGATTCTCTCTGCTGCTGCTGGATCAAGTTTCAGATTTATAGCGATATATTTTTTAAATTGTTTTAGGCAATTATAACTGCCACTTCAACCACTGTTAACGGGGATATTTCAGCAAAGATTTTTGACTTGTTTAATGGAATTGTGATTACAAATTACAAAAAATAAACACTGATGATAATGACCAGTTTCTACCTTAGGATATGTATAACAAAAGCCAGGAGCTGACGCAGATTTTGACTCACTCCGCAGATAACAGTTCATCTTTTTCTCTATTTGGGCCTGTGTCCATTAGCTGCATTTTTTTTCCCCGTACAAAACCAATGCAGTTTAGACTTTTCTCAGCATTCGACATCCCAAATGAGAAAATACAGTCTACACTTTTTGTCGTACTTCTCTCTGTTGAAAAAAGTTTTGAAAACTTTTTGAAAACCACTTCATCCCTCAATGCAAGTTCCCCATTACAATCAATCAAAACCAGGAAGGGGCTGGGCTTCTGACACAGACCTCATTGAAGATGTGCACAAAGAGAGAAAATGAGTTTGTACTAGATTTTCGTATGACTTCCAAGTCTGTAGCTGATGCTAAGGCAACAACATGTCTTTAATTTTTTGCTTTTGTTTTGTTTTCTTTATAAAATTACATCAAATAAAAAACTGTATACGAGCTTACAGCGCCCTGAGATAAATTTCATTACCTGGTGAACTCTGGGAAGCTCTAAAATTATGGTTGTGGTGGGCTGGAAAGGAAAAAAAGCGATAAGTGAACACAGGCCTCAAATGTCAACGTGTCAGTGTTCTTTTAAAGGTCAGTAACCAAAGACTCATGTTTACCGTAATAAATGAAAGAAAAAAAGTAGGTAATCACAAAGACCTAATGAAGGAATGGAATAAATGTCCCTTCATTATAATAAATGTTTATTAATTTATTTTGAGTCAAGTAATAGATCAATCATTTGACTTTACCAGCTCCATCTGATATAAAGAAAACTAAGCAGATATGAAATCAAAATCACTTTTCATGAACCTTTGTTGTTGTAAACTGACTTCTTCATTTTATTTGCTGTACTTGAAAGATGTTTTTTCAGGGGAAACCGAGGCCGCTATTGAAGACACATCAAAGACACTTCTTTATGTCTCCCAGTGTGCATTTAATTAGACAGAAAATCACACAGCGTTATTGCCTCTCTTTGTTAAAGTTTGATTCTCCACTTATGATAAATGTTGTTTTGAGCGAGTCGATACCTCGGCTGTGAGGAAGATCAGCTTGAGACGTTTTTCGGGGAGAGGAAAGATTTTCTCGCGGCTTTTATCTCTTACTGTTCTCTGTGTTCTTAGGCAGGCAGGTGAAATTGATCGAGAGCTCGGTGTGCTCGATAGAAAATGCACAAACAGTACTCCGAAGACTCGAAGTTTTAGGCGCTTCACACTAAAGTGATATAGACTGTCTAGACAGAGTGATGTTGCACTCCACTTTTATGATGGGCACCATAACTCTGCATTATACCAGCTAAGACGCTTGTTTTTGTAGCTTTCCACGAGTCATAAAAAGCTTCCTTTGTCTTCTTTGGAGTCACTTTTTTTCCCCCTCCATGTTAGTGCCACCCTATTCTAGCCAGTTAACACCTTAGTCTGGTTAAAAGGTCACCCCCCTAAATAAGCTCTTCATACATATTCATGCCTGCTCCTCCTACAGACTTTGCTGAGAGGGAGCTTAAGCGTTTCTTTTATCCCCTCATTCCTCCCTTTTAACTGGAGGAAACCTGCCTCTAGTTCACATCTCCTCGGTCTCTTCACCCCCCCCCCCCCACCCCCACCCCCACCCCCACATTCGTTCTCACTCCTCAGCCAGCAGACTTTCTCAGAGGAGGCTGAGTTAGCACCCTGGACAGCAAAATGCCAGTTTGGCCTTCAGGAAGAGCCCAGCGAAGAAGAACGGAGCTGGAAGTGATGCTGTGCTATCTGGCAAAACAATCCACTCTTCACTTCTTCCTCTCTATCTGCCCTCACTGTTACTTTAGCACCAGAAAACCAGCCCCTAATTAGCAGGTTATCTATTATGGATGAATCTCTAATGCATCTGTAGAAATAACTACGGGGCTGTCCGTGCCTGTGTCTGTGTTTGTGTGCACGTTCTCCATCATGCTGTATCAGCCATGCATGCACAGCGACTTGTGCGCTCTCACATCCTTTGCACATGTGCGTGATCATGTCGACTTGCATGGGGTTACAAGCTGCTGGAAATCGCCGTCAGTGCTGGTATCTGGTGCTGCCCAGCTCATTAAAAGCACCCTGCACTCAAACTACAGGCGAGAAACAGAACAGTAGTGGATAATCTCATGAAAAATGTAGGGGAGCAGCAGCCGTATCTCTCGGGCCCTGTGCTGGGGTGGTTTGTGTGCAGCTCCAGCTCTTTGATGTAGTCCATTGATCTCCCCTTGCTGACATGTTCTCCCAGGCCCATGGCTGCAGCAGCCGGAGGGGTGATTAGCCTTATTAGTGTAATGGAGGGGAGTAAAGGGCTTTAGAGGTGGAAAGGATGGAGGAGAGAGTGAAGGGGGAGGAGGAAGGGAGGGAAGGAGACATGTTCGGCTGCTGAAGGAGATGAAGATCAAACTCTGGAACAAGTTTCTCTGCCTGTTAGTGTTACACCCACGAAAAGCAAGGAGCAGTACTCACAAGGAGTGATAAAGATGTTTCCTCAGCAACAACAGAAAACATCACAATGTAAAACGGAAGACATGTGGAGTATTACAGGCATTAGGAAGAAAACACCCCAGTTCAGTAACATTAATTTACACTAGACTACCTGAAGCATAAATCTTTCACACTGTGAAGCATTAGGTAGCTTAAAGTGAGAAATGTTTGAATAACAAAGTATTCCAGCATTTTTATTATATTTTTTCTAAGCTAAGAGGCAAGCCTATACACACTGGTTCAATCGATGTATCTTAAAAATGCACAGAGACATTTCATCATTTTATGATCTTGTATCCAAAAAATGGAGCTCAAAGAAGCAGGCTCGACTTTGCAGTGAAGGCAGAAAATATTGCAAGGAAGACCAGTCTGGTGCTACTTTTTAGCAGCTTCTCTTCTACAGTAATATACTGAAAGGAAATAAACCTTGTACAGCACTGGTTAGATTGAAACCATTTCTGAATTTGACTTGTGATCAAGTCTCTCCGAAGTCCACTTGTCACAACGACTGCATTAGCTTTGTTCAAGTAGCTGTGGCGGTATCCTGTAGGATTGCAAACTCCATGAAGTGAAAAAGGATGGTTTTTGAAAGAGCTACACAGCTTCACAGAAATAGCACATTGATGACTTTGCTGAATGCAATTGAAGCTGTGACACAGGACGGCAGTTTGAACTTTATTTTGCTCTTAGTTGGGTGTAGCCTTTGGTACGTTTTCTGAAGCTGTTTTGAACTCGGCCTACCTTGATTTACTTATCGAGGCAAAAAGGTGGAGTTGACATGTTAGCCTCCTTGCTAACAGCTACAGCCCCGTCATCAAGTCAGCTTGACAGCAGGGTGGGAAGCTCTATTTATACAAAAAGATTCTGGTATCTTAAAAATTAACTAATTATAATTTCATTACTTGTAAAGCATGTTATGAGAAATGCTATTCAAACCAAACATATTTTAAGAACAGGGCTATGAACAAGTTTGTTTGTGGGATTTCTGGAGCCTCAAGTGGAAACCAGGGGAACTGCAGCTTTTAGCACTTTCACATCGACTTAATGCTTACATTACCACATGCTTAATTCAAAGTTAACAGCAGAAAGTGGAATCCAATATCTTCAAGTTTTCCTTTGCACCTGAGCAGGGGTTTATCTTGCACATAGTACAGTATGCTTTCTACACTCCCTCCATCTGACTTAAACAAACTGAAAATGTCCCTTAAACACTCTTCTACTATTCTTGACTCTGTTTAAAAGTAATTAGGGGCTCGGGCTTCGCATGAGCCACTCTCCCCATAGCAAAGCTATGGGGAGAGTCGCCATGAGCCACTATTGTTCTTCCGTTCGCATCTTTTTTCATCTTCATCTTCATCTTCCAGACAAAACTTTGGACCGCTTCTCCTCCCAGAGCTTTGAGAAAACCCCAACAAATTATATATCAAAACGTGCGGCTCGGTCCAGAATGGTGTGCTATGACTTTTCTAAGAATTTCGACAATTTTTGGCCGAAAAAACCCAGAAAAACCGAGGAAAAAGTCCCATTAAGAATGAATGGGAAGGCTCCCCGAGAACACCAAAAAAACACACTTTTTCACACGGCTCCTGCCTCGCCATACTTTCAGCTAGAGACGTCATTCTTGCTTCAAAACGTTGACACATCTTTCCACGGCTTAAGTTTTAAGGGGCATTCTGCTGTCTTCAATAGTTTTTGAGAAAACAAAGGTAAAGCAACACAAAGTTTTGAGTTTTTTCACTAAAACTCAGCTCTCACAGTGCGTGACATCATCAGTTAGAGTGGGAGAAGCAGCTCATGACACACAAGGAATTTCCCAAACAAATGTCTCGTGGGACCACAAATTTCACTCCACGGTCATAAAAATTACATCAAAACGTAGGTATTTCCGTTGCGCTTCTGTCAAAGCAGCCTTTGAAGTCAAAGGATGGAGCTCTTAGTCAGGAAAGGGCCAACTGTCAGCCAAACCTGACCACCTCTCTGTATTTGCTTGCATTATGAATCTCTCGGGTTTTTCAGAAAAGGGTCACTCATTTTCAACTCGGCCGTGAGGGCAAATTCTTGACCCTACAAATATAAACTGCACATTGACGGATTCCTCCGCCCGTCTGGATTTTCACGGTGCGCTCGTTTTTCTGATAGCTATAACGGTTTGGCCACAGTGAGCATTTGTTCGGACACATGCCTCATCCCAAAAAACAGCAGAGAACAGCTGTCACAAAGAGGTGTCCCTTGATCTCCACAGCTGCTCTCAGTTAAATCGTCATGGAAACCACGCAGCTCTACATGAAAGATGACTCATAAGGACAAAACTTTGGACCGCTTCTCCTCCCAGAGCTTTAAGAAAACCCCAACAAATTATATATCAAATCGTGCGGCTCGGTCCAGAATGGCGTGCTATGACTTTTCTAAGAATTTCGGTGTTTTTTGGCCGAAAAAAAACCCTGAAAAACCGACGAAAAAGTCCTATAGACAATGAATAGGGAGGCTTCCCGAGAACACCAAAAAAACACACTATTTCCCACTGCTCCTGCCTCGCCATACTTTCAGCTAGAGACATCATTCTTGCTTAAAAATCTTGACACATCTGTCCACAGCTTAAATTTCTAGGGGCATTCTGCTATCTTCAATAGTTTTTGAGAAAACAAAGGTAAAGCAACACAAAGTTTTGAGTTTTTTCACTAAAACTCAGCTCTCAGAGTGCGTGACATCATCAGTCAGTCACAGCAGGACTGACTGATGATGTCACGCACGGAAGAGGGAAACCATGCAGCTCTTCATGAATGATGACTCATAAGGACATTCTGGGGCATTCTGGGGGATCCTGGCTATATTATCAAAACAAGTACACACACACACACACACACGGAGAGAGTGAGGATTCCTTTTGAATGAAATAACTCATTTCAAGCAATGTATTATCAATGAAAGCTTAAACACAGAGGTTTTCTTGTCCTTGAAGGGGCATGTTAAGCGCACAAACGTGTATGTGTGTGTGTTTATGATTGTGATTAAGGGACCTCAGTTTACACAAGACACCCACCACATTCAAGCACGTGTAGCGTGCATGACTCTTTGTGTTTGTGTGTGTATTTTTGTTAATCAATGATACACCATTCAAATCATCTCACAGAGGGGTTCTTCATTTTGAAATGGCGCGCGGAGCGCGCCTATGTGTTTGGTGTGTGCATTTATGATCGTGATTGAGGGACCTCAGTTCAGACAAAACCCCCACCACATCTAAGCATGCATATATCTGTTTGTGTGTTTCCAGAGTGTAAAAATTATATGTAACAGTGGGCACATAGTGCGCATTTGTGTGAATGAGTTAAATATGACCTCAGTTAAACTACAAACCACATGTATGGATGTGTTACCACACATCAATCTCACCAAACACACCTATAACCCATGAGTAGCTTTAATTGTCCCACAACAGTTAGGGAGAGGACACATTAGAAAGTATATCAAGAAGAGTATGTATGCCAGCCGGCATGCGTCCCGAGCCCCTCTCACGATTTCCGTGGAAATTGTCTAGTTATGATCAAGCTACTCTGTCCAAAATAACATACCTGTAAACAGGACATAAAATCAGAGTGGTGAGGACAAAACCTTAATTTTTCCTCGAAAGTACAAGTTTAAGCTGGTTTCAGTTCTTAAGGTTTTTTTTTTTAGTTATTGTGTGCTTCTCTCCACCCTCCGTAATGATCCTAACAAGCTCATTATAGACTTTAACATGATTTCACACCATGAAATAATGTTTGTTTTCTAACTTGTAAGAGACTCTGGATTTGCTATCTTGTAACTGACCGAATAATTAAAGTAAGGGAGTGAGAAAGGACAGGGGGGAGGTTGGCTACAGCAGCGTGAGCTGCTGTGTGTCTGTGTGTCGGGTTAAAGTGCAGCACTGCGGTCCTTTGTTGTGCTGCATGCTTCGTCTCCATGATTTATCGTCCGTCTCGGAGGATGAGCGCTGCTGTAGACTGCAGAATCGGTTTTGACTTTCAATGAGGGGTCGAGGGGATTTGGCAACAATTATGCTGGAAACTATGATAAACACTGGAGCATTGTGGGCTTTTTTGGCTTCGCTGCCAGCTGCTGCTGCTGCTGCTGCTGCTGCTGAGGGTAGCGTGCTACAGCAGACTTCATTTAAAATGGGAAGATAGGTCAGCAGCAGGAAACAAGATGAGTGACAGCAGAACACCATGGGGGTTTGCTGGTGGACCTGGGGTGACGTCAGTGTAGCATGGGCCAGGCTGAGGTCTGTTGAGGCGTTTGGAGAGGACTAAATGTCAGGGGGCTCTTTGCTCCAGACCTTTCTGACCCCTTCGGATCATGTGCTGAAAAATGATAGAATATATATATATAAAAAAAACAATAATGAAATACCAAAGGTTGGTTTACTCGAGAGTACATACGTTTTTTTTTTTTTTTTTTTTTTTTTTTTTTCGTGATACTGCCCACTACTGCACATTTGAAGCATTGTGGACTTTTTCTGTCTCTTTAAGTAAGTTTCATGTTTTTGATGACTCATGGTTCCATAGACAACTGATAAAGACATTTACTCAGTTTATTGGTTTAAAAACAGTAAAAGTCGGACGGTTGTTGGCTAACAAGGTGTAGCATGTTATTAACATATAAAAGCATATATATATATATCTTTCCATCATTGCAGCACTAATGCTAATTTTACCTAGCTTTATTGCTGTGATGCTATGAAATCGAAATTGTCTGCCTCTTTGTTTAAATCCAGCCCACTAACAAAAGGAAATTGTATACTCCTGCTTCACACTACTGCATGACACTTTCTAAGAGTGTTTCATATTGCAGAGCAGATGCTTAACTGCCAATTTGAAGAGATTATTTTAGATAAAGGACTCTAAATGTGTGCTTTTCTCTCTCTTGTAAGAGCTCAGTTTGAACATGATCATTTCCTCTGGGCCATGACAGGCTGACCACTCCTTCCCTATGACTTTCCCATCATTCACTGCAAGAGTACATCGGCAGTGAATGTGATTTACTGCCATGCATTACACTGGCAATTCAGCCGGAGTAGCTGGACTTATAGAGAATTCCATTAAAGTGCTTTGGTTACAGCAGGGAAGCTGAGCGGTTCAATATCCCTGCTTTCAGGACGATGCTGTATTACACAGAGACGCTTTGAAAGTTTACATCTGAACCTCTGTGGAGGAGGACAAGAGAGAAGGTCAGGATGCAGGAAAGGACTTAAGGCTTTCAGGGGAAGGAGGGCTGTTTGCTGTTATTGTGTGAGCTCTTGAAAGGGTGGGAAAATGTACAATAAATAAACACATTTTAGTTTGACATTAAGATGCAAAAGCAAAAAAAATAAAATAAAAGGGTGACCTTGAAAGTCATTGTACTGTTTACAGTTTTAAAAAAATATATAGTAGCTTCCTTGTAAGTGTTGCTGGAGATAATAGTTAATTTAAGTCTTTAACAACAGAAATAGTAATGTAAAAGTAATATTTGAGGTCTAAAAAGAAAGGAAAAATAACTTCTTAACATTTGCTCAGTGTACAGTTTTTCTTTTTACCTTGGGTTGGAGTTATACAGAACCTAAACAGAACCCTAAGTCTCAGATATTTTTATAATAAGTAGATGAATAAACACCTAAGGTTGCAAACTGAAAGGTTGCTGCTAAATTGAACTCTACAGTCAAACATATTTCCATCCTCGCAGCTCCTTTTCTTTTCTCCTCCATAGCGTCTTCCGACTCGAGGATCTTGCTTGCACTGTGATCAGTAAACGTATGATTCTGCTAAAGTGCAAAGAGGAACGGGGCCTCAAGTTTCTGTCCACAGGTGTGAAGCACCCTGTCGCTCACATCTTCAGCTTCGTCACCACAGACGGCCCCAGGGCCCGATCACCCTGACAGTCCAGATCGGCCCGTAACCTGGCACCTCTGTCCAAACTTTTGAATCAATGCACCAGTGTGAAAAATCCTTCACTGCTGGTAACATCAACACCTGGGATAAGCTGTTGACATGTGTTGTGAGTGAAATGTTGATTTTTTTTAAAAAAATTGGATTTTTTTAGGGAAGTTCCCTACCTGCATTGCTTCTGATGGCCGGCCAAGGTCACAGACATCACAGTGTCCTTGAACATGTTGAGACTTCTTGAAGAGAAGCAGTTTTCACCAAATACTCATCTGTTTGATCATTTTCAAAGCATTAAAGTAAATGTAAGACACGTTTCACCTGATCACCCCCATGGGGCACATGTCAGTGATGGACATTTTTTGGATTATTTCTGGCATCAGACCTTATATCTTGTCTGCTAAAAGGACACCCAGCTCTCATTAATCTGTAAGACTGGAGAGCGAGCTCGTAGAGAACATCTGCTGTTGTTTGGTCATTAACTGCAATGTGATCACCAGCTTCTCCAAACCAAATGTCTCTGAAAAAAAACCACACATATTTTGTCAAAAACACTCTGATCAACCTCTCTTAACTGCTGCGTACGCTCATGATCAAAGGCTCGTTTTTTTCTCTCTCTGTGCATCAGTTTCTGTGTCAGCCTCATTCACACAACCACACATTCACAGATGATGGCACCGAGTGAGAATAAACAAGTCTTCTTCTCTCGGCTGTTTTTTTCGCTTTTTCTCTCAGCCCAGTCATGCCCCAACCCTTCCAAACACACACACACAAACACACTTCTCACCGCCCATGTTGCTCTATCACCAATAGACCATGATGAGAGATATTTTTTCTTTTTTTTTTCTTTTTAATGAAGACAGTAAACACTAACAGGATGACAATCTGTCTGCTGTGGACCTTTTCTTTCTCCAGCAGGCCGTCTGCCCTCTCGCTCTATCACACCTCAGTAATCTCAGGTCAATTGCTTTGACCAAAGCACCTGCTGGCTGCAAGATTGTCTGCTATCATATTAATGGATCGCCACTCTCTATACACTTTAATTACGCCTCACTCTTGACATATTGTGCAGAATGTCAGTCATTCTAAATAGCTGAGGTGAAAGTTGAAGGCAATGTCCTTCTCTCTTTTTCTTCTCTTAATGTGCGTATGACCGATAGCACAGGAAGAAAATATTTAGTACGCCGTGACATCTTGTTTCTCCTCCTGCAGCTGTTTTCTCAGAGCGGCCGGCCTCTTGCTATGACAAGATGACAAGCTGTGTCACAGCCCTGTAGCGGGACATGATTTACACACACAGTCATGAGGACGTGTAAAGGCCACTTGATCATGAGAGACACACACACACACTAGACAGGCAGACATAGAAGACACACTTGCAATAATATAGAAAATGCACACAGATACATACACACGAATACTGACCCAAATCTTTGTGTGTGACGCTTCAGCCCCGGAGCTGCAGACCAGCATCACTACCAGCTTCCAATACCAAACACCCGCGAGTGTGGGTGACACACGTCAGCCACCGTAGCGACCTAATCTGTCGGCCAGCATCAGCACCACAGTAGGCGAAACACTGGTGGTCTTTAGCTCTCATCTCTCCTCCTCTTACCCCCCTCTGGTCACTGCTGCAGGAGACGCTTCAACACAAGAGTCCGCTGTCTGCACCCAGGAGCTCTGACTCATTGGGTCTTATTGTAGACTGCTGTTTGTTGTTGGAAGCACTGCAGGATAGCTTAAGTTCAGGTCACCATGTGTATAAATATCCAGCATACCAATTGGCATCACTGATCGGTTTGCTGTCTGCCTTTTTGAGGCCTGAGTTTGATTATTGGTTGGTTTTGTGATCATATTTGGATAAGAAGGTGGAGATAGACAGAAGCTAACTGTTAAGCAATTGTTGAAATTGTTTTTGTGGTGGTTTGTGATTGAATCCATTTTCTTAATCAGACAGAGGAAACAGTTTTAGGATATAAACAAACTCACAGCTCCTCCATATCCAACACAAACTGGGTAACTCCAAACTAAAAAAAAAACGTTTTCCAGTCACTTCAACCAGCTTTCTCTTAAGTAGAAAATCATGACTCCTACTGTACACAACAGCCAAACACGTTAATGTACGACCAACCCTGGAACCCACTGCAATCCTTTTCTATCATCATCTGTTGAAGCTGCGGGCTATATCCCACTTGGAACAGATGCCAAATATTCAGCAACTAGCCAGCAGTTAGCTTTCAGTGACTCACAGTTAAGACTTCCTTTCACATGCACTGTCTATCATTTTTTGGGTGTGTTATAACCCCCAAAGTAGTACCCATTCATCTGTTTCAAGTAGACGTGTGATTAACAAAAGATAGTGAACTGCACAGAGGCTTCACTCTGACGTGCATCAGGTGGATGGAGCCCAAACAAGTGACCTGTTCCCATTAGGATGTACTGATATTTTTATGGTCTTAAGTTTGCCTGAATACCAACATCATGATGCAAGTTTGTTGAAATGTATTTATTATTTTATTTGAAGAGGACAGTGTACATTTATTTTATCAACATTTTTGCAAACACGTCAGTTTTATTTTATTTATTTCTAAAGGGACCATGTACAATATTTATTAATGTTGTACTATGTAAATATGCCAGAATTAGCACAATAGCTAATTGTCACATGTTGCCCTGAGGCAGGTAATTACAAGAAGAAGAACAAACAAAAAACAGATTAAAATAACAGCGCAATTCACAAGACATTACACAGAAAAAACTTTTTTTTTTGTAAAGAATATGGACACAATTTGTACGCACCATATAACTCAAAAAATCTAAAAGCATGATAAATCAAGACTCAGCATCAAGCAAAGAAGAACAGTTTTTGTTTTTTTTTTTAAAGAAAATTGCTTTGGAATTTAAGGTGATAAAAAAAGAGAAGAGTAGCCTACACTAAAATAAAACAAGACAAAGCAGAAGAGTTGAAGCATGTCGGCATGAACAGATTGTTTTTACATGTCACTTTTAGAAGAAAAGATAATTAATTTTTAGTCGGCCATCAACAAATGATTTTATAATTCATGCAAAAAAAAAAAATCATAAAAAATACACAAAAAGACAATTATTCCTAAAATGAAACAAACACTAATTAATGAGAGGCTTTGAGCAATTATTTTCTAATTTTACTTTTCCTCTCGTCACCCATATTTATTTTCTTTTCCGTCTTTTTCTTGCTCAAGTACGCACAACAACCATTCATCACATTTTTATTACCTCATTGTTAATTTATCTTTTTCCAATCATGACTCAAATACATTACCTATAATTTATCTTATGTGTTATATTTTTCTCTTTATAAGTTTCAGTACTAGTTGCTTCCTGATGTGGAGCTGGTTTCAGTCACTTCCTGGTTACCTGTTTAAGTGCTGTTATCTGAAAAATGCAATACCGTAATTGTCTGACATGAGTATAAAATGCAATGGGCTTCAAACCACTGAGACTTTGCTGGTTTGATGTATAAAGCTACATGTTTACTCGTGTTAAAGCTGAAGTACAGACTTCTGTTGTCATTACAAAAAACTGCAGGCAAGTAACAGCTTTTGTCTGATATTTGCATAAAAATATACCCAATAGTCACAAACAACACAAGCAAAGCCAAGTTGTCATTAATTAACTGAGGTTACACCGAGCAGGCATCTAGCAGTTCCTACCTGTCACTCATTCACACAAAAACACTAATTATGTGAGATATGTTTGCTTTGATATTTAAAAAACAGGCTTGTATATAAAAAAAAAATCATCTCTTTCGAGTTGTCACCAATAGAGAAAATAGCTCCAGAGAGCAAACACCTTCTCCTACTATGCTATAAACATGTTTATCTAGCTGTTAAATTTTGGCTTTTCTAATGGGAGTCTATGGGGATCAACTGACATTTGGAGCAAGCTCCTAGTGGACCCTTGAGGAACTGCAGTGCCTGTCTTTGAGATTCTGCCTGGAACAGGTGGCAGTAACCTTCAGCCTGGCAGACAGGAAGAGGATCTGGATCTGTGTTGAGCCTCCTTCCGTTGTGGTCGGTTTTTACTACCACTTTTTCATTTTTATCCAGTGTTTATAAGCAGATTTACTGGATGTTTTTAACACTGCACCATCAATGGGAAGTCAACTGTAAAATGATGGGGGGGCTGGTATATGAGGTGTGATGTCTAATGAATCCTGAAGCCGTTAACATGCTGTCAGGTTGCGGAGAAGAAGAGCCGTGGAGTGTCTCAGAGGGAATTTACTGGTATAACATGGAGAACAAACACTGGAAGGGGCAGGAGGACTTGATAACAACACATCATCACTTTACACACGCTTTGAAACCATTCAACCATCCCCCAGCTGCTGCATTATTACCACTTTGGGGTTTGCATGTAGGAATAATGACTGGATGATGCCGCGGTTTGTTTTTGTTTTTTTTAGTTGTTGTTGTTGCTGAAGCATTGACAGCAGGGAACAGTGTGTGTTGTGTTGTGCTCTCATGTTGTATTCTGCCTGTGTGAACGCCTGTCATCAGAGGCAGATCAGGGAGACTAATTCAAAAGGCTTATGCATGCTTTACAGCACCCTGCTAGGTTTTAGCTCTTTATTTACTCACTGTGAGCATCTGTGGGCATAAATCTCCCCTTTGCTGCACACCTACAGACTGGAAAGGGTGACTGGTTTTGTTTACAGGCAAGATGGTTCATTTCATCATTTTAGGCTGCTGTTAGAACTGAACTTGAAATTAAATTACATTTAAAGATTCATATTTTAAACTTAAAATACAAGATCTTTTTTGATACTTTAATGATTGTCGTTAAATTAGAGCTACTGATGAGCAAGTGTGCACACCCGTACCCAGCAACTGTGATCAGTGGTAGAGTTGTCATCTCTCAATCGGAAGGTCGAGGGTTCGATTCCCAGCTCCTGCAGTCACATGTTGAAGTGAGTGCCTTGAGCAAGACACTGAACCCCAAATTGCTCCCACTGTTGTTCAGTGGTGTGTGACTGGGTATGAATAGGTTAGATAAAACTGATGGTTTCTAGCTTCCTCCTCCCATCAGTGTGTGAATGTGGTGTGGATGGGTGAATGAGATTAGCAGTGTAAAGCGCTTTGAGTGGTCAGAAAGACTAGAAAAGCGCTGTATAAGTACTGGTCCATTTACCATTTACCAAAAGAAAAGACATCAAGATCTTTAAATATATCTTTAAAAAGACTCTTTAAAACCAAGCCTATTTAAATCCCTTAAAGATTAAAAATGTGAACAAAGTGAAAAAAAAGTGAAAAAAAAGAATAAAATAATTTTTAAAAATGACAGGTATGAGCCTGGAAACAGTGGTCTCACCTCCATCCCTGTCGAACTGTATGTAAGTGCAGTAAAAACATCCCTACCATAGACTGTAAAAAGATGGACAACATGGCACCTTCCCAAAAGTAAAGCCTAACCTCCTCCTCCTCCATGTTCTCAGATAGGACAAAAGTCAAACTATAAGAGAAAAATACATGTCAAGCAAACTTTGACAAAGTTAATTATCCTATTTTATGTCAAAAAACTCATTTTTAAGTTTAGCCACATTTGGTTATTTGATGCATTTAAAGGGGCGGTAAAACTGTCCTGGAAAGCTCGGTCATCGAATCCAACTCATCTGGCGCTGTGTGCTCCTTGTGAGTGAAGTAGAGGAAAAATGTAACAAAAGCTAACACAGGAGCCTTTGAACTTTCCATAACCACGAATTACAGATGAGGTTCACGGCTCTTTGAAGGGGGCTGGATCTTGTGGATTTATTCTTTTTAAAAGAGCTGTTCTAAAGACTGGCTCATTTCCATGCGTGTCCTCCTCCTGTTTGAGACAAATGGTACTGAGGCACTCACATGAAGGCGGCGTGGACCACTCAGATGAGGCCATGTGACATTTGCATTTAAAATACGGCATGCAATACATGAACACCACGCATTTACCACAAGTATCCATTTCAAACTGACACAGTAATCTGGTCATGATGTAAACTGTTCCAACCAGAGGAATCTTTTCCTTTTATAAGTACTTTAATTTCTGTTTCCATTCCGATCCCCTTTTTGCAGATTTTGTCTGCAAAAACTAACAGTACAAGATCAGCACATATTATGGTGGGTACGGTAGCTTTGTTTTTGTATGATGGGAGGGGATGATAGCAGCATTTCATCCATATCTAAATACAATCAAATACAATTACAACAAGTGAATCTAACGGTGCAACTTCAGCCTACAGAGGCCTTGATTACATGAGACTCCTCCTCCTCAACACCAAACTGCTTAGTATAAACATTCATAGGTACTTCTTTTCAGTCTACCTGTGTATCTCTGAAGAACATTAGCTTGTATGCTGTATTTACCCGCAGAGCCTCTTTAATGCCATACGTTCCTGTCCCTGTGACAGATAAACAGGTACCAGTCAATATAACAGTGACAGAGTCCGCACAGTCTGACAGCTTGACATTTTAAAAGGTATTTTGCAGACCTGAAGTTGGTATGAAGAGAAGTACACAATCTGGTGGGTGAAATCCTGTTATTTTGGTGAATTCTCAGAAGGTTTTGAGGCTGTAATGAAAGGTTTGTGAAATGTTCTGTGTAATGCATTTATTCAATTCAGTCTAACCAAAAACAGTGATGAAAGCGTAGTCACTGAATTGTGGTTATTTGTTGGTTAATTGATAGTCATTTTCTGACAGGGACGGTGCAGCTGAAGCATTAAACTTCTTTCTCCCTTTCACTTGATTTATGCACGCCTTTTATTAAACTACTCAGGGATGAAATGACCGAAAGAGGACTGACGCTTCGAATCCTGCCAGAATGTGAACTTCATTAAAAAAAGAGGCCAGACAATGCTGGTTCAGTTTGTTGTTTGCTCCTTAAGGCTAAATAAAGACATTTAATCACACATACGTTTTCTTTCAACTACGAGATGATGCCGAAGTTCTTGCCACTGTTGCATCCTCACACCTCTCTGCAGAATTACTGTGATACAGCAGACATAACGCCGCACTACAGGTGCAGAAGTCAAACATTTCAGCAAAATAAAGTGAGGTGAAGCATACTGAGCAGCATCCACCTTTTGGCTTATTAACACAACATGCTGCCTCTTCGCCAGCTTAACAAGATGCAACTCACACACTCACTCCAACCTCTGGCTGCCAGATCTCAGTGCTGCACTCCATAAGTTAAAAGAAATCAGCAGAAAAGAAGAGAACTCTGCTTCACTCTTCAACTCCATCCTTTACTTCAGCATTCACCGGAGGCTGCGGGCGAACCTCGAGATGACTTCAGCTTTGGATCGAGTTTTGTCTGCTTGGAGTTCTGCCTAGTTGAGCGGAGAATTCAAACCAATGCGATGCTCTGACAAATGTAAATGAAGCAGCTAATATTAACAGAGCATATTAAAGTTTGATTAGTCATATCAGTAGTGAAAATGTTGTTTTCTCTGCATCCCACACAGCACACATTTCAACGCGGGGGCCGAATTTGACACAAGAACTCTCTTCCTGTCTCTGACTTCAGTTATTTCAAACCTTGCTGGTGAGTTTGATAAAACTGAGAGGTGTGAATTAGACTCCTGCGCCGTTAATGAGCTTCTATGGCGTGCAACACCTCAGGGACAATCAGATATTTAATTGCAGAGAGAAAGTCATGCACAAACCTGAGTGGTGTTGATTGCATGAATCACTGGTTGCAATCATGTGACACACGGATGATTTTTGTAGTGTGATTTGATTGGAATCGGCGTCATACAAATGTTTGCCTCAGAGATTAAATGGAAATCATTCGGTTGTGTGATTTCATTACGTGAAAAGTGTGGATAAATGGATTTTATTCATATTTTCTCTCTTCTGGTGCTTAATTTTGTATAATCACTAGTTTGTATTCCTTTCTCGTCCTTTCCTCCAAATGTACCGTTTTATTCAGCCTTGGTCATCGGACTCTACATTTTCTGGAAACTTTCAGCACATCCCGGCCCTGATATTTCCAGGAACTTCAGTTTCAAATCTCACAGTGGGAGATAATCTGAAAGAGTGTACAGCAGCCAAACTCTGCTCAGCGTGAACGACGTCATCACTCAGCTCGCTTGTTAACGGTGAAATTTCCTGACTCTTACCTGCTGCATGCTCACATGGGTCCTGGCAGAAATTGAATAGGTGTCAGCTTACAGTTTCTGCTGTTTCTTCACAAAATTCACTCCACCTGGGTGGTATTGTGAAGTTTTTCAGGAGTGCAGCTCACAAGACGCATCATATGGAATGCACGTCATGTGCTCCTGTTTATCACAAGCAAATGTGCAGCATGTGGCAAATGTTAAAAATTGAAAGTACAAAGTAAATCAATTACAGCCCTGCAGGGTTCACTCAAAGTCCTGCTGAAGACGGCTCGATATCTCAGATAAAACCTTAAACCCTGAGCGTTGTCTCCTCCTAAGCTGTATTCAGTCCTCTGTGACCCCTGTTGACTTTCTAATTCTTTGTCTAGTGATGTCCTCCGCTTGTCATTTCCCCAGAAAGAAACTGCTAAAGCTCTTCTGGATGGACAGAGAGACGAGGGGAGTTGATAGAACAGGAGGGGCTGTGGCCGGAAAGCGAGCGCTCTGGCATGGCAGGACGGCGGCGATTTGGCATCATCAGGCGTTGAGCTGCCTCCCTCTGATCCCCTCTCTCTAATTCTGTCCTCCCACGACAGAAAGCGCCCAGCCCCGCTCTTCCATCCATTATGCATGGATGAGCTTTATTGCATTATGTTTTTTTAGGCTAACACACTTAGCAAGCTTGTAGCATGCGCAACCCCTCTCCACCAACTCGGTGAATAATTCAAGGCCGGGGCATTAGGCTCGGAATAGAGGAGCTTAATCAAAGGCTACAGCTCTCAGCGCGGCTCAGCGACGCCCCATTGGCAGCTGTAACCCCCAGCTCGACACTACATAGATTTTAAATAGAAAGCTGAACTATCGGGCCAGAGGCGGCCTGCTGGGAGCCTTGTGCTCGCTGAGAGACTCTTAAGATTGTGGGTCTATTCAGAAATCTTGCATTCATTGTGAGGCATCAGGACACCTTGTGCTAAACAAGTGGCTGCCGTGAGGGCGACTCGGCTCAGCTCCTCCTTCTTTCCACTTCAACTTTCAAGCACAAGAATGATCACGCTGCAGTTTTTGTAATTTTTTTTTTCTGTGTGAATAATTTGCCTACGAGCACTGTGGGAATATTTGCCTAGTTTTATGGATTTTTAAATGTTATTGAATAGTATGGCTTCTTTTAATCTCCACTTACAGCTTCCAGGCCATCGAACACAATGTTGCTGAGAGATGAAGAGCACAAGTTTTTGTGATGTCAGCTTTTGAGGAACTTTTAGAGCGAGAACTGCATCGTTTTCAAATTGCAAAGCTTCTTTTTGGATTCAGCAGACATTTTTAAAAATGTTTGCACAAGCTCAGGGGACATCCTACAACAACACAAACAGCAGTACATTAATATCTTAAGGGCGTCTGAGACTCTATTTGACCTTAACTCCTCTGCTGTGAAAGTAACAAGGTCAACTCATACGCATCACTACTGATGTGAGGGGAAGGAGTAAAATTTTATCTTTATTCAGCAACAGTGTATAAACACATACTGTTCATAACATGACTTTTAAAGCAACTGGCAACCCACTTAAGAATTGCCAAGGAATTGTTTGCAGTAGGGGTGTAAAAGTGCACAGAAATTTTGGTTTGGTACATTTTCAGTACAGCAAGGGACACAAATGCAATTTTTTTTTTCTTTCTGCTGTTATTTTGCTGGGAAAACAAATTTTTTCCAAACAGGAGACTTATAAGATAGCAGGGGATCTTGTGATCTTGGGATCATGTGGCAACACATATTAAAGCACGTTTGTTTTATGTTTACCGTATTTTCTGGAGTATAAGTCACGTCAGTCAAAAGATGCATCCTGGAGAGGAGGAAAAAAAAAAACCCGTTGCACTGGGTTATGAGTTCATTTAGAATGATGTGGTTTGTTTTTGTTTACAGTTTGTCTGGAGAGAATCATTTACATACAACTTTGATAAGGAAATATTTAAATATCAGGAGGTTTAAATTTTAAATTTTTCCGAAAGCACCTCATACCTGTGACCATAGTTAGGGTTCAGTTTCTCTTCTCTTCTCTTTGTGTGGCTCTTATCGCTCACCAAGCTTGTGCTCCTCAATGTAAGAAACGTCCTCACTGTTAAAAAGTTGCAGGAGTTTTGACACCAGTTGGTGACTCAAATCCTGAAAGACCGTCAACAACGGAGAGCGAAGAAGACACCAGTGATCAGGCGCTAAACACAGGGAGCCGTCAGGCTGTCCAAGCCGGAGATGCAGAGCCTCCATTAGCACGCAGAGCCATTGGAGCTGCTGAGATATCTTTTCTTCATCAATATTCCTCATGTATGAATGTAGCGATCTTTTTCCATAAAAGTATCCAATAACACAGCACCTCATTTATTTGACATATAAGTTGCATCTGACCATAAGTTGCAGGACCAGCTAAACTATGGTAAAAAGTGAGACTTCCGGAAAATACAGGACCAATCAGTCTGCATGCGAACCAGACCAAAGGACCTGTACCGAAATGTACAATCTAGTCATGTAATTCTACGTGTATTTGGACTGGACCATAGGAGCTCAGGAATAAAAAAATGTTGGCATTTCAATAACGCCTCAAATACACCCGCTGCGTCTGCGTTGCAGCTCCGCTCCGCTGCGTGTTGACTGTGTTTGTCAACTCACACCGGCCGCATATTTAGTCCGACAAGCCGCAGGACTGACAGACAGCTGAAGTCGCGAGACCACTGAATTCCCGCGCTTTCCTCTCCGTTAATAAACCCGTCTTCATTCATGTTGTGCTGTTAAACCTCAAACCTGTTGATTCCTGGCAGCGTTGCCAGATGGGAAATATAAAATTATCGTACCAGAGCCTCAAAATTATCGTATTTTGGGGGAAATTATCGTACACCCGACAAAATAATCAAAATAACTGATAATGATCAAAACAACTGTGTTATTGTTGCGCGAAAATCACAATTGATCACTCTGTTTAGTGTCTCGCTCACCCTCGTCTTCTCCTTCGGTGCTAATTTTTCCCTCAACTGACTGACTTCCTCCTGACGGAGCTCCTACGACCGTGATTGGCTGTCAATCGTTCTGAGACGAATGACACTTAAACTATGATTGGCTGGAAACGTCACATGATATAAGATGCATTTAGGGTTTACGGGCAAATCCGTCAGACTGGGGTAGATCTGTAACAACCACACGAAATTGTCAAATTATTGTACATTTAGCCTTTTTTGGAATTATTGATCGTACATTGTACAGAGGGCTAAATTATCATACGAATACGATAATTATCGTACGTCTGGCAACGCTGATTCCTGGCGTGTCTCGGCTCATTGTGTCAAAAACCAGCTCGTATTTAGCTTTACCAGTGCATGAAAGCAACACAGTTTTGAAAGTCTTAGGCTCTTTTTAGGTAGTTTCTGTGCACTACTTCCTGTCCCGCTCAATCTTCTCTACTCTGAATTGATGCGTCACACCTCTGGCATCCGGAAAAATAGGATGGCTGTGGATTAGCTGTGACCTGTCAGACCAGCCACGCAGCTGAGCCGCGACAGAACGGATCCAGTGTAAGGTGACACATTGACTTGAATGGAAACCTATCTGATCAACGCAGACGCAGCAGGTGTATTTCAGACGTAATTTAAAAGTGAAATATTGTCACTCAAGGATGACGTTTCTTACTAAAGCCCTATCACACAGTCACACAGTCGCACAGATTCAGGCTGCTATTTAAACCTAGCATTAGCACTGCCACTGCTATCACTTACATTTAAGTATGGCCTAAAGGTGTCAATTAACCTGCAGGAGCTTGATGTGTTGACAAGGCCATTGATTGTAATTGCTTACAGCCTCTCAGGGTCAGGAGTTCCAGTGGTAGGTGCTGATGTAGCAGTGGCTAGCACTACAGACACAGGATTTAGCATTCGGATCCTTTTGAATTTATAACACCTCAGCTAAATATAGCATGTGTATGTCTTTTAAGACATTTTATCTCTCATTTCTGAAGACCAACTCTTTAGTTCAAGAAGAAATAAAGTCTCTGTAGTTCATAAAAATGATTTTAGTCATCAAGCAATAGTGAACAATATTGTTGATAAAGTTGTTCACATCTCTGCTTCTTGATGAGCTCTCAGGGCTTTGGTTGACTGTGATGATGACCAGTGTTCTTTAGGATTATGAATATAGACCAAAAACGACCAAAAAACTATAATACTGTCTCATTGTCAATACTTTTTGTTTTTAAGGTTGAGTTTGGGAATAAATCGATAACAGCTTCCAGACTGGGAATGCTCAACCTAACCTTCAGGGTAAGAAGGTCTCAAGTCTCTGGACAATTAGCTGAAATGAGTTTAACTATCATGCTACACTCCTTTCAATGCCAACTTATTCAAAACTTTTAGCTTCTGTATCCTTCAAAAGAGTGATTTAAAAAGTCAGACCTAATTTTTTTCAAAGCAGACTGTAACCTGTTGTTTTTTTTTTCCTCCTGCTGTAAAAATTATCGTTTTAACACGAGTCTTAATGAGGTTTGCTTCTAGAGTGAGCCTCAAGCGGACACTGGAAGAAATGCAGTTTAAGAAAGTCTGCATAAACTTCATTTCTCTGATGCCTGATTTTTAACCTCCTCTGTGTGTGGTTGATCAAAGTTGCACATGAGGCTTCATCTTACGGATAACTTAAATTTGCATCGTATGCTGACGATGAGTGGGTGTCTCGGTTCATCCTGTTAGGGGAGGTTTTTCACATTTAACAGATGGCTTTCCTTTTCTAACACTTCCTCCAAACCAGTAATCCTTTTTGGCCAAGATATGAACTCTCCTGCCTGTCTGCTGACAGCTCTGTTGACAACTACGCTTCATCATCTACGATCATTAGGATACTCGCGACCCACTTCCTGCCAGTCAGTTCAGAACCAACGAAGCCTTTTGGATGAGACTTTCAGCCATGTCTGGTCACCTTTTGAATCAAGAAAAGATTAACTGTGACGTAAAAGACCGAGAACTGTAGACATCTTACATGCAGATGCTAAGTATGCTAATGTTAGCAGAGTATTTTGTATCTCACTGTTGGGTGAACAGCTGAATTTGATCATTTTCAGATGTCATGGCTGCTGTTTCCTCGTCTGATTTAAATGAAGATGATTTCAGTTAAAGGTGATCTTGAAGAGTCACAATTATGTGAAATAGTGCAACTGGCAGAATTAGCCATTTTGAGCTAGCTTCTCTCACAGTTCAAGGGTAATTTTCTCTCTAATTCAAGTGGATGCCAACTGAGATGCAACTTTGAGATGAAGTCTACTTTGTTACAGTTTGAAGCCAAATTTCTAGGAGCTTTAGTGCCTTTGAGGAGTTCTTGTTTTCTCCTCTCCCTCTTTCATCTCCTTTACTTTCCTCTGATCTTTCATTAACGAAAACTGATGCATGTTGATTCAAATATGTTTTCAATTCACTCTCCAACAAGGCCTCTCCTCTCTCTCTCTCCTCTGAATCTTATCTCTAACCTTCCTCCTCTTCTGCCTCCCTCTCACCATCAGCTATCCTGCTCTCTTTTTAATCTCTCTGCCTCTGTTTATTCTCTTTCTCTCTCCTTCTCTCACCCTCCTTCTCTCCCCTGGAAAACACATCCAGGCTTCCCTCGGGGGCTAATCCTGTTGGAAACGTTTCAGGGAAAGCGGATTATCTGTCGGAGCGGCATGATTTTTGGAGAAAGTTCACTCACACTTGATTAAATTAATCATTGTCCTCCAAACCCTCCTTATGGTGTTTCCTTGTGGATATTGGTAGAGATAAATAACCGTGCTCAAACAGCATAATTCAGCTGTAATTGATTACAAGTGGTGTTCTCATCTTTGGGCTGGCGAGTGGTGTTGCTGAACCACACAGTGTGGGTGGCAGAGCTGTCTGGAGACAACTGTTAAAGCTCTTGGAGACCGTTTTAAATCCGGCAGTTTGCGGGTCGATGCAAAATCTTTGACAGCTTGATTTATCTCCGCTTTTTAATTCTCCGTTGGACGTCTTGAAGGTGGCCCCAGTGTGCTTTTGTTATTGCAAGACAGAGAGTAATGCCTGATTTGGACCATGCTTTCAGAATTTATATTGAGGTGTCAGCATGCGTCATGCTACCACCGCAGAGATTTGCTGCAGAACACATTACAGAGATGAATTAGTGTGTAAATACAAGTGTGTGTGTGTGTGTTTGTGTGTGTGTGTGTGTGTGTGTGTGTGTGTGTGTGTGTGTGTGTGTGTGTGTGTGTGTGTGTGTATCTGGCCAGCAGGCGATTGTTAGCCTGTTGTTTATAGCCCATGAAGAGCAGTGTGGTCAATGAAGCTTCACAGGTGGATGGGACACAACACAACCTTGAAATGACGATAAACTTTCCACTTCTGTGCCTGCAGCCTTCTCCTCCTACCCTCCTCTGTAATCTCCCCTCCTTCTTCCTCCTCCTCCCTACAGCTCTCTCTTTCAAACCAGTAGCACCCTCTCCAAGGGAAGCCTGTCGAGGCTCCATTTAACAAGAATATCCCCTCATTACACAACGGCACAACCTTAAAAGTTACCATCCGCTAAGTGGTTTAATTTAAGGCAATGAAAAATTCCCTTTCAAAAGAAAATAATTACAGCGGGTTCTTCAGGGGGGCATGTAGCAACAGTGTTTATGCAGGATAATTACTATGCAGAGCAATTACTGGCTGCAACAATTGGTAGCTTTACCCCACATGAGTACAAGGATTAGAGCTGTGATCATGTGGGGTGTCGGGCTCTTGTCGGGGAGTGATTATTGGTGAGGTCCAAGGTTTGGAGGGAGCCGGAGAGAGGTTATTCTTGTGTCCGCCCTCTGTGTACCACAGCCACCAGAAAGGTGTGTATTTGTGTGTGTGTATTTGTGTGTCTGTGTGTGTGTGCAGCGCTGCATTGTGTGCTAGATGGAGCTGTAAATTGGCTATTGACTTCTGCAGAGATAAGCCTGAAAATATAATAGAAATTCACCTCCATTTTTGGCACCATTATCTGTCCAGATAGGGTTGGAAACCCCACAGATTAGTAAAAGTGTAGAGTCTTATCACAGATTGTTGGGTCAGTTTATTTTGATAGAATTATTTAGACACTACATTGTTATTGCATTTCTGATATAACATATTATTATTATTATTTATTTATTTATTTTTGTAGCAACTGTAATGATAAATTATCATGAAAGGTAATAATAATAATAATAGGTGTATTTAGATTCTTATCTCCTTTTGAAAAAAATATTTGCATGGTAACATTTTCATGTGCTGTGACACGCAGCCGTATATGCATATGCGATCTGCCCTATTTGTCATGCATCCCTGCTGCAGAGCAGGTTACTGTCTGGAAAAAATGGCAGCAGCTAACATCTTTACTCTGCGTCTCCCCGGAGATTCATCACGTTACAGCATGATTCACTTGTTCGGCAGACACCCTGCCTGAAACCTTTCAGGTCTGACTCCTCGGGTCTGAAAACCATCGACTGTCTGTTACATAATTTGTCTGGAGGAGAGAGGGGAAAAAAAAAGTGGTCTCCTTTTCTTTTTCTTTTTACCCTGCACAAATACCTGAGGATGCCTGTCTTCCAGAATCAATGTCTCCAGATTTCTCTGCGGTGAGAGGATTCAAACTGCAAAAGATTAGCATGCTGTTTGAACTGAGCCATGTGCAAACACGGTGGGAAAAAAAACAGCGTCTGCCCGCCGTTTTAGTCAGGTTATGAAAACATCATTTCGTCTTCATGGATGGCTGCTGCTAAATGCATTTCTGTGCTGGTTTGAATAAATGTGTTTGTGCATGGGCAGATGTTGGAATGCACATGTACTGCATATGAAAAATATATCAGTGTATCAACCTCAGTGGTTATATAAGCAGTAGTGATATCAAATCCAGTCCTTTTTATATATACAGCACATTTTATAGACTGACTGTTTCCATAGTACTGCACAAAACACTGATTAGAAACAAAACAATTATTAAACCAAAAACCAATAACACCAAGAAAATATACTAAAACAGGAAATGGTAGCTAAAAGCAATAGATATAAATACTAAAATGATAGAAATAAACAAAATAATAAAAAGGACACATGGGACAACGCAGCTCCTGCAGTGTTAAAAGCTAAAGAATAAAATCGGGTTGTAAGACAAGACTTAAAACAATTCAACAATTGTGGAGGCTGTTGGGACATGGGGGGCCAGAGTGTTCCAGAGTTTGTTGAGTATAAGCCGCTGTCAGTGGTGACAACAAGGTTAATGATGAAGGGTTGAACATTATCTTTGAGGGGGCCCAGGTCCATAAAGAGGATCAGTTAGTCTAAACAACACAATTTCTGTTTTCATTCATCCATCTTCTATACAGCTTATCCTGTTCAGGGTGGCGGGTGGCTGGAGCCTATCCCAGCTGTCTTAGGGCAAGAGGCGAGGTAAACCCTGGACTGGTCGCCAGTCGATCACAGGGCTGACACACAGAGACAGACAACCTTTCACACTCACATTCACACCTACGGGCAATTTAGTGTCACCAATTAACCTGATGAGCATGTTTTGGACTGTGGGAGGAAGCTGGAGTACCCAGAGAGAACCCACACATGCAGACTCCGCACAGGAAGGCTCACCTTACCTGAACTGGGATTCAAACTGGTGACCTTCTTGCTGTGAGGCAGCAGCGCAAACAAGTATGTTTTCCCCCCATTTAAACAAATATCATTGAGCAATGGAGGAGAAATGGATCCTTAATAAAATAAAAGAATGCAGTTAACTTTCATAGTTATTATTCTAAAAGTAGCAGACTGACTGACAGAATGACTGAACTACTGTAAAGGACTGAGTCAGACTGAATCACTCTGTCTTCTAATAACTAAACTCTGTATCAGATCATAAACATGGAGAACTGAGTCAGGTTGATGGTTTTATAAAAGAAAGAGTTTAAAATGAGTTATTGTTAGTGTCTTTCTTTGGAAAATTTCAATAAATTTAGCATAAATAAAAATATTCATGACATAAACAGCGAAATAATACGCATTTTTGCATGTGGTGTTTTCCAGTATTTTAATTTCTCTCTACATTTGCTTTAATAACAGTTTTCTTCTGGTGTGTCTGTGACGATTCTCTCAAGGTATTTATTACAGTGTAAAAAAGTTCTCTGTAAGATCGACTGTATTTGCTCTGAGAGTTTCTTCAGAACTGCGTGAAGATGTCCAAAGCTGTTAGTTTGTGATGTTACGAAGTTTAAATTTTTATAACAGCCGCAAATCATCCAAACTTGTCGCGACATGTTTGCTTCATTACACATCTGTTTACATCTGAACTGTCTCTGCTCATGTGCAGCCTCTCTCCTTTTTCTATCAACAACCCGTGTGACATTACTGACAGGTCAGGACACACACCTGAGCTTCCCTGTCATGGTGTTGGCATGGAGACTGCTGAAATCCCCGTCCACCTTCTCACAGCTCCGCCTCCCCTCTCAGCCCTCCCCGCTCACGTGTTACCTCCTCTTCCATTCAACTTGGGGCTGTGCTGACTCATCCTCCCCTCTGTCCTGACAGCGTGTGTGTGTGTGTGTTTGTGTTTGTGTGAAAGAGGAACTTTCCCCAAAGCCTCAGACGTGTCACAGCGTAGCCTCCATGCTTGTCTCCCTTGACTTCTCGCCCAGTAAGTGTCAACAGACTGGCAGACTTTTTCCTTCTCTGTCCACTTTACACCCTCCGTCCTCTCCCCTCTCGTCCCCTCTTAGCAGCACGTGACAGACTTCCTAACTCCTCGCCAGAAACATGAAGTCCTTCCCCATCACATGGGTCGAGAGTCGGCCTCAGCAGCTCTTCACTGCAGGCTTTAAGACAGCCACGTGTGAGCGCTGCAGGTTTAGAATCGTTCTGAGAACTTCACATTTTATTTTTGTTTTTTCTCATTTAGTTTTCTTCTCTAGCTTTGACAAAAGCTGGGGATCAGGGTTCAAGTCTCCAAGGAAAGCTTATTTCTTTGAAATGTTACAGGGCACAAACTTCCTTTCTGATTTCAAAGGTGGAACCCGGTGTTTAAGAACATTAAACCTGCATTCTATCCAGCGACCAGCAGGGGTAGACTCCACTAGTTACAAAATGAAGACTGACGATATGACTACACAGTATTCACACAAATATGAATGAGTATGTAAAAAACATTCTCAGTTTGGATTCCTCTTCTTGTCGACACCTTTCCTAAGCAAAAGCTCAGCTGATGCCGTGTCTGTATTTAAATCATCCTCCCTCCTGAATACATAAATACATAAAAGCCACATTTCCAGCTAGCCGTCCCAGCTGTGTGTCTGCTTTTTTAGTTTTACACAAACTTATACCTCAAACACACTCGGCCCTTTTGCCAATTAGGAGCACAACACATTTTGGGGTTTTTTTTGTTTGTTTTCCCAGCAGACCTTGCGCTGCTGGAAACGCTACAACACGGAGAGAAGCTATAGCCAATACGGCCCCCTGATGGAGGTGAGCAGCTAATCCCTGACTGGAGAATCACAGGAACAGCTCCACAGACTGATCAGGACAGGCTGCTTTCACCCAGAAAGACAATAATCCTGCAAACAAACAGTTAACTCTACGTACCTAAAGCTGTCATCATGTTTGTTCCTTCTGAAATGATGGGCATTTAAAGATGGACGTGGAAGCCGGAGCGAGCCTCGGTGGTCACTTCAGGAACCGCAGGTTTTTTGCACGCCTGAATTGACTTCATTTTCAACACTGGAGGTTGCCCCTTGCCTTTAACCTGGGTGTTGGATTCCTCACACGAGGTAGTCTCTAAGTCAGGACCTGGTGTTCACAACTTTTTCCTTTTCCCTTCTCTGCTTTTTATTATTTATGAAGGAATCTGAGCAGAAGGAAGTCATGCTGCCACAGAGTGCAGAGAGGTTCAGAGTGTGAAACACAAAGTCAGTGATGGACAGAGAGCAGAGAGAATAAAACAGGGTCTTGGTCTTGGGATAACTTTATAGCACAGTATGAAGGTCAGTGTTCCCACCAGGTTTACAGCCTTAAGGAGAAACTGAAATAATCCTCTATTCATTCTCTAAGTACTTTATCATTTCTTTATTTTTGTTTATCCATCAAATCTGTTTGTTTTTTTAATTATTTTTTTATGTCAATTTACATGAAAATGTGATGCATGTTTTTACTTACCTGCTTAAGATCAGTCTTGTCCAGCCAGGGGGAGTATTTGCCCTCTGACAGCAAAGCTGGGTCAAAACCTGAAACACGGTAGTGACTTGACTTTTGCTGCTTCAGGAGCAGAGCATGAAGCACTTGGGCTCTCTGTACGAGGACCCGGAGCAGGAGAGCAACTCCGGCTGCTCCTCACAGGTGGGCAAGTGTTGCCATCTTCACAGAGATGGTCCTGGGAGTGCTTAAAGAAGGAAGAGATTTTTTTCGCTGTGTCTTTTGGGCAGCTGCGACATTGTTATTAACAAGTGTGCTCTCATCGTGTGTGTGTGTGTGTGTGCACGTGTATCAGGACGGAACTTTGTAACGCACGATACAGAGAGCAGAGGAAGAAAAACTTGAACGTGACCATGTGGAGAAAGAAATGACATCCCGTCATGTAAATAAGATACATAACATAAGACATAAACATATAATGGTGGGGGAAACACTGAAGGTGTTTGAAATGATGGTTGATAGATATTTGTATTACAATAGAGAGCAGCTTGGACATTGATTTGTTACACTGGTTAGGAGTATTTTGTTGTTATTTTTAAATTTATAAAATACAAGCATCTTATAAAAATAGCAATGGATAAACAAACTCATGGCTGCATGTTGGTGCAGAGGTAAGTGCTGTTTGCCTCGCAGCTAGAAGGCGCGTTTTTTGCAGGAAGTCTTGATGATCAACACATCTGTTCTGAGGAACTGGGATTTCAAAACGTAAGAACTTACAAAGTAATTCCCAGTGTGTGTGTGTGTGTGTGTGTGTGTGTGTGTGTGTGTGTTACAGTGGTGACCTCAAGAGTTAAAAGTTGCACCCTTTTTGTTCGACTTGCTTTTTTGTGTTGAAATTTTTTTTTTTGTGAATGTAAAATTGTTGATTTGAGTTGCGTGGGCCTCAGACTCTAATTATAACCCAGCGATGATGTGAAGCTTGGCAGTTGGTTTTAAATGTGTTTAATTGATCGTAAAGAAAAGTAATCAACAGCAGTAGTGTGAAAGTAATTTCTGGAGCAGAGGTGTTCTAGGTTCTCTGGTTCCAGTCTGAAATATGAGGGTTCTCGCCTCTTCTTTCCCTTAAAGAGGAAGTATTACGTTGTTATTTGTAAATATGCATTTTATCAACAAAAAGAGAAAGTTTCAAATCTGAGGTGTTGGACTGATCCAGGATGAGAATTAATGTTTAAACAGCATGTTTAAAGATTTACTCAAGAACTACACAAGATAGACACGAGACTTGCTCATTTTGTGACATCACCAATTGGTGAGCCATCCTAATAGAAATCCTTTTTTCTTTGTTGCTGGAGAATTTCTTTAAAAAATTGTCTGGATGAGATTTCGGGGTCTGAAACATTTTTGCCATGTTTCATAGTTTATCATTTCAAATAGAGAAACGCTGGTCAACTTGGTGACTTTCAGGAGAGCTGATCTAGCTGAATCGATTAGGAGAAGAGAGGTACGATGAAGAGAGGCCAGGCTTGAAAGAGACATGGGTTGAATGAAATGAAGTATTTGAGATGGAAGCAAAAAAAAAAAAGCTGTTCATAGACACCAGCCCAAGGCCAATTTAGTTTTTCAACCTGTCTGTTATCAGAGCTGCGACAGAGGAACAGAATAAAAGGAAAACCAAAGAAAAACCCCTCATTACAGGTGAAGAGGTGTTCCTGAGGCTCTGAAGAGCTGGTTTGTCCAGCAGGAAAAAGCAATTTGAAGAAGTCATCTTGGGTGTTACGATGTCTTTCTTTTTTGCTTCTTTAATATTTTAAAATATTTTATAAACTGTAAGATAAATATGCAAATAATTTGATCATAAATTACTTCATACTTTTGACCTCCTGATGCTGCATTCATAAACAAACGAGAAGCAGACTCTTGTGAAGAGACTGAAAGGTGACATAAGACATAAATCATCCAAACCTGACGCCCCGCTGTGTTACACTTCTCCGTGTCAGAGCTGATGTAATCGCTGAGACCCGTCATCACCACCGTGGGGATGTATTTGTGCCGTCCTCTTTATTACATGCATTGTTATAAATGGCTCCATGGGTCCTCTCAGTCAGCAGGATTAGAGCTCAGGATTAAGATTCTGCACTGTGAGCGAGTGGGTGTGCAGTGAGCCGGGCCAGTTATTGGAATTGCCATCATTATCCTCCGGATATCTCATCATGAACTTCTCACCTCAGTGCACCTTGGGCTGCACTGTACGCTGCTTTTGCTGAATGCACACATCTGTGTGACATTTAACAAACAGATGTTTGAGAAGTTCCAATTTTTCACTGCGTGTCCCTTCCAATGTTGCAGCACTTTTTTTCTGCTTACACCTCCTCTTCTGTTTCATTACATTTCCTCTTCAGTAAATTTTTAGTTAAGTGTCATCTTGCATTATTTTACACAGCGTGATGATGCTTGATCGTTTTAAGGGGGATGAGAAAGCTCTTCAGACAATCCAGGCAGAACAGAACATCAGCTTCCCATAGGTAAAAATTATATTGAAAGTATGCCTTGCAGTGGGACAGAGAAGATTGGAAGTATGAGGCTGGGGTAAGAGAGTAAGAGGACCAGACAAATCTAAGAGTTTATTTAAGTTTCCATGAGATTCACCTGAGCCCTGAGCTGAGGCAAACTCTCAGGTTCCTGCACACAGCGAACACTACGTACCTAAAACTGTTCTTTATCACACTGTTATTCCTTCTGTAATGATGGGCATTGATGGAAGCTGGAGCGAGCCTCGGTGGTCACTTCAGGAACCGCAGGTTTTTGCACTCCTGAATTGACTTCATTTTCAACACTGGAGGTTGCCCCTTGCCTTTAACCTGGGTGTTGGATTCCTCACACGAGGTAGTCTCTAAGTCAGGACCTGGTATTCACAACTTTTTCCTTTTCCCTTCTCTGCTTTTTATTATTTATGAAGGAATCTGAGCAGAAGGAAGTCATGCTGCCACACAGTGCAGAGAGGTTCAGAGTGTGAAACACAAAGTCAGTGATGGACAGAGAGCAGGGAGAATAAAACAGGGTCTTGGTCGTGGGATAACGTTATAGCAAAATATGAAGGTGTTTGAAATGATGGTCAACAGGTATTCGTATTAACATTGTTGTTGTTGTATTGGACATTGATTTGTTACACTGATATCAGGTGTTTGTTGTTCATGTTTTGCATTTGATAAAAATACAAGGCTGCATATTGGTGCAGTGGTAAGTGTTTTTCCCCCTCACACATAGATGGTTCCTGGTGCCCCTGTGTTAGCTGTGATAGGCTGGTAGGGCCGGGTACTTAACTTTGGTTCTTTTATGGCACCGACCAAAATGTGTCTGTACCAAGTTTTGGTACCCAAAGGGTTAATCAGGTAATCAAGATCTGATGATGCCACTGGTGATTGGTTGTAGCGTTACATGTGGTTGCAGCATGCAGGACAGTGTATCCAACTGAGTGACTCAGCCGCTACATTTACAGACCTTTCAGACCCCTCTAGCTTGAACGTAGGGCTGCCACATACGACTATTTTGATAATCGACTAGTCACCGATTATTTTTTGTGATTAGTCGACTATTCGGATCATACATAAATTGCATCTTATTGCACCAGCATACAGCTAACATAAGTTTCCAGCTTCAAGTGTTTAAGGTATGTACTAACTAAAAATGAAGACAGTTAATATGATCGTTCATTCAGCTTTTAATGAACTTTGCAGCTTGTAGCAGCATTTCTGACATTTTTTTTAATGTACCAATTTTCTATTCAAACATGACATCGCTATTAAGTAGGTAGCTCCCTGTTGACGTTAATGTTAGCAGCCAACTAGCCAATTAGCTTACCGAGATTGTCATTATTCGTCAGAAAATAAATCAGCCACGGCGTGCTGTCTTTTCAGATGCTCGTGCATCGCGGTCGTACTGCCATGGAAGGACATTTCTGCTTTGCAGATTTTGCATTGCACACTTTTCTCCTCCAAACTTTCAAGCTCTGTTACCGGCTAGCCATGATACTGTTGGGCATAACTTTTCCAGTGACATCACAGGTTACCCCGGTTACCACTTCTTCGCGTATGCGTCAAGGACAGAACGGCAGACGAGACAGGTGAAAGTAATGCAGCAGTTTTGAGGGAAAAATAAAGTTTAAAAAAACTTTAAAACGACGATGTCGATTATTAAATAAGTCGCCGATGATTTTGATCGTCAATGTCATCGTGACTAGTCGACTAATCTTGGCAGCCCTACTTGAACGGTCGGTCTGGATTTGAATCCAACCTGTCGCACTTTTTCCATATGTCACTCAGCACTCTTGCTCTGTTTCCCTGCTCTGTCCACTATCCCATCCTTTTTGAATGAAGGCGTAAAAGGCCTGAAAGAATAACTCATAAAAAAGCAGTCACACTGAGGAGACTGCCTGCATTGTCTGCAGGCATCCTTAAATATTGAAAAAGCAGAAACTGGCTCGTGCTGTTTACTTCAAGATGCTTCTATTATCTATTTAATGTAGTTGTAGGGTTCATCGGTCTATCTGTAGTTTGTTGTTATAAGATTGAAGTGCTTTTTGGTGGGGTTTGCTCCGTGGAACATGTTGAAACCGAATGGTTCACTTTGAGTTGTCAGAATTGTACTGCAAATACTTGAGTTTGTGATAAAACTGATATTACCCTTGCAGGGAAGCTGGAGCCCAGAGTTGGATGGGAGTGTGTTTATGAGTGTGTGTAGTTAGATGGGAGTGCATTTATGAGTGTGTGTAGTTGGATGTGGGTGTGTTTATGTGTGTGAGGTGCTCAAACGTCTGTGTGCTCTCTTAGCACAAAGCACTCTCATAAGATGTCCCGTTGCCCTCAGGATGCTCTCTGCTCACTCAACAGTAAAATGCATGGTATTGGATGTCATGGACTGTCATTTCAGGCGGAACCAAAATGACAACCTTCACCTTCTTGAGAAGCCGCGCTGATAAAAGAAGAAGTGGAAAAAGAGTCTCTCGCCTGCAGGGGAGAATTAGGCGCCGGACTGCACCTTTTGTTCCCCCGCTGACTCTTTGTGTGACGACAAACACGCCCACAATGATTCGTCCTTCAGTGCGGACCTTGAGAAGTTACTTTTAATGATGGTGGACTGTAATGATCTCCATAATAGAGGAGTAGAGAGTGCTGCTGAGTGACACACACACACACACACTCACACACACACACATACTCTCCCTCAATCTGCTCCAGCACACACACTCACAGATACACAGAGCATCTTGCTCTCTCTCATCCTCTGCAAAATCTGGCGAGGCGGCGGCGGCTGTCTGAAAACAACGAGGCTCGCACATCTCATCACCACAGCAACAATTACGCTTCTATTTCAAGCTTATCTTTGCCTGGGTGGGTGTGCGTGTTGTTGAATTAATAATATGATCCTGCTTTGTCAATCTGTCAGTCACTTAGAGAGAGAGAGGGAGGGAGAGATGGGGAAACTGATCGCAATACATTCCCCTCATTCTCCTCCTCTGGCCTGCATTAACAAGCACTTTATGGTTTGACTCCTCTCTGCTGCCATTAAGGACAATGGGTGCGATATTTCTCATCATTCCCTCATGGCTGGCAGGATAAATGGCAAGGCAGCTCAGTTCGTCACTCTGGTTAAGCGTGAATCAGCCCTTTTTTCGCCTGTTTTGGACTCATTAAACATGAAAAGGAGTACTAAATGAGCTCCATAGTTGGAGAAATGTGTAGAATTTGTTACACGGTAAACAGCATTCAAAGAGGTCCTCTGTGGCGCCCGTTTCGTGTCTCATCGCTGCATTTTTTGCAGTTACACCGTGTTTCCCGGCACATATTGTAGATGCTTGTGTTTACGGTGCCACGGTGTGACATTCAGAGAGAAACACAGTGTACCGTTCAGGCTAAGCTAGATGTAAGTGGTGTTGGAGGATCAGAAACACGGCTCTTGTTCTGTTTTTCTTGCAGCCTGAGCAAGTCGGTTGCCTTCCACCTCATCTTAGAGGCCAATACATTCCCTTTCTTAACGTCTCCCCCCCCACTCTCAATAATTGAGTATGTCTGGCCGACGTCTTTCTCCACAAAAATAAAACATGACTTCACTTTTATACGGACATGATTTGACAACAAGCTGGGGAGTAGATGGACCCTCCCGCTAGCGGAGAACAACACAGCTCACATGAGTCAGACTTGTTTTATTTTTTTGTAGATATAACTGAAAGACCCAGTTTTTTTTTTTTTCTCTGCAGAAACTGTTGGAATGCATCTGTGCCAGATGTAGTTTTGCATACGAAACAGGTGAGAGGCGGAGAGGATGATACACGTCTTCAGAGGTTGGAGGATGTGAATGACAGGAGGAAGAAATGTGGATTGGATTACAGGCTGATTGAACCCGATTCATTTGGGAACCGTAAACCAACGAGTTCTCTTTACCACCAATGAGGCTGACAAGTCAAAGTTTTGCAAAATTATTCAGAAATCAAAGTAGCACATAGTTAAAAAAAAAGACTGACAGATTTTGGCTGGAGGATAAAACCTGTCAGTCAAATCTAGAATATCAAAATACTCATCTTGCAGCTTAAGCAGCAGGAGGTGCTGTGTGTTACTGAACTCCATCCATTGGCAGTGGCGGATCCATTGAACGGAGACGCAGAACTTCTCTGTTTTAGAATTCACAGTGTCAGTAGACATTCATGGTGCCCAGAGGATGAATCCTTTTGACTTTGATGTCATCATTAAGTTGTCAAACTTGGTTTAGAGCTGTAGTTTACGTCACATCTAGCCTCAAGTCCCCACACAACCTTCTTGCTGACATTTAAGACCCAAATTTTTGAAAGTGAGAAAAAAGTTCATAAAACATGGACGCAGTTTCGGTTTCGGTTTCTGTTCCTATCCCCAGTGGTCGCCATATTGGAAACGCTGCATCCCACTTTTGCGTCCAGTTTTCCAGGATTTAGAGTGAAATGTCTCACAGCATGATGGCTAAAATGAAATAAAAAGGAGAAGAGGTAGCCATCAGATTAGCATCCAGTGTTTATTTACCTTTTCTTTCTCCTTTTGAATTTAAGATTTAAGCCTTCATTCAGAGACAATAGAGCAGGAAACAGGGTCAGAGTGAGGAGGGCTTGAGGACTCGCATCATGGAGTGCACAATCTAATCGTTAGGTCACATAGATGCCCCGTAAATTAACCTTATGAAGCATCTAGTTTGACATTTTTTTGCCACTTGTGCTTGTTGTCAAATATCGCTTACGGCAGGAGGTCTTCCCCGTCGGATGTGAGCCTCTGGAAGCAGAAGTTGACATTAAAAGAGTGCTGAGAAAGCCACAGAGTAACGTTGGCAACATGAGAGCAGACAAGGGAACAGAGAAATGTGCAACCGTCTTGATTTTTCAGGTCTTGAGTATGATTCTTCTTCTCCAACCTTACATGTTGCTCATTTGGAGTTACATGATATAAAAATCACTATCTCTGTCCTGGTAGATTATTTTTCTGAATATTTCCAAATGCGTTCATTTACTTCCCCCCACTTCTTACCACGTGGCCAAGAAGAAATTTCAGGAGAGGGTTAATTTGCATTTACATCAGCACCTTACCCTCAAAACTATGGAAAGTTTTGTGCATGTGTCAACACAGCTGAAGATAATTCACTTATAAAAACAAAGTCACTCAGTTTGATAAATGTATTATATATTTGTTACTATGAAAGTAGCTTTTGGAAAATACCAACAGGTTAGAATCTCACTTTTTCACCAAAAATATGCAAAACAGTTGAAATTTACATCAACTTCAACCTAAATTTGTGTTCAGTGCTAAATTGCAAATGTTAGCATGCTAACACAGCCATAAAATATGCATAAACATGACATCTCTCAGAGTATAAAAACACTTTGGTTAATATGACATTATGCACACGTCTGATCCTAAGTGGGGACCCACAGTAGATGTGAAATTCATGTGTGTTTGTGTGTGTGTCTGCAGCTGCCTCTCTTCTGCACAGACCACATTAATGATAGAACAGAGGCTTGGACTGGAGACTGCTCATTATAAAGAGTAGAAGAAGAAAAAAATGAAATGAATTGAAGCCAGACGTTAGGGGGGAATGAGATGGCAAAAAAGAGAACCGAAGATCTGAGAAGCCAAAAAAAGAAAAGAAGCTCTAAAGCAGCGTAAAATAGAGCAACGACATGACTCAGCACCTGCAGGGCAACACTCCTCCTTCCTCTCCACCACCTCTTTTTGCACCCCCACTCATCTCACTGTGTCTCTCAGGGACCAGGAAGTCTTCCTTCCCTCTCACATTATCACAGCAGCCCTGGCACTCCTGCTGTTGACGCTGCTACTAATTCACACAACCCCAGCTAACCTCGACCGCCCCTGTATTTCCGCTGAGTTGGGCTGATGTTGCTTTTACCTTGGAGGAGGGAGGTCATCCCTCCAGCTCCTGAGCAGTAATGGACAGAGGGGAGGAGGTGTTCGGCAGATGACAGGAGGTGGAGAGCATATGGTTAGTTAGCTTTAACGTGGAGGCAGATGTCTCATGTAGCTGTGAGGTCAGTAGGCTGGAAGCGTGTCATGCTATGATCACATGAGGGAAGAGTCGTGGTCTTTATTGTCAGGGGGCTTTGGATCTGACCTGTGCACATGTGGATTACAGTGTCGGTAGAAAGACAAATGCTTTTTCTACACCATAAAAAATAAATAAATAAATACATAAAAGAAGATTGAATACACGGCCAAAATTGTTATTTTCTGTAGGCTGCCCAAAAAAATTGCCGTAAATTTGCTGATATTTACATTGGTTACATTAAATTTAAAAGTATGTTAAGCATTACACTGTATACCTGTTTATTTTGCATTAAGAATTGGATTCTAACATGGGGACCTTGTAGGTAACATTTGGCTCTTGCAAAATTGCAGTTTTTTTTGCACAATTACATTCGCTTTCATTTTCTACACTAAAGATTTCCGTTTGAAAGCAATGAACTGTGGGTTTGGATATGGAATCCAATGCAAGTTGAGAACATTAAGTGGTGGAAATAGCCCTTTAAAAACTGTAATTACACATCTTATCTATATAAATAAAACATTTATCGTTTTGTGGTAAAATGCCCCCTAAAGTGATTCACATATTTGATTTATAGAAGTAATAAAAGGAAAACAGTCCACTACAGATTTCTATTAATGCGATTTTTTTCCTGTGTACTTTTGCCTTCATAATGATGAAAGAGAATAATAACTGCTTACATAATATGAATTATAGAATAGTTACACAATGTAATGCATTTCAGATTCTTTTCTCTTCAGAATTTTGGAGGATTGCAAAAGCAATTTGCAGTCTGGAGTAATACTGTAATTGGAGCTTCGACAGTGAGACACAATCCACGCCATGCCTTTGTGAGAAATAATTAAAATAACTGCCCTACAATGCTTCGCTCTGCTAAATTCACACCATCATGAAAACCACAGGTTGAATCACCTTGCTGAAGTTTTTGTGAGTTGGTCTTTTGCTTTTCTGCCTTTTATTTTATTTTTTTTTTAGCTCATCTTCATTTAAGCTGCTTATGTCAGACCTCTGGTCTGCTGCTTAAATGAGGTGAAGAGGTTTGAGCACGTGAGCTCAGCACCTGTTTAATTTTAATGTTGTTCTGCAGACGGACTGAAAACAGCTACGCAGTGGCCGATCAGGGTGGCTCTGCATCTCTAACGCAGCATCCTCTTGCTGTAGTAACACTTACGTGTCAGTCATTTAAGTGAAGAGAGTTCATGGGGTCAAACTGAATGAGGCGTGAGATAAAAGCAAGGTGTACTGCTCATCACTCACACTCATTGATTCTCTTTGCAGAGCTGATGAGATGCCCTCGACACCTTATTCACACTTGAAAATAAAGCCTGATTCACCTCCAGTTGTGTAGCTATGAATGAAAAAAAATCTTGAAATACAACCTTTTTTTTCACAACTATGTTACTGCCATTATTGTTCTAGCAATGCAAATATCTGTTGTAGCAACATAAGGGCTTATCTTGTGTTTTTGGGCTTAAAAATTTAGCAGTGCGCTTTAAAGTCAGCTCATATTGCGAGGCGTCGATAAAGGTAATTCTCCTCAGTTATTTTTAAAATTAGTAAATTGTTTTCTTCAAGTAATTCAATGAATTGTTTCAGCTACCAACAGCTGGAATTAGCTTCTTATATGACTGCTAACTCTTAGCCTGAATAGATACTTATTGACTTATTGTGTTGTTTTACACAGATATGATGTAAGGAATTTATTGAATCATATCCTCTAATTATCCTCTAATTAGAAGAAAGACCAAATTTCACTTCTTGGCGTCTTTTTGAGTCCAGAAGATTGAAGGGCCATGATTTAAGGAGGAAAAGTAGCAGTTAGCCACAAACAGCTAACTTATAACGGCTAATATAGCACAGAGAACTGACGTGCCAAAAGCTAGCTAGACAACAAAAATGTTAGCCAGGGTTTTAATTGATGTTTTTTAAATATTTTTTAATCCTCAATATTTTGTAGTTTTGCTTAAAAGCAAAAAGTAAAGATTTTCACTTAGCATTATTTCTTAGCCTACAAAAAAATACTAGTAAAGGTTCCTACACCAAGGTAAAACAACCTTTTTCATGCATTCACTGTGCATAGCTAGCTAATTTACAACAAGGCCTCGGAAATTAATGTTGGTTCGAAGTAGGTTCTCTTATTGAAAGGTCAAAACAACATAGATGAATTGTTGAATAGTGTTGAAAAGTTAGCTTGGAAGTGGTGGAATGATAAACATAGTTGTTATCTTACGGTGGCTAAAGAGTTAACTTTGCTGTCACAACTTGAAATATGATTGACTTGTAATTTGTGTGATAAGTACTGAAACAGTGCCATATACACCTTGTCAGGTTCTCCACCTGACATAAAGTAGAACAGTAATGCAGCTGTAACTGTAGCATGAAGTCAGAAAAATGTCCGCCATGTGTGTATAGTGAATGATGCATGCTTGAGTACAGCTGTGTTAAAATTTAATCAAGTCACCGCTGTTAACTCGCTGCTCACAGGTTGCCCCCAAGGCAGTTTTGTCCCCTGAAATGGTCACATGACGCTGCAAGGTTAGAACAGGATGGAGGAGGCTTCAGGACGGGAGGGGGAGCGTTGATGCTGTCAGTCCAGGAGAGTGATGAGACTCGCCACAACGGAGGTCTTGCAGGTGTTGGTGCCTTCGCGGACTCTGTTTGACTGAGTGCCACAGGGGAAGAGGAGAGGCTGATGAAGAGGAAGCTGGTGACCTGTCACACACCACATGATGGATGAAGAGGGGGGCAAAGATTCAGGGGTTACAGTAGCATCTGTCTGCCTGCGAGGACGGATGGAGCTTAGCATTAGAGAGAGGGATTAAAAGCAGAGAAACACCTCAGGGTGAAATATTGAAAAGTGGAGAAAAACCAGGAATGCAGTGAGAAGAGAAAAAAGGCTGAAGAAATAAAAATATTGACGAATGAAACCACCCTGTTGTTCTGAAAAATACTTAACAGTGCTTGGTGTACATTTCAAGGACGATTACTCACGACAGCACTTATTTTTTTCTAACCTTGCATTCCTATTAGATTAGAAAGACACTGTTTACATAGATGAGTAAGCCTTTTGCATTATTGCTACCTCTCTCTTCCTCTGCTTTCTGTTTCGTTTAATTTACTTTGGCTTTAGCTCTGTTTTTAATGAACTGTATCTCCAGCTGGAGGCTAAATTGAGACGCACAGGGGTGGGTATTCTGTGTATTTACATTTATATAACCTATTATGAAATAGTCAGACAAAATATCTTTTTCTATGTCACTTGGTTGCGAAATGAATCAATTTTTTTTTCTACGTTTTTGTAGCTTTACCCACAAAGTCCTCAACAATCAGATACAGAAAGGTATACTCGTATTTTAATGAGTCTTAAAATTGTGGTCTCATTTAGTGCTGTCATCCTCAAAGCTTCTTCTAGCATTATCATGATAATGAGGATGCATGCCTCATGATGGTTTTCAAAATAATTTAACAATGTAGTCCCAATTTATAGGTATAAAAAAATATGTGGGTGTTCTTGAAAAATACTGTCTTTAAATTTTGTCCTTAAAAAAAAGCTCTTCTCTTTTCACCACAGTTTCATTCCTGACATGCATGTTAGCTCGTCCTCTCTGACGTTGTTGAACCCGGTGCTCCATCACTGTACCCCATCATTGTCTCGTATGGGAAAGTAAGCTTGTTGTCTTTACACAACAGCAGACAGAAGCATTGATAGATCTTTCTTTGCGAGCTCTTGGTCCATGAACAGCTTTCTTATTCATGTTCTCCGTTGACTTCTCAGACCGTCACTGTTTCTGACCTTCAGTCTTGAGCGCACACATCATGTGTGTCATTCCTCGAAGCTTGAAGCTGTCTTTGGTAAACATGCTTTAAACGCTTTCACTTCCTCATCCAGGTCTGAGCTACAGTTGCCTCAAATTAGAGGAGTTTAAGCCGAGGATTTAGGATCATTCCACCTGTCAGTGTTCATGTTTCAGGGCTGCACTCCACTAATTTATCATTTGGTGTCATTTCTGCTTGTTATAGTCTGTTATCTTTAAGGAAAATTTTTTTTTAAACAGGTCACATTTAATATTTGTGAAAATTACTTACTGTCATACTTATTAACCGTAATCTGATCACTATTTCTTTTATTTCTGTAAAAATCAGTCACTCAGTGTTATCAAACATACTTGTTCCATCATTACAGAATTATGAAATCAAACCTCACCTGTCCCTCAGGTGTCTCTTGATTCCAGATGATAAGTGGTCAGTTTTCTGCAGTGTTACGTGCTGCGTAAACATCAGCAAACTCTGCTTCTGACCAAGGAAAATATTCTCCATTATGGGGCGATATGGGCAAAATGTGTCAGGATGAGTTTTTTTGGCAGGATCAGGATCTAGATTGTTTTTCATGACGTTTTTAAGACTGCAAACAACTTTTTTTTTTACTTTTATAAACTTTTATTCAGAACAATGGGCCATTACATCCAATGATACATAAAGACAATGATCAGTGACATCTCAATGCAAATATAAATGAAAGCAAACTTGGCACCATAGTAGAAAAGATAACATGCCAGTGCACATTGAATAATTCGTGATTGACATCACTCCAAGCATAAACCTGACCACAGTGACAGAATGCAAAACAAGCGGAAACAGCACCGCACGATCTGACCCAAAGATCGCAAAATACAAGTCCCATAACCACCCATCTGAACCCGAAACCCAAACAGACAAACAGGCCCACACACTAACACACACACATACACACACATTCTGTGCCTCGCTATGAAGGGGTATTATGATTAGGTACAGGATAAAACCATAGCTATCTCTCTTGGTAGTACTTTGATTAATGGGAAGGTAAGCGATACATGGCATTGAAATGGGATATGAAGGGTTGCCATGTATGAAAAAAATTGCAAACAACATTTTTAGCCCAAAATATTTCTTATTCTGTATTCTGAATGACTTTTCAGCTGTCAGAGTTCTTGAGTTTCTGCAGAACGTGCAGAGCTTTAGCTTTATGCAAGCAGCCTATGCACAGTCCAATTGTAGTTTTTGTGAGACGATACTGGATATACTTTGGTTTTGTCTGTGCACTAAATAGAAAAATTTAGTCTTGTATGATATTCCAGATCTTTTATATGGCTTTGATATCAGCCAAATTCAACAGGCTTACACAGATGTGAAAGCCTCCAAAGGGCTGTCGGAATAATAACTTGTGGTCTACTGCAGCCAAATCATAGGAGTTCCAAATTTAAAAAAGTCATTTATCATTGAGAGAGGAGTAATCAGGGATTTACTGCATAATTTGTTGTTTAATTTGGATCATTTGAAGTCAATATCTAATTTTGTTTACAATGCCTGACCCTCCATTAATGAGTAGGTGACATTTATCAGACGTGGGGGCTTACGTTTGAATGAATAATGATAAGCTATTTTACATCTTCACTCTTTCATGAAGCAAATTTCTTCTTTTCCCTCTTAAAAAGATCCACTTGTTACCCATTAAAAGATCTTTGGATTAAAGCATGCTGTGTTTTGTATTCAAGCAGGTGTCAGGCAGTCCCATGTGTATCTATTAACCAGAGAAATGAAAGGAGGCTGTCCAGTCTAGTAAATGTGTGATGTGAAAATATACGTGCTGTGTTTGTTTGAATGTCTGTGGGCAGAATGTGCTGAATCTCTGCCTTCCTTTTTTCTGTTTTGATGACCTGGAGCTCTGAGAAAGGTGTCGGGGAGGCAGCTCCTGACCCGATGAGATATTCTGTGTTCAGACGACTGTTAATGAAGTGACAGTCAGACAACAGAGATAATGACCTCCCACTGGACGACTCGCATGCCTCAGAGGAAATACTGCAATGAAATGTCGCAACAGACACCAGGCGTTTGTTTGCTCATGTTTTACTCCGTTTAGAAAAACACTTCAAGAACAAACAAAAATGTTGTTTTAACACAGTCACGCTTCTCAACGGAATAATTTCACAATTTGGCGAATGTGCTTGTTTGCTCTCCTGCTGAGACTGATACCACTGTCATGTTTGGGCTGTAAATAAGAAGCTGCTAGTTAGTTAAAGGAAAGTCATTGAGCCAGGATGCGAAAAAACAAAGCAATTAGCCCCAACCAAAACAGTCCCCCTTTTCTTCGCCTTGATATTGAAATGTGGGGGAAAGATGTGTTCTGTTAATAGATGACTTTTGAGTGGTCTAAGAAGTGGAACCTTTTAGAGTTCCTGGAGAACACTAGTGGTTATTTTAAAGAACAAATTATGTGTTAAATTTTATATTTAAAAAAAAGATATGTAATGCAATTTCTTGCAGTCTTTTAAAGTATAATCACTTCCTGAGCATACATTAAAGCACCATGTATGGAAACAGTTATTCAGTATCTGTGCTGAATGAGAATTTATCACCTGTCATTGGGTTCGCATGAAAGGTTGTCACCCTAAGACAGCTGGGATAGACTCCAGCCACCCACAACCCTGAACAGGATGAGTGGTACAGAAGATGAATGAATGAATAAATGTTATGGGGGTTTAACCAAGTAAGATCAAGTGTTAAGCACCGAGTAAGAAAGCTGGGTAATAAAATAGAAGTCAAGGTGAGGCAACACTGCTCCGCTCTGCGTGTGTCCTGCTCACCCTATCAGGGTTGAGCTTTAACAACCAGCTCACTATACGTTCATCTTTTATGCTACTTATCCTGTTCAGGATGGCGGGTGGCTGGAGCCTATCCCAGCTGTCTCTGGGCGAGAGGCAGGGTACACCCTGGACTGGTCGCCAGATAATCCCAGGGCTGACACGTAGAGACAGACAACCTTTCATGCTCACATTCACACCTACAGGCAATTTAGAATCATTAGTGAGCATGTTTGTGGGAGGAAGCTGGATTACCCAGAAAAAACCCATGCATGCACTGGGAGAACATGCAAACTTCACACAGAAAGGCCCACTGGGCGAACTGGAATTCTCACTGGTGACCCCATGAGGGATTATTAAAGTTGTTTGAATTGAATTGAATTGAATTGAATTGACCTTCTTGCTGTGAGGCCACAGTGCAATCCGTTGCTCCATCGTGCAGCCCCTCACTGAATATTATCCAACTGAATCAATAGTTTTGACTCAAATATGTAAATATAGTTTGTTTGTTACTGTCATAGTTTGCATCCTCCCCGGCAGTTCACATTGAGGTCTTCTCCAAGCGCACGTCACTTAATTACTCACACTGAACAAATAAACTGAAGTAAACATTTCCACAGAAGTAAGAAAAAAACAGTGAATCAGCATGAATTAGCATTAGTCAGCATTATTCAGAATGAATCAGCGCAGCAGCTGGTAGAGTATTTCTTGTCTCTGTCAGTCTGTGTCATTTTCTCTCTCATCGATCCATCCTTAAACACCGTCGCATCCCCTTCTGTGTTCTGTGTAGTGCTCATTCATGTGCCATCTTCAAATTGTAGATTTCTCTCTTGTATCTGTAAACTTCTATTTTATTTTTTTTTAAATCACTGTCAAATTTGCTGTACTTCTTCCCAAGGATTGATACTGTAAACAAGTCTTCCAGAATCTGTAATTTGAGCTGTGTCTAAACCAGCAGTCTGTTATTCATAGCAGTGGTTTGTTAAAGATATTGGAATAGTGTAATTGACCAATCAGAATGAAGCATTTAACACAGCTGTGCAATATCAACAGATAATCAACTGCAAGAGTTTCACCTATCATAAATCCGAACACAAATCTATCGTCATCCTCCAGAGTATTTTCCTGAATGTAGAACTATTCCTTTACACATCTGTGATGCCTGCTGTGGGTTATAAGCAATTATTTTCATTCAGTCTCACCACTTCAGGAAACGTCTGAAAGGTAATCCATTGATTGCATCTGGATTGCACGAGTGGTTAAAATTTTCACTTCTGATGAATAAAATTTGATTTAATTTGAGCTTCTAAGAAAACGTAATGATGCTAATGCAACGCTTTGATCAGGAGCAGCAGTCTTCACAGCAACAGCATGACTGAGTGATTCTGAATTAGTTCCATCTAAAAGAATAAAAAAAACTTCTCAACAAGTAAACTTGTGAAGGGAAGGAACAGATGGTGGATTTATATTTTCTGACTTATTCTCTCAGTGATCTTAGCACCTCAGTTTAACAGGGACATGATGTGTTTTCAGCCACAGATCTTACATAATCATTCTCACAAAAGCTGTTTTTAAATAATTCAATTAACATGTTGGATCCTGTTATTCACAGAGTGACTCTTGGATGCTTGACATGTGCTTGTGTGTGAGAGTTACATTTGGAGTGCGGTGTTAGACTAATTCTTTGGCTTGTGAGCGAGGTGTCGGTCTAAGTGACGATGTTAACAGTCTGTTGCTCCTCTGGGGGTGCCAGGCACGGATTCTGTCACGTATTCACTCAGAGACTCCAGGTTTTTATTTATATATTTCCTCTCTCAAGCAGGAGTACTGCTGATGCTAAGTGAGACGGCGACACGGTGCTAAAGGATCCCCCAGGGTGACCTTGCTCTTATTCTGACACATCCTCTACTTTCAGCTCATGCAGAAAGACAATAACTCATGGAAGTACTGACAGAATAAAAAAAAAAATAGCAACAAGTTTCTGTCACCATATCAACACCAGCAGAGAAGTGAAAAGACGACTGAAGTTTTAAAAACTGAGAAAAACTTATACTGTTTGTTCAGGTGGGTGTAGGCATTCTGATATCGCTGACTGGTTTGTTGAATTGGAAGCATCAAATCTGGCATATCTGCATTCACCAGCCACAAATAACCACAGATACAAAGATGGAAGGTCTAAAATGAGCTAAAGAAACCTTAAAGCTCCTGTGAGGAGTTTTCAGCCAGCTATGAAACCTGCCTCTATATGATCTCTAAAAGCAAAGACACCATCAGCAACAAGGCTGAACATTTCTTTATCATTATTTTTGATGCCTGGAACCTCTGCTGCAGGGCAGGTGTTGTAGCGTAACTGAATTTTTAAACGTCTGTTAACTTAAGCTGACCGGTCTGTTGTTTAAAAAAATAGAATTAGCATTGCAAATGTTCAGACAACGAAACAGAACATTCCCAACTCAAATCCAGGACAAAAGTCAAGGCTTCAAATAAAAAGTTCAATGTCCTGCAAACAGTCGTCAGAAAATATGAAAAAACAGAAAAGGCAAGATTTAAAAAAACTGAAGAAAGAAACGTTTTCTTTTTTAGTTTTTCTGAAGTAAAGGTTCACATTGAGTGGCTAGTTTTTTAAAGACATCAGGATGAGACTTAGCATCAGGAAAAAAAAAAATACTCGCTCATGAACTTGGGGATGTAAACAAAGAAAGGAGGTTTTGCTTTTGTTCAGAGGGGCGGCACAAACCAAATTTTCATTTCAGGAAGCAATCCACTCAAAAGTTTAAATTTTGTCACTATAGTTGCTCCACTAGTTGACACTGGAAAGCATATAGGTTAAACACTTTTTTGAGCTCTCTGCAACCAAATCAAGAGGCTACATCTTCCCTTTTACAAAAAGTGCGGTAGAATTGATAATATTAGATGTGTTTAGAAGGGAACAATATAAAGGAAGTAAGAACACATTTTTCTTTAGTCAAACCACAGATGCAGGACTCAACATTCATCTCTCTAGCTTGCTGTAGAGGAAAAAACCCTGCACTGGAGTGGATGGCTGATTGGGCACAATGGAGCCCATTGAGTCCCCATCTCAGAAAAATGAGGTCTGCCACAAAAGCTGTGTTATCGGCAGGAGGAGGAGGAACGGGGAACTCTGATGTGACGGTCTCACTAACAATCCCTGACAGGACCCAGGATGCCACAAAGACCGCTCAGTAGCACTGTACTTGTACTGCGATGAACAGATCAGAGCAGTTTGTGTGGGTCTCAGTGTGTGTGTGTTTCATTTATTTATCCAGTGGAGTGTGATCCCTTGTTTTCCTGCCATACAGTCAGAAGTACCCAGCCCTCTTAGATCCACTGCACACTGACAAAAATATACTGCAAAGGACTGAGGGATGCTGATTGTTATGGGGGCATGTTTTTTGAGTCGAATGCTACCGTTCTTTCATCATCAAAGAGGAAGTTTCATCAGCTCAGAATGCAATGAATTAGAATTCAATATCCAGAGTGTTATTTGATGTGATTGGCTTTTGCTCTGGGAGGTTTGGAGTTATAAAGAAAAGATCAGAAAGTACTTGAGCCAAGTTTATTTGTAAACCCGTACATTCAGAATCTCAGCGGGCTTTGCAGGCCCTCAGCATCAATGATTCCTGACCCTGCTGAAACTTTCAGAGCAGAAAAAAAAAACTGCTTAAAAGAAAATCTTCAAACCTAAGTGAGAAAAAACCAAAAAGAAAACATAGGCCTATCAGCGAGTAAATTCAAAGAAGAAAATCTGAAGGGAAAGAGTCAGTCTGAAAATATAGTAATCAAGACATTCAAAGGACGCAAAGTTTCAAAATATCAGCTAGCATTGCCCTTTTTCTCCACTCGCTATGCCGAGACTTAAGAACTGTTATTTTTCGGGGTTGTTTACTACAAATGTAATGCTGGAGGATCTAAATTTGAGCGAGAAGGAAAGAGAAGCCAGATTGGTATTTAGAAGTCAATTTTGCCCTGAATATTACCAATAAGAGCATCAAAATTGCCTTCAATATTGTGGAAAATGTGCAAATCCCAAATCCCAGAGTCTGCTAGGTAATACATGGATCTTATAACATTATTTATCAGCCCTGTAAAAATTCAAAGATAAAATTAAAAAAAGAAATTTCCTCATGAACAGCTGTAAGTTGCCACACTTGAGAAGCTAGCTAATCCAACGTTAGCCTAAACAAGCTGTCAATTCACACACTAAATAGTGTTTTTTTTCTTTTCTTTTTTGGGTGTAAGTTTTGATCATTAAAACCATGAAAATACAAAATACAAAAAGAAATTCCCTCTTTTATTCTTGGATTTCTCAAATGTTTTTCAGCAAACAGAAAGAAAGAAGAGTTGCTAGCTCATATGCTAATGTTAGCTCAGCTTGTTTCTTGCATCTGTTATCTTTAGAGAGCAGAACTTGGCCATAAACGGTTATAAGCAATTACATCATTAATACAGGTTTAGTTTTAAACACTTTTTATCATTTCTTTTTGTTTTGGTACTAGAGGAGTCAGAGGAAGCTACAGGCTAAAACAAAGGTCTAGCTAATGGAACATCCACACACTGAAAGCAAGTTTAAAAACAAAAACATGGGTGTTTATTTTTATGTTAACCCACATTTAAAATGATCATTTTAATTGAGCGTGTAACTCAACGATTTGATTGCAGGCAGTTTGCATTTTGTGACCTTTAGAAGTTATTTTGGGATTCCAAATTCAAATTTTCTCTTCAATGCTACATCACTAGCCCTCAGATAGCATATGAAACAGGGTTTTTTTTCTTACGATTTGGGTTTAGAAGCAAGAGGTTGACACATTGTTGCTTCAAAATGAGGTGTCAGGAGCCTCACAAAAGTGTATGTTGCTGCTTGATGAAGCCGATATTGCCTATCATCTGCCCCATAAACTGATAATAATAAATTTCCCTCAGTGGTGTGACTGTCACAAGGCAATCTGAGACATTCAAATAGATATGTGTTGATATATTTTTGGATGAGATGCTAATAGCATCAGGAAGCATAAAGAGTACTTTTGATTTATTGAAACTGCTGTTTATGGAATTGCTCGCTAACGGTTACTCAGTGTAAGTGTTCAGTGTTTCATTTGGTGTGGGTTTTTCCCATCGGTTTTCACTGGCATGGCTTTCAGACGATGCTATTTTAGGTGACTAATTCAAGGCTCACTGTGTTGAATCCTCCTTTGGATGCTACGTCATTTAATTTCAAAAAGCATATGGAGCACATGTAGTTGGTTGGAACGGTCTTGTTTTCCCATTAATTCCCTTGAGCGTGAGCTAAGCTCAAACAAAAAAGGATATTCTGGGACATTATTTTTTGATAAAGTTGCCAGATCAGGCCTTGGTTCCCCGCTCTCAGTCTGTTTGTCTGTTAGACCAGCTGTGATGCAGCCCTCTTTGGAGAGGCAGACGGAGAACATGCAACCTTTATTCTGAAAAGCCAAGCCCGCTGGGACAATGCTTTCCAAAACAGGCGTCAGATGGCATCGAGGACTGTGGACATGAGGGGCATTTTGATGTGAGTCAACAACAGCCTCCAACACTTGGAGCGGGAGCAAGTTAAGGATGCAAAACCTTAAGAGCTCCGTGGCATCACAATAACAGCCTGTGTTGTTTTCTGTCAAGAGCTGAGCAGGAAAGGAGGATTTGCAGGGAAACTTGATGAAATATTCCCTGAGCTCATCATTATTCTATCAGCTCTCTAGAGTCAAGAACACTTTTCCTCTGTATTAGCACATACAGTACGTCTACAGTAGCTACAGCTCGTCTCTAGTCCCACTGATTGTTATTCATAGCAGGGGAAAGTTTGTTTGAGTGAGGTAAAGAGACCCAGAGAAAGAAATGGGTTAAGAAAGTGATTATTTTTCCGTCGTGAAACTGTTTCAAAGCATGAGCTCCCCTCTCTGTCAAACATTGAAGCTCACACTGAATCCGAGGCCAGGCAGACGCTGAAGATCTCTTCCTGTTTTCTGAACTCCTCATCATGTTTTTTCACAGAGAAACTTTTTCCCTGCTTGTGTATGAAGAGTCTGAAGTCTTCTGCCACCTCAAACTTTGCATGAACTCCTTTTGTTCCCAAAAAGGCCTCTGGGAGTTGAGAGCAAAGGCGATTTTTCTTCAGGTTCACTTGTGAACATGTTGGGCACCTCATTTTTGAGGCTGTGGCTTCTGTTTGAGAAAAGTTTGTGAGGCTTGGATGAGGTCGTAAAGAGTCGTGGGTGAGCCAGGCAACCGTCGTATGAGTGGGTTGTTGATATAGGGCTGGAAAAGCGGAAATGCTTTCAGCTAAGTCCGTTTTGTTTTTTGGTACTTTTGACAAGCTGTCATCGGTCAGTGATCAAAATAATCAGGAAAGCAATCACAGTATTTCTAGGCCAGGGCCTAAATCTATCTCCACTTAGTGATTGAAGAAGAATGAACAGAAGAGCTCAGAGATAAAAAAAAAAATAAATAAACAAGTAAATAAATGTTTCATCTTTATCCTCTTGGCATCAATCTCTGCTCTGTAATAACACTGGAATTAAAGGTGAGTCAACAAGGATTTAAGCTCTCAGTGAGGCAGAACAGGTGGTCATTCAAACTGTACAAACATTCAAATAATGTTTGGTGCTTTGGATGATATTGAAACTCTGAGATACCCCCATCAATAAATAGATAAACAAACAAACAAATAAATAAATAATTCGAGATTATTCAACAAATTCAAAGAATGATCCTGTTTTCATTAACTGAATTTGGAGTGCTGATAGCACCCACATGAATTTCAGTGCAAGTTTCCAAGTACCAGCTGCTGTAAAGTAACAAAGGCGGTCTTGTGGCACTCATGCCTCCTTTACCCTTAAATCTGTTTTAAAATGCTCTGCATGCTTAATTTCTCCAGTAATTTATTGTGATCCTTAGAAAAAAAAGTTTTAGAAAATTATACAAATAGTGACTTAACATCAGCAGCAGCTCCAAATGTGGAAACTGTCCTCAAACAGTACTCATCACTTGTACTCTGTTCCAACCTCCACCTTTATGGCTGCTATCAGAAGTCCCGCCCCTTCCAGATTTTGATTCGTCAGCGATAAAAAAGTGACGCACTACCTTACCACCATCTTATTGATCTGTATATGGGGGAGGACGGGGTTAGTTGTCACAAAGGTTTGTTGTCACATTTATTATATCTCACTACTAGAGGGTGCTGTCTCACAAACTGTGGTATGGAAATTTATGGAATTGTGATCAGAGCTCACTTACAGTCTTCACTGGAGTAAGACACAAAGTTAAACTGAAAAAAAATTGACAACCATCCCCGTGATGGGGAGTAAAAAAATGTGACGACTAATTATATTCTGGGATTCTACTTAAAAGATGATCTTACCTTATATTTTAATATGAGCAAATGAAACCGCTGACAGCAGCTAATGCCAGGAGCATTTTTTTCACATTTGGGACACTGAGCACGGAAAATGCTTAAACGCATTGATTTTGTATTGGAAAAAAAAGGTGTCACCAGCACAATTACTGGCATAAATGGACAGAGGCTTTTATTCTATCCCCAACAAAATGATAAATGAAGCACCAGAATGTTTTTTTTTTCTGCTTCCTGAGTGTCTGAGGTATACTCTCAAACATAAAACAGGGACCTTACTTTATCTCAATGACCAGAGAATGAATACTTTGACATTTGAATCTATTTGATGTATGATTGACTTTGTTTAGCTGAACTATCAAAGATCAGGACCTTAAAGGCCTTTAACCAGCTAACATTTACTTTTCATCTGGACAAATTGCTGAGCATCAGGGTGCTGCAGGTCTCACATTATTCTTGCTGTTATGGCTCATATTGAGGAGGGAAAATTAAATTTGAGTTTATTTTTTTCAAGAAGAAAGCTAAAGACCTCTTTAAAAAGATGAAAGATTCAGATTTACAAACATGTAATGGAAAAATGAGCCACAGAAACGACAGCTTGTAGAAATCAAGCACATAATCCGAGGGTACAGGAAACATTAAAATATGCTTTTTCATTTCAGTATGTAATCCCCCTGTCAACTCTCGTTCTCTTAAAGGTGCATTTCTGCTGTTTTTTTATGCCTAAAAGGGTTTGTTGTGTGTTCATCCACACCAAGCAAAGCTCAGGAAGTGTTTTCCCCTGCAGTGTGGGCGCTGCTTTGACCTCATCCAGTCCGAAAAGTGTTGATGAAAGTTTCAGTCCGAACCAAATGGATAAGTACTCAAAGAGTTAAAGTTGTAGTTGGACAGGTGATGGTTTTAACGATGTTATCTGATGTTAAAACTGTAGCCTACAACCACTGACTGCTGATCTCTACTGACAATGACAAAATAAATTCCACCTACACACCTGTCAACATCAGATCGTGTGGATGAGCCTTTAAACTCTTGAAACGAAATATCAGGCAGCTAAAAATTCATCTGGTGATAACTCTGTAGTGTGCTGTTTGTACTCAGCTTGTTTTTAATGTTTTCGTTTTTCTTTTCACTGCCTATAAAATGATGATCCTGTGAGGCTATAAGATGTTATTACACTGAGTTTTGAGCACATATGTTCGTTTTTAACACAAAAGGGAGCCTTTATATGATTTAAAATGTAAGAGTATACACTAAAATGAAACGATCCTGCTATAACAGGTCAAATGTGTTCTCAGCAACGAAGCATTTTGAAGGAGCTATGTGATATCGATCTCTCTCTGAGGCTACATGTCACTTGGATAGATTTCCGTCTCCACTCACACCCTTACCCGCTACTGTATTTTTATTGACCCTCCATGCTTCTGCCTGTGTTTCTGCAGGTAAAGTATTGAACACGGACCTGCGCCACTACCTCAGTCTGCAGTTTCAGAAGGGCTCGCTGGACCACAAGCTTCAGCAGATCATACGAGACAACCTCTACCTACGCACCATCCCCTGTGAGTACACACAACGCAGACCTACATATTAGAGTGCGCGCATTGTTTTCTGAAGAGCTGATTTCCTGGTGTGTGATAAAGACTTGGCAAAAGAAGAAGTAATGACTCATCTTCCTCCCTTGAGTAAAAGTCAAGGACCTGAGTTTTACTCACAGTATGATCTAAAAATAAAACTCTCTGAGGACCTTTTCTGCATGCTGCTGTCTTGGAGGATTCATTGTAAAATCTGGTTTACTATCAACAGATAAACATATGAAAATTATAATCAAAACTCTGTTACCTTTTCTCCATTGTGTGTATTAGTTGAATCTACAGACTCTAGATTCGCTTGGATTTCATCCTGAGTGTAAGATGGTTGAATTTTATTCTGCTAGATATGAATTGATAGTACATTCACAGGAACAACATGGTTTTTAATACATGAAACTCATTTTAAAGGAGGTTTTAGTGTAGCCTAGTTTGTTTAATTTCTAATTTAGGACACTGTTTGTGTTCAGTGAATTTTAGGGGCTGCAGTGCAGGTTCTTAAAAGTCTGTTCAGCTGTCTAGTGTCTTATTATGCAAGCTGTGTGCCTGCCTCCAAATTCTTACAACTTTTCAACTCTAAACATGTGAATCCAACATTGTAATAACATTAACAACCCCAAAACCTCAGTTCAGCTGTATCCACGTGTAAGGACATAACCGTCTTTCAAATAATCTCCTCCTTGTGTCAAGTTTTCAAGCAACACACAAAGAGGGAAGGACCCAGGTGCAGATGTGCCCAGAATATTTATTAAATAAAACTCAAAAATCCAAAAACATGACCAAATTCCAAAAGTCCAAAACACTTACACAAGAGAAACACAGGAGTATGTAACGCTGAGAAGACGAGGACAAAAGACGAGGTCAGAGGAGGAGATGAAGAGCTTAGAAACCTCAGAGACTAAATAGAGAGGGTAAATAAACAGAGTTGTGACACAAGACAGGAGTGAAACTGATGGGTTCAATGAAACAAGAAGGAAACACAAGAGCAGAAGGTAAAACTAAACCAAACAAACAGGGATCGAAACAGGAAACAGAGGAAAATACAAGACAAGAACCACTGCCATTTAGACATAAAGGATACTTATGATGCATAGAAAGAAACCCAAGATAAATCCACAAGACAGAAACGCTAAGAGTGCACGTAACAAAAAGGCCAACGCATGACACCTTTACAGTGAGAGGTTAGCCCAAAATGCAATGCAGAAAAACATGTTTTAAGTATTTGAAAATATAGATTAGCTAGATATTTTGATTTTTCCCTCTTCATTAGACCTTAAAAAGAAAAAACAACATACATATGACATCAATCGACATCACATTTTAAGTTGACAACACCAAGGCCATCTAGCAGGTGTACGTTAACGTCAGCGTATTCCCACACTTTGATTGGATAAAGACTCTGCAATCCAGCGAACTGATCCATTGCGAGCTGAACGAGCTTAAGAATATTTGTGTAAATTTAATAGTTTTTTTTAGGACGTTTCCTTGCATAACTTCCTGACAGTGACTTTCAAAATAAGACAAATCGTGTCAAAACCAGATCGTGTTTAACTTGACTCAACATAATGAGTGGAGCCACGGCAGGAGTGAACAGGTTTGAGGTTTTACATCCCAACAAGAATGACGAGAGGCTCATTAATAATGGAGAGGGAAGTGTTGGGACTGCTCGCTCTGTGACTCCACCTGTCTGTCAGTCATGCGGTTGCAGGAATAAACACCAGCCAGTGTGAGTAAAACTCCGCAGTCAACGCAGAGCGCAGCCTGACCAGAGACGCATAGTGTATTGGGCCATGAGCCTTTATTGATGCTTTTTTTTATGTGTTGCAGCTGTAGCTGCAGTAGAAGGAGACTTGTGCACCCTTGCTTTGTTTCTTCAGTAAAGGCATTTATTCTGGCTACAAATGTTATCTATCTGGGATGCAACGGCTCTTTATACTGCACTTAAGCATCTCTTATTATAATAAGATGGTTTCTATAGCCATAAATAAGTTAATGAGAGGTGGATTAATTCAGACAGAGGTGAGAAATGCACGGCCTGCCATTGATGGAAGACCAATGTGTCCATGTTTATAGATTCTGCTTGATTTTGGTGACAAATATTAACAGTTGTTTTTAAGCCTTTAACTGTTTATGGAGCTGTAAATTTAAAAACTACTGAATATAACGGACCAGTTTGCCTCCACCCCACCAAACAATAAAACTGAACAGTACCAAGCAGACATAAACAAATAGGTTGCCTGCCAACTTAGCTTTAATAAGTGCCTTGTTCCAGTTGAGGTGAAGACATCAGCTGTCCAAAAACCTCTGTTTCAGTCATTCATTCAGACAATACAGAAGTTTCAACCATCTCGAACTTGGAGAAAGTGTTTTCCAGAATCTGCTGTTTACAAAAATTGAGGCAAGGGCAAAATGGAGAGAGGAAAAACAGTTTTGAAGAACATCCACAAACACGTGGAGGAGGTGTGAGTTAGACAACCACTGTACAGTCAGAGGGATCAACAGTTGAGAAAGCCTCATATACTCTACATCTAAGAGAAGTGCAGCAGTGTCTGAATTAGTAATTACCCTCCAACGTGCTGACAGTAAATCAACAAGCCTGTCATAAAAATGTAAAGAGGAGGAAGATATTTATGTCAAAATGTACAGAATGAAAAATTGTTGTTTTTTTATTTGTCCAAAGAGCTTAAAGAAAGAAAAAGTCAGCTCAGGTGGAATGATTGTCTATTGTTATGTCCCTCCACAGATAACTAATTTTCTATACTTTAAAGTAGCACTAAGCACACCAGGAATGTACAGTATGACACACTTTCACTGCGTATGGGCTTTTATCTAAAGCACCTTCTGGGAAAAATGAGGATAATGCACGCACGTCACAGCAGGAGTCAAACCCACAAGCAGTGTTAATGTCCTCCTTCTTTTCATCGAGAACGCACAAAACACACATACTTACTGCATCGGCACTTTGTCATCCTTTCGCAGTTCTCTGTTACACACTTCGCAGAGAGCACACGTGGCAATGTCACCATGGCAACCCCGGCCAAGGACATCTCTGTAACCCCTGTGAAACTTATTTACCGCTGTAGCATATCATCACAGTGATCAAAGTCATATTCTTTCCATAAATAACGCCGCGTTTTCCCTGGCTGACATTCTGCTCAGTGGGGCCGTCACCAACTATTATTCTTTGCTGAAATCAGTAATGGTGTGGTAAATAAAGAGGCTGCGGCTGTGGCTGCTGCGCTGGCTGCCAAGAGGCTCTGCAAAGGACTGAAGCGGGATACACTCTCAGGGTAACAGTCATTCATACAGAATGGAAATGTTTATTGATTGCAGTATCCTTTTAGTTCAAATGAGTATTGCAGAACAGGTGATGATTCAAGAGTCTGCAGGTTAAATCATCTCTTTATCAATGAGAGGAAAGGAAATAGTTTGCTAGTTTTGCATGGATCCATACGGTCAGGATAAAACATTCAGTGAAATGCAAGATGAGAGGATCTGCTCCAATGCCCCTGAAAAACTCTTCATTACTCTTTATCATATTAGATTATTCTAAAGTTGTTATAGGCTTCTATATTGAGGGCTTTAGAAGCAGGAAAATCTCCTTAATTAGCTTGACATTGGTGTTAGTACTGGAAAGGTGCAAATTAATTTCAAGATCAAGGTTAGCGTGTGTAGCAGGAATCTACTTAATGTAAGATTAACATGAAAATGACTCAAGAATAAAAAATAGAGATCGTTTTTAGTTACTTCTGAGACTGTTATTTGTGCAAAGTGGTTTAGAAGACTGAGTTTGTGTCAAAACAAGGAAGAATTTAAGGAACCTACTCCCTGAGACGATCCCTCAAAAACAGAAAAATCTTGTAATTAAAAGGCTGTTGCATCATATCTGTAAACCGACTGATTTAAATAGCCCATTTGCATATACCGCAGTTCCTCAAGTGTCCACTAGAAAGCTGCGAAAGCTTTAGAACTTCTATGAGGTCCCCTCATAAATATTCATTTTTACTGCTGAGTTTGACATTTTTACAGTCTGGTTCAGAAACATGATTTCAGGTATAATTCACACACATTTATCACCCTTACACTCAGAGGTTATTCTTATGTTAATAATGGATTCCCTGTGTGTAAGGTTAAGAATAATGGTCCCTCACTCCGAGGCACCATAACCTAACTCAAGGTAGTATTTATCCTTATCTATCCTGTGGCCATGAACCACATTTGGTTGGAGGGTTTGAAGGAATCTGGAGATTTATGAAGGACTCAGGAACCTCTTAGATGAAGGTGATAACAGCACAGGGACGAAGAAGCACAAATAGATAAAAGGTTAAAGGTCACAGTCAGGTTGCTCAGAACAGTAAATAAGGCTTGTTGTGTTCAGAAGGAAGTGGCTGCTCAGATGCCCTTTAAACCAGCCTGACTGAGGATCGACTGGAATTCAAAAAATCTTTATTTTATTTATAATAGTCTGCATGCATGGAAACTTGTAAGCAGCCTGTTCCAGTTGCTCCTGTTTGTTCTCTCTTTTTATATTATTCAACTCTGTTTTCACTTAACACGTCAGACTTCTTCTCTGGTATTTTCTTTTGGATGTTTTTCTCTCAGTGTTGGGAGAGAACGCTGCGCACTGTTTTTTTTTTTACAGTGGGATTTCAGATTTTAGCCGAAACTCTAGATATTTAAGATGCACAGAGGATGTAGAGGAGGAAAGAAAAACTATGAAGGAAGACAGCTGGTGCAAGACTTACGGAGGCCTTTGAAGAGGATGTATAACCCATCTCTTCCCTCTCTCTTTATGGGCAGTGTGAGAGCTTTGGTAAATGGGATGGGTTAGGTAACAGGAGCAGATGGAGTCAGATGGAGTTTGGGGAATGCTGAATGATGTCCCTTACAGAGGCGTGGTTGAATCAAGATATTACCGACCATTGACGGCTTCCGTCTGCACTGACCAGAAAACCAATCTGCTACCAGGACATTGGACTGTTAGTTTCGGACCTCTGAAAACATTATGAAATCAAATTCATGATTCTAGAAACAGAGGATATTAAAAGCAGACACTCAATTGGACACAGTACCACAGTCACCATAGTAAACAACAGAGGTGTCAGTGATGTTTTTTTCCCTGTTATTAGCATTAAAGATCTAAGAAAATCTATTGTATTGATCCAAATATAAGACGACCCTGGATGAACGATCCTGGATAAATAAATAAATAAATAAATAAATAAATAAATAAATAAATAAATAAATATAAAACAAGGCATGCTGTTGTGTGTAACAGCATAGTGCCATATCATAGTGCAGCTCATATCACAATGGGGAAAAGATTATGATAGAATAAGATAGATTGTTGTTATAACATCCTTATGTTATTTATCTTATATGCATGACAGGGTTTCATTTCCGTCCATACATGGACACGTGTTCACATTCCTCTTCTGCTCTCTGTATCCCACATGGCAGAGTTCATCCACGATGCACACAGACACAAACAAGTGAGTGCACACACACATAGATGAGCACACTCCATATAGCAAATGGAGAGTCAGGAAAAATAACGTCGCAACCACCACAAGAAATGCAGAAAAAAAAAAACTTTTCTTAAGTGCTCCCATCCCCCTTCTGTCCCCCTCCTCTCTGCCAGTTTGTATGTTACATGTCACTGTACGGAGGTTTTATGAAGTTACAAGTGACAGAAAAAGAGGGAGAGAGAGTGGACAGAGAGAGTTGCGCAGCTGTTAAAAGCCTTGTCCCCAAAAATAAAATGACCCTACTTTTTTAAAGGGGATTTCCCAGGAAAAAAACATCACCTTTTATTCAGAACATATGGTAAATGTCCAAATGAACACCTGTATTTCTGCATAAGACCTAGCTCCAATGACCAAAACTGTGCATTAGAAAAATGTATCCAATGTATTTTGATTTTATATTTTGACCCATGCCCCATCTGGTCACATTAAGAGGTGGGTTTTGTAAACTACATACTGCTGCCACCAAGTAGAGGAGGTCCAAATGTTGTTTGGAGCTGACATGTTGTCCGTGTTATTTTACAGTCAATGCACCAGACTGCTGAAGGGAAACTGCTTCAACTAGAGACACATCCATGATGCAGTATCTGTGCTCACAGATCTGGGCTGATGTTTAGAGCTCAATATTTCCCACGTCCTGTCGTTGAAGCCTGACTCTGCTCAGAGGAGCGCTGTAATTGAGTGTAGTGATGGTTTCAGTCACATGCACAGTGACTTCTCCTGAGGCGATGACAGTCTCTCAGGCACCGCACTGTCACAAACAAGCAGCATCTCAGCTCTGCAACCCCCCCGCGGGCCTGGAAGTCTCTCTGTGTCATTCAGAGGCGACTTGCATACACAAGTGTGACACATTGTCAAGAAGTAAACTTTTTACCTTTCATTTATGTTTAATTTTGTTGTAGGTTTTTGGTGTGAGGAATTTTTCCCATGCAGACTTTGCAGCACTCTGTTATTTTCCTAGTCTGTTTTCCTGTGCCTGTCTGTCATCCTTCCATTCGCTCCCTTATTCTTTCAAGTATCTGCCAGTCATTTCTAAGCCCCTCTGTTTCCTGGGCAGTTGAGTTTAGTTGAATTCCTATTGATTTTTTTTTTCTTTTCAAACCTTGGTTGCAGGGAGTCTTTCATGCCAGTAAGAGTGGATCAACAGAATGATCATAGAGTTTCAAAAATCAACTGTTATCACTGATTTCTCCCACAAGGACACCAAAACCAGTCACTCTCACCAGTCTTTCACTCATACCTCACATGCACACATTCCATCACCTGTACACCCACGTTACAGCACAAACACAGCCCTATTTTTCAAATTTACAGTAGTGGCGGTCGTCGAGGTTTTACGACCCGTGACCGCCATTTATCATCAGAAGCCAGTGGGCTCGCTCCTCGCCACCCAAGCTTGACTTTCTAATCCTTGGCTTGAATTACTGTCTTAATGAGCAAGGGACCCAGACTCGCACACTGACGGCACCTCCATCATTCACTCGCTCGCTTTCAGTCCCCCATCCTTCACCCTCTCTGTTACACTTTTCACTATTTCTCTCTTTCAATTACCACTAGCAGTTGGTAGTAGCTATCTTCCTTTGGACACAAAATACCTAAAAATGCAGAAAGCAAATTAATATTTGTAATATCTGTAATTTTGGCCTTTTTTTTTTTTACAGCAGATAGAGATCAAAGCGCACTGTTCATCAACATACAATGTTGGTTTATTTATTTATTTATTTTTTAAGATGTTACTTACACCATTTCCAAGCTGCTGGGTTGCAGACTGTGTGCGTTCAGCAATTTAACACCTTAAATTGTTGTGTTACAGCTACTGCACTTATAATTGAAAACACTACTATGTAAACCCAGACTGTCACTTCCTTGTAACTGTTTCTGATGACATGTGCTGCTGACCTTTTGGCCAGGTCATGCTTGTAAAAGCAATCCTGATCTCAGTGGGTTTTATCTGGTAAAATAAAGGTTAATAATAATAAAAATTATTGCAGGGGAGCTTACGCTGAGGGCAGTGCTTAAATGTCACATCCTTCAGTACATCCAGGTCAGAGGAAGAAGGCTTTTTTTTTTCTTAGACCTGGCTCTCTTCACACATTGGCAGTACAAAGTGATTGATAATACATATTTATTGCTTCCGTTTATCTTTCTAAAAATGTCTTCCAGAGTAATTAATTCAGAACAGTTATGACATGCCAGTTATTGAATTCAAGCACCAGGTTTCAAGCCGATTTAGAATTTAAAATTGATCTACACCTGTGTGCCAGAAAGTGGTTGAATGCTACTGTTTGCAGTTTATCGTTAGCCTATAAGCTATCAGATATGGCATGTTGTTATTCACCTCACAATATGCCCCAATGTCCTTCTGATTTGTAGGATTATCCTCAGTTTTGAAGCTGATCAATTAGGAAGTGAAGAAATAATGTTTGTAAGGTTCTTATCTATGACTTCCTGTCATGAACAAAGCAGTGTGACATTGTCCGTTTGACAAGAACAACACCGTTTTCTACTCTGAGGAAAAAAGGCTGAGTGGTGAATTCAGTACAAATCAGTCTGTCGTTGCCTTTCTGAATCACTGTGTAAAATAAAATATGTACATAACATCTACATAAATTTCCACACCCATTCGGTATCAAACATGTCTTTGCAGACACAAGAAAGGGTGCTTTTTGAAAAATGGGCTCACGTGTTGTTTTTTTCAACCTTTTTCTGAAAACTGCCTCAGCCTGAAAACTCAAGTTTCTTCATTTCAGAGGCCTCGCCCTTCCAAACATGCCGTACATGACTGACCCCTCATCTTTAGTGCACTGAGAAGTTAAATCAATACTACAGGGTGAGAGTATACAAGGCATTTTGAGGGGATTGTGGTACATTACAAACTGTAGATTACTACAATTAATGTTTTCCTCAATCACAAGTGTTACCAGAGAACAAACTGTGCCACATTTGTTTTTTTTTTTTGTTGTTTTTTTTGAAAGCTTTGGTTGGATTGACAGGCAGCTCTTTGAGTATTTAGGTGGACTGACAGAACAGCCGTCTTTAATCAGTAGCAAATCTTCCTACTGCTGTGCACTGGAGAGAATAAGACACACTTTTCTGCCTCACCTGCAGGATCAGCACCTTGGACAGCACCACTCAGTCCTGACAATTTTGCTTCTACAATCTATAATCTACAATCTACAATTTCATTTAGCAGACGCTTTTTTCCAAAGCGACGTACAACACAAGCAAGAATTTAAACAAGAAGGAGAAACCTTATTAAGTGCGAAGAAATGCTTCAAGTTACTTGTGTCACAGGAACTCTGCCATCAAGTGCCCAGACTACACTGCTGATTTCTCGAGACGCTATCTGTGAAAGCATGTAGTTTTGGCTGGCTTGCAGGCTCATCCAAAGGGCTGTAACTGCTCAAGCAGCCATTTCATGGTCCCGTCATTCAGTCTTTGCAGCATGCGCTGCAGGTGCTGCATCCAGCTGTGGCGGAGTTGCTCTGGTTGATTAGGAGTGGAAAGCATCCTCCTCAGGTGCAGACGTTGTTTCTGGCTGACCATCAAGTCCTGGTTTCCTGAAGAAATTCAGAAAGGAGCCCTGTTTCATCTCTGTAAACTGCCACACCCACAGTCAGGTCAATGGATGGATTTGCAGCCTTTGCATGTTGTCAGGTGACAATTATTTAAATATCAGTTAAACCTAAAAAAAATATTATAAATCTACATTATCAGACAGAATTTAGAACAAAATGATCCTACTGTGGCATCTTCATGAATTTGTCCAACATCACAAATTTAAGATAAATAAGCATAATTAATGATTATTTATTCCTATAACATGCACACAAACACCCTGACTGCCAAGAGATTAACAAGGCCATCTTGAGTCACTCTGCCAAAGGTTCAATTCACTCAACCACTTCCCACATTGATGTGCCATTTGTGTCCTACCAACACATCACAAGTTAAGTCCATAGACCCCTTCACAACCTATGTCATCATCATCAAAATGTGTATGCATTTTGGCAATGGAAACACTAAATTAAAACTGTAACTAGCATAAAAAATGTCTGGTTGTTCTGTGGTCATTGTCAGAAACGGTACTATACCATGGAGTCAACTTCTAATGAATTCTGACTGTTACAGAACAACCAGTGTTTTAGAGTTAGGAGTGACCGTAATGACTGGGGACTTTCAGCCGAACATGTCAGTGTAAGTCATTGACTATAATTAATGGATGTAGTCTCCACAATGTCACACATCTTTTCACAGTTTTAGAGCAAATTGTCTGCAGCGACCATATTGGAAATGTGGCGGGCTTTGAGTCTTCACGGTAACAGCTATAGGGCGTCCGCCAGTCACGTGAGTTGAGCTGTGCCTCTGATCTTCTTAACTGCAGAGTTAGAAAAAAAAATCACCCCGGGTACAGTGTGTGCTGTTAGCAAAATTAGCGATTCATTTTTTGTACCAGGCTGTAAATATGCTTATTTCGGCTGTGAAAACTGCTTTTTTAGGCTTGGTGTGTTTGCGACTTCCAGTACTTCTGGAGCCAGCCTCAAGCGGACACTCGACAAACAAATTTTATCATTTCCGCATTGTCTCATATTTTCAGAGCGGAGGTTGCTATTGAATGTGTCTTCTTTATCTAACCTCAGTTAACAATGTTTAACCGCAAATAAGCAATATTAACTGCTGATATTATGAACCAGTTTTTACTTTGTGTGTCCAATGAAAAAAAAGTTGGTTGCTGGTCAAGGTTATGACCAAATAATGGACTCACTATGGAAGGTAAAAAATAAGTGAACTTATAAAATTGTTATCCATAGAAATGGATTTCCAGTTCAGTATAAAAATACAGTATATTATTAAACTACTAATCAGTCTTATTATTAATATTTACATATAAAACCATTAATACTCTGATATATTTTGTGCAGTTGTCTATCTGGACGTAGTTTTTTGGCTCCTTTATTACGACCCAGGTCTCAGACTCAGCTCTCTGTGTGCTCTTTTTGTATTGGACAGTCTGGTGCTGTTATAAGCATGTAGTGACTTGTGTGTTTAAACTCCTCTCTGGGGTACACACTGGATTTCTCCATTAAAAAACGTGTGTCCACTGAATGTCTGTCCACTTGTTGATGTCTTCCATCCACTCACTGATTTCTCAAGAACCCAGGAGTAAATTTACCATCCATCAAGTTGGTGTTATTTAAGGAAGAAAAAAAATGTGTTTTTTGGTGGTTAACACCCTCACGTTGCTTGACAAATCATTGTACTCTGCAACTCTTCTGTTGCCAAAATGCGCCTGCAGCTGTAACTGTTTACAAACAGTAATAAGCCACAGAATTTAGATGTCTGAATGAATGTACTGGTTCAGACTCATAGGGCTGGTTTTCAAACATCAAAAGGAATGAATGGAATGGTGAAAGAAGAAGTAGAAAACCCATTGAGTGGGGTCTGAAGACGAGAAATAGAAGTGAGAGTGGGGCACAGGGAGACAAAGAGAGCCAGTCTTTTCTGTCTGTGTGGTAAATCCTCAGGTCTTTTCCCCTGGGTCTTGGGACGTCTCCATCACATTTGGACTCTCAAGAAAACACTGGCGGAGGCTCTTAAGATCCCTGGAGGGGACAAAGAGTGGGAGGATTATTCCGAGAGGACAGAGATTTCAGGGTCACATGCAGTCTTTCCTCTCCCTGCGGAGATCAGAGATGGCCAGAAAGAATCTGAGCTCTCACAGACATTTTTTTATTCCTGCACACACAGACACACATGCACAGAAATGTACAAATGGGTACATGTTAGAGACACATGCAGCTGCACTCTGTGACCTTTCTGCCTGCTTAGTTTTGCAACCATTTTAAGAGCAGCTTCCCTTTTCCACTTCTGGCTCGCCTTCTCTTCACACAAGATAAGATTTTTGGTTTCAGAGACAAAAATCTGTCTTTATGCATCCTTGTTTAACTCTAATAACTAAATGGCTAATAAGAAAAATTTGTCGAAATCTATTTGGTTAATTGCACCCAGTGGTTCTAGAAGCTCAAAAAAAGCAAAAAAAAAAAGCATTGTAACAATCAAAGCCACTTCACAGCATCACAGTAAACTTTGAGACAAGGCCTTTCTTAATATCTCAACACTTACAGTCCACAAAAAGACAAAGACACTGGCTTTGTAACTACTCTTTCTCTAAGCCATCTCTCTCTCTCTCTCTCTCTCTCTCTCTCTCTCTCTCTCTGATGTCCTAACATGACTCTGTGCACCAAATCAGCATGTTAAATTTATGGCCTGCCATTTCTGACTGACTGCCTCTGATGGTCCCATCGTGACATCCTCTCAGTCCAGTCGGTTTGAAAAAACATGTCTCAGCAGTGCCTGGGCCATGCAAGACTAAAGTGACAATTTGTTTCACTCCAGGATAAACGGACACACTGACACATGTTAGCAGAAGGCTTTACCACTCTTTAATGTTGAGAAATCATGCACATTTACTTCCTTGCGATGGGAAAATACAATTCTTATGTTTGCTCAATAAATAAAAAAAACTACATTCATGTTAGAAAATGAAAACATGGGGAGCTTTCAAAGCACACAAATAACTGTTACATTATTTATTATTTTTCATTCATTTAAAGAGGCTGTGAGGACTGTCTGTTTGAAGTGGATGGCAGCATCGCCTTTTGGCTGGAATCGCGCGCACACTGTCATGATGACATGACTCTTAACAAGGCGTGTTTGTTTTGGAAATGAATGGAGATCAGATCTTCTTTTTAACACTACTTTTCTTTGTTCAAGACAACTTTTACTGGAAATGAGATGAGACAAAGTATTTATCAACAGTTACAGAGTGCTGTTGTTTGAAACGTGACAACAAGTAAACTTTGTCAGTTTGTACTGTAGTTTAGTAGCCGGCTATTTTAGTGCCTATGGCAGCCTGGTGGTCTGAGATGTATCTGTAGGCTAACATGTAACCTTAGTAAATCCTTATGTTCTGCTCATCTACCAAGCAGAGCTAACATAACCTCACTCTTTATTTTGTAAACAGACTCTCAAGTTTGATCAGATCACTGCAGTATAACTGCGACGTGTGGGTTGGAATGAACAATATCAGAAACATTTTAGCTGTTTTAGCCTTTAGCCCGTGCTATCGCTCTTCCATTTAGCTTTCTTCTGCCCTGACGTCCTTTCTCTGTCTGGCAGTTCAGCTCCAGTGTCAACCATCACTACAAAATTTATCCCAGAAATTGTTTTCAGCAGAGAAAAACACAGATCTCTCTTCTCACTGCTAAACTTTACAGCCGGTGTGGTGTTGTCATCGAGACTTCAATGTGTTGTAAATCAATCCGGTCCTGTCTGACCAAATTGGGAAGCTAAGAAATAGCATTTAGAAATAACCTATATTGGTGATGATAATCTCATTTTAAATTGAGGATTATGATCAGGCATATATCTAGAAGTGAACCTTTTTCAAGATCACTTAGAAAGTCCTCACAGCCTATTTAACTTAATGTGTACTAAAACTGATGTGGAAAAATTATAAGTTTGGGTTTATTTGAGAGTTTGAATGCTTGACCACACCCAGCAGAGCATGTGATGCTTTAGTAGAGTATAGTAAAGCAGTCCTCTGTTCTTATTCTTTACTTTTTTGCATTATCAAGACAAATAACTGTCAATATATAAAGCTGTAACTGCGCTTCAGGCACAGACTCTCTTGTTTTCACAGTTTTCAGGCTAAGCTAACCAGCTGCTTGCTTTTGCTTTGTATCTGTTTTTCAAACATGAGAGATATTGATCCAGTCCTCAAACCCTTTGCATGGAATCAATAGTGTATTTCCCAAAATGCTGGAATATCTGTGATTATATACCCTGCTCTTCCCTACATATATTCAACTCCCAGAACACTAAACCAACAGTGTGTACATAACTTTTTATCCTGACACAAAATCTTTGTTTGCTTTGATAAGGCCTTTTAACACCCTTCTCTTGTGTGATCTAATTATCTGCCGCATATCGACTACGATGTTTCCAATGTACACCGACAACACACACTTTGTTTAAAAGACCAGCCTCTGCCAGTGTTTCAAGCCGTACATCCAAAGTGTCTGTGTTTGTAATGAAGAGGAAAGTACAACAAGGTGTTACAAAGTTCTGCTTTAAAAGGATTGCTGCTTTCCCTCACTTGTACGCTCAAAGCTCGGCAAACCCTCATTATATTGTCCACAACTGATCCACAATAGGACGCTCATGGTATGTATTGCTGTGACATCTGGGATGATGGCTCCAGGAGGTTCTTGGCAGGTACATAACAGTGGCTCAAATAATTGGGCTACAGGGGACATTTTAGAGTGACCAAAGCTGGCAAATCCAGGCAAGACAAGTTGGTAATGAGAAGCGGCATCAGCTGACATTTCCACACACGATGCAAAGTCAGGGCTGTGTGTAACACAAACGATGGTATCAAGCAGGCTGCTGTGTTTTTTCACTTTTTTTTTTCTTTTTTTTGTTCTGTTCCTTGTGCAGAGAAGCTGTCTCAGTCCAATTAAGGGAGGAAATATAAAGGCGGAAAAACAAAAGAGAATGGCAACATAAAGTTACTTAATAGGCCATTGGGTCACCACGATCTGCACCGCTGCTTCCACCGCTGCTTCACAGCTAATTGGTACAGACTCCACACATGTCAGAAAAAGATGCAACAGCATATTTCAGTGAAACCTTCCTCACAGCTACAAGAATATTCCATACAAGGTTGATTCAATGCTACACAATGTTTAACTCATTAAGAGAAGCTCCTGTTTATTGCCGGCTCGTTCGCAGTTACACAAAGGGATTAAATTGATTTAACATTAAAGAGCAAACAGTCATTAAAGTCTGATCCCTTTAGACCTGCAAAGTTTGCTTTCAAGTACTCTCAAAGCAAGTCTCTACTTGATAATTTTCTTCATTCTCTGCGCTGCTCAGATATTTCTTTCCAATTTGATTCTAAATCCTGCATTTCAGTATCAGCCAATACAAATCAGATACCAAATAAAAACAATTACAACTATTTAACTCAAGTTAAACTACCTGTAAAATGTTACCCATAACTTATAGAGAATGAATACCATTCTATTATTCTTGTTGTGGGAGCTGGAGTCTTTCCCAGCTGTCTTTGAGCCATCATATAAACAGCCAATCAGATATAAATTGGCCATTTAGAGTCACCAGTTGAACTGGGAGGAACCCAGAGTACTAAGGTAGACAAGTAGAATATGCAAACTCTACACATAAAAGGCCTCAGCTACTGCACCGCCATGCTGCCCAGGTGGGATTGTTTGCCCATCTCAGTAAGTGGAGCTTCTTAGAGCCAGCCTGTGCACCCTGAACCTGACCCCAGCACAGCTGTGCTGGCTGGTTGTTGGAGGGCTTCCTGGTTAAGGCAGCCCATCAGAGTGATGAGGTGGCTCCAGATCAGCAGTCCATGGGAGTCATGAAGCACTGATACTGGGGTTGCTAAATTCCTTCATTTTTTGTGCCATATGTGCACATAGGTAGTCTTAATTTTCAACAGATCAGCTGAACTATGTACCTAAGATATTTTTTTGTCTCCTTTTGAACATTTTTAAATTGGTCCATTTGTGTATTCCCACAGCAGAGGGTCACTGGTTTCTGGCACTGATATTTTGGGGGTCAAGAATGAAAAGTTTGGGAACTTGAGCTGATTACTGGCATGTGGTGAAGTTTCATTTAAATGTCTCATCTACTTTCATTAAAAAATCTGCCAAGGAGAATTTATTTTTGTTGACTGTCCTTTCCCCGTGCCTATACCAGTCTTATTTTTAATATTTTTTTCTTTTACAGATAATGAGTGGTACATTGATTCCTGACAATTTCCACATCAGACAAATGTGACAAATGATCAGAAATTAGTCAGTCTTTACTACTCGTAGTTTGTAGCAGCAGCTGCCGCTGGAGTATTTTTACATCCATAGAGGCAGCACATGGTGTATGGTCTCTCTCTTTATATATATATACACATATATATATATATATATATATATATATATATATATATATATATATATATATATATATATATATATATATATATATATATATATATATATATAGAGAGAGAGAGAGAGAGAGAGAGAGAGAGAGAGAGAGAGAGAGAGAGGAATGACGAAATAGTATATTCTTAACTAAATACTCATGGCCCTCTGTTGCAGAGCTTCTTCTTGTGTTTTGACTTTCAACCAGAGAACATTCATGCTGATTTGAATTTATGAATCTTTTTTATTTTTTCTATGCTGCCTGGGTTCCCTTTTCCTGCCCTTGGGTTTTTATGTATTTCCTGTTTTGAGGTTGTACCCTTTTGTATATGTTTTTATTTATTTAGTTCTGAGAGTTCTGCTGTTGAGCTCCTTGTAAACTAATATTATTGAATGTGCTTTTTTAATGAATTATTATTTTTATTATTGTTTTACTAAAATAAAAAAATATATATTATTATTATTATTATTATTATTATTATTATTATTATTATTATTATTATTATTATTATTATTATTATTATTATTATTGTTGTTGTTGTTGTTGTTGTTGTTGTTGTTGTTGTTGTTGTTGTTGTTATATTTCATGACTTAATGATTTTTACTCTCTTATATGCTGGCCTGAGGGTTTCCCAGCCTTCCTTGTACCCTCATTTCACCGTCCTCCATACAACCCTGGAAATTGACTGTGACATGAACAATGACTCTGTCCTTTAACCATGAGTGAATCTATATTTAGGCGACTAAGATTGCAATTGAATGCAGCGCCAATGATTGGTCCATGCTGTGTGCTTTGTTCCGCCTGCTGTGGACTATATAACTGCTGTCCTGCCCCCCTGCTCAGCTGAGGTCATATCTATGGAGTTTACAAGTATAAAGACATGCTACTTAATTAGCCTTGAGTGCAACAGTGGCAACATTGTATTTATTTATTCATGGGATTTGGTTTACATAACCCTTATGCTAATGCAATCATTTGGTGTCCATTTTTGCCTCGTGGATATTCATCCAGGAAGGGAAAAAAAACATCCCACCAGTGCTGAATAAACTATGACTTCTGTACTGAGGCAGAGTCTGCTCTCAGAATGGCTTTCATTTGAATCCACGCTGCCCTTACTAAGACTAAGTGAACCTAAATCACACTAGGAGGTTACGCAATCCTTTGCTTCCGTCATTTTATTGCTGTTTCCTTTATTTGAGATGTTGCCAGAACACACAGGAAGCACACAATGAGTACATGTTAGCAGAAGCTGCAGTAACTCATAGGGAATTAGATTAATTACAGACCACGTTGATTCAGTCGTTCATCAGTTAGTTATCTCTCACTGGATGGTCACAGAGGTCCTTTGGGATCTTTTTTCCTTGTTCAATTACCAAATGCTTTTCCAGGGGAGAGGATTACATGAACACAGTTACATACTGGATAAGTTTGTATAAATCATTTGTGGTGTTTCAAACATAAAAAAAACTGTACCTGTGGCAGAGGTGGTGACAGGGACGGGGGTTGACATGTATTACCCTATTTGTATGAGGTTATGGCATTGGCTACTTCTGTTTTTAGTTAGACTTTTATACTTGTATTCATTTTCCAACTTGTTTTTTTGTGTTCACAAATAACTTTTGCCTAAATACAGGCACTGTACTGACATTTACTTTGTTTACACACAGCAGTGTGTCCCTCCCCGACTCCTACAGTTTCCCTTTAGCTGTCTGTTTGTGTCTGATCTTTTCACAACCATCATCAGCAGCACTTTTTATAAAAAAAAAAAAAAAAAACCTCACAAACACCACAATTCTCATTCTGAAATGTTTTGTGCAGTTGGCATCAGCAGCACACAACTAAAAGATGGCTCATATCTCACACAAAATATCAGACTTGAATCAACACCTTCACAGGACGGACTTCCTTTTGGAGAGCCCCACTTCCTCTGATCTCTGAGTGTGTGTCAGGTGCTGCAGGTTATCAGTAAGGGTCTGAGATGGACATGTCCATCATTGATCCAGGAGGGTGAAGTTACCCAGACAGATAACAAAAATGTAAGGTTGGCGAATATACACCGATGAAGGTGCATGACAAGCATTGAAAGATCTAACAAAGCTAGAAGTTTCATGAGCACAGAAATGTTTCTGCAGATAAGTTTGAAGATAAATTGTTTAATGAGCTTTGAGACAAACAACCTTTGTGTACATAAACTTCTCTGCAAGAACTATTGGGTTAGATTGACTTGAATAATTATCTGCGGCTGATAGCTGAGGTTACAGGCTGTGATCCCTGCTCACTCACATCACTTTAAGCCTACTAATAGCCATTTAAAAGTCATTTAATTAATGAGGAAGCTAAAAGAAAAAAGTGTCTAGTGAGATTTTTTTATAACAAACAGGCTGTAAACATGTTCAAATCTGCTGTGAAGTTGAAAAGTTTAATGTGGGGCCTCAGGGGATTGACTCACTCATGGAGCCCGTGCTAAAAGCTGGTGGCCAGCCAAGAAACTGCAGTTAGATCATCTGCATTTCTCCTGTTTCAAAAATTTTGGTGTATCAACATTTTTTCTTATCTTTGTGTGTTTTTTTTCAGGTACCACAAGGCTTCCTCGAGATGGGGAGGTGCCAGGAGTGGACTACAACTTCATCAGTGTTGGAGACTTCAGGATCTTGGAGGAGAGTGGACTTCTGCTGGAGAGTGGCACCTATGATGGTAAGTGTAAAGAGTCGACAACTCTGGAAAAGTGTGCGTGTGGATGTTTACATTATGCACAAGGTTCACACTGACAGCTCTCTATAATGATGTGAGTAGAAGCTCAATATTTACAGTCATTATGTCTTACAGCCAGGCTTAGTGAAATGTGACAGCGGGACAAAATGTATTGATCAGTGAAACATGATTAAAGACTTGTTGGAAGTGACAGTCAGATTAGCAGCGATACTTGCAGCCCTGCAGAGGAACTCATCTATTCATTCCTCCGTTCTGTTTAAAATGGGAAACTGTGATATAAAGTGAGCAGATTTCATATTTCAATAGAAATGGAAATTCTGTAAAAATCAGGACAAGGCTGTACATTTTTCTGTCAGCAAGGATTAAAATAAACATTTACCAAACAGTAGATGTTCTACTGGCCTGCTTAGTAGAGCCAGAAATAACCTGCACCTGATGACAGATGGCTTACACAGGTGGGGATTAACACCTGTGTAAGACATTTTTCTTTTTTTGCTTTACGGGAATGTCTTTAAATCCTGAAGCTGCTTTGAGGAAATTCTGATATGTGTCAGTTAAAATAAATCTCGCTCCCCCGCTTTCGTGGATGCCTGTTGTTGAAGATGTTAAGAAATGTAGTAAAGATTACGATATAGGAACCGTCAATCTTTTTAACGCTGGTCTTGTTTGCTTCACTATAAAATTCAATCTGATTCACAACTGTTGTGAAAAAAATTCTCACAGGAGCTTTAAGTTATAAAGGAACACTGAATGACAGAGCAGACAAAAGAATCTGAGAATTAGCCTGTCGGCTGTAGTAGAGCAAGAACTGCTATAAATTGACCGGTATGGATCAGTACAGTTTGGTACACATCAGATCAGTAAAGCCTGATCCTGTTTGCGTTCCCACAGCCAACCGTGCCTTTCTTGGGAGGCAACATGAAGTAAAGTTTTAACAACTTTTCTTTCGCATCAGTGCACTTCTTTCTCACAGACCGTTAAACTGAAGTGTTGTATTGTGGTTGTAATTCTGACTCATTCCAGGAGGTGGCGGTAATTCCCCTAAACCTGAGTGCCAACCCCATTGAGAAACAGCATTGGCGCCATGCATTGTGGGCAACAGTATGCCAGGTAGACTGGTCCGATGCATACTGAGTAATTTTCCCGGATCAGTGGGATATCCGGGAATTTTTGGCCAACTGCAGATTTTGCAAGTTTTGGCATACTGCCAACTACATGCTGAATTTCAGTCAAATCAGTAGGCACTGCTAGTATAGTAGGCGGTTTGGAAAACAGCCACAGTTTATCAAAAAGCAACAAAGATGCAGCAGTAAATAAAAATGGAAGACATCCAGGAATTTGTCTTCTTTGTGACTGGCACGTGTCTCTTTGTTATAGACTGAATGGGAATTGACGATTCTATTGACCAATCAATGAACTGCAGTGTGTCTAGCTCCACCTTCTGGGGTTAGATCGTTATGTCTGGCAGCCCAAAAGAAGGATACCAAAAAGTAGGATGGTATGAGTTATTTGGGGACCTGTCCCGGTTTTAGTCAAAGAAAACGCCACTAAATGTGTGCCGTATCGAGACTAACCGAACTGAACAGCGTTTGGAAACGGGGCTCTAGGTTGCGCCTTTAAGCAGTTGGTTCAGGTTTGAATCCAGCCTGGGGTCTCTTTACTCTCGCCATGTTTCCTGCTTTATCCACTGTGCTGTCCTCTGATTAAACACACTGAACCAATCCCTCTGATTGGCTGTCAGTAGGAATGCAGATAACAGCACGAGACTTAGTTTAGCTATGCAAGATTTAGTTAAACGCACTGGAATACATTTCTACAGCACAAATCCACACTAAATTACACTTAACAGTCTGAGACATTACCTGAAATGCACACAAGTATCTTTCGGTACATTTAATCAGTACATTTAATTACCTTAAGTCAGGTTTTGTGACCAGGGTTACAGGCATGCAGCCAGTTCAGTTAGAGCTGCAGTAAAAAATCCATACCAAAGTAATGCTTGAACTAAAAGTGCTGTTGGCCTTGTAGTTTAATCTCAGAAGCTGTAAACCTAAAAAATGTAACTTCATTTGATTGATTTGCAAGTTTCAGCTCCTCAAAGTAAGTACTTTGTTTCTTTGACTTTCAAACTGTTTCTTTCATCAGAAGTAGTTTTCTACATTGCTGGTGGCTTTTGGTAAAACTGATAAGCATTTTGTCAAACTTCCTGACAGATTTTAAAACTTATAATTCAACTAGTTCACCCTTTAAGCCCTGGTCCCCTTTGGGTCTCTGCTATAAAAATGACCAAAATTGAAAAGAGTATATCTCTGCATAGACAAGGTCTATTTGAATCATTCTGGTGTCATAATAAAAGGAATACTCGTGAAATTCGTTCATAGGTGGCAGTGTTGGTATTGTGGTATAGTGTTGGTGGCTCAGAGTAATAAGTCAAGTATTACTCAAACGAACTGAGAGTTTGGTTGATGGTTTTTGTAGCTGAGTTTCTCCTGTTTAATCTGATGTGCAGTGTGACTATATTTATACCTGATAAGTGCTTTATTTTATTCCCTTTATTGTAGAGCGACCTCAAAGTCCCCCAATTAGGGGGCCTTAGGGTTAAAGAGGTTAACTCTAAAAGCAATAGGTGGATGAAACAATGACAAATGAAACTCTATAGCTTTAGAGAGAGCAAGGAACAGACTCAGCTTGCCACCAAAATGTATTTAATTATAAGATTAATAAATCCAAAAGTTATTTCTGTGTCTTTATTTTGGTTGACAGTGTGGTACCACCCAAATGTTTTAATTTGTGCCTCTCTGAAGTGCTTGACCTTTATGTCTGTTTTTTTCTTTCCAGTGAGGCCCACATATTGTGTGTGCTTTAAATTTTCAGTGCATATGATGCACCCCCTCTGTGGCTCCAATGTACAGTACCTATTCAAACAAGACAGTGCTAGCATGCAAGCAGCTGTAGCACCTGATGGTGACCTTATGTAAACCAGTCAACCTGCTGCTCCCACCGGCTGGCTGCACAGTCACATAGCAGGAGTTCCCACTTTGGTTCTTACTCTCAGGTCATGCTTTATTCATGGGATGAACCAGCCTCGTCCTCTGCCTCCCTCTCTTCTCTCTCAGACTCGGGCGGTACGCTCCAGCTCATTGCAAAGTTGAACTTGAACTTTCAGAGTGATTCAAAGTACCTCAGGAGTCTGTAGTAAACACATCAGCGGTGGCTTTTATTTTACAAGTACACAAGCAAGGTCATGTTCCTTCTAGGAAGAAGTTGACACAAGCAGGGATTTTTCTATTACACTGAACGGGTAAGTATTTACCATTTCTAACACCTTACACTACAATGGAAAATAAGCACTTGGCCCGTATTGAGAGGTCTTGAAAAGTCAGACGGTCGCAGTGTATTTGTGTCATGAGGGGATTGGAGCGGAGGATTTCTCTCACATTGCACAATGATTATGGCAATAACATGATAATCTGCCCGCTCTCTTTAAGCTCATTCTTTCTCACTGCAAATCCCTGCTGCTGTGAAATGGGAGAGGATTTTTCTAAATGCTTAAGGGACAACCTCTGGTCACGTGAGTGGACCTTCTCAGCGCCACTTCCTCATTCAGCCGCGATGCCGTGCTTCCAGTTTGAGGGAGAATTAAAAGATAAAGTCAAATCCTCCTCTGAAGTGAGAATGCCCTCATGGCTCAGAGTGGCTTTCCGTGGATGCCCACGACTTTATTTGTAGGAGATTGTGTGTCCATTTATGGATGTTGGATTGTATATGGCAACATGCATTAGGCCTGATGGGGCGGGTTTTTCCAGTAGCCTGCAGTCTCTATGATGGATGTAATCCTGCAGCATCAAGCCCTTCCTTGGTGAGAGATATGCTATTAGGTATCCAGCTACACATATCCTGCGGGAGCACACACTTTAATTTCAGTGCGCACAATCTTTTCTCTTGTTGCGCTTGTGTAGATCGTTTAACTCGAAGATCAGCTTTTGGGATCTGCCAAGTCGCCCACGAGTTGTCCTTCATCTCTGAGCTGAATCCAGGAGGGATTTACACCTTTACAGAGAAGAGAGGGAGGAGGAGCGTATAATAGAGAAGAGGAGAAGTGATATTGAATGCATGTTCGTTTTTTCACCTCCCAGTGGAAACACCCTTTACAGTGTGAAGGCAGGACTGCACTGGCTGCGCAGAGATGTGCGGATTAGCTTCTGAAAAGTTGGAAGTTCCAGTACACGATCCCTGAGAGACAGCTGAACGCTCTGATAGTGGCTGCCCCTGCTTTCTCTCTCTCTCTCTCTCTCTCTCTCTTCTCTGTTTCTAAAACTCCCGTCAGCACAAGTGCTCCATGCATGGCTAGTATAACAGAGAAAGAGCTGATCTCTGAGCAGCACAGTGAACACTCAAAGAAGAGCTGCAAGTAACTGGCTCGAAAAATAGGATTTACCTCATTTGGTTGTGTTTGAAGTGCAGCAATTTTTTCTTTTCTCCAATGAGAAAAGAATAAACAAGGTCAGGAGCGCTCTTTTGCCAGTCATATCTCCTCTTTGAAGAGTTCATGAATTACCTCCAGCCTGAAAGGGTTGTGTTAGTGAGTTGTGCTCAAGGTACAGTGAATGAGATCCTTAGCTAATCATAATGGTCTCACTAATAGTCCCAAATGACTCAGTGGAATGCTCATTACGTTAATGGTCCATGTATTACAGTTTTTCTCTACTTAGAAAGTATATTATAGGACTCGTTTTATGCATGCTACGCATAATTTCCTCTTAAATACCCTCTTGTCGACTCTCTCATCATTCTTCCTGCCATGCAATGGCCATATTTATAAGGCAGCCATTTTCCCATTAAATCACACTCAGAGTTGAAAGCTTTAATGCTGTTGGACTGTTCTTGATTCATCAGCAACAAAGTAGAAAATGAAAAGTAGAACCAGGAGAAAAATGTTGACACGTTTTGAGTTAGAACAAAAAAATTGATAACCCTTACGCCTCAAATACACCAGATGCATCTGCAGTCCAGCTCCACACCGTTGCGTGTTGATTGCGTTTGTCAACTCACACTGGTCACGAGACCGAGGAGTTCTCACAAAAAGTCGCAATCCTGCAAGTATGTACGTGATACAAAAGTACAACCCCAGTTCCAATGAAGTTGGGACGTTGTGTAAAACATAAATAAAAAAGCAATACAATGCTTTGCAAATCCTGTTTAACCTATGTTCTGTTGAATATGCAACAAAGACAAGATATTTATTGTTCAAACTGATAAACTTTGTTTTTTGCAAATCTTCAGAAAGCCATTGTCAGTTAACACAATAAATCGCTACATCTACAAGTGCAAGTTAAAACTCTACCATGCAAAGACAAAAACTTGTATAAACAACACCCAGAAACACTGCCGGCTTCTCTGGACCCGAGCTCATCTGAGATGGACTGGCACAAAGTGGAAAAGTGTGCTGTGGTCTGATGAGTACACATTTCAAATTGTTTTTGGAAATCACGGACGTCGTGTCCTCTGGGCCAAAGAGGAAAAGGACAATCCAGATTATTATCAGCACAAAGTTCTAAAGCCAGCATCTGTGATGGTATGGGGGTGTGTTAGTGCCCATGGCATGGCTAACTTGACCATCTGTGAAGGCTCCATTAATGCTAAAAGGTACATACAGATTTTGAAGCAACATATTTTACCATCCAAGCCACGTCTTTTTCAGGGACGTCCCGACTTAATTCAACAAGACAGTGCCAAGACACATTCTGCACGGGTTACAACAGCGTGGCTTCATAGTAAAGGAGTGCAGGTACTCGACTGGTCTGTCTGCAGTCCAGACCTGTCTCCCATTGAAAATGTGTGGCGCATTATGAAGCACAAAATACAACAACAGAGACCCCGGACTGTTCAGCAACTGAAGTTGTACATCAAGCAAGAATGGTAAAGAATTCTACCTCCAAAGCTTCAACAATTAGTGTCCTCTGTTCATAAACCCTTATTGAGTGTTGTCAAAAGGAAAGGTGATGAAACACAGTGGGAAATGTGACCCTGTCCCAGCTTTTTGGAATGTGCTGCTGGCATCAAATTCAAAATTAGTGAATATTTAAAAACACACACATATATATATATATATATATATGTGTATATATATATATATATATATATATATATATATATATATATATATATATATATATATATATATATATATATATATATATATATATATATATATATATTTATAGGTTAACAGGATTTCCAAATCACTGTATTCTGTTTTTATTTATGTTTTACACAATGGAACTGGGGTTGTATAAACAAACACACATGGTCCACATATTGATCATGCAGAAGGATTTCAATGAGAGTGATATACTGGGATCTGTGCCCTTTCTGTGACTTCTTGTGCTTCTACCATGGATGAGCTTATTAATGGAATCTTTTTAAAATCACTTTTCTTTTAATTGATCCCCTGGAATGTCTGGGGCTCTGTTATCTGATATAAACTACTATAAATTGGTGGTTTTCCATCCCAATGATGAGCTTCTCCTTGTCCATGTTTTTTGTGTTTCCCCTTGATAACTTCTGACCTGATGACTCTTGGTGTGTCTTTGCTCGTTATGAGGTTCTGTATGTAAGCTAAATACAGTCTAGTTTTGACATACTTTGTTTATTTTGAAAGTCTCAGGCTCTTTTTAGGCAGTTTTCGGGCACTATTTCCTGTCCTGCTCGATTTTCCCTACGGTGAATTGACACGTCACAGCTCCAGCATCTGGCAAAAATAGGATGGCTGTGTATTAGCTGCGACCCGTGTGAATTGACACATTGACTATCGGATCCAGTGCCGTGATGGAGCGGGACCAGACTGGAGACGCATCTGGTGTATTTCAGCCTTTATGGCAAAAAAAAATACACCAGATGCACTTCCACTCTGGCTTAAGTTTCAATTGAACTTAATGTGTCATCTTACATGGGCTGTGCTTTGTTGTGTTCAAGCTGCATTTCAGCTTTTCAGCAGGTCAGAGCCCTCCAGATCAGATATACAAGACTTCAGATTTTCCCGTATGCCGGAGAAGTGATGCATCATTTGGGACAGAGCAGATTGAGCAGGACAGGAAGTCTTGCATTGAAACCACATTAAAACACCTGGTGACTTTCAAAATGAAGTAAACTGTGTGGTCACCTGGTCGTATTTAGCTTTACTACAACAAACTGCCAAAATGAGCAGAGCCAGGCCAGGAGTCAAAAGGTTTGAGGTTTAACAGACCAATATGCAAGAGGAGAGGCTCATCATTGGCAAGGGAAGTACAGGAACTACTCTGTCTCAATACTTCAACTGTTTGGCAGTCCTGTTACGTGCTGGACTGAACAAGCAGCCGGTTTGAATTGGTCCATACACAAATCTATCGACCTATCGATCTATCTGACTACCTTTTGGAACAACAGCATGAGAAGGTTAGACATGAGATGTACTTCAGTCAGTGTATCAACAAGAGAGACGCACTGAAGGATGTCTCTCTTTCTCTCGGATCTCAGGCAGAGACAAATGAGAGAAAAATCTATTTTCTACATATAGACTGAGGCCGCCAGAAGTACATATTTGGACCCAGGTATTGAGTACATTTGGGAAACACTGCATAGATTTATATAAAATGAAATGTTATCTACTCATACTTTCTAGAAATGTTGTTTGGTAAAAATTGAATTAAATGAAGCTGCTGTTGGAGCTTATGTGCTATCAGTTGTGCTTCACTCAGCACTACTCAACAGCGGTTCATTAATTTGGAAGCAGTGAAATGTTTTTTATAGTCAGTTATCCATCTTTTATGTAACCAGGAGCGCAGCAGTGTAACTTGATAACTTTTAGCCTCCCACGTGGAACGTAGCATAGATGAAAACCTCTTCCAAAGAAAGGCCGTTCAGAGGTCAGGACAGAGCCCGACACGCGCCAGGTTAAAGCTGTCTCTGTGGGTCCAGACTGCTCTTTATAGTGTACACGCTGGCTGCTCCATAATGGGTCCGGAGGGTCCCAGGTCGCCTGCCAAGCAGACACATGAGCCATCTGCGCCAGGCGCTGCGAGCAAGTCTTCCTGGATTTTTGGTCCCTATTCAGTCTCGGCGCCTCCGAGGTTCAGGTTGGGTCACTCTTTGAGAGCAGAACAGAGCAGCCGGACAAGAACTAAATGGTTTGGTGCAGTGAAGTGCAAAACTGGAGGGACGGCTGCCAGGGAATAAAATTTAGCGCATAAAGAGGGTTTGCTTTTTCTGAGGAACGACTAATCTGCCACCAAGGAAATCCAAATACTACATCCACTTCTAAATCTGTGGTTTTGGGATCCCCACTGTGATAATGAGCCGGATTTTAACAAGGAGGGAAAACAGACCGGGAGATTAAATTTGGTGTGACTGCAGGATTTCTGCATTAGCAGCAGCATGTGGTGGGCATGGCGGTAGATCAGCCCGTTGACTGTGCAGCCATGTTCGTGATGTTGCGATGATGAAAGTGTGACCTTGTCTAGCTTTTGCACAATGCCCTTGACAACAGGAGTCTTTTCATTATAGCCGCCTGATTCCCACCACCATGAAATTGCTTGCACGCACTTTGAAAGAGGAGACTCACTCTTCCTGCCTCATCAACCCTGTGACACGCGGATCACCGGCAACGTCAGACAAGCTCCCCTGCTCATCAGCTTACGAAGGCTTCCCTTCATTTGGAAAGGCAAATGGTGCCGCAAATCTTCACTGACGCGTCGCTTTCACGCACCTCTGTATCTGCGACACACATTTATCAGGGGCCAAGAGACATGTTTGTAAGTAATTAATCACGGAGGTAGCGCCTGGCTGATGAATGTCAGCGTGTGGCAGGAGACAGGCGGGGATTAGCCGGCAGACCCAATCTCTCCTTCCTATCGTGGCGCCACCCCTGTTAATGAAGCCATCTTTGACAAATGCGGATGAGTGTCGCTTAGTAAACACAAAGTGGAGCGACAAGGTAGAGGAGGGGCACGCTTTCATCCAGCCTCCTGCTCCTCCTCATCACTCTGCTGCTTTTAGGAGGACGAACACAGCTGCATTAACCCACTTTGCCATGTATTGTTGTGAGCACGCCCGAGGAGATGAGGCCAACGCTGGAGATGGGCTCATATAAAAAAAGAAAAAACTGTAGTGGTGTAACTGTATGGTGCTGTAAAGCAGCTGGAGTGACTGTGATGTGCTCCACAGAGCCCTCTGTTCTCCCTGGCAGGCACGCAGTTTTCAGCTCTCTCTCTGTGGAGCGAACTATAAAAAGATCTTGCGTTGATAAATGCTGCTCTTACAGAGAAGCATTTGTGATGTCTGCATGTTCACGCTGGAGTACATCAAAGGTTTATAACACCATGGTCCCATATGCTGCTGGGTCGAAGTGAAAGAAGATCAAGTTTATGGAGGCTAATTAAATAGCTGAAATCCCTTTTTCCCAGCGGTATCTCTCCCTATCCTTTAATTAATCTAATTATTAATCATGATTTAGCTGAGAAGGCTCAATCTGATAATCACATCTCTCTAAGAAGCGAGTAAATATTTGACCTGACAAATGGATTGTCGAAAAAATTGATTTGATATCGTGGCATAGGCACATCTGAGGGAGCAGCATTTAGCAAACAAATACCCGTAATGAATGGTCGGGATAAAAATTAGTATGCACATTATTTATAATCCTAATAGAGTTTGAATAATTGCATTCTTCTGCGCCTAAATTGAGTTCCACATACTGCTCAGCAGCATTACATAGATGGATCACCCCATGGGCTGAATGAGGAAATAATTGAACTAAGTTTTGCACTCCATCCCTTCTCTTTACAGAGCCCTGTTATCGCTCTGAATATTTATAATCACAAGGTTTTTTTCTTCATTAGAAAAAAAAGAGCAAGCTGAGAGGTAGATAATTGCTGTATTCAATGATCAGTGTAATTAGTTGCTGGCAAATACAGAGTGAAGTGATTTTAATGTTACACGAGTCATGACAGCCCCGCGGCGCAGTTATCGAGGGAAAACAAAGTAGGGACGTTAAGAGATGTGAGAATCATGCTGAGGAAGAAGTCCTCAGAAACTTGTAAGAAGTCAATCTTTGCTGCCGGTGCGTGACATTCTGAGATTTAATTTTTTGATTCAAACGAGGTGAATTGGAGTGATGTTTGACACGGTTTTGTGAGCTTTCCCACAGCATCTCCGAACACATCACGAAGACTGTACAGTAGACAGAGCCTGAAATTAGTTTTTCAAATTCATTAAAAGAATTCCCCCAAAAACGCTTCACATAAGGAGGTCATCAGGGACGGGATAGTGTTTATGATGTGCAGCACGGGTTTTACAGTGTCCTAAAGTTACCTGTGAGTGCTGCTAATGAGCACTGAGGAGATATTACATTAAAAAAAGGTCATTTCTGAGCCAGATTGCTTGAAGGAAAAAAAAAACATGATGTTTACAAGCGTGCAGAAGTTGTGTGTAGCTGATTTCCGGCATCAGTTGTTTCCTCTCTACTGCCTATTAATACAAATTAATCATGAAGCAGGTGCAGCATCCAGACTCCAGACTGGATTCTGTCCCTCTGAACTTCCATCCAGTCTGTTCTGTACTCAACCATGCAAACATATGCTGCCTTATGAGGAGGAGTTTAAGGAGCCATTACCCTGAATAAGTGCCAAAATCTTGTCCATTATGAATAGTAGGCAGGTGGAAAATTAATATATTATGCATGATACTTCCAGTTGAGGGTGTCTCTGCTTGTTGTGCAGAAATAAACTGACACAGTCTTATTTTGAATTACACACATGCATCTGAAAACACATTTTTTAATGAGGGTTTTACCAAATGGTATCATTAACTAATATAGTTTGCAAACATCTCTTCATCTGTTTAAAACGTGGCTTGACTGTGGCCGAGCTGTCTTTTCATTGTGCCACCCGTATCACTTCTGCTGTTTGATTTGTTTCTTGTGTAGTTGTTGTATGATGTAAAGTACTTTGCTTACTCTGTTTTTATCCACACAAATAAAGTCCTGATCATAGGCTGTATATAGAATGAACAGCATGGCTCCGCATTTTATTATTGTATAGTTTTGAAGCCAAAAAAAACCCCTCCATCATGGGATCCTATAAAGACAATGATGAGGGACTCTGAAAAAATCTGAGTCGTGCCGCTTAACAAAAAAATATATATATATTTTTTCAAATGGCTAATCTCTTCTGAACTCTCCTTCCTGATGTATTTTACTATTCCTGAAAAAAATACACAAGAACAGCAGCTGTCAATCACCATTAAATGAGATGTAAAACCCCATTTTTAACATCTAACAACTAATGAAAAAGAAACTTTTTGGAAAAAAAAGGACTTGGACACAATGCAGCCTAATAACATGTAAATATCACCACAGCATATAGATGTGAGAAACATTTCTACGAGGTGTATTCAATTTTTCAAAGTTTAACCACAGCTCATCTGGAATGAATAGAGAGACAGACTTTTTGACCTATACTGCAGCCAGTCACCAGGGGGAGCAGTTATTGTGGCGACCTCACTTCGAGCCGAACAAGATGACGTCCATTTTTTTTTACAGTCTATGGTCCTGATATTCAAATGCTGGAATTCAATCACTGTGTAAATATGGTGTTGTTTAAACCATCCTCTCGTCCTGTTCTTCCCTCTCTCTTTAAGGTAACTACTATGGGACCCCAAAGCCTCCAGCAGAGCCTAACCTGGTGCAGCCAGACCTGGTGGATCAGGTGCTGTTTGATGAAGACTTTGGTGGCGAGGTTCCCAGGAAGCGCACCACCTCGGTCAGTAAGATGGACAGGAAGGACAGCGCAGTCCCTGAGGAGGAAGACGACGATGAGAGGCCACCGCTGGTCAATGGATTGCCTGGTCAGTAAATGTCAGCGCTCAAGATGTCATGGAGATTGTGCTGTACTCTGTCCTTTGGTTGTGGGATTGCCATGTTAGGTCAGTGTCACTGTCTGGTATGACATGAAGATTTTGGCTTGTTGCAGATTGTATGTGGTTTGATGGACCCACTGGGGGTTAGAGAACAGACGAGCACCGTGCAGATCGAAAGCTGTCTAAAAAAGCGACAGTTAAGGATTGTTTAGCTGCATCGAATTCAGAGAGTTGATTCTGTTTCTTGAACTCTAAAACATCAATTATTTGTCATTCAAGGCTGGAGTTTTTATACATCTGATGCTGAGAAACATTTTTCTCTAATTGGGTACAAGATTAGGAGATTTATCACACATAAAATCTGAGTAACTGCAGGAACTCTTGAAGAATGACTTTAATCTGTTTTCTGTTATTTCAAGAACAACACTGATAACTGGAATGATCAAATCTACGAAAACTAATCACCCAAACAACAAAACATGGAACAGACACTTAAAAGTGATATGAAGCAACACAGGCAGATTCTGCTTCATTAATCTTGGATTAGTAAAAGTCCTTGGCTGTGTCTGAAATTCACTGCTGCATAACAGAGTCGGTGTGTTGAATTTTGTTTGCTGTGCCATCACTGGAAGGGATCCAATATTTTGGACCTGTTCTGAAAGACAATCATGCAAATCCTATGAGATGCTGATTTGCATTAATGAGTTTCTCCCCCCAAAAAGAAACCTGCATGAGCACAGTCAGAATTAATCCCAAAGAGGACCGGATTTCAATTTGACCTCAAACAGATCCAGATCATTTTGAAACAATGACTCAGAGTTGATTCTCAGAAACTAGTTTGACACTTCTTTGTAATGCATTGATACCAAAATCTGCAGCATCAGTCCACAGCTCTGATGGTTTAAAGTGAATTCAGAGAAGATCTGTGTTTTTAATCCCACGCAAATTGATTTTGAAGTTTCTAACCAAGCGTGAAAATCTGGTCTAAAATATGAAGCTCATACGGGAGTACGAAAACTGCAGTTCTTTGAGATTCGGACACCATAAACAAAAGTTTTGAGAGCTTTTCGAGGCTGATTAAGCTGTAGAATTATGGGACACATTCTCAAGATGTATTTGCAGAATTAAACTGAAAGCCGTCAAAAGATCCACGTGTGGTGAGCAAGTAGATTGATGGTGTGCTTTGCAGCATGTGGTAAGGAACATTTGTATGACTCAAGCAGGTTAATGGCCTTTTGCAGTGCAAACAGTATGAGTACACTGAGGCAGTGTCGCTTTAGTGAACCTGAGGAGCACCATGCTGCCTCTTGGAGCAGAACCAAAAATAGAGCACTTTACTTACTGTAGACACGTGGTGCAGACACTTTAAAATCTCTCCAAGTGTGAAAAGTAAAGGGAAGGGGGGGTGATAGGGGGTAGGGCTCAATTCCAACTGTGTTGTTGCGTGGCATTTTTAAAACTTCATATGAGAAAAAGTTCTTACATGTACTTCGTGGAAGTTTACCAGATGTGGACGTCTTCTTTGAATGAATATCTGGCAGGAAGTGATGCTTCCCCCAGAGATGAGGTGAGTGCTGCCCCTCTGTGCTTTCAGCCAGAAGTGTCAATCAATTTTGGGTTCTCTCACAGTTTCTAAGGTAACAGGCAACAGGTGGTACTTCACAAATGATAAGTGGTTTGTTGGTAAAACCATTCTCATAGGAATAGTGCTTTTTTCAACTAGCTGTGATGGTTTGGTTCCCAACTAAGTTTAGTTCTCAAGGATTATGGCTATTGGGATCTATATTGTTGTCCCATTAAAACCTCTTGCTCAAAGCTTTAGGTTTGTGTTGATCTTGGCAACACCCCCCCCCCCCCCCCCCCCTGTGGATTAGAACCCAACCGATGAATTGGCAGGGCTGCTAATATCATATCACCGATCAATCTTTGTCAATCGATATGTAGCCAATTTATTAGATTTTTTGCTGTATGGAGATTCTGTCGCTCTGTTGCCAGTTGTTTAAGAAAATAAGTGGTTTTTTGATCCCCTGGGAAAGTTGGGATCCAGAGAATTAAGTTGTGTAAATTATCTTTATTAGATGAAAAGAGATTTATGCAACTATTAATTCCCATGTGCACCATTATCTAATATAAGGCTATTACACAGTTTAAAAGTCTTGTAAGTTGAATCTTTGTGAATTCAGTGGGTTTACAGTCCTTATGTTGACAAGTTCCTCATGGGTATTATAAGAATGTGTTTATGTAGAGTATATACCCTGTGTATGTCAATTTCCTTATTTCATATATCGGCTGATTTATCTCCGTTGTCAGTTAATATATCAGTCATGGGCCAATATATTGCATGTTGCTTATTTTTAGCCCGAATATCGGTATCGGCCCCAGAAGTCCCGCATTAGTCATGCTCTACTATGGATACAGCTGTATGTCTTGTCTCTTTGCTGAAGTTGCCCTTCAAATGTTAAAGCAGTGTTATTTGACGACTTTCTTCTGACATCTGTCACTCACTGTAAACATCTGCTTTGGAAATGTTCTTCTACACTAGACAACAAAAGCCACTGAGAGAGTAAACTCTACGTTGAGATGATGCCGCTGACAAGGGTAACCAAGCAACAGTAAACGTATTAGCCCTTGAGGATGGCGTTAGCCAGCATACTACTGTTGAGAGATATTTACACTGACAGTCAAAATCTCACCTCCAGTTCTCGTTGAAGAGCAGAGTTGACTGAATCTGCCCAAACATTTCCTCATGCAGACTCGTGCCTTCTGCAGAGGGTTGTTGTCAGCCCCTGTTTTGTGAACACCTGCTGCCACACGAAACCACGTGAGATCATATGAGATCATGTAAAGTTGGTGCGTTGCAACCTTGGCTAAATAATCTCTGAAAAACCCAGAGTGAATGATGTTCATATCCTGTTTGAAATATGAAAAACATCTTCAAGATTAGAAGATGAGTATCTGTCATTTTCTCCTTTCATTCAGACTCTAGTTCCTCTGGAGGAACCGTTGGGGTGTGTCCTCATTCTGAAAGCTCACTGAACAACAGGACAAAATGTTTCTCAAAAGGATCTCACAGCGATGAGAACACAAGGGTTAGAAAAGTTTCCATCTCCCCAGAAAGATGTTCATGAACTCAAGGTGGAAAACATAACTAGTTGCGATGCCTTTTATACTTACTCTTATAGACATGAAGCATTCAAAGCAACCATGGAAGATGTTTTCTTCATTGAGGATTACTTGAAGAGTCAGTCTGTTGGATTCAAAGGTGATGCAAACATAACAACAGAGAAGTGTCACAGAGTTAGGCAGAGAAACTACTTGCAGACCACCTTAATACAGCATCCAGTGGGGGGGTTTTTTCCACTTAATTTTTTTACATTGAAAAAATCCTACGACACACCACCAACCAAAAAATGTTATAAAATTAAGCTCTTATAAAGTCAATATAATCTCACTCAGTGAAATGTCTTCCACCTTTCTTTTCTTGCCCGACATCCTCAGACATTAGTGCATGTCTGAACTGAATTTGCTAACATATATTGATATGTTGCTCAACTCATCATTTTTTGTTGTTTGCTAATTTCTTGTTAGCCACAGGTGAGAGGAAAGTTGGTGGGCTGTTGATGTTGTAGGAGGTGAAGTAGAGAGATGGCTGGCTTTACTGCAAGATTTGATGCATATTTAGTTCAACAAAATGTTAAATCATGATTTTATTTAGTTTAAATGTCATTAATCATAAATACCCTCTGTAAGAAAAATAAAAATGTTGTTTTTCAAAGCTACAGGCCCCAGAGCCCCAAGTTGCAGACCCCTGCACTAGCCTTTCATTTTCCTAACCTTTACATCGTATAGCATCACTTCTGTCATCTAACAACAAGTAGCTATCTGGTAGATATCTTCAATCAATCATTCAATCTTTATTTATATAATGCCAGTTCATAAAAAAATGTTATCTTAAGACGTTTTCCAAAAGCGTTAACAGGTCTAGATAAATGATAATAACTTTTATTAACAGAGACCCAACATCAAGACAAGATAAAGAAGTCTTATCTCATCTTAACCCACCATGAGCACTTTGCAACATTTAGAAAGTTACAATGGCAAGGAAAACTTCCCTTTAACGGGCAGAAACCTCGGACAGAACCAGACTCATGTTAGACAGACATCTGCCTCGACTGTGTTGGGATAAGAGAAAGAGAGAGGGGAGGGTGGGCAAAGAGAGAGGGAAAAAAAAGAGAGAGAGACTCACAGATTCCATAGTACTATGTTGTAGTGATGACCATGGAGAAACTGTAAAAAGCTGTAGTAGCTGAAGTCTAGCAGGTCCATGGCAGCAGGCATGGACATGGACACAGACATTAGCTAACTAGCTAATGTAAGTGGGGATAGACGTGCAGCAAAGGGTCACAGCCTTGAATATAACCAGCAACTACTGTGACCAAGACTATATAGCCTCAGCACGTGGGCTGAGCTGAAACCACTGATCCAGCTTGTGCATTGATAATCTGAAGTTCTGAGGCTCGTTTTGCTTCAATTCACATTTTTTATGTTAACTTCTCCATTGAGTAGAATCAAATAGTAACACTTTAAAGATTTTTGTTTATTTGTTTGTTTTACCTGCTGCCTGTGAATCATCCATTAAACTGGCAGGCAATAACGTTCCAGATAGTTTGGCCCACAAAGGATGTACCTGATGCATCCTTTGTGGCCTGTGAAAAGAAGGATGCATTTGTCTGCTGCATTTAAGACAGCCTCTCAAAGTGGGACATGGTCTTGAAATGCATCCTTAGAAGGATGAGGGATGAAGGATGAAGACCCTGAATTGGGACATAGCTTTGGTGTGATGCTCAAAGAGATGAATTAGTAATGGTGAAGATTTCCAGTAGAGTGGTTGAAGCTCTCACTGGCCTCATGGTCAACACTTGAACCTCTTTCATGGGGAGAGTAAATGGTTGGACAATGTGTTTTTGGAGGCTAAGTAAACATTTAGTTTTGAACTGAAACCTGATTAAACATGGCAGCATGTTTGCTTTAGAGTTATTTTATGCACATTTTCAGATTTGCTGTGGATACTGCTGATGATGAATATTCCACTCTAATGTCTCTTGAGTTATCTTTTATATTAAACTGTGCCACAGGTCACCTTGACAGAGACTCATCCAGAGAGCAGGACAGTGTGTGTGATCAATCAGACTAACTCCTCCACTCTCTGAGGAAATAAGCTGTCCTTAATGCTCACAAGGACAACAGGCCCTGCACAGAAATAGGTTACATACAGTGCACCTTCCTGAGGATCTGCTAAAAAGAGAAGTGCAGTTAATGCTGAGCCGAGTCCAAGCTGAAAATGTTTCCTTTTTTTCTTTTTATAGAGTGAAACATTGTTTTGACAGCCAAATCTCAAACACTGCTTGCTCAGCTGTACAAAGGATTCACAGAAATCCAAAGTCTGTTTACCCAACCGTTCTGTCATATTGAAATCAAACACAAGCTGAAGCCCAGACATCCAGGAGCTCTTTTTATGGAAAGAAACCAATCACAAATGTCTGCTCCGCTTCAGCCCACAGCGGTGGAGAGGAAGTCTCAGACTGGCCATAGATGGGCAGAATTATGCTCGAATGAAAAAAAAAGGAGGTTAATGGAAAATATGAGCTCGAAGTCTCTACTCTCTTCACAGCAGATTTCCCCCATCTTTGCCCGGACTACCTTATCGGCCTCCCCTCACTCTCCCCCACAGCCCCTCCAGAACCCATTTGGGTCATATGGTCGAGCGGACTCTCATCCTGCTGTGAACTTAATGACCTCAGCTCTCCTTCAGACTCTGCCTGCAGGCTGGTTCTTCATGTGCTCACAAACCACATCGTCCAACACAGGAACATTTGCGCTATGTGTGTGTGTGTGTGTGTGTGTGTGTGTGTGTGTGTGTGTGCCTTGAATTATGAAGCAGATTAAATAACCTCATTGTGAGCCATGGTGGAAAAATAGTGCAGAAGGATACCTGGTTGGAGCCAGTTCTTAAACCATGGTTTCAAAATCAAAGTGAGGGAGGGATAAATAATATTCATTCATTTTTTTATCAGTTTATTTGACAGGAAAAGTACAAGTAGGCATTGTTACATCTCATTGCAGTACAACCAATGCAGTGTATGTAGGACTTCTGGTTTTGGCTAATTTGCAGTGCTTCTCCCTTTCTCCTTGGTTGTGCTTGTACCTTTAAATGTGACACACTAAGATCCTGAGAATAACCAAAATAATGCTGCTTGGTTGCTTTATGGTGATTTTAGCACTCATGTAAAGTATGGAGTAATTCATGTTTATGTGTCTGTTATTAGGGATTTAATACCATGGAGTTCTGGGTATTTGATTCTGACTGGCTGCAGAGTGTCAGACAGCTCTCTGTCCCTATCAGAAATGTATGTCAGATGGCAGGTCATCACTGAGGTAAAGGGTAATGAATGACCGGATGGTTTAATAAACTGGAAATCAGACAGGGTGTGGAGGACCCTGATGCTTGTCTCATCTTGAAGGGATTCTAATTTTGCACCTCCAGCTTCACCAGCTTCCAATCAAGCTCTACATTGAATTAATAATACCCCTCTTCACCTGAAAAACTCACCATGGTCTTGCCCCCCTCACACAGTATCTGACTGACCTTTTCTAACCCGACAGCCAAGAAATCTTAAATCTCCAAAAATACATCAGCTCCCTGTCCTCTCTCCAAACTCAGAACTTTTGGTGCCAAAGTCTAAGTGGCAACATGCTAAATCTTTGAACATAATTCAAAAACACCTTAAAACTTACCTAATCAGTGAGGCATGAACCATAAACTCTACCACTCGACAACTGCCATGAGTAAAATCTACCACTGCCCCACTTGTAAAGGGCTGATAATACTTTCTGAATGAATGTGACGCATGTAAATGAGATGCGGGAGATCTGCACGAGAGAGCGCGTGTGGTTTTTAAGCTTCGTCACACTCCACACGGTGTCCGTTCCAAAACTGCAGGGGGCAGTGTATCGCAAATACAAATATACCACAGTACTAAACGAGCGTAGAAGAAGTTGTTCACATGATTTACAACATTTCTTCACAAATTCCTCTTCTCTACCAAGTTTGGCCACAATTTCATACCAGAAGTTGTTCATCACATGTTATCACCATGATCTCTGTGTGGTGAATCATATAAATGACCGTCAGTTTTGCACTACAGACACGAGGAGCTCCTGTTTGTCTGAAATGTTCCATGTGAAAAGGATCGCACGAGGGTGCGAGGCTGCTGAAATGACATCAAGTAAAATGTGTCAGACTTTTTCGATGTGGTATTTGTGATCAGTTTGTCTCCGTGGTTCAAAGCTGAATTAAAATAGTGTTTAATTCTCAACTTCTAAAGCAAAAACAAACTGTATATTTGGACATAGTCGCTGTGATGTCACCCATCTGTTTCTGACACAAAGTTTTGAAGCCCGTCGTCCGCATGAGC